>CM062292.1:84827620-86027620 GCA_031216915.1 Pictodentalium vernedei | reverse complement strand
AGTGGTGTTACGATATTTCATTAGTTCGACCAACAATACTGCTTGGAACCTTTTCTTTGTTTCCTAAACTGTAACGTTCTCATTAGAAAGAACAAAGTACAATGTGTTTGGTTACACCATTTAGTGTATGTTGAACTATTTGATTTTGACTCCCGTAGTAGTTTTAAATGCAAGTTAGCCACCTCTCCATCATTTCTATGTGTACAGGCTACATTATGTTCTCGCGTGATAACTCCTCGTCTTTTGTATAGATACACGCTACCTTATGTTCAGGCGAGATGAGTATTACAACTGGCGACAAGGACGTACAAAGCATTTGGAACGAGCCGGGGATGACCATTTAGTGTACGTTGAATGACTTGATTTTGACTCACGTGGTAGTTTTATATGCATGTTGGTTAACTCTTGCCACATCCTACACTACCGTATGTTCTCGCGTGATTACTCTTCGTCATTTGTTTGGACAGACGCTACCTTATGTTCTCGCATGGTAACTCCTCGCCCTTTGTATGGATACACGCTACCTTATGTTCTCGCATGATAAATCTCACCCTTTGTATTGATACAAGCTACCTTATTTTCTCGCCAGATAAGTTTTACAACTGGCAACAGGGACGTATGAAGCATTTCGGACGAGCCGTGAATGACCATAGAATGGCATACATACAGTGCGTGGAGAGAGGATTGTAACTAAATCACCCGCGGAGTGGGGTTGTCACCCAAGCTATAACTTTCAAATTATGTATATATCGACAAAAAATACAAGCAATGTTTCAGCCAATGGACCTCCGGGTTTAACCCGGTGGTCCATTGGCTGAAACTTTGCTTTGCTTGTTATGCCTTGCAACAAATTTGCAATTATTGCTTGGGTGGAATCTCCACTCTGCGGGTGATTTAGTGATAATACACTCTCCACGTACTGTATCAGCGGTGACCCATATGCCTTAGCGACATGGTAAGGTGTCAGGGCACAATACACAAAACTACATTTGGGTCTAGTGCAGCTCTACCTTAAGAAAAATTAACGTCTGTGGTTCCAAATTTAACAAATTTATTAAACGTGGAGCCAATTATATACACCTTTTTCTACTTCAAAGGACACACAAGTGTAAAATCACACGAGCAAGAAGAGGGAAATATAAGTTTCGGGTGACTACAGTTGAGTCGTGGGGTCTATAGCCCCCACAGATACTGATGTTTCTGGTGGTGTATTACGATGCAAAAATAATATTGTATTGGTACAGCCGTTGTCTGAATCTCTCTCTCTGTCTCCACACATTTCTGGGAAAAAGTTGTGGGTACGTTCCCCCTGTACCCTCCCCGTCCATGTTTCTGCAACCTTGACAGTCAAGCATTTAACAGAAACGGTTATTTTAAATAATTGAAGATAGTTCCACAAGACAAGGAATTTGATTGCAGCCACCTGATCTATTAACTGCTTGACGGCTAGATATTTTTGGTGGTCTAAATTTGTCCATCAAAATTTGTTCTATTACAAATTATTAAAGAGTGCCAATAATAGAACATATTTGTATAAACAAAATATTATTTGCATTTGACTGAATATGGAAGCTAAGCAAGGGAAATGTTTGCTTTTGCACTGTTACCCTCAATTTCTGAAAGCGCTGATAGTGGCTTCTAGCACTCAACCATTTAAATTAATAATTCAAGATGAACTCACATTCTTCCTGATGGGGTGGTACCAAAATAACGCGTGTCATACTTTCAACGAGTTCAGAACAATACAAGATGCTGGAGTGCATTTTGCCAGATAGTTTACGTTCGTTTATTTTATTTTCTCCATTATTGCACTTTTTCTGTGACATAACATATTAACGCGTCATCGTAAATCAATTAACGTATATGCATTATATATTATCCTGATCAAATATTTATAATTGAGCAGAGAGTACATGTTTACAATATTTCTGGTTCGTGAGAACTAACTGATAATCAACTCACATATGCTGAAGATATGGGTCCCGCTACACCAGAACGTGGATAATGAGATCACTTCACGAGTGTTGACGAAAAATAACAGAACTCTGTTCACTGGAAAGCATAAGAGCGCATTGCCCTTGGTTGCAGTTGGCACATTTATGTTTGTTTTTAGTGGTGATTTCTTATTTTACATTGTGATGAGTGAAGAGATTGCGTTATCATCTGAACAAGCATAAATTTTCTTCCACATCTATATGCGATTGACATAGCGTCTGTAAAATAATGGGACAAAAAAGGTGATTTTTTCCACTGTGGACTGGCCGCTTTCCACGGGTGGGCAATATTTCCACGGGCGCTATAATATTAGATTCCAAAAATCCATTTACAGGAAAAATCATTAAAAAGATTATTAATGAAGCACCAGTGGAAGTGTGTGTATGGTATGATTGCGGTGGGGGTACACAACCGTTCCAGATACTACGGGGGCGTGACTGGGAGAATTAAACACACCTCTTCATATTTCTAGACATTGTATACGGCACCGCATATGAACTTACCCAAAAGCTTGCTTCAATAACGCATCATAGATTATGGTTGTGGAAAAATAATGCGCAAGACTTGAGTGACCACGCGTTATGTGGAAAGCCTGGCGTATCTGTTGATTTCTTAGGTGGCGGTCACACCATCGCATACGTTTTTATAGTCCCTCTATCGTACACGTATTCCTCTGCGATTCACATCGTTGCATGGTCACACTATATCTACATTTCTATGGTGTGGAAGCTCTTCTTAACGAGCACGTAGAACTTGAAATATACTATTCAAAGTTTGCTAAGCACCACATATTTGACACATCATTGTGACATTTTATTGTTACACATTAGCGACATTTTTGGTGGATATGATTGAGGAATGTATTGAGATGGTCCCCAGTGTTTACATTAGTTCTCTTGACAGCAGACTATTCGTGACAGTCATGGAAAGCATGTACTCCTTGATTTTCATGATGTTTTCGTGTCCTGTCTACATGTACATGATATGTGTAGGATATTCAGTCTTCATTTCAACACAGATCCTTGTGATTTAATGATTGAATATGGCGAATGCAAACGTAAGAAGACATTTGTCCGAAGCAGAAATGTGGTGGGCTGTAGGGATGGTGAAACAAGGGGCTACTCATCGTCAGGTTGGTGGAACCCTTGGTGTGCTCCACACGCTGATCATCAGAGCATTTCAGCAGTATGGCACACTAGTCAAACGACATGGTGGTGGCAGAGACAGGGCAACATCTGCAGCTGAAGACCGGTTTTTGATTATTCAGGCCCGTAGGAACCGCTTTAACACAGCAACCCAGCTTTTCGGTGACCTCCAGGATGCATCCAGGGTAAATGTTTCCACGCAGACTATCCGGGCAGCAAGGTCGCGCGAACGTGGTCTCCGATCTAGAAGACCATGTATTCGCATTCAGCTGTCCCAGAACTACCGCCAGGCACGATATGAATGGGCCATGGATCACATTGGATGGGCCAGAGAAGATTGACGACCTGTCCTGTTTACAGATGAGTCAAGGTACAACACAGATAGTCGTTCTAGGGTATGGATAAGTCAAGGAGAGCGATTCCATGCAGCCAACATTGCTGAGGATGACAGCTACGGTAGAGGGTCAATAATGGTTTGTGGCGGCATCAGCTGGGATGGACGTACAAAGCACTGTGTCATTGACCGTAGTATATTGCCTGCACAGCGGTATATGGATGAGATCCTGGATGACTACGTCAAGATTGTATGCAGGTGCAGTGGGTGATAAATTCATTCTGATGGACGATAATGCCCGTCCTCATGTTGCCCAAGCTGTCCGAGAGTAGTACCGACGGAGGGAGGGGATTGAGCGTATGGACTGGCCAGCAAGATCCCCTGATCTCAATCCAATCGAACATGTCTGGGTTGAGTTGCAAGTTCAGTCCGTCCAGTCCAACCAAGAAGTGTCCAGGACCTTGGTGCCATGCTGGTCCAGGAATGGAACAGCATCCCACAAAGGACCATCTCGAACCTGATTGGGAGCATGAGAATGCGTTGTCAAGCTGTAATTAACAATAATGGGCCCCATACTCGACACTGAACCCATATCAGCACGCTCCAACAACTTTTTGGCAAATTTTACAAATTTCCTCTTTCACCAATAATATCCATTTTCCATGGTTATCATATTCAAAAGCTAAAATTAATGCCAAATTCAAACAAAATCTTAATTTCTGTGCTTAAATGATTAAAGATATAATTAAATATAAAATATAAACATTTTTCATAACAATATTTCAACTGAAACGTAAAACAGGTAGTTGGATATACTTGGTGCTTAGCAAACTTTGAGTGGTACATATGATGAAAATGGGGCCTGTCATGCTTGAACCCCTGTATATTGGGGGGTGGGGGCATTTTGCTATGACTTTTATGAAATTATCTTAATTTTCAATAAAAATTTTCAATCAATATATAGAGGATATTCACGAAAATTTGATGAATACCGAAAATATCTCGTTAGTGGCTACAAAGAAATATGAGGATCTTCACGAGCGACGCAGTCGCGAGTGAAGATCCTCATATTTCTTGTAGCCACGAACGAGATATTTTCGGTATTCATCAAATTTTCGTGAATTTTCTTTTTATTTAATGCTCTACGACTACAAACTCTCCAATTTGTGGCCTTTATTTGCCATTAAGGCGCAAAATTTATGTGCCGAACCGGCGTCCATACAAAAATTACAACAACCAAACTCCAACCATTGGAATGTGTGAATATCCGCACAAAAAGTAGTCCCGTCTTATTTCTCCCCTAACTTTACGATTTACCAAGGCTGGCGAATTGAAATAATCGCAATGTGTTTCGAAGAAATAGAACAATAACAAAAAACACCACTTTCTTATTTTCAATAACAAGACACGTCATTTTATTTTTTTTGAACTCAATGCACTGAAGACGTGTGAAGTTGAACTGAAGAAATTTGAAAGTGATTTCGGCTTTTCGCTGGAAGGTGAATGAGAAAGTCAAACTTTGAAACCGCTGATTTAATGAATTGATTTAGTCACTGTCACTATCAATTATTCGAATTCGTTTGTATTTGGGACTCTGGAATTCATTACTGATGTGCTGACTCGTTTAAAGTACATGTGATTCGTCATCCGAACCTACGATGAAATATCGATTTCTAAATATCATTTTGATATTTCGTTTTGCCGACCGACAGGGGAATATGACTTAATTTTTCAGCGTGAATTGATGCCTGAGCATTAAATAAATATATATGCGTCGCTCGTGAAGATCCTCATATTTCTTTGTAGCCACTCACGAGATATTTTCGGTATTCATCAAATTTTCGTGAATATCCTCTATATATTTTTTTTTGGGGGGGGGGGGGGGGGGGGGGTGCATGTACGCAGACGTTAAACCACTTGGAGATTACATAATATTCATAAGTTCATTACCGCACTTGGGGAAGTATAAAACACGAGGGACAAGGATGCAGACCTTCCTTCTACACAGCACTTCCAGGAATCAGAAACAATGACGTAGTACATGCATAATTATGTGTTTTTTTACTATTTGCTTTGACGTTGACCTTCAAAATATTGAAAACATCGTATACGATTGGATTCGGTCCGTCCAAAAATGGAGCATGTTCCATTTTATTCGGACGGACAGGAGCAAAGTATACGATTATTTTTATCGTTTACGTAGGTATGACCACCCCAACGGAAAGCTATAGTTTTCCTTTCAATTCGATGACGTAAACGCCTGTCGTATCAAAAGTCGGATGTTTGACGTACGATGGTGAGACCGCCGCCTTTTAGTCGAGTAAAGAATCGGTTGCATTTTCATTGGCATTTGGAATGTAACGCCTTTCAAGGCACTATTTATTTATTTATTTGTTTATTTATTTTAAGGTCATATATTTCTACAGACCGGCTAATCATGACTGCACCATGGAGATAAAGGCAAGATTAGTCAATCGTTTAACCCTTTACCCAACGCAGACGATATCAAAATTTATTATTTTAAGAATAATTGTTTTAAATTTTTCAAAAAATTTCAACAAAACCATATCATGTGACCCCCTCATTGGAACGAGCTCAATGAGCTCGTTCCAATGAGTGGTCACATGATATGGTTTTGCTGAAATATTCTGAAAAATTTAATTTTTTCAACTGCTCAATTTGCATATTACGCGGACGGATGCGGGCGATTCGTTAGGTAAAGGGTTAAATCCATGTTGCCCACTTTATATGACATCTGCCCCAATCGTTGGTGACCGGATACTATTCTACCTGTAAAACGGAGCTGAGTACCACAGTGCACAACCACTGCTTCACTTCCCGGGGTTCCCACATGTGATTTCAAGGCATTCGACGAAGCACTTCAGAAAACAGTTTCTCATAACATGGAGTAGCCCTGTGTGACTCAAGGGAGTCAGATTCTGTATTAGAAGAGCAATAAAGAGATGCATTTTGATGACGGATGTAAGTAAAAGGTATGAGAGTTGCAACAGTGTTCTAAAAATACACACAAACTGTTTCACTGGCAGTGAACGCACTATCAGATAACCCAAATCAACGTAAATTCGGTTCCCAAACGTCGACCGTTAAATATACAGTTAGAACTAGAAGTCCTGTCAAGAACTGTGCGCTTATCTAGGCTTAATTGCCCGTTAGAATTGCGCGCAATTGCCATATCGAATGGCATCTAAAGCACGGCAGGTTCTCCTGGTTACTCATAGCACACACAGGCAATGTTTCTGCCAATGGACCTCCGGGTTACCCGGAGGTCCATTAGCTGAAACATTGCTTGTGCACAGGCTATATGTACAGAATTTGATAGTCTTACTATGGTCATAACGCGTAGGTTAACGCGCAGATCGACGTGCTATTTGTGCGCTTTTCATGACAGGACTTCTACTTTTAACTGTATTCATATCTGTACGATAATCCAATAACCATGTAAACAATGGTGGCTACACTTAACACACACTTGTGTCCGAAACTGTTTTGATTATATTATGATTTAGTCAAAACGTTGTTGTAGTCGGGTGTAGAAAGCACAGTTTTGAGGTGCCAGTTTCGCTCGGATTTCGATTTGTTTTGTCCACGTGTCGTCTGGGCATTACTCGTTCATGTGGAAGAAAGGTCCAAGCAGATTTGTTAACGCGCTGTAATGCAATAAGAAATCGTCCCTTGAGTTGCAATGTGTTCTATGTGCCAGTAGGCACATAGAACACATTGGAACTCAGGGGACGAAATGTCAAACATTTCTAACAATATTATGGGTGAAAACTGCTTCTTGAAATTTCGGCATTTTGATAATAGTGTTCAGAGGTTTATCATGTTCGGACAGTTATTTAGTGCTCTAAAACACACCTTCATTATTTCAGTTTGAGAGCAAAAGACCCAAATATAAACACTGCAATGGGACTGCGATGACAGATTTGCAATGGATGTCATCTGGCTTGCTTTTACAAAATGATGCAATAGGCGCGGATTGTCCGCTATTCTGGACATGTCTAGTTTGTTATATTGTCTTGGTACAAACTTCATTTTTGACGCGTACATCTCCAATTGATTACCTTCTCTCGTAACATCTTCCTTAGACAAAAAAACATTGATTTGTTAAATTTGAATGACGTCATGGTTGCCGGTGGAAGCTGTTTGAAATGTCGATTAGTCTTTTGTCAAAAGGGAAATCTACGTCACTGCCATAATGTAGAAAACGTGCATCTGTACTCTATGCCATGGGCAGAACTGAAAACAATAAATCTCTAAAACTCCTCTTGTCCAGTAGGTTCAATAGGCACCTATTTAACGAACGCGATGCTGTGTTGTGAACACTTCATAAGTAATCATCTTTTTAATAACCACTCAATGAAAATAAGAATAGACATTTTATTATTTGTAGTTTTTTTAAGTTGTTAAACTCCACTAATCACTAGCAAATTCAAACCTCACAGTTAGGCTGTGATATTCAGAATTATCACGAAGAGATTAAATTTACTAATTAACTGCAAAAGTTGCTTCCAAATCGATAAACCTTGAATATATTTACCTCGACTGATGTAAAGTAATGCCATCACATGACACGGGGTTGGGAAGGGCTGTGAACAGATTCAAACTTATATCCGAGATATTTATGCGATGGCGGGAGTGTGGCCCACGTTTGCCCTACCATAAAATAAAGTTACCCGATTGTTCCTGTGTCCACATACTTGTGTCTTCCCTTGCCCTATTCAGACAATGAATCCATACTCACCAAACCTTACCTTGCATTGGCAATCGACAATGCTATAGGAACAGCCGTGGCAGGCCGCCCCGGATTTTACTGCGGGACTGCCGATTATCAAGACTAATTTCTAGGTCTGGCCCGACTTAAATCTCAGCGAACTAGCAATCCGGTTCCTCTAAGTCGATTCCGTGTCTCGTCATTTTACCTCGGTGGGTGAAAGGAATGATATAACCAGTTGTTCGCGGAAAATCCTGATCACTCAATTTAAAATGTAAATACGCTCTTTAAAAATATAAATACACTGTTCAAAATGCATACGCTCCTCAGCAAGTATGCCATAACAGGGATAAGTGCCGTTCTGACATGTTTGACACAAAGGGAGTGACCCCCCACCCCCCGAATTATGTATCAGAAGGGAAAGGGATATGAATGTAGCGCTTGATTATCTGGCTGATCTAAATTTACAGAACAGTCGCCGTGGACTGGTCGTAACCCACGCGTGGGGTGTGATGTCCACGCATGCGTTTACTAGGTAATAAAAATCATCTTCAGCAAAATTTTAATTGATGAAGCACCGGGTTGTACCCGGTGCTTCATTAATTAAATTTTTGATGAATATTACTATAATTAATGATTGGAATCTAATATTACAGCGCCCGCGGATATATTGGCCACGCGTGAAAAGTGATCAGTCCACGGCGGCTGTGCTGTATGTTATGAAACGTTCCTCCGTCTATGAGTCTTTCAACTACGGTTGGAGTTGGATTTGAATTTAGTGACATGAAAACTTGAAAGATGGAATTGAGCTTTGAAAACTTTGTTGTTTAATGTGGTAATGCATAAAGTATTTCAATTGATGTTTCCGCTGGAATTTGTATTCACTGTACATGCGACAGTTAATGCAGTCTGCAATGAAATAAAATTCGGATGCCAAATTTTATAGTTACCAGTTGATCAGAATGAGTAAGTGGAAACTGATATTTTCTGCCTCGCTTTGAATTTACAAATATCTGTAATTCAAGCGTAGATTGAGGTGGCAGTTAATGTTCTAAAGCCAACTCGGAGCTTCTATGTTCGTGTTACACACAAGGGTAGATAATATGTATTTGATCCAGTTACAAAGGAGCATATCTATTGTTTGTTGTTTTTTTTGTTAGAGAAAGCTAAATATAGAAATTGAAAACTATTTTGAAAAATTGTAACGCCGGTCATACAGATCAGGTAATGTTTGTCTTTGAGAAGCATCCGAGTTGCAAGATGTGTAGACTAGCAAATACCTGTGACAGTTCCATGGTTGTACGAAGGTCTTTGCGTAAGCCATCACACCGCCCTCGTTAATAATAATGGATGCCCTGAACAGCCGTGATTACTATGAGGCCGTCTACACTGCAAAAATATAGGTTCTCTTTAGAACCAAAACTGGTTCTAATCTTGTCCCTGAGATGGAACCAGTTCTGTTTAAACAGTATTTATTTCAAATCAAATAAATTTACCATGATTAGCATTCAATTTTAACAGAATATTACATGAACTGAAGTAGATTCAGCACTAAACTTGGAGCTTATTCAACGCAGTCGCCAAACATTTTGAAACAAAGGAGATATGAACAGTTGGCATATCGAACCAGTTTTGGTTCTGTATAGAACCAAAACTGGTTCGATATGCCAACTGTTCATATCTCCTTTGCCTAATAATGATTTGAGACAACCTCGTATAAGCTCTAAACTTACGGCTGAACCCCCCTCAATTTATGTTTAATTCTGTTAATATTTAATGTTAATCTTTATAAATTTGTTTGATTTGAAATAAATATTGTTTAAACAGAACTGGTTCCATCTCAGGGACAAGATTAGAACCAGTTTGGGTTCTAAAGAGAACCTATATTTTTGCAGTGTAGGACCTTGCATTCTATGTTTGAGTCTGTGTCTATCTCTCCCAGTTACAATGTGAGATAAGATTACCGCTGCAGCTTAGTACTTTTCTCTGTTATGGAGTGTGGGCGTGATACCCCATACATTCCAGACTCTATTCCTTTGGCTGTGAACTCCTATCATAAGTTTTCACAGAACTGCATATCTTTTGAGGCCAACACAAACAATCTTCTCCATGACGGTACTCAATGTAAATGGAATTCTTGCGTGACTATATGTTGCAACGAGTCTTGCGTGTATTCAACGTTACAGATTAGAATACAGGGAAGGAAAATGTGTTGGGGGAAACAATGCGTGAAGTCCGGCGTACAGCATATGATTCGTTGTTACTTCGTGTTTCTGTTGATGATACAGGGATTCGCGTGAGGCAAAGAAATACTTCATCGAGTCAATGAAATGCTTTGACACAAAACAACAGCGTCACGCGTGGAAATGAAGACACGGGGCGCCCGAAGGTGATACGTTTCTTCTAAACTCAAAGCTTCATTCAGTTAAGTGAAGTATAAATACAGAACGCTACTCGGGTAGTGTAGGGACAGGAATAAAGGACTATTGGTGGAAGTTTTCCGTATTTTGAAACACTTGCAAAACTCCAACTCGGTGGTTTATTACTGTCCGCTACTGTCCGCCGTCATCAAAACCCGATGTGTTGTGCAATATACTTTATATTTTACTGACAAAAACAGGCGGCGAGATTGGAATGTATATTGTGTTACTGACTTTTGCGCTAGAGATTCGATTGATGATTGACAGAAGCTGTCTGTTACAGTACGGCCGCCGTGGACTGGTCATTTTCCACGGGTGGGAAATATTTCACGGACGTAATAATATTATATTCCAAATACTAATTATCGGAATAATCATCCAAAAATTCAATCAATGAAGCACCGGGTAAAACCCTTTGCTTCGTTAATTAAAATTGTGCTGATGATGATGGTAAATGCATGCATGGACATCACTGCACACGCGTGGATTACGATTAGTCCGGGGCAGCTGTACTGTATGCTATGATAGAGATCAATGTCTATAAACTCAGCACAACAGTTTTTACGTAATCCAATGTCAAACGACGCGCCAATTGGCTGATGGACTTCTTGACACCATCTTGACGGGGTAGGCAGACTGAGTTGACGCTCCAGTGATCCAATAGTATAGAGACCAGTGGTCTCATGTAAATATTTAAGAACATATTCTAGCCGTCTGGTTTTCAAATAATGACACAAATGTTCAGTTATTTAAATTATTAGCCCTTAGAAGCTAACACGGGATAGCTTCGACAATGACTGTCACAACAAAATTGCGTGAAGCATGAAAAATTGACAAGCATGAAAAATTGACAATCACAACGACTCTTTTTTTCATTTTTGTGAAGAGACAGGAAAATAAGGTCGAGCATTAATCAGTCTGTGTTATTATCAGGAAAGATTGTATGCTTCAGGAAGTAACATGGCTTTGTTTCCTTAACCCTTTACCCACCGTAACGACCAAAACCGGCCAGCGCTATTCTCAAAAATCGCCAATTAATTTTCATTATTTTTTCATTTTTTGTCTCAAAAACATAGGTTATGACCCCTCGTTGGAACGAGCTCGTCGAGCTCGTTCCAACGAGGGGTCATAACCTATGTTTTTGAGACAAAAAATGAAAAAAATTAGTTATTCAAGAATTTTTTTTGCAAGTGTCGTCTGCTTTTCATGTTAGGTAAAGGGTTAACACTTACGCTGCCGAAAGCGACTATTGTCATATATGTTATGATGACTATCTGTACGTTCTGGTATGTGCAGATCTAACCTACCATTTGATTAATTGTTGGAAAGGGCTAAGAGAGCCCTGTCCAACAATTAATCAGATGATAGAGTTTCAAGTATGTCATAAATCTTATTAAAACTTCCTCGAATACAGGTGGACATAGAGGTCCTCCATATTTGGTTAAAGTTGACGTGGCACTAAAATGGTTAAAGGGAAATGGTTTAATTCTGTTAATATTTAATGCTAATCTTTATAAATTTATTTGATTTGAAATAAATACTGTTTAAACAGAACTGGTTCCATCTCAGGGACAAGATTAGAACCAGTTTTGGTTCTAAATAGATCCTATCTTTTTTGAAGTGTATATGTAGATATATACACGCTCTTAACCCGTTTTTATCCACGGTATGGATCAGACTGCGGCCCCCTCCTCTTCCCATTGGGGTCTTGACACCAAAACACTTGAGCTGTAAACTGTCCAGAATGGCTAAAACTTAGGCACCAGACAGTTTCAGACCAGCGTGAACACTGGACCCCTTACCAGTTCAAATTGTAAACTGGAAAATTCCTGATTGTGTTCTGTTGAGCCCCCCCCCCCCCCCCTCCCCTTACAGAGTATATGATGTGTGATGAGTTTCACATCACTGTGTTAAATATATAAATATTCCATTAACAGTGATTCGTTTGCATGGAGATTTATAGCATGTGCGCTTATATTGCAGTAAGACGGGTATATTTAACGGGCAACTAATTTCAGGGTAAAACTCTTGGAAATCTCTGCGTATGAATACAGTACGGCCGCCGTGGACTGGCCACTTTCCATGGGTGGGCAATATTTCCACGGACGCAATAATATTGGATTCCAAACAATAATATTGGATTCCAAACAATTTGAAACACAACACGGTACAAGCCGGTGCTTCATTAATTACTATTTAGCTGATGATGATTTTGATTAACTGATAAACGCACGTGTGGATATCACTGCCAACGCGTGGATTACGACCAGTTCATGGCAACAGTACTGTGTTAACCATTTACCCAACAAATCGGCCGCATCCGCCCGCGCAATATGCAAATTCAGCAGTTGAAAAAATATTATTTTTCAAAAAATTTCAACAAAACCATATCTTGTGACCCCTCGTTGGAACGAGCTCGTCGAGCTCGTTCCAACGAGGGGTCACGTGATATGGTTTTGTTGAAATGTTTTTAAAAATTTGAAAAAATGATATTTAAAATAATAAATTTTGAAGTTTTTTTTTTTTATTAGGGTTTAACGACACATTAACAGCCAGGGTCATATCATGTCGGTGACAGTTTTACGGGTGGAGGAAGCCGGGGTACCCGGAGAGAACCACCGAGCAACGACGAGCAGCTGCCAGCTCTCCAACATCGTAACTCTGAACTCTGTACCGCGGCACAGGCAGGGTTAGATTGGTTGAAGACATGCGCACCATCGACGTGCAGTACGCCTTAGTACACAGCGTCATCGTGCCCCCATGTAGGCAATAGGGGTTGAGTGCCTTGCCCAAGGACACAACGCGGGAACACGAATCAGTCGCTGAAATGGTCACCCATCCAACTACTAACCGCGCTCGACGTTGCTTAGCTTCGGTGATCTGACGAGAACCGGTTAGTTCGACGCCACCGCGCCCCCTAATAAATTTTGATATCGTCTGCGTTGGGTAAAGGGTTAACTGATGTTCACCGAAAAATTAATTCAATGTTTGGATAGATAAAATATACATGTAGTCTTATAGTTACAAGATAACAATATTCTTGATCCACACCAAGCTATTAGAGTTATTACTTATTCGCTGCTCAGCAATTGTGTGGGTCCTACTTATAAAACCGCACAGTACAGTCGCCGTGGACTGGTCGTAATACACGCGTAGACAGTGATGTAATTTGGCAGCAGGAGTTTTTAAACCTTTTCTCGAAGAACCGCCCAGCCTCAATACCGAGAGAAGTTAGGACTTCTTGAGAATTGGCCACATCGTGCTAACGCCACTCTGCAATAACAATCTCTTGCTATATCTCACAAGTCCGTGATAATGTCCACCATTAGCCATGGTCCACGAGACTGTTTGTACCACTCCTGATAAAGAATATTACTGACAGTTTAAAAGAAGCATCGATTACAGTTAAAACTAGAAGTCCTGTCACGAATTGTGCGCTTATCTAGGCTTAATTGCCCGTTAGAATTGCGCGCAATTGCCATATCGAATGGCATCCAAGGCACGGCAGGTTCTCCTGGTTACTCATAGCAAACAGAGGCAATGTTTCTGCCAATGGACCTCCGGGTTACCCGGAGGTCCATTGGCTGAAACATTGCTTGTGCACAGGCCATGTGTACAGAATTTGATAGCCTTACTGTGGCCATAACGCGTAGATTAACGCGAAGATCGACGTGCTATTTGTGCGCATTTCATGACATGACTTCTACTTTTAACTGTAGATGGTGGCTGTGGGGGATGAACAGATTTAAAATAACGAGCACATGTGCTGTAGACACCACAGAAATCTCACAGAAACTTATGTTCATGAACAAATGACCTTTAAAAAGACGTTTAATCCTTTTCGGTATAAAGAACTCCATATAGAGGATCTCTATTTCATATGACATTTATGTGCCGAGTTCGCTTAAATCGATCTGTGACGAGGTTTACCGTGGCTTAGATCGATTTTGGTGACGAAGGTTCAGAGATGTCATGTCAAATCAAATCAAATCATGACGAAATTGTAATTCTTTTGATCGCATAGTGTGTAAGTTTAGCTTTTAGCTAACATATCTATCTAAAGCTGACCGGCGCTGTTAACAAAAAATGCCAGCCAATTTTTTCTTCAAAAACATAGCTTATGAACCTCACTGGAATGGGCGCGTCGCTCTAATTCCAATAAGGAGTTATAAACTATGTTTTCGAGACAAGAATTGAAAATATTTAATCATTCAGGAAATGTTTTAAGCAAATGTGATCTGCTATTTCTATCAGGTAGAAAGTTAATGAAAAATAAGAGAAGATTAATTTAATTATACTTCCGAAACCAACTATGACGTTACTACGTCGACGCTGACATCTCTGACGTCACCCCGTATTAGATGCGTTGTGAACAATATTTTACATAATTAGCTTTTGATGGTTATTATGCAGTCCGGGCAATCTAGAAAATCAAGAAATGCAAACCGTTGCCCTCCTCAGATTGCTTGGGAGTGCAACTGCACCTGAAACTTTCAATGCAAAAACTTGTATGCTATTTTGGTTATATTCACTTCAAGGTATTAATATTGTGACTGAAAAATTGTACTGCATTCAGCTACATAGTGAACAAATTGGCACACACATCTCATTATTCAAAATGTTGCATTCAATTCTTATGTGACTGTCTTCTACACTCACAGTGTATCGAAATACGACACAGAATGGGTCATGAATTATTGCGAATCAGTGCAACATTGACAAATCGTCCCCTGAGTTCCAATATGTTCTCTGTGCCAGTAGGCACAGAGAACACATTGGAACTCAGGGGACGAAATGATAATAGATTTTAAAAGCAGTCTCAAACAGGTCTGGGATTCCAGAAAATCAAGGGGTGCAAAAAATTGCCCTCCTCAATTCTTTCTAGGCGTGCAGTAGGCGTGCAGCACTCCTGCACTCCTGAAAAATGCCAGGCCTGGCTATTATGTGATAAAGTGCTCTATCGACAAAATTAAAACTTTAATTCGTCATCATTTGGCCTCATGGTGATGTGTCATAACCTGCCAAAGGTTAAAGTTGATTTGGTGACACCGAAAACGCATCGTTTCAAATTGTCCTACATGTACTCATTACTTTAAAGCACCGTCGTAGTAGACGCGATGTGAGCTTTCCAGGGATTGCGATGTGGTAAAATATATAGAGAATATCTACGCCATTTTTGTGAATATCTACGATATATTTGTGTTGACCTGAAAATATTATAAACTTTCGCTCCAAACTCACGAGATACTTCCAGGTATTCTCTTTAATAGCGAAGATTTTTTTTATTATATTCTACGTGGCATTTTACTGCGTAATATTCAGCCCAAGTCGCCTGCAATCACGTTCGTTTCAAAACAATACCACAGATCAGCTGATCGTTCTTTCAAGGCGACGTTTAAGGCGACGTCAATTAGGAATCTACTGAGGGATATTCCTCGTTATCCTTCAAGTCGATAGATATCGAGAAATATCTTTTAGATAATTTGCGATAATTCACTGGCTATCATATAATAACGATTTCCCTTCACTCTTTGCATTTTTGACAAAGTTTGGCATCTTTGATGTAACATTGTTGTGGAACAAAGACGATAATTAATTTAACATCATAACTAGCTTAACTTTCAAAACCGAGCAAAAGCCACCAATCAAATTTGTATTATTTTTGTCTCAAAGGCACAGCTTTCACCACATCATTGGAGCTAGCTCGTTGAGCTTGTTCCAGTGGGGGACCATACGCTATACTTTTGAGACTAAAATATAATTTTATTAGCCAGTGAAGAACCATTTTAAGAGCATCTCCTTATATTTGTGTTTCCTGGATATAGTGATAAGTGAATCTGCAATGTACAAAATGAAATATAAAATCTCTGTGTGTAATTTTGAAAAAAAGTTTCGATTTGTCAAAATTTGTATCGATGATTTCAAATTCCAGCTTGCATATTGGTCACTAGGCAGTAAGTAATAGTATACTCGACATCAACGATTTGAATGCTGCCGGCAGATATTTCCGTCAGGAGGGGGCGCGGTGGCTCAGTAGGCAGAGATGCAGGCTGCAAGCCGAGAGGCCCTCGGTTCGAATCCCACCTGCGGCAACCGCGTTGTGTCCTTGGGCAAGACACTTCACCCCCATTGCCCACGTGAGGGCACGGTGACGTTGTGTTTTAATCCGTACTGCACGTCGATGGTGCACTTGTCTTCAACCAATGCTAACCCTGCTTGTGTGGAGTTAGTATGTTGGTGAGCCCGATAGTTGCTCGCCGTTGCTCAGTGGTTCTCTCCGGGTACTCCTGCTTCCTCCACCCGTAAATCTATCAGACACGAGGTGATCTGGTTGTCGAAGGTGTCGTTAAACCCCTATAAATAAATACATTTCCGTCAGGACACCAATACTCTTGCTAACAGAAACGGTATAATTTGGCCTATGTTCAACAGAAAGTATCACTGTAAATTAGACCAATCATATCACGAATGATAGCGGGGCTTCGTTTATTCGAATTTTTCATCAAATCCAGTCATGGCTGCTTTATAGCAGCCATGACTGGATTTCATGAAAAGAATCACGAATCTACTCAGCAGGTTAAGAGTTAAGGCTTACATGGCCATTTTTACCATCGTACAGTGTGAAGATCACAAACTGAGAATACAATTAGTAATTAAAAACTATTTTTGTTTTCTTATTTACCGCAAGGCTTGGCACGCTCGCGTCGTATTCTGCGTGTAAAGACTTGAACCTCTTTCCCAACAAATTGGCCGCATCTGTCCGCGTAATTTACAAAATGAACCATTAGAAAATAATTATTTTTAAAAAGAATTCAACAAAACCATATCATGTCTAGTTAACCACCCCCCCCCCCCCCTCCCTCCGCCCTCCACCTCACCGAACGTACATGTGTAACTGTCAAAATGAGCCAGCGCTATTCACAAAAAGAACCACCATTCAAATATTATTATTTGTCAGTTTTTGCCTCCCTCCAAACAAAGCCCATAATCTCTCATTGGAACGAACTCGTTCCAATGAGTGATTATAAGCTATGTTTTTCAGGCAAAAATGAAAAAGTTTCAGAGATTCAAAAATTATTTTGCAAGTCTCGTCTACATTTCCGGTTAGGAAAAAGGTTAATAACTGAATGCGTGTTACAAAATAACATGCACGAAGAGCCCAATCAAATTTAAACCAATAGGTCTTCCAGTAAACCTGAATGTCAATTGTCTGACACCTGACCAGTGATTTTTATACTTTTAACATACGATTTGAGACTCACAGTACAGGGATCGCAACATCAAGCTCTTCTCTGCAATATCACTTTTTCGCCTCTCATTTATAACGGATCGTAATTTTATGAATGAAATATTGTGAACTTTAAAATGAATCATGGCATGTTTTCGCGATTTCCATTGACTTGGTGAATGAGATTCGACAATGTTACGGGCAAAAAAGTAGACAGAGAATTTCGTCTCAATCGCATTCCCAACTGCAATGACAGTACTGTAATGCATGTCTACTACACGGGTGTTTTTAGTTTTAATTAATTTCCCACATAATCAAGAGTGAAATATTTTATCTGAGAAGTTTGGCGCTCCCTAGTTTTTCCAACTTGGTCCTCTCAACATCATAAAACTCGTGAAGAAAAATTCTGATGAGCATTGTCTTTAAAAAAATCATATTAATTGTGTACAAAGCTTTTAACACAAATATCGTGACAACCCTTTTCATTTTTCAAAATAACTGTTAAATATAAACTTGTGTACACATCTGAAACAAGTGAGACATCAAATAAAACACAGAATAGTTTACAAAGTTGCGAGAAGAAAACTTACTGCTTTGGTCAATGTCGCAGTTTACGACTTCGATCTGAAATAACCCCATCACAAAGAATAGAACCAAAATGCCCATCACAGTTGTAAAGAGAGGTTCAATTGTAACTCCACGTAGTTTCAACTTCTAAGCTGTCTAGGCCGATCTACCAAATGCACAATTATTATATCGAGAATCTCATCATCTCAAAACAGCTGTCATCAATATTAATATTCGGTATCCAATGGAGAAGAGGAACGACTGTGACGTCGGTATTGAGTTGCACGAAGGCGTTCCTCTTTAAATGACAGTAGACATTGTGTATGGGAAAATCGAAAATTAACACCTTCCTCGCGGATTTTTCTGGACGGCGTTTTTCAAAGTACAAATGTATGAACTAATACCCTACAGATTCCCCAGAGAACAGGATGTCTAATGTAAGAAGCGTAAGAAATTTGAGCTGAGATGGGGTTCTCACGAGTAGAGAGGCTATTTTGCCTCCCACCGCCTCCAATACACAAACACATCGCTTTCCATCTTATAACATATAACATACAGTTAAAACTAGAAGTCCTGTCATGAATTGCCTGCAAATAGCACATCTCTCTGCGCTTTGATCTGAGTACCATGACGATAATAAGGCTATAAAATTATGTACA
Source organism: Pictodentalium vernedei (assembly GCA_031216915.1). Lineage (NCBI taxonomy): Eukaryota > Metazoa > Mollusca > Scaphopoda > Dentaliida > Dentaliidae > Pictodentalium > Pictodentalium vernedei. Next base: position 86,008,540 of record CM062292.1, on the reverse strand, counting down.
TAAGCCCTATGCATAAGCAATGTTTCAGCCAATGGACCTCCGGGTTTAAACCCGGAGGTCTATTGGCTGAAACATTGCTTCTGCTTTCTATTGCTAACCAGGAAAATCTATCGTGCCCCGGATGCGATTCGGTTGGGACATTTTGCGCAATTTCGACGCGGAGTTATGTCAAAATAAGCGCAGAGTTCGTGACAAAACTTCGAGTTTTAACTGTTCATATATCTTTTTTCTACCGAACAAATGTATCTTGTGAATGGACGTAGTTCTTGGTACTTCCAAGCGGTTTTGGTCGCACCAGTGCTTGATATGAATACAAAGACGAATGAAATGACAGAAAATGATAACCCGTTCTTCCACAAGTACACAGATGCATTAGATTCAGCGTCCTTTGCCATTTTGCGACGCCAGATGTATAATTTGTAAAGCTTCCTATACATTTATCTGGTTTCCGGCAACGATTATACATACAGCAGCGGTTACGGCGACGACAATGCGTTTGTACAGCGGTTACATGCACAGAGGGTCAGAATGTTCCATTTGGGTACATGTTGTACCGAGGCCCAGAGTTCAATGATTTGGTGTCTCACTAAAGACACTTGAGCTGATATAATATCTCTGGGGGTTTTTACCTAGTGCTTACATGTCATGCCTACCGAGCCAGCTGGATCGGCAGGAAATTACATCCAAATCACTCTGCTGAGCCGAAGACTGAAAAAATTGTGCTGACGCCATGGACATTACCAAATTCACAACAAGGGGCAAGGACCCCCCTTTCTCTCTTGTTCAAGGTCAAGGAAGTGAGTACCTGTTCCCTCCATTCCGGCTTTGACGCTAAACGAACAACGCCGGATCGGAGAGGACAGGTACTTGCTCCTGTCCCTACACTCCGGCTTTGAACGTTTAGCGTCGCAAAGAGGGAGCGAGGGTTACAGGTACTCGCTAAGTTAGAAGGATGGTAATCACTGGCGTACCCTACCAATATGCTCAGAAAATAACCAGGTACAAAGGGTGATGATCATATGGCCGAAACTGAAATCAGAAATAGAAATTGAATTGTAACGTTTTTCAATGGGTTACAGGGTAATGCGACTGTACCTTGGGATGTGGATTTGAATTATGCCTTTAAATATCCCTTAAGTTTGGTTGGTGTCGGTGTCTCATACGCAGGTGAAGCAGGGCATCGACGCTAATTTTTAAAGCATCGTAGACCAGGGTTGATATTCTGAGATAAATGAGAGGGTGCATTTACTGAGGAGTCGTAATGCGGCTTCGGGGAATGGCGACTTTTATATTGGTGCCACACCTATGAGTACCATGTTAGTATAGGTATTTTTTATTCGTTCATTCATTTATTCATTCGTTCATTCATTGTAAGAGTTGCATTGGAAAATAACTGATTCCGCACCGGTAGGAGCTTTGTTGTAGGAAGGGAGCGGCTAATGCTGACACTTGGTTGTACTAAGCAGTTAGCGCTTTGTATGAAAAATACTCTTTTTGTCCAATGTGGGTGGGCTCGAAAAGTATTGTTTGTTGCAGGCCCAGGGCCCATGCATCAAACTGTTGTAGTGATGTGCCTTGTAATATGGATGGCATTTGTTTTAGTAAGATCTTTGCTACTATCATGGATACTATTTCAGCCCAAACCAACAGATGGGTCTCATTATCTACCGCAGAGCTGCTCTGGGCTTCCCACTCACGAAAATGGTCTAGTATGGCTGTTTTCGTGGCCTCCATTTTGTTAGAGGCAAGCCCCTTAAGTTCGAGATCAGGGGTGTAAGGTCTCTACTACCGTCACAGACACTCTTTCTGCCAAACCCTCCAGCTGAGTCTCATTTTCCTCCGCGGAGCTACTCTGGGCTTCCCACTTTTGTATATGGTCTTGCATGACTGTTTTTGTGCCCTCACCTTTGTTATATATATTGCCCTACTCAGGTACGTGGCTAGAAAAAGTTTCCGATTGGGGGTATAGGATAGTGAATTTCTAACTAGGGGGTTGGGGGTCTGGGAGGGGAACCCCCTCAAGCCCCCCCCCCCCCCACCCCATCCCAGTGGAAAATTCGTATATAATATTTCAATATTTTGAAAATGAAGCCATGAAAGGGGGCATATAATTGACTCTAGTAACTGAAATGCCAACACATTTATGATAGAAACAACAGGTTATTCTTATTTGTTATTATTTTAGGAAATGAATATGTGCAAAACAAATGCTCAAGCTGAGCAATTCAAACTATCCTAACATTAAATCAGATTTTATGCAGGAATGATCAATTTTGGATATTTCATCATTTTGTAACTGTGAATGATGGAATAAACGCGGGATAAGGATTTTACATGAAGTGGTTTTCTTGAAGAAGTGCATCTCGAGGATTTTATTTTTATTACGACAAGTAAACGTACTATAGAAATCTCTTACCGATTGACATCGTATACTTATGAAGCTCGATATTACATACGCAGTAGTTGTAAATAGAAACTTTTGGATGTTTTGCCGAGAGGAAACCGAGTTGGGATTTTGGGAAGTAAAGGAGACATCAGCATCACCAAAGAAGCTCTAAAATCCAGATAGATGGAATTTCCAACTACTGATGACTTACCTTCAGAATTTCCAACTATAGGAAATTTTGGTCAGGATTGGGGGGGGGGTGACACCCCCCACCCCCTGTCGTCACGTCCCTGGCCCTATCATCCGCAAGATCTTGTTGTCGGGTTCAGTCTTCTGTTGGGTCTAACATTGAAGCAACTGTAGGCACGATTTTAGTCCCTGATTGGTGTCAAATTATCATCTGTGACTTCTCGAGCGGTAGACCGATCGACCTGAAGTTGTATGAGGTCTCCTCATGCAGTTTTCCGTAGCGAGTGACGTCATTTTCAGAAACTTTGCCGTGCAATGTATGTCCGGTAACGTTACACAATCGCCCCCAGACCGCTTTTAAAAATAGCCGTATAGCCGGACTGTTTCGTTACAGGGTACCGTCGCTGTTGCCGCAGATACGTATACACGCCAGTTGAATTTTATTGGATCGATTTTTTGCCGTTATCGCGTTGTCGTCATTGCATCACCGTTGCCGGAAAACTGGATAAATGTGTATCAAACTTAACTCTCGTGTATCTTATTACGACTGTTGAACTCATCATCGAATGACAGTCATCGCTGGCCATAGAACTACCAGCATTCATCGTCGTCCGACCTGGATTTCAACAGATGCGATATACTACATTACAGGAATTTAAGGACCTGAAAACAAACATTGTCCCGTCCCCAAATGCCCCAGAAACCAATTTCAACAAAGTTTTCTAACACGGGAGGTCGGAATACCGCTTTATTCAAATACCGCTTTATCCGGAGTTGGCCATCGGAACTGTGTTTCACAGAGTGTAATCTCAACAGATGATCGTACCAAATTTACTAACTCTGCTATGCTTACTGATGAAGCATGTGCGCAAAAATATTGATAAAATCATTCGTTACTCTCTCCCTCTAACAACCGAAAGTGTCCACAATGCAAGGCAATCTGTTGGATACTGCTCTAACACAGACCACTTGACTATGTCATATCAGCATAGTCACCGTTGATATTGAGAAGTTATTGGAGAGTGGAGATAGTAGTAGTAGAAAAGGGAGAGCTTATCCGTAGCAAAAGTACGATGTACAACAGTTCTTGTTTACTGTGGTAAAGAAGTTTTTTATTGTTGGCAAATTGGAATCTGTTTATCAACGCCTGTCGTGTACGTCCTCTAAATTGGCCGCATATGTATAAACAACTGGCTAAATTTGATTCATTTCATGTGCTGCGCTTATGATATAGCAATGCAGCGTAAGTGACCTTACACTCAATAAATAAATAAATAAATAAATAAATAAATAAATAAATAAATAAATAAATAAACAGTAGGAGAAGAAGTTGTAGCTTATGTTATGCCGTGACAGTTCATTCCTTAGTCGACACAAATCTAGGCAATGTTGTCTTTGAGCAAGATATGCAATCCTATTTGCCAGTGTGAATGTGCGGTAGATATATTGCCAGCCACATGGGACGCTCACAGTAAACATGCGTTCACCAAATATGCACCGAGATCAACTTTCGTCTGTGGTAGGTTATTTACTGGAGAAGTCTGGCAATTACTTGTTGCAGCGTCACGATTATCTGTGTATACCACGGTGTCCCCCAAATAAATTAACTGATTATTTACAAAACATAAATTAGTAGCAACAAAAAGAAGATGTACTTCTATGGTATATAGGTATAGGGCAGCAGTGGCAGTTGTAAATCTCGTGTATATAGGAGTAGAACAATAGCGGAAGTTGTACTACGAGAGTATCTTCAAGAAAATCACAGCATGGACAATCGTTATCCCGAGTTAATTCCATCATTCACAGTTACAAAATGATGAAACATCCAAAATTAATCATTCCTGCATAAGATCTGATTTAATGTTAGGACAGTGTGAATTGCTCAAAGTTCTCAGCTTGAGCATTTGTTTTGCACATATTCATTTCCCAGAATAACGACAGATAATAATAACCTGATAATTCTATCATAAATGTGTTGGCATTTCAGTTACAGGGATCAATTTTATGCCCCCTTTCATGGCTTCATTTTCAAATTTTTTGTCGATAGTGAATTTCCAACTGGGGGAGGGACCTGGAGGGGCTTACCCATACCGGTCGTTCCTCCCCTGGTTAGAAATTCACAACCCTACCCCCCCCTCCTCCCCCAGTCGGAAACCTCTAGCCACGTCTCTGGAAAGGGCTATGTATAAAACAAAGGTGAGGCCATAAAAACAGTCATGTAAGATCATATACATAAGTGTGAAGCCCAGAGTAGTTCCGCGGAGGAAAATGAGACTCAACTGGAGGCTTTAGCAGAAAAAGTGTCTGTGATGGTAGTAGAGACCTTACACCCCTGACCTCGAGCTGAAGGGCTTGCCTCTAACAAAAGTGAGGCCACAAAAACCGCCATACCAGATCATTTTCATGAACAACGTCTTCCCCTACTGCTTACTTATTAATTTTATGTAGCTTTTGTGCACTTTTGGAAATTGTATTTCCAATGTATTTTGATGAAGGTCAATAATGGTCGCTGTACGTCTGGAGTATATATGTGCAAAGCAATAAAGAGAGTTGTACTTCTAGAGGTTACATGTATGGGGGCAGTAGGATTAGTTATACTTCTAGAGTATATACGTGTAGGGCGGCAGTGGTAGTTGTACTTCTAGAGTACACAAGTATAGGCCAACAGTTATAGATGTACTTCTAGAGTATATACGTGGGAGCGCGGGGAGTAGTGCAATTGTTCTTCTAGGCCATATAGGAGTAGGGCAGTTGTGATGTTGTGCTTATAGAATATATAGATATATTATATCTCACGTGACCTTCTAAGCTTCTGATTGGACGAATGCTGCACCTCTGTTTCGTGTAGTTTGCACCCACAGAACTGACCAGGCACTACATCCAGTCCAGGCACTACACGTTTTTTTTTATTTTTAGCACACTACTATATCGGTTTTCTTTTCATACTTGGCGAATAAAACTAAGCAGGCTCAATTTAAATATCGATTCACAGAGGCACAACATCCACAAAACGACCCGGAAAGAAATCAGTGTGGAAAAATGTTTCGCTTTTCCATTGTTGAAGTCACATTTTCCGAGGCGTTCATTTTATTCCTTGAGAAGATGATCCATATCTCGTTTCAAAGAGAATGATCCATACGTGGGTGCAACATTCATGAGAACGCGACGGGACATGAAAAATCGTTTGTTTCGCTGCTCATATTATTTCGCTATTTAATTGTATGTTTTGGGCAGTAAACGAATAAATAATGGAATTCATTTGAATCTTCGGAGTTTTGTATCCCGTACTGACCCATTCCCTAATGTATACGTGTGACAAATGTGTGGAAATTATCAAACTGCGTTGTCAAGTTTCGAAAATTTTAGCTTTCATTCGCGAGTTGTGCGATTCTAGAATGCACAGTTCCGTTTGGAGGAAATGTTTTGTTTACCCTTTCCGAACGACTCAAAAGTTGTCTTCTGATCATATCAATAAGCCGTGTTTTGGAAGAAGAAAATGATTTTGAAAACTACATGGTATTTTTTTCTATATAACGCTGGTTGGTAGGGCTGCTACCTTGGTAATAGATTAACAAATTGGACAGATGTTTTTCTTGATGGGTGTTCGATATAATATAGGATTAGTGCATGTCTTGTCGTTGACTACGCCCATATAGTGGCCAGTGAGGTGGTGTAGTTCCCTCCGCTTCGCGGCGGGAACTACACCACCTCACTGGGCACTATATGGGCGTAGTCAACTCCAAGCCATGCACTATTCCTTAAATGGAGCAGTAGTGATATAAATAATAAAGATATGGCACTTGCACTCAGAGGTAGCACCGATAATTTCACAGTATTTGATTCTGCAGCTAGAAGTATTTATATCACACTACTGATAGTTGCTAAATATGTTAGTCTCATTATATATTTATCTAAAATAAGGATGTAGTTGGAATAAAATAGAACCGAAAGTTGATGCTGCTTTATTTAACGGTGTATATACTATTGTAGCTTACTAGTATGAAGTGAAACATACAAATATAGAATGAAGCATATATAGCGCAGGGAGATGGCATAGCCAGATTGGCTGTCTACCTGCCATCCCCCAACAAATATTTTTCCAACAACACTGCACACGGAAACGTTTTTTGTGTATGACTAGTGTTCAGTTATGTTCAGTTCGTACTTATTATCCACAATGAACGTTGCCTATGGGTATGGATAAGACTTGGTAGTTGAAACAACATAGGTGGCAGACGAGCTTTTCAGACAATGTTCGAGACAAAACTAGATCTATTTTCTAATATGTGGGCGTCTAATGAAGATTTACTGGATGGGCAAACGTGGGCGATTTGTTATTTAGTAGGCGCTGAATTGGCACTCTGCACAAAAATGGATTATTACATTGAATATAATCAGAACATGTAGATAAAAAAATCGACGTTCGAGTCTTTTTGAAAAGGTTTCTATTTTGAATGATTCTTATTTCCTGTTCCAAACCATTCTATAATCTGGGAAGTGCAAAGAAGGGCAATTTATCTAAGCATGCTGTACGTGTCCTGTTAATTGTAATTAATTCTCACTGTCTCGTTATTACGTGCGAAGAGTTAGGAGTTGTCGTGAAAAACGTATCAAAAGACGCAGGGAGCCTTTTTACTTTCCAATCATGGATAAGCAGACATGCATTGAGTTTGTAAATATTGTTTACTTTGAGTATTTTATCTTTCTTAAATAGAGGGTCAGTGTGTGCTTTAAAATGTGCATTATTAATTATTCGCAATGAGCGTTTTTGTAATATAAACAGTTTCTTAATATGTTTGGAGTTGCCCCATATTTGAATACCGTATATTAAGTGACTATGGATAAGTGCATAGTACAGCGTTTTCATGGCTGCATGTGGAAGAATCTTTTTTACTTTGTTCAAATCATAGTTTGCACGACTAATTTTGGCGCATATTTGTGATATATGAGCCTGATAGGAGAGATTTTCGTCTATAGTGATTCCAAGGAATTTTAATGGTTTTTTTAGTTTCACTGGAGCTGATCCTCTGCAGTTTTTTTATTTTTTATATAAATATTTATGTGCCCGGGACTACGTGAGCTACGCGTTGGATTGATTAATAGGTACTTTGTATTATTTGCATTTAGGACAAGTTCATTCGCAGAGCACCAATCGTATAGTTTATCAAGCTCTTTGTCTGCATTTCTAACCAGTATTTCTGCAGTCGGTGCCGATGTATACATTTCTGTATCATCTGCGAAAGAAAGTGTATTAAGTGAAGTTGAACAGCTGATGTCGAGTTTGATTTTTCTCTTTCGTATACTCCACCATTGAAGGCGATTTTAGAGTTTTGTGAGTGAGAACGACCACAGATGTGTACTGCAAGTAGATAAAAAACCGGTGCCAGTTTCTTAACTCTTTCATCAATATAGCCCGTTTTGGGAACTAAAACCCGGTCAGTTCCGCATTTTGTAAAAGAATTGACACACAATTAATTTTTAGCGCAGATTACTATTTTCAGCCTACATCCACAAGACTGTTGCTGAAGATACCAACTGATCAAAATTAAACATAGTCTTTTTGAACACCATATATTTTTGCTGGTGAATAGTATATTCTGTATTCTCTGTATGAAAGAAGTAATTATTTATTGCCGCCTGTCCTAGTTTTCGAGTTTTTGTTGCCAAAGCAAAATATACTGTTAATCTGGGCGTTATAAATAGATACTAGGGTAGGTAATTAGATTTAAATCACAGGTAGGATATCTTTTTTAACCACTCGGCTCGCCGAGTGGTTAAAACCCTTATTCTACGAGTGGTTAAATCTAGGGCTGTCACGATTTTTTAATTTAGGAATCGATTAATCGTCGCAAATAATCGATGATAATCGATTGATCGTACCTAGATGATCCCCATCTCCTTCTCTGTGAAGTCGATAAAAATGAAGTTTAAGTCAGTTGACCTACCTCAAGTAAACAACGAAGACGATCCTCTTTTAGTTACATTCAAAGCTTTGATGTTCTGAACTTTTGAACCGTCAGTGTAATCATCAAGACCGGTCGGCAGTTGCGAACTTCGCAACTGCCGACCGGTCTTGATTATTACACTGACGGTTCAAAAGTTCAGAACATCAAAGCTTTGATGAATGTACCTGAAAGACAAATGCTTCCAATAGCTTATTGGGGTTTAAAATCGATGTTCTTAACTCTTTACCTTTAGAAACAATAGTTTTGTCAACATATTTTCTTTTAATTATTAAACGTCTAAAACGGGATATAATTTACCGATTATTCGACAACGAAAAATACTAATCGATTTCGCCGTGACCGATCAACAATCGATTAATCGTGACAGCCCTAGTTAAATCTGATTACCGGCCCCGGCAGCTATTTGTTTTATATATACCATGCTCTTAATAAATCATAAAATGGAGAAAAAACGACACTTTCTATCGCAAACACACAGGCTTGTTTTGTTTACATCTACTCCGGTGGGCATTACTGCCGGCTGCACGTGAATGCTTGATTGACAGCTGGACACATCGTCAAAGTTGATTGAATTTACCTTGCCTTTGCAGTCAAATTATTATTAACAATTCTTAAATTTTATTTAAAATATTTAATTTTAAGTATTTAAAACTTAATAAGTCATTGCAGGCAATAGATAGTACCACAAAATGTCTTATATTTAAGTGAAACCTCTTGAAGTGTGAATGTATCGAAATCAATTTGGATGAGCTTCCGACTTTTGGTGTAAGATTCTTTAACCACAGGAGAAGCTTTACATTGGTAGTGGGTTTAAAAGCTCAAATGTAGCACACAGACTTTTCTCGGATAGTGACATAAGCGAGCATGGTACAGTACGTGGAGAGTGGATTGTAACTAAATCACCCGCGGAGTGGAGTTATCACCCATGCTATAATTTTCAAATTCTGTACATATTGACCAAAACACACAAGCAATGTTTCAGCCAATGGACCTCCGAGTTTAACCCGGAGGTCCATTGGCTGAAACTTTGATTGTGCTAGTTATGCTTTGCAACATATTTGCAATCATTGCTCAGGTGGAATCTCCACTCTGTGGGTGATTTAGTGATAATACACTCTCCACGTACTGTATATATTTTGTTTCAGTACCAAATAGAGCCGCGGTATAGCAAGAGTTTTAGATATTACAGCTATATTTCAGCTGATTCAAATACCAATAAAGCTATTCTTTCACAGGGAGAATTCCTACACCAGAACTTTCCCATGCATCCTTGAACGACAGAATCCTTCTTATGACGGCATCGGGAAAGACATCTTGGCTAGCACACTCTGTTGTTGGTGTGCAAACTTCATTGCTACATGTACTTGAAATTTCATCCAAAATATCTCGCCATTTATACCTGACGGGATTAGAAATTATGAGCAAAGATGGATGCATGACAAGGTTCGGCTACTAATTCACTGTAAGAAGCGATTATATCGTACTGCCTAAAGAAATGGATTGTCAGAATCTTTGTATACGCGCAATTGGTCGGCAATTTAGATAACCCTCTAAGTAATAAGATTACCTGTTGTGACGTCTATAACACAAGTGTATGGTTTATGTTAGCAGAAGATATTGGTCACACTTTTGATAACCCTCTATGTAATAAGTATACCTGCTTTGACATCTATAACACAAGTGTATGGATTATGTTATAGCAGAAGCGACATTGGATTGATTTGTTCACAGGTTGGCTCCCTCTTTCCTTTATCTCTTTTCTTCTACCTTCCTCTCCTCTCTTATTTACATCTGTTCAGTAGCTCTTAACTTTCCAAACGTCGACTAGATCCCGCTCTTCAGCTTGTAACTTTAGGACATACGAGAGACGACCTTAATAAGCATTACGCTTACTGTTGAATCCCGTCCCTATCAAATTTTCGGTATACGACATACGGTACGTGGAGAGTGGATTGTAACTAAATCACCCGCGGAGTGGATTTATCACCCAAACTATAACCTTCAAATTTTGTATATATCGACTAAAAACACAGGCACAGTTTCAGCCAATGGACCTCCGAGTTTAATCCGGAGGTCCATTGGCTGAAACTTTACTTGTGCTTGTTATTGTTTGCAACAAATTTGCAATTATTGCTTGGGTGGAATATCCACTCTGCAGGTGATTTAGTGATAATACACTCTCCACGTACTGTACGATATGTTATTGACATTTACTCAATTTTATGCCTTCATTTTGTAGTATATTATGACGAATGTATGTATGTATGTTAAAGTTATTTTTCTAATAAATATTGTTTAAACTAAGGAAGGTATTCTTTCACAAGGAGAATTCCTACACCAGAACTTTCATATGCATCCTAGAACGACAGATCTGGTTGTTCAGTGAAGGAAATTACGAATCCTTTTTACGACGGCATCGGGAAAGAAATCTGGGCTATCACACTCTGTTAGATTAAACATATTTTATTTGTTATAACAAAAGGGATTGGATAACAAGTGCCTAGCACTTAGATTATATCCTTTCCGTAATATACATCTGAAAATTACAAATTATGTTTACAAATATTTATAAGAAGTTATAATGTGCATATAATGGCAAGAGAAACATGTGTATATATTGATACAATATTGTGTATGTACACAGTTCGAAATAAAACCTAACGGGTATTCAACTTCACAAGAGTCAGAGCAGAGAGATGAGAGGGAGAAGAGAAGAGAAGTGAGCTGCCACTCTACAACACTGTTGGTTTTAAATTACATACCAACGGGTCATTTTTCAACACAACCACGAATCCAGCGGAGCCCCATACCAATGTTATAACCAGGACATGCAGGACAAACATGCGGAAAGTAATGTGTGAAGGAAACAGAGGTGGACACGAGTTCATATTATAGGTCATTTGACTAAGATGTAGTGAGTCATATCTGCTCGGTTGTCGTCTTATCTAAAACCGCTTCGTGGCCTTGATAAAATTTTGTACACTTCGAAAAAGGTGGATGTTGACGGATTCCGGTAAGTTTGGAATACCATAAAGAAGATCATTGACCGATCTTATTGTAAGATGCGCAAGATTTCTCTGTAAGACTAGTCTTTCATTTGAATAGTTACTACAGTTGAAAAAGTAATGGTTCAAATCTTCAGTCTCGTAACCACAAGAACATCTTGGTATTTTATGAATATAGTTGGTGTGTTTATCATAATTTAGGTCGCTGCAAGAATTCCTCAGCTTGCAGTGTATAATATTGACGGCCCTATCGCCATTATTAAAGTACTTAGGTGGTTTACAGTTGCCTCCATCAAAATATTTGACAAAGTTGCTCAGTGAATTCGACTGTCTTACTTCTAAAGGTAGTGCATTCCATTCAGAGATACACGAGGGGATGAATGAGCGCTTATATGTTTCCGTGTATGTGAGTGGTAATTGAAAGTTGGAATGGGACCGGGTGCTATACGGGGAAATGTCCTCAAAGGTTCGTGGCAATAAGTCAGAGAGGTATGTAGGGGCCTGGTTATTTACAATTTTAAAAAACGTTATCATTTTGTGGAGATGACGCCTCTGCCCAAGGGTTTCCCAACCAAGTTCTGCATATAGAGCAGATACCGGGGTTGATCTTGTTAGACCGGATATTATTCTCGCTGCATCCGTGTGGATTCTATCCAATTTGGTAAGTAGGTAATCCGGTGCACCGGCCCACACCACGTCTGCGTATTCAACGATCGGGAGTATGAATGATTTGTATAGCGTCTCTAAGCTTTTTCGACCTAGAATATACTTTAATTTTCTTAACTGAGATAGCCTGGAATTAGCCTTTTGGCATAATCTGTTAATTTGGGCATGCCAGTTTAAGTCTCCCTGTAAGGACAGGCCAAGGTGGGTGTGAGACTTTGTGAGTTCAAGTGGCGTGTCACCAAACATCACAACAGTACTTAGGTTAACACGTTTTTGGTGAATAAAACGATTTCGGTTTTTGATGGGTTAAATGTAACAAGCCACGTGTTTGCCCATTCGGAAACAGCCGCAAGGTTTTCATTAGACTTTGAAACAATGTCATCCAGTTCAAATCCACTTTCTGTTATACTTGTATCATCTGCAAATAATCTACAGGCGTCCGGTGAATCTAAGTTTTCAGTAATGTCATTGATGTATATAAGAAAGAGGAAGGGTCCTAAGACAGATCACTGAGGAACTCCATAATTAACAGGTAAGTACTCAGAGGGAGTTGCGTTAACAGTTACCCTTTGTTTACGATCTGACAAATAGCTTTTGGTCCACTCGATGAGTGGGCCAGATATACCGTTTTGTTTCAGTTTGTAAATTAACCCTTCATGCCAAACCCTATCGAATGCTTTTGATATGTCACAAAATACTCCAAGAGAAAACTGGTTCCTATCAAAGGCTAAACAGAGATTATGATATATTTCAATGAGCTGATAAACGGTGCTATGTTGGGGTAGGAAGCCAGACTGATATTTAAAAAATAAATTATTGACACAACAGTGTTCATACATTTGGTTAAAAACAATCCTCTCCATAACTTTGCTGACACAGCTTAGGAGGGAAACGGGTCTATAATTGCTGGGGTTGTATGCGTCTCCCTTTTTAAATATCGGCACAACGGTGGCCATCTTCCATTCTGATGGGTAGACGCATGAAGAAAACGAAAGCCTAAATAGGTGAACCAGAGGTTTGCATACTGTGGCTTTTGTTTCTTTAAGCATGCGGTTGCTTATACCATCGTGCCCAGTTGCTTTTTCAGCATCTAGATTGCCCAAGATTCGAGTCACTTCGTCTTCAGAGAAGTTTATTTCAGACAGACTCTGAGAGCACTTTCTTCTAAAGACAGGTAAACTATGTCCCTCGTCATGTATCTTACTATTTGACAGAAATGTTTTGTTGAGCAAGTTGGCTTTGTCTTTGTCGTCTGTTACCATAACTGTACTACCCGCATCATCTTCTTGGTTAAGAAAGGGGACCGAGGGTTTCCTTTCAAAATTATTCAGTAGCTGTTTAACAGTGTGCCAGAATACTTTGGGGTTTCTACTTACCGAAAGTGAAGTATCTAGGTTTGAATAATAAATGGATTTGGCCTTCTTTTTCATGTTATTTACTTTGTTTCGGGAATGTTTATATCTTTCAATTATTTGTGGGTTTGGGTTTTTCAAGATTCGTTTCCGGAAACGATCTCTGTGGCGAATTTCCCGACGTAGAGCCGAGTCAAACCAAGGTTTATCATGGGGACGTATTACCACATTGTAGGACGGAATACATTCTCTGGCAATACCTAGAAATTTAGATGCAAATTCATGGTATGACGTATCGGGCATAGTCGTGTCTGAAATGAAAGACCAATCTGTTTCGGAGATCAAATTATTCATTTTGAGGAAATCTGTTCTGTTGTAGTTCCATATCTGTCGAATTTTTGTTTCGTGTTGTGCGGTTCCAGTCTCTATGACTGCTGATACAGCTTTGTGGTCGGAAACACCAAGTTCGTGAACCTCTGAGTTCAAAATTACAACATTATCGCTAACTATTATTGGGTCTAATAAGGTGCTTGAGGTTGGCGTTACACGAGTCGGCTCTTTAATGACGTTTTGTAGGTTATAACAGTTTATAACTTCGTGTAATCGACTAGAGGGGTTAAGAAGGTCGCTATTTAAGTCTCCGGTAATTATTAGGGAAGGGTTTATGTTGAATGAATCTTCAATGGCGCCTTCGAGCTTCTCCCAGAAGTCATTGCAAGAGAATTGAACCGATCGGTATGCCAGGCAGAGCAAAAACTTGCGTTTTGAGGTAATCTCAAACCATAAGACTGACTGATCGAATTCCAGTTCAGGCACACGCTTGGCATGAATTTCTTTGGAGAAATAGACCGCGACACCGCCACCATGTTGGTTCCTGTCCTTTCTAACTGGTGGGAGGTAATTGGGAATCAACACATTGTCGGAACTGAAACTGGGATCAAGGTGCGTTTCGGTAAAACAAATAATATCGAATTCATCAATGTCGTCTGTAATATGATCAAGTTTATTCCTGATGCTTCTGATGTTATAATGAATTATAGAAATGCTACTTACGTCTACCGGCCCAGTTCGAGATGGCCCTGGGTTGACTTCAATGTCCCCGGACAAAAGGATGATTCCAAGGATAACGCATAAAACCAGCGTGAAACGGATTTTTACCGTACGAATCGTTATAAGGTGCGGGAGTCCAAACGATCTACTCGTGACAAAGTACCTGCACACGAGGAAATTGTAATGAAGTCCTACTATAGTCTTGTATTGCTCGATACTAATAGCCATGATTAACGTCTAGATAAGTTAGACAACAGATGGAAATGGGGCCCACCAACGCACCATGGAAGGTGGGTTGTGTTTTTGAAATAAACTGATTGCGTGGCAGTGAAATTGGTGAGTGGCAGTATTGAAAGAAAGTGAAAGGAAAAAGAGAAGTTATGAGGTAACAAGGATATACAGTTTGTAACAAGATTAGACATGTGATACACATCTCCTGTTGGGTGTGTTGAGTGGCGAGATCGGCTTGTAGTTTGGTTTTTTGGTTGGCTGGAGTATCTCTTATTCCAAAGGCCCATTCCCCCGTACACCACTGTCCATGGCACTCATTGAGATGAGTCCACCGGGCTCATATCAACGAGGGTCACGGGCTGTATGTAGTCCGTTAAAGGGAAAGAAGATGAAGTTTAAATGATTTTTAAGACCTTACACGGGTGGGTTTGTACTATTTGGTCGAATTATGTGACGATGAGTAAAAGGAAATTTCTCCTATAGGCCACGCATAAAATAAATGTGAGGACATTAAACGCTGGTACCCAAATTTCACCCTAAAGCCCATAAATTGGCGTCCGATACCCAATCAGTCAGGAAAATGATGTCCTTGTTTTGTATGAGTGTCGAAAGGACTGTCAACATTTTTTCACAAGTTTTTGCCTTGCTGCAGTTCACTGGAAAGTGCGTGTGAACACTCCCCAGTCAAATGCAGCAAGGCAAATCCTTACAAACTAAGTTATTTCTCTTCGATGGAAATATGAACACCATCCACAAAAGTCATTAAATTATGTTGATCCATGGGCAAAACTATTTTCCCAGTGGAGAATGTTTTATTAGGAAATACTAGGGGGTATCCGGAGAAACTCTCCACTAACTCATAATAATTAAAATATAATTAAAATATGGAGAGAAAATGTCGGTCACTATCGTGGATTCTATCAGTACGGTGCCAAACTATGCCTGACTGTCCAAAGGACTATCAAAATCTGTCCACAATTCCTTACCCTGCTGCAATTTATGGGAAAGTGCCTATGAGCACTCTCCCATAAAAAGCAAGAAGGCAAATATTTACAGACAGATAATGTGACTACAAAGAAAATATGAAGACCATCCACAAAATGTGAAGTCTTTAAATTGTGGTATCAGTATTTCGGACTAAAGCCTCAAAATGTGTGTCCGGCACTCAGTTGGTTACTTAGAGAAAAATGAGTATGTCTTGCTGCAGTCTTCGCGTTCTTGATTCATGCATTATAAGGACCCAAAGGCAATAACATTTGCTAATTAAATAGTTGTTCTATTAGATATTATTGATGGGTACCTGATGGCACTCAAAAAAGTTAACAAAAGTTCACTTCATCGAAAATATGAAAACAATCCACAGGATGTCATATCTTTTGAATTGTAGTGCATGTATTTCAGAGTAAAGCCCAAAATGGGCGTCCAGTACTAATCAGTTCAAAAAGAAAAAAAAAAAAAAAAAAAAAAAAAAAAAAATGAGTTTGTCCCGCTACAAACTTTCTTATTAGTTTACTAGTAGGGTGACAAATTAAGCTCAGGAATATCAAAATTTCGTTGCAAGTCTCTTGCCAAGTTCCAGTTGATTGGGAAGTGCATGTAAACGCTCTCCCATCAACAGCCGCAAGGCAAATACGTAAAGGCTGAATACTTTCTCTTCAAGGAAAATGTAAATACCGTCCGCAGGATGTGAATTATTTTGAAATGAATGAACTCTGTTGTTGGTATACTTCATTGCTACATGTACTAGAAGTCGCATCCGAAATTCTCGCCATTTATACCTGACGGGATTAGCAATTCTGATCAAAGATGGATGCATGACAAGATTAGGCTACTAGTTCACTATAAGTAGCGATTATATCGAACTGCCAAACTAAATGGATTGCTAGAATCTTGGGAAATATATAATCGAAACAAAAGGAAGTTGTATCAGTTCTAGGAAGATCTGAAGAAGAGAATTAATCTGATAAAATATCCTTGGTAGACCTGAAACCGGTGACTCCCAGTGGAGAAAGAGTCTCTAAACATTTCTTTGAAAGAACACACAAAATCACAAAACGTGGGTCTAGACAAAAGAATGTTATCCCTCGATAATGAAAGAAGCGGTTTTAATGAATATTTCTGCTCGATCTCAACCTTTGATGATAGCATGGCCTCATTTGGCTACAGAAAATTAACCTTTTGGTTGTCAGGCAGCGGAACATTCGTTTTGGCGACCGCTCTAGTTATATTTATTTCTGAGGCAAAATTCAAACTGTATTTCTCTTCGCGAAATGCGACACGATTCTCACATGTATGTACAAAATAAATATTTATTTTACTGTTTGAGGGCTAGATTAGTTTTGGTGGTCTGAATTTGTTCATCAAAAATTGTTTAATTACAAATTATTGGAGAGTGCCAACGTGTACTCTCCAATAATTTGTAATAAAACAAATCTGTATAAACAAACTATTATTTACGTTTGAATGAATACGAAACATGGGTAAGGTAAATGTTGGCGCTTGGACTGGTATCCTCATTGTTTCGAAAGGATCGATTGTGGATTCTAGCACTCAACCAGTTAAAAAATTCCTTATTATTTTTTAGCTCCATTTTAGTTGTTCTGTATTGCTTTGATATTGTATGATGTCTGTAACAAAATCATGGAAGCTCTCGTATTTAATTTTAGCCTCTCACAACTGAATTTTAGGCATCGGCGACCATTCCATCAAGAATAAAAAATAAAAATAAAAACCGCCCTCCCTCATTCGTTTTAAAAAAAAATGCCCGAGAATCAATTATTTAATTTTGTTTGGCCTTACCTCCACAAGACTTCTCAATATGACCTGAACCGAGTTCAACAGGGAAAACTGAGAAATATACACGTCTAATTTAGATGTCCAAAAAAATTACTCCAATCAACTTTTTAAAAATATACGGTAAATCCATACTCGAACAGTTCTTTATTCTATTAAATTAACAAATTTCTGGGTGAGTCCTACTTTTGCCTTAAAGGAACATAGGTAAACATAACCTCAGTGCTTCAAAATCCTTCGAATGGGGGGTCAATACTTAAAAACGTTTACAAGCATTTCCAAAGATGTGGCAATTTGCCAACTGGTAAATTGCCACCTCTTTGAAAATGCTAATGGTTCATTTTGGTCAGTAAAGTTAATCGGTAGAAAATACAATTCTAAAAAACTACAATTGTAAAGTGTTATGGTACTGGTTCCTGGTGTTAAACTTCTGGCCTCTCTCCCTTCTCAGCTCCTTGTGAAACGTCCTTGAAAAATCTGCTTTCATAAACATATGGCATTTTATAAATGAAGATCAATAACCAATGTTGAATTAGTTTTACCCCTATAATTGAGCAATTCGTGGGCCTACAGATATCTACGATGCTTTCAAAGACATCTCGTACGACGTTAAAGAAATTCGCATTTTGTAATGGCAGTAAGGCCTTTGACATGATATGACAAAAAAGTAGGAATTGCTGGTGGCCTTTTATTCTTTTAGAAGTGTAATCTTAATAATAGAAAGCAACCTGTTGCAATTAATAATGAATCTCAGTCATGGAAAATAGGCCCCTGCGAACCTCAGATTGGGTCGAATCAAATCTCGAATCCATTCAGGCATCAGATTTCGAATCGAATCGAATCTCGAATCGAATCTCACGGTTTATCAAGTTGTGGATATTGCACCTTCTAACAGCTGTAAATATTGTCTGTCTCCCCTCACATATTGTGTGCAACGGTAACAAATCAAGCAAAATTCGGAATATTCCACAATGGAATCAATGTAATTTCGGATACGGAACCTACTTTAACTCTTCTTCTGTCATCAGGTCTCCTGTACAGGAGGGGGGGGGGGGGGGTGGTGGGGGTCCTGTACAGGAGACCTGAAGATAGAAGAAGAGTTCAAGAAGAGACACTTTGGATGATTTCGTAGGAATTTGAGAACATCTCGACGATTCGAAAATGTTCAAACCGGCGCGATTTAAATCGAATCGAATGGAATTAGGCGGAATGTTTCGACTCGACTCGACTTTCGAAGTTTCGCACCACCCGAATGGAAAGCAATCAAAAATCGTGTTCTCCAAGTCCCAATACTGGGATTTAGGTCGTTTCCAGTTGATGAGTTTACAAATACTGGTGTTTGTATTTTCAACGACGATACCACCGAATACCTAGTAATCAACGACATTCTCAAATCGCCTCAATCGGTCCCACGAATCGCTAATTATATTTAACTTACTCATAATGAAAACTATGACCATTCCCGTTAAATAAGTCCACCTGGGCCTCATCATATAAGTGTACCAAGTGTCCAAATCAGTGAAATACTCCAGCATAACACAACCCCCGGTGTAATCCTAATCAATTATGGTAAATTGTGTACCGACACTGAGAAAATTGTCCCAACGATACGAACACATCTCGTGACCTTTTAAGAAAAATAAAATTCAGATATGCCGAAAAATCATGGAAAAAAATTCAGCCGCTTTTAAAAGACATACTTTTGAATATGCTGACACCATTCATGGCAACTGCGCTGACACGGATTCCGTAAAATAGACAACCATTTGAATCCAAGAACCCCCCACCCCCACCCCCCTTCCGGGCCAAGGTCCAGATTCGACCTGAATTATGAAGCAGATACCTGCTCCGTGAATTTGTATGGGAAACCAATCAATATTTTTAACGTTCACCTCAAAGGCTGAGCGTTGAGAATATTAATATGTCCACTCCCAAATACCTAATATTGACCTGTGTGGTTGATGGAACCTGGCTGGACTGGAAAATACCTTTAGGACTCATTGGGACAAAATGGATTCTTTACCCCAAAACATGTTTGGGAACCACTGGTGACAGAAATATAAGCTAATACAATTCTTCAGTGCAATTCTTCAGTGTTTGATTTCAAAATTTACTTTCTCTAAATGTCCATGACTATGGACTGCGACCTCATCAAAATCTATTGGCCATCCATTGCAGAGAGAAGTCTCAACAAGTATCTTTTTTTCAATATTGAAATTAAGTTCTAGAATACATTAGATATAATAATCTGTTACTGCCTTCAAAGAATGTCTAGAAAGGAGTAAGCATGATCCTTCGTTCTCCACACTTGTACATTTAATGGAAATAACCTTGGCGAACTAACTAGAATATATTACATTGGTGTGGTTTCCATTTTTGTTGTCCCGGAAAAGGCGGTCACAAAGACGTTCTTTAATATTGTGCACTTATAATGGACAAGATCTAGCCACATTTGAATGGCTTTATGACAGTCAGCTTAAGCGTTAATGTAAGATTTTCTAATAAGTCCATTACTCTTTCTCGTTCGTGTAGATTATATAGTGCAGTGGTTCGAAACAGTGTTGTCAAATATTCTTCGAGATACATATTTTCCATTCATCTAGGTTAACTTGTGTGCAAAGTTCGTGTTTATCCATATTTATCTTATCTGTTTGACTCCTTCACAGATTTCTATCACTTTTCCTTTGATGTATTTTATAAGTTCATTTCCAATACAGTCTCGAGAAAACGCAACAACTGATGTCTCTGTCTGTATTTATTTTTGCACATACTTATATAGGTTACATAGAGGATATGGAATGAGTGTTTTTCTCATATAATATTTATGAAACGAGTCTAAGAATTCCCCGTTTTGGCGAGCCTCTGGCGAGCCCAAACAAAACAATTCGGACGAGTTTCATAAATATTATATGAGAAAAACACTCATTTCATATTCTATTTATCATATGACACACATACGCACAAATTAGCCACTTAGTATGACTTTTTAACCCATCCCTAACTTGCGTTTCGGACGGCACTTGGAAAAAACATCTTCGTATAACTAAAAGTTTTCACGTTTTGCTTCCAAAACATAGGTTATGACCCCTCATTGGAACGAGCTCGCCGAGCTCGTTCCAATGAGGGGTCATAACCTATGTTTTGGAAGCAAAACGTGAAAATATAACAAAAGTGAATGGGGTTTTTCTTGTAGGTAAAAGATTAATACAATATAACCCACCCTAAATAGGACAGATAACGTAAATTCTCCCTACTGAAATTATGCAAATGTCACCCAGTTGTATTTCGTTTAGCCAATCAAATTGTCTAGTTTTGAAATTGACCAATGAAAGCTCCCAACTCTAATTATGCAAATTATGAAAATGTGGCCCAGTTTTATTTTGTTCAGCCAATCAAATTGTCTAGTTTTGAAATTGACCAATGGAATTGACGGAAGGCTTTATTTATCACTGATTAATTTGAAAGCAAAATATCAAATGTTTTAAAGTGAACAAACCAGACGAGTCATATGATAAAATTATCTATTTGTTCAGTTCCTGTTTCACTTGTATTCAAAGTTAATGATCAAATATCACTTCTCTGAATTGTTGATCTCTTTCTTAATTCGGAGTACACAACAAAGGTGATCACCACTTGAAGACCATGAGCACAGTGATGTGCGATTCTTACAGTTTCAAACTTTCTGGGGTGGGCCCTTCTACTACTAGTCTGATTTGGAACCCATACTATCAAACTTTTACAACTGTAGCTTCTAGAATTGTATTTTCTACCTATTAATTAATATAACTGACTAAAATGAATCATGGAATTTTACAAGATATGGCAATTTACAACTGACAAAGTGGCACATCTTTGAAACTGCTAATGGGTGATTTCAACCAATTTAAAGTCATAACTAGAAAAGACAATTCTAGAAAATACAACTGCAAAAGTTTTATAATATTGGGGAACAATTCACCAAAGTGAATATCTTGCTGCATAATCCTGCAAAGATAAATTAAAAGTTGGTTTCTGTTCAAAATTGCGCATCGTTTCAAATAATGATAAGATTTGATCGTTTGTTTCTGTCTATTTCTTGAGTTAAGTCCCCACCCCCCCTCCCCCCCCCCAAAAAAAAACAAAAAAACAACAAAAAAAAACAAGACAAAACAACAAAACAAACAAACACCAACAAAAAACGAAGGCCAAACTGTGTAAATGGGCGTAGTCAATGTACGCTTTGATTGGCCTTAGTTTTGGGGGGTTTATAACTCAAGAAATAGACCGAATTAAAATTAAACTTGAGGGGAAATAAATTTAAACACTCTCTACTTTGCGGAGTTAAAATAAAAACTAGGTCGCATCATGCTTCCTAGTGATAACTGAATAAAAAAGGCAGAGTTTTCTTAAATTCGGTTTGAAATAACGATGCATTTCACTGAAACATGTTCTTGGTCATTAAACGTTTTATTGACCTTCGAATTGCGAAAGTTAAAAGAACGTAATAGACCACGCCCACACAAAACTTCAAGCTCCTTTTCCACTTGACGGGAGGGAGCCGTCATTCAAAATAAAACACAGTTAAATTTAATCCTGATTTTGGCCATTTCTGGAGAAATTGAAAACACAGTTTGCAAATGTGGAGTTCGATGTGAACCCATATGATATGAAGTTGGTTGAACTTTGTCTCAGAAAGAGTTCATTCAGGCTATTTGGAAACTGGAAAGTTGTACTCGTGTGAGCTTCGTTTGTGGATGTTATCGACGTCTGTGATGTTGCGTTTTGTCCATGTTGACATTCTTGTGCACGAGGCTGAATTGCTACAACTTACAGAGGACAGTGTATAATATTTTGTTTCTACAAAGTGGAACATTCATTTCTGTGTCTACTTACATAATGTGTCGTAGTTCAAATCTTGCATCATTCATTGCCTGGATACCACACTGCAAAAAATATAGGTTCTCTTTAGAACCAAAACTGGTTCTAATCTTGTCCCTGAGATGGAACCAGTTCTGTATAAACAGTATTTATTTCAAATCAAATAAATTTATAAAGATTAAGATTAAATATTAACAGAATTAAACATAAATTGAGGGGGTTTCAGCCGTAAGTTTAGAGCTTATACGGGGTTGTCTCAAATCATTATTAAGCAAAGGAGATGTGAACAGTTGGCAGATCGAACCAGTTTTGGTTCTATACAGAACCAAAACTTGTTCGATATGCCAACTGTTCATATCTCCTTTGTTTCAACATGTATGGCGACTGCGTTGAATAAGCTCCAAGTTTACTGCTGAATCTACTTCAGTTCATGTAATATTCTGTTAAAATTGAATGCTAATCTTGGTAAATTTATTTGATTTGAAATAAATAATGTTTAAAGAGAACTGGTTCCATCTCAGGGACAAGATTAGAACCAGTTTTGGTTCTAAAGACAACCTATATTTTTGCAGTGCAGTTGCAGGAAAACGGTGTGAATGTTTTGCTACATTTTGCATTTCGTGAAATGTCAGACATAAATTTTGAGAACTGATATTCTTTTACATTCTTGTAAGTGAACCACAATGTCCAGATACGTTCAGCTGATGGTCAACGGAGAAAGGAGGGCATTCTTAGAACAGTGGATGAAGAGAGATTTTGCATTTGGGTCAGTTTCTTCAATTAACACTCGAAGCGATTTAACTTTTCAAAAATTGTCATTTCATGCGTACATCCATTTATCAGACTGTGCTTCCTCGTTGACCAGATCACCCGGACGATTTTTTTGCTGGGTTTCGTGTGTAATGGCGACATATTCAATTCCACAGTTATTCTCATCTTTATAAAACCGAAATGAATTCATTGTAAGTTGCTTGTGGAATTCAAGACTCCGACTAACAAAATGGATAGCTAACTCAGACCACACCCTGTATCTTAGGATAACTGGAGAGTGTAGGTAGGTGGCAAATTTATTTAAATCAGTCCGATCAATTATAACCTTGACAGGTTGAGCGTGACAATCAGTGTTTCTGGTTGAATTTTAGTTTTGCGTCCAACATATTGTTAGCGTCTCTGAACATTCTATCTTTCACTATATCAGTGTCCAACCCCAAATCATGTGAATGTTCTTTTATCGCAGATCTAACAATCTTGGGGAGGGGGCGTGGTTTAGGGCGGGTCTAAATGTGTTTTTTATCGGTTCATTGTGTTATGAACAGAAAAAAAAGTAATACTTTAGCCAATCATTTGGCCTGAAAATGCATGAACAGAAAAAAGGTTTAATTCTATCAATATGAATCCAGTCCACCTTCGAATGTCGGTTCAAAGGGGCGTGGTTTTATGGAATGTTCATCTTCCGTGATTTTAAACTCGTGCAAATGTAAATGTTAAAAAAATAAAAGGTGTGAGGCCAATATCTTCATTTATATCTCTGTTAGAATCCATGAGATTAATAACTCATATTGGCATCTTTTTTATGGAACAGGTTCTCTTCGGTTTCTTAAAGCAGATCATCTGTTCGTCAAGTTTATCAATGCATTAATGCCATTTGAAAATGATGGAATCAAAACCAATACTGATATTTTTAGATTCCAATAGGTGAATCTTCCATTATTAGATTCGCCTATTTCCAACGTGTGAATCTTCAGCTATTCTTACTTTTCTTTTTTATTATTTTTTTTAAAAAATGAGTGAATCTTTAGTTATTCTATCTATCTTTCTTTCTTTTTTATCTTTCAATGATTTTTATCTGACTGATTCCGGGAAAACAGCTTGTACGATTTTGCTGAAATTTGGAACAAATATATTGCTCGATGCGAACTTTCCCACCTGGTCAAAGCATTTCTCAACTTCTACGTTTTCTGCCAAACCCGGCCAAAATGTAGCCGCAATCACACATTTTGACACATTTCTGAAAACTGCGTTGTGCAATTAGCTTGACTAGCAGTACTGTAAAAAAGTAGTGATTTCTTTTACAAAATTCCGACAGATTTGGCTTATATTTCCCTTCAGTTCCGGAGGGAATATCTGAAAACGCATCGCATATATGTTTGCATTACCACCTGTCTAGAATATTTGCTGTTGTATGTTATATTAACAAGTTTAACCCAATGACTGTCCTGGCTACATGAAGATTGCTCCTGTCAGCAAATCGCTCATTTGTTTGATAATTTTGTAAGTTGAAGTACTGATTTTCTCCATTGACAAAAGGGAGTGAACCAAATGTTATGTATAGCTTTATGGAGCAATGGAAGTGAAACAACTTTGCTGTTATATGTTATAATGAAATGTTTAACACTGGGTCGCCATGGTAGCTTGCATAGCAATGCTATCAAACAATGGCCATTTTCGCACAATTTTATTTCCCACCAGTTCAGAAGTAAAAATCCGAAAATACATTGCGTACATGTATCTGTTTGCATTATGACCCGTTGTGAATATTTGCTGTTGTAAGTAATCTTGTAAAGTTTAACCCTGTGCCTGTACAGTGTGCGTGATTGATCTGCATTAACGAAGTTGGAATGACTTATAGCGATCGTTCGCCTTTTTATATTTTTGTCCCCCTTTTTTTTAGTCAGCCTAACTTTAGGGTACTTCCCGTGAAGATATCCTCATAACATTTCCTGCACTATAGTCCTATATGTCTAGGACGCCGCTAAGGCAGCTAAATTTGATATCGCCCATTTACACAACAGAACTTGCAACTTTCGTGTTTTTTTCAACTTTTAATATCCACGTCTATATGAAGCCTCTTTCTTTTAACCTTTTGAACCCGAGCGGCCGCTTTTCCGGCCCAGAAGCATCATACGTCATTATTTTCGTAAGTAGTATAGCTGCTGAGTGACTGTGTGGGGTAGACCAATTAACATTTTCAACAAGCAGCCCCACGGCTTCACGTTGAAAATATTAATTGGTCCACCTCCAAATAATGAATGTGGACTCTTCCAATTGCTGCCATTGAACTGATATGGAAGCTATCACCAGGATTCAAAAGGTTAAACTTTGAATACCCTATCGCCAATAAAAAACATATCTATAATATCTGGTAATGACCTGGGAAATTCTCAACAGTTATGGTTGGTTTATCGGGTCCACCTTTTGCACACCAACGTCACAAAAATTAAATTGTATCCGACTTTCCCAAAATTTTAGTATTTTGTGGAGTTCAAAAAATTTAAGCAAAATATACGTGTTTTTGAATTTTTTCATGTGCGGACATTTCTGCGACGTTCCAGGTCATTTTGCTGTTTTGAGGTCCCCAAACCCACGGTGACACGCCTACCGATGAAACTACAAACATAGCAATGCATTTAAATCATAGGCGGCAAAAGGAGTATTTTTTCGGAGTCCATGCTAACATTTCTTCCACATTTCCACAATTTGTTCTCACCACAATGCCCGTCGACGATATGAAAACTTAAAAGTAAATCACTTCCCGAGCCAAACAACAATTGATTCTCAGGCATTTAAAAAAAAAAAAAAAACGAATGAGGGAGGGCGGTTTTTATTTTTTATTTTTTTATTTCTGATGGAATGGTCCCCGAAGTCTAAAATCCGGTTGTGAAAGCCTAAAATTAAATACTACAGATTCCATGTTGATTTCACTGAGTTTATTTGTAACAGTGATCATACAACACAAAGCCAATGGAGAACAGCTAAAATGGAGATAAAAATGTTAAGTTTTTAACTGGTTGAGTGATAGCAGCCACAATTAGGCCTTTAAAAAAATGAGGGTACCAGTGCTAAAGCCAACATTATCCTTACCCATGTTTTGTTTTCAGTCAAACGTAAATAATATTTTGTTTATACAAATCTGTTCTTTACAAATTATTGGAGATTGCCTGTTGTCACTCTCCAATAATTTGTAATCAAACAATTTTAGATGAACGAATTCAGACCACCAAAACTAAGCTAGGCCTCAACCAGTTAAGCACATATTTATTTTGTTCATTCATTTGAGATTCGTGTCGCATTTCGCGAAGATAATAACAGTACTGTATCAATGTATACGACATATTGCGTTCCAATAATATTTTGTTTCTACAAATATGTTCTTTACAAATTATTGGAGAGCGCCTGTTGGCACTCTCCAATAATTTGTAATAAAACAATTTTAGATGAACGAATTCAGACCACCAAAACTAATCTAGGCTTCAACCAGTTGAGCACATATTGATTTTGTTCATTCATTTGAGAATCGTGTCGCTTTTCGCGAAGATAATAACAG
The DNA here is from genome assembly GCA_031216915.1 of Pictodentalium vernedei. NCBI lineage: Eukaryota > Metazoa > Mollusca > Scaphopoda > Dentaliida > Dentaliidae > Pictodentalium > Pictodentalium vernedei. The sequence goes on along the minus strand of CM062292.1, from coordinate 85,981,721 downwards.
TACTGTATCAATGTATACGACATGTTTGCGTTCCAAATCTTGATGTGATACCGCTAAAATCACACCCTATGACAGTTTTACACACTTTGAGTTTTGCCACCGAAATAAATATGACGAACGCGGGCCGAATAAAAGAATGCGCCGCTGCCTGAGAATCAAAAGATTAATTTTCTTTAGCCTCTGAGTTGAACTCTTATTATATATTAGTACGCATGATCCCAAATATAAATATGAAACTATTTTGAAAATCAAACGGCGGATACCGGAAATATGAAGCTAATATTCTCGGGGGTATCTCCCACACCTCCGGAATACCCCTTCCTCATAAACTACAAAAAACATAGCAATAAATATAAATCACTGGCGTCAAAGGGTGTCCCTTTTGGAGTTCACTGCCAAACAATTGCCAAATTGTCGAAAATTGGTAACGCTATTCTGAAGTTAATACCCATCGAGGGGCGCAAAACGTCAAAATTAAATTTCTCTTCACCGACTGCAACTCCTTGGACATTTCAGTATTCCTGCTCCCAAATGCAAAGGTGGAATATTCATGAAAATCAGATGCAAGATACCGGTGATGTGAGGTAAACAACGTCGGCATAGCCCACTCATCCGGTGACACCTCTACCCCACAAACAACGAAATTTAGACCTAATTTTAAATCACTGTCCGCTGTGCATTGCAAAACATTTTCCACATTGCCCAAAAATTATTGACGCTATGACGTTAATACACATCGAGGGTCAGAAATGTCCAAATTAAATTTCAGTTCACGGACGGGTCAGTATGCTTATGGACCAGTTACTGTACAATAAAAATTAACCCTTTGAATTCGAGCGACCCTTTTTTCGTCCAGGAACATGATGCAACATAATTTCATTAAATAAGATGGATGCTAAGTGCATGTGTGTGGTAGACCAATTAATATTTTCAACGTGCAGCCTCAAAGTTCAAAGTGTTAATATCTGGAACCGTGCTGATTGAAAGTTAAAAAAAAAACAATCTGCACATCTGATGAATGTGAAACGTACAGCAGCTACTGAAGTCATCGTACAACCCTATAATGCTCTGTGGCCAGAACCAGATAGTTGGTTGATGTTGATGAGCGGGAAATTGTTGAGGAATTAAAACCACAGGGAATAATTAAATTTAAAAGGATTAAAATAAAGAAAGATGGGAATATTATTAAAACACACACTGGAGTGAATTTATATATACCTAATCTGCTCCGAAGTTTCAAGTGCCAGAAATTTAATCATAGTTAGAACTGATGCTGAGGTCAATCTACATGTCACAGGTGTTGCCAAAACATGACGAAGCATGGACAAGTGATGTGCTGAAGTGGTGAACAATTGTCTGGGCAATCATATGTAATCTTCAAAAGATTGCCCAGTCTGTAAAAAGAGAAAGCTATCTGAAAAATAAAATAAAAAAACAAATCAGTTTTAAAGAGACCAGGGACATAATATCATCTTTGCCTGGCATGAATACGTCAATTCCGGTTTATGCAGCAATATTAAATAAGGAAAGTACCAACGAAATCTACTGAATGTCAAACGCCACTTACATGGCTCAAAGATACTCATCCAACTCTATTAACCCCCGTTAAGATCGATAGCATCGATGCAACATCAATGCAGACCGAGACAGCTATTTTCAAATCAACATGCAACAAACTTACTCCAGTGGTCAAAAAAAGACCAAACCACAACGCAACAATGGACAGGGTAAATCGAAACCCGTACAAAAACCAAAACTAGTACAACAAAATCTGAATCAAGAGTAAGAAGAAAAACGGAAAGGAGAACTGAAGTTAGAAACAAATAGAACATCTAAATTTTTTAAGAATGTTTTTACCAGCAACATGTTTGATGGGCATCAGTACATATCAGTTGATGAATGCATGAATGGCACGTTCGGTACTCAATTACGCCTTGACTCTTTACAGGCTAGGTTTCCACGTAGAAGTTCACCAAAGAAAAATTCGGGGTAGGCGGGCGGCCAATTTCTCCCATACGTCCACCAACAAAATCACCACCCAAACATGGATTACAACACAAACAATATTATAAGTTATTGTGATGAATTGACGTTAACATGGCCTGAGGTTTGCAGCTCAGAGCTTATGTTCAACCGAGACACGAAGCTCCAATAAGATACTACCCATAGCCCAAAACTTACATCGTGAAGCAAGAGAGGTTTATTTACTAAACATGTAATAATTAAAAGTTGCCTTGTTCGAAACACCTTTTAACGACCACAGGTTTGGTAAACAACCCTCTCGTGTATCCATCGACGGCACTGGATAAATAATCAATAAACCAGAAAAACTCATTCCATCTCAGTTCAAATCGCAAATCGGTTTGTAATTTAAACAACACTTCATCCGGAACATCGTCTGCTGCACGAGTGAAAAATCTAGAAAAATGAAGAGGCTTGCTAGTTACACCGTTGGTGAAGCAATTACGAAACGGGCGATGTCATTTCAAATATTTCGCGTGGTGACATCGGACGGTAACATTTGCCACTTGAGCTTTCGTCCAATCAGAGGAGGAGGATTTTAGTTTTATTTGAACATACTCCAATTGAATTGTCAAGGTTAAGTGCGAAGTTTAACAAATTAGGCCTTTTATGTCACAAATATAAACGGGCTCATTTCTGCTTGTAGGAAACACTTTTAAAGAAACCTGACACTCAAGATGGTTGAGCGTTTAAGCAGAATACTTCACATGATGCCTGGTATGACGAAAGTGATCTTCATGTCCGTGGAACATTTGTCTTTGTCAGAAACGACATTATTCACAGGCATGTTTCACACACAAATGAACATGTTTTAGCGGTACGCCTAACTTAGACAAGATAGATACGTTATGCTCCATTTACATTTCACCAAATAAGACTCTTCAACTGAATGTGCTTGAATAAATGGTTCACCAACTTCCAGTTCCATACACTTTGTTGGGAGATTTTAATGCACATATCCCTCTTTGGGGTACCTCCTGCAAAGGAGACCTCAAAGGCAAATAAGACCTCAAAGACAAAACTAGGGCTGTCACGATTTTGTTTAAATTTAGGAATCGATTAATGATCGGACATAATCGATTAATCGTACCTGGATGACCCCCCTCCCTCTTTGAAGTCGTTAAAAATGAAATTCAAGTCAGTTGACCTACCTTAAGTAAACAACAAAGACGACCCTTTTTTAGGTACAGTCAAAGCTTTGATATTCTGAAGTTTTGAACCGTCTGTGTAATAATCAAGACCGGTCGCCAGTTGCGAACTTGCGAAGTTCGCAACTGACGACTGGTCTTGATTATTGCACTGACGGTTCAAAAGTTCAGAACATCAAAGCTTTGAATGTACCTAAAAGACAAATACTTCTTACGACTTCTTAAGGTTTAACTTCGACGTTCTTGACCTTTTACCTTTAGAAACAATAGTTTTTCATCCAATGTTTTGTTAATTATCAAACGTCTAGAACGGGGTAAAATTTACCGATTCTTCGACAACGAAAAATACTAATCGATTTCGGCGTGACCGATCGACAATCGATTAATCGCCACAGCCCTGGACAAAACAGCAGAAAGAGTTTATTTTAAGATATGATTTCTGCCTGTTCAATGAGAGTTCAAAATGTTGTAGGGAGGAGGAGGGATTTCGTAGTGTGGGAAGTTTGTGTTGGTCCCTAATAGACAGTACGGTCTACTGTCACCACAACAGCATTAGCAGTCGATAGTGATTTCCAATTTGACATTCCAATTTGATAATTTAAGGACACAATAGACCGTTCTAAAAGTGACCACTGGTAGACCTCCGGTCGCTTACATCCATAAAATCAGAGCCAGTTGTGCCGCCAAGCCGATTGCCTCCGCAAGACGTAAGACGATTGTGTTCAAAAACCACAATCGGCTCGCGTTTTGCAGAAGTAATCAGAGGAGGGCTGATCATATGGTCCAGCGGGAAAATTCCCGGTGGGCCGCATATTTGGTGTCCCCCCTGGGCCCCAAAAATTGATGCAGCCCTACTCGTGTTGGTGCATAACATTTTGTGAAAATGACCAACAGGCGAAATGGATCTGATTGCATAGACTGCCGGTATACCGAAATGCTCTCTATGTGGACAACGCATTGGCAGTCCACACAGCGACATTCCGATATACCAGCAGTCTAGTCTGCTGTTTATATCTCAGATGCAAGGAGACAGCGTTCTATCAGTTTGAAAGTCAAAACTTTCTCCCACTGGGTCGAAATGTGAGCGACGAATGAGCGACGAAGGTGAAATACATATGCCCATCGAAATGTTCTCTATTTGGACTGCAATTAATCGCTCAGATGCAGAAAAGCAGCGTTTTTTCAGTTTTCAAAATCAAAAAATTCTCTGGGCCCCTTTGTGTATTTCTCTATAACTTTTCTTGTCCCAGTCCGCACCTGGACGTAATCGGCAAGCGGCAACTATCAACTTTGGGGGTCTATTCGTTGGAAACTTGCGTCTTTATACTGCTCTCTGATAATGCACATTTATAATCAACGAAGAGTTCTGACACAATAATTACCTGACTGCTGAAAAAACACCAAACGACAACATCCTTAATTTTGTTGATCCCTTTACCAAACGCTGATCATCAAAAAGATCAAATTAATCAATATACCACGATAAATTATTACCAGTCTTTTGTTGTCAGAATTTCTTTCCAAATGGTTCCATTGATTGTACTGTGAAATTAAATGGCGTTTTCCTTCTTATCTTTCAACGTATTGGGCCAAACAACACAGTGTGCAGCAGACACCTCAATTAAAAAATTACACGGTCGATTGACAGTTATTAAACAATTTATTACATGTATTGTCCATTTTTTATGATTGTATCTGAACAATTTGAGTTCTCAGAAAAGCTAATTAAGCCGATTATGAAGTGATGACAAATCAGAAATATTGCTAGTTAAACGTCTTCATTTCGGTCCTTAACCCTTTGATGCCCATTCCTGCACGTTGAAAATATTGATTTGTCCCAATACCCGGGAAATCTATGGCACGGAACTGGGAATCAAGCGTGGCACTGTTTGTGTATTGAACTGAAGTTTTCTGAATTGAAAAACTGCCCCAGCGTACTTTTGTAGGACTTCGTCAGCCCTTCCACGCCTGAAATTTTTACAGTCCTGATTCCTGACGAAACTTTCTTTCAACAAATCACTGTAGCTCTCAACCAGTGCAGGACCCTTCAACAGCGAGCTCTTCACCAATTTCAATGTGCAAATTCGCTTTCATTTCATTCAACATCAACCCCTTCTTCGCTGTAGTCACCAGTCTCCTCTGCTTTCAGAGCCGCCGTCTTAATAAGAGTTTAAATGTTCAATAAATCAGTATTCACACGTGCAACTCTGTTTTTGTTCATATGAGCAGCGGTGAGCGGCACTTCCGCTGGCAATTTTATCGCCGAAACGAAATAGCAAGCGAAACGCGCAAATTACGAGGCTTTTTTCATTTTAATAACATAATACTCGCACATACAGTTTCGAGTTATGAATGCATTATTGACACGAAACAACGTATGTTTGTTGTTTGTAATGATGTAAACTTATTTGAAAACGTAATAAATAATTACCGATTTCATTCCACTCTTCCCGAGGCGACGAGTGATAAATGTAGACAAGTTTGCATTTAATGCGAGGTCACCAAAGGTCACCTTGGATGTAATTCCACTGTAGGTGTAAATTTTAACAACTGAAATCACATTGCTGGAGTGTTCACCACGGTTGGTGTGAAAAGCTAAAATTTATGCCATAGGCTTTTTATATATAGTAGAATAGGCAATCATGGTATACACATGTTTTAACTGTCTGTTTGGCGCTATTTCTGTTTTTATTACGTTTTATTTAATAAAGATAAGTAAGAAAGAATATTCTTAAAATGAAAGGTTTTGTTGTGTATTTCGAATGCCGAAACTATTTTCTTCCAGGAGATGTAAAACAATTTAGAAACGTTTATAGAAACTTTATCTCTGAGGCTCTTATCTTGCGATGGAGGGAGGGAGGGGGTGTGGCGGTTTCTGTCTACCTTTGTAGATTTCACTATGGGCTACTGTATTGGGGCTTTTTATCAAGAGTGCCGATGTTTTGATGGCTTTTATCTGTAACCCGTTGAAACTTAACTTAACTTTGGCATGTGAAATGACAGGACAAACTTTACCGTTGAGGAGGATGCCCAAAGCAAATCTTCACATAGCTTTATGTAAAAGTGAACCTTTGTTGGGTTTGTTGCTTGTAACTTTTGTTTGGGAATATTATTAAGACACCCACGAGACGGCTCCATATTGGTTGGCCCCATATACAAATTGTTGCTTGTTTTCCTGCAAAAGAGAGAAACACAAGATCAAAAACAGTTTTAACTACTCTATTGAATACAGCGATGTTTCTAGAACTAAACATGTTACGATTCTTTTCAACCAATGGAGGGTACTGGCGACGTTCCAACTGATTCTTACACGTTGAAAAGTAGACAGTTATTTATCGCAGCCCGGCGGTTCTCATCGTGAAAACCACGTACACAACTATCAGGTACAAAAAGAGCCGTCTCTTCTAGTTTGCCTTCAGCCCACACAAAACATTCAGACTTAATATGAATTTTTAATACCCAGCCCCAATACACGCAAATCTGAGTTAGATATTTAGACTTATCTGAACATGCCTCCCCCCCCCCGCTCCACCCCCAGTGCTCATCATGTGTATGCCGCTGAGATCCTAGTACACGTATTTGTACAAAAGTTAATTAATCGAATATCGTATAGTGTATTCAAATATTCGACCAATAAAGGTCTCAAAGAGAGAGAGAGAGAGAGAGAGAGAGAGAGTTCCCATCATTTTTCGTTGAGTAGTGATGTTGAAGTCTGAAGCAACTGAGCACGAATTGGGTTCTGATGGAAATGCATATCCAAAGCCCAAGGCGGAGTGTTCTGCAATATGGGGAAGTGCCTACGAAAGCGCGGGAACTCGTTCCATCACCTTAAAGTTTGGTCGATACCACAGCCAGTTGCCAAACTCTGGAAAAACTGCACATGATATCAAAAGAAATGGGATCTCAGAAAGAATGAATTATGTCATCGATTTAGGCAACCGTCATCAATATACTGACATATGAATGACACTGGACTTTTATTCCGCAATATCGCTGAGGCTCACGTCTCCTGAATACTTCGAGACGGTGACGTAGAAAGGCACTTTTTCTTGAAGGAGGAGTTGGTGGGTATGTGAGGGGATAAATACCCCTACACCTTCACCTCGACTTTTGCGTCACAGTGCCAGAAGCGACTCGCTGATGAAGACATCGCAGCGATACTTGGTCCAAGGATGCAGAATCGTCTCTTTCGCCAAAGACGAATACAAGAGGCAGGCATACAAGCGTGCACGCTCTCGGTTGGACGCAATCTGTACCGATTCACCGGAATCAACGCCCGCCAATTCCGTCGTTATGACCTCTATAATGAAGATGTCGGAATGTTCACAGAATTACTGTCCCTTAGATATTAGATGCGAGATTTGCGAGCGAAGTGGCGAATAATAACAAGTATTTCGCCCACATGTTTTAACTTCCACACATTATTTTGGCACTGATTTTAATTGGGCGTCGTCGAGAGTACTGATTGTCGGGTGGAGGTATTGATTTATTGAAACTGTGGCGGCTTAAGTCTCAGCGGACTAATGTTCCAACCACATCATCAAGGCATGCCTTCGTCGAAGGCATGCCTTGATGATGTAGTTGGAATATCAGTAGGATGGGATAAAACACACTAAAAACTAAAGTGTTAAAACTGACACTTTCAAGGTGTTAAACCCATTCTAACTCTTAGGATTTGATTTTAACACTCAAACTGCAATGCTTTAAGCACTTAGACATCACAATCGTCAGACATCTGAAACGTGAATGGATGACACTTCCCATGTGTCTAGCATTCGTGGTTCTTCCAGAATCGTCCATAATTTGATTTGCGCTTAGTGGGTACATAATTAAAAGGACACAACGCAGATGACGCGGATCAGGCTCGAGAGTTCGAGCCTGATCCGCGTCATCTACGTTGTTTCCTTTTAAGTGTAGCGACATTACACTTGTCAGGTGGTATTATTGTAACACCTGTCAAGTTCTGGGATATCTACACTTGAACAAAGTGCTAGTTCAGCACTTAGTAAGTGTTAAATACAGCACTTCAAGTGTAGTTTTTAACACTTTAGTTTTTAGCGTGTAGTTAAAAAGAATCAACACTTCTTATTAGTGAATAATTAAATACACATGTAGTCAACATGACGCAACTTCGTATTTCATTAACATCTAACGGTACACTACATTGATTATGTTGGACTCCCAACAGCCGGAATCGGTACTTCAGACATCAGTAGGTAATATTTGAGAGTTTACTATCACTTTGTACATGTACGTGTACAACATACGTACACAATGCGTTCACCAACGTGGAATTCAGTGTTAAATCGCACGCTTGTTCACAAAAATGTACAGCGGTCTTGAATCCCCCATGTTTTTTTGTGACTCCTAGATCGCACTTTTAACGTTCAAATACTCGTGGTGAACGCGCGTTTTTTTAAAAAAAGGTGAAATTGTACATCTTCACTTTTATCTTTTACTTTAAAATTTTTTGTCGACGTTCCCATCGCAGATCAGACCATCGATCCATCGTTGGTGAACGCGAGCAAAAAAATTCTAGGCTATCATCAAAAAACGGTCTGCGGATTCTAGATCAGTGGTCCAGAACTCTCAATTGTTTTGAGGCGGTGGGTTTTCCCATTTATGACGTCATTAGGGGAATTCCCCACTATGGGAATTCCCAAACTCAGCTAATCGACCGATCGGATCGCTCGATTCTCCGCCAATTGACCGATCGGATCGCTCGATTCTCATAAACTCGATCATACGGAGTTATCTCCCCTCGTCGTGGGGTGGGGGAATACCCTAGGAAATAAATAAAAGTGATCGATATATATAGGAGAGAAAAAAAAAATATATAAATAATAGTTATTTAGAAAATTAAATATATCAAATCGAATAGATAATAATAAAAAAAAAATACGTAAATCATGTGCGCTTCCCAGACTATTAGAGCGAGGATTCTTTTAAACATGCTGATGAGAGCATACGCAACCTGCGTGAACGATGAACTACGTTCCATCTTGTTAGAACGATGCGTCGGATGTCGGGATCATCTAGACTTCGATCACGAGAATCATTCGTGTCTGACGATGGAAAGGGAAGATATGGTCGTCATGTATTTCGAACCGGCGTTCGAACGCGTTAGATTCGACGATGTGATCACGTTTTGGAAGAGATTAGTCTTCTGTAAGAATCAAGACAAGCCTACAGTTTCTGAAGAACTGAAATTGGCGCGTAGAAGTCTGACTTTAGAAGACAAGGGATGCATCAAGAAATTATTGCTGAATGAAGCATACGTCTAAGTTTTTTTCGTTGATATAAAATAAGGGAGAATAGAAAATAAAAAATAAATACACACATACAATTTTTTATCTAATATTAGAAAGAAAAAAAAAATACAAAAATGAGAACCAGAAATAAATTGTATCCGACGTTAGTGGACGATGAGGACGAGAAGCCGATCGACGTTTTGCCGACGGCACCGTCGCTAGAAGAAAGAGAAAGAGGAGAGAGGTATCGCATCGATCAAATCAATTGAATCCAAGAGTATCAAACTCGAGAGAGAGATTCTCGTCGTTCTCTCAAGAAGAAGTATTCACGTTTCGTAACATTCGTCAACGCGATCGACACGACACTCATCACGATTTCCATGGGTTTACACGCGGCCGGCATCGGATTGTTGTCGACCGCGGTCGCCATTCCGATCGTGTTGACTGTAGAAGGAGTGGCCCTCGCCGCCGGATTGTTTAGCACGCTCGGAAACTTTTTGAGTAGGAAATTATATCTGAAGGCGAGGAAACACGATAAGATTCGCATCTTGGCCGACTCCAAGATCGACACGATATCCGAAATGATCTCTATGGCGTTGAAAGACGGTAGGATATCGGACGGAGAATACTTCGCGATATTGAGCGAGAAAACGAAATACGATGCCATGAAAGAAGCCGTGAGAATCAAGACTCGTCAGATCATCAAGGAAGAGATGAAGGATTCTCTCGTGGAAAAGGGGAGGAAAGAGGCCAGGGAGGAATTCAGTAAGATGATAGAACTCAAGAGCAGCAATTGAAAAAAAAAAATATATATAAGAACAGAATTTTTAAAAAAAATTAAATTTATATATAAAATAAAAAAACGAAATTAATTTAAATAACTCTTAAAAATGTATTGTGTAACGTGTAAGAGAGTTACCGAGACGAGTAATTCTAGAGAAGTGCGAACTAAAAATGACAGACAGATGCTTCGCGGAATTTGCGACGTGTGTGGTTCTGTCAAGACACGATTCATCAAAAAAAAAAGAACGCGAGCAAAGGTAAAGGCATCGTGAATAAAATGATCAATAATCTACCTTTCGAAATGCATCTGCCCGGTCACAGTTTCACGGGACCCGGAACGAAATTGAACAAGAGACTCAACGCCGATCTGACACCCAAATCTTGGAGTAAACCTGTGAATAGGGTGGACGCGGCCGTGTATGATCACAATATGTGCTACGCCGGACATCCCGACACCAAGACTCGCAACGACGTCTGTGATAAAAACATGTTGGGGAAATTGAGAGGCATATCAAATCCGACCAGGAGAGAGAAGATGGAACGTTCACTGGTCGGCAATCTGATCGGTGCGAAACGTCGATTCGGATGGGGCATTCAAAAAAAAAAGCGCATCTGAAAAGAAGAAGAAACGATTATTGACGAGCGAATTGGCTGAGGAGTTACACAAACCTATAGTGCGTAAATTTCGAAAGAGAAGGGTGTTCGTGAAGGGTCTGGATGATATTTGGTCTGCCGACTTGGTCGACATGAGATCGTTTTCGAGGTGGAACGAGGGCGTCAAATATCTATTGACTGTCATCGACATGTTTTCCAAATACGGTTGGATCAGAGCTTTGAAGGATAAATCGGGACCTTGCGTCGCCGAGGCTCTGAAGAGCGTGTTCGACTCGTCTTTTCGAAAACCGAGTAAATTGTGGGTGGATAAGGGAAAGGAATTCTACAACAAGCACGTTCGTCGATTGGTAGATCTCTACTCAATCGAAAACGAAGAGACAGCCAGCGTGATGGAACGTTGGAATCGAACAATGAAGGAAAAGATGCACAGATACTTCACGGCGAATTCGAACAAGAAATACATATACGATCTGAACGGTCTGGTCAAAGATTACAACAAAACGTGACACAGATCGATCAAGATGACTCCCGCGGAAGCTAGCGATCCTCGAAACGAAAAACGGGTCTACGCGAATCTATATCCTGAGAGATCTAAGATCAGGAAGAAGTCTAGAACGCTGAAATTTGCGGTCGGTGATCGAGTGAGAATTTACGCTTATAAGAAACACTTTGAAAAGGGTTATACTCCTCGATGGACGTCGGAAATCTTCGTGATAATCAAAATATTTCACACCGATCCGGTGACTTACGAAATCGAAGCTTTGGATGGAGAAGAGATCATCGGAAAGTATTACGAACAACAATTACAGAAGACGAAGTTTTCATGAAGAAGACAAAATTATTTTTTTATTTACTCTCTTTGACATTTTCTTGTTTACACACATATATATAAGAGAGAAAAAAATAATAATAATAAATAATTAAAAACTATTTTTAGATGAAGAAAGCAAGTTAATTAATAAACAAAAAATTAAAAATCCTTTAAAATGATAAATATACTAGATATAGGACAAAACATAGTGAAAGATGAAAGTATTCAAGAATATGAGGTTCACAAATACGAACCGGTAACCGGAACGAGTTTGAACAATGCGGGAGAGATAAGAATCAACATTGAAACTCAAGATCTATTCGTAAATCCTAGCGAGAGTTACATAGTGGTGCAGGGACGTCTCACCAAGGAAGATGGGAGCGACTACGCCGACGATGACACGGTTACTCTAGCCAATAATGGCATCATGCATCTATTCAGTAACATAAAATACATTCTATCTGGACAAGAGATAGAATCTGTGTTTCATCCCGGTCAGGCCACCACGATGTTCAGACTCCTGACGTATCCTGATGATTTTTTTGAAATCCAGAGGACTTAATCAGTTGTGGGTGAAAGACACCATAGGCCCTGCTAGCGCAGGCGCCGCCTTGATATTCGACTACGTCGTCAAGACGTCCAAACCTAAAGGAACGTTTTCGTTCAGGATACCTTTGAAACACATCTTCGGATTTGCGGACGATTACAACAAGATCATGTACGGATTTAAACACAATCTGACGTTGATTTGAAAAGGAAACGACGATGCAATAGTGAGACTCACTGCGACCGATGCGGGTAAGATAACTCGACACAAGATATCGTGGTTCGTTCCGCATGTGGAGCCTTCGATCGTGGAGAAAGCGCGTCTCTACAAGATCATAGAATCCAAGAGTAAATTACCTGTGGGATTTAGAATGAGACAGTGCGACACGGCTAGCATTCCTCCCTCCATGAATCACTTCGATTGGAGATTGATGGTGAAATCCGCTTCCGAGAGACCGCGTTTCATCGTGGTTGCGTTTCAGACCGATAGGGATGGGTCTCAGGAAAAGAATGCGTCGCTGTTCGATCATTGCAGTTTGAGAAACATGCAAGTGTTTCTGAACGCCACGAGATATCCAGCAATCGATTACAATGCATTGTTCGACAAGAACGATTTCTGCAGACTGTACGGCGACGCCGCTGATTTTAGAAAGAAGTATCATGGTCTAGACGAATTGATGAGCAACCCTAACATGTCTCCTGGCGAATACAAGTCGATGTATCCCATGTTCGTATTCGACGTCAGTAAACAGAGTGAACGACTCAAGAGTAGCGTCTTAGACATTCAGATCAAGATGCAATTTGATAGGAACGTGCTGAGAAAAACTGAAGCCTTCGCACTGGTCCTGTCGGACAGAGAATTACAATTCGAATCGGACAGAAATAAGATGTCGATCATTCGATGAGAGACGAGTGTGTGAAAAAAATAAAAAACAAAAAAAAATAAAAAGTAATGAGTAATTATTAAAAACAAAAAAACAAAAAAAAAATAAAAAATAAATTCGTTTTTACTGATATTTTTTTAACAAAAAAAAAAGTTTCATGCAAGAAAATATCGTCTTTTTTCAACATTCTCGACGTACAAAATGTTACAATTCATAAGTAGTCACGTAGAAAACGAAATACACATTCCATTTTCGCGTTTGAAAAAAAAAGAAGATTTTTACGATTACGTTCTGAATTATTTAAAAGATCGCATGCTATTCACTCGAGAGAAACAAAAAGGATATTTCGTGACGAAGATATTAAAACTCGAACAGATCTTAGATTGTTCGATTCTGTGCGATCGTCTCTCCATTTCCGTCAGATGTTCCATCCTGTGTTGCAAGCCAAAAAAACAAAAAAAAGATGTGGAAAAATGGTTAGATAAACAGCGGGATAAATGGTTGGAAATGAAAAGAATGAGACGTTTTCCACCATCACCACTACCTTCTGAAGAGAATGGTGATGATGCGAGTGTTACCAAGAGATGCACAACATTCGTTCATAATTATGATTCGGATAAACAAAAGTGTTGTTATCAATGTATCATATCACAAAGAAAAAGAAAAAGAAGAATCAACGCTGAAAATTGAGAAAAAAGGAAACGTTATTATAATATATGATGAAAGTGAAGAAGAAGGAAAACAAAAAAAAAATGAGATCTAAAGATGATCTCATTACTTTTTTTTTTGTTTTTTCGTTTTTAATAATCACACATTATTTTTTTTTAATTCATTATTCACTGTTTGTTCAAATGAACTAGTTCGATCAGTAGACTCACCACGGAAGTGGCGGCTTCGGGATTATTGGTTTTCGTAACGAAATTAATCCTGTCTCCAGCGTTCACTTTGAAAGGCGTGCCGAACATTCTAACATTCACGTGTTGATTCTCAGTCTTTTCGACACTGTATCTCTTATCGCTCTCTACACCATTCACCATGAGATTGACGACCGCTCTGTTATTCAAATCCGAGGAAGCCAGACTCATTCGAAGGATTTCACCTCCCAGCGGCATGGGATATCCCACCTGAACATGTTTCGATCCGCTACCTCCATTTCCGAAAGACCACTCAGCTTTTCCCTCAGCTAAGGTGCCGGCCTCTTCGGCCCACACAGTGATCAATTGTCTAGCATATTTGACTTTCTCCACCACCGAAATCAGGGTGCTGGCATCCGTCATGTTCACGGGATCCGGTAGATTCGTGAGCGCGTGTCCACCCATGTCTAGTTTACCTTCCATGATGTCACCCTTTCTCCAGACCGAGTTGCCCTCCACGTACTTTCTGCTGACCATGCTGGAATCGAATTCAGGATCATGATTGAGACCGAATAAATTGTGACCGTTCATGTTGATGCCACCCTCCATGGTTCCACCAGATTCTTTGTTTAGGTAGAGATGATCCACTTGCGATTCTAGGTATTCTTGCGATTGTATCATGGCAGAATCTACGTAGTCCTTGTTGACCGCGGTTGAGTCTGCATCCGTGTCGTCAATCTTCGACAGATTCAATATCTTGTGGAGTCCCGCATTCAGATCCGATTTCATTTCTCGTCTGTCAGACTTTCTCTGTTCCAGATCTACGTAGTGTTTGGTCGCCACGTCCTTGGGATTCGTGGGAGTGGCCATGTTCATTATCTTGTTAGAATTAGCAGTCAATTCCAAGTGCATCGTTTTCTGAACGTATCTATTTCTCAGGTGTTCGCTGAATCTCGCGTGAGAGTCGTCCGCGTATTTCTTGGTCGCGGCATCAGTGGGATCTATGGTTATTCGCAACGTTCACCAAACATTTGGATTTCAGATCCAGATCGTCGGTCATGGTTTTATCCACGTAATTATCTAGCAGGATTCGTTCGAAATCGGCGTTCCCCCTGTCGACGTATTTTATAGTTGCAGCATCTGCAAGATCTATCAGCTCGGGAAGATTGTAGAGCTTCTTATCGTTCATGTTCAAAGGTTCTTCTCGAGGTTCGTTTCTCCGAACATAACGTTCGTCCAAGTTGGCAACATCGTAAACATCGTCGACTTCGAACGTCTTCTCTTCTTTCTTGGGTTGACTTTTTCGTCGTCACTTCTACCAAATTTATCGACTGGCATGTTGTTGTGGGATTTTTTTGTTTTTTAGAAAAATATGTTCAAAATGCAGTTTATTAAAAATGAACTATTTTATTTTATTTTTCGTTATTCGATTAAAATTTTTTTTAAATAATTTTTTATCTTTATATATACTATAAAAAAAAAATCTCTCTCTAATGTAAGTCATTGAGAATGTCTTGAAATCGATCTCCTTCAGACCATCTCTTGAGAACGTAGAGACACAGGTGACCGCAAAACACTTGATGTGGTGATTGCACTTGTTCCGTGTTGTAACGATCCATCGATTTGTTGAAATAGTTCTTTATTTCTTTTGGCGGCGAGATTCCGTAGCTGTCAAAATAATAATTTTTCTTCTTCCCGTTCTTCATCCACGCCACCCAGTGAGTGCCTTCACCCTATGAATCGTCTAGATTTAAAATTCCTCATTCCGATTGTCGAGGTCTTCTCTTCGGCAAGGCATCTCTGGAAAACACTCCTAGAAAATCTTTGATTTTCAAATCTTTTACCACATTCAACAGATCGATGTTGGATAGGGGTTCGTTAGGTAAGATGACACCTTCTACGGATATCTTTATTTTCTTATTCATAAATGTGTATATATTTTTTTTATTTATTTTATTATAATTTACTAAAAATGACGTTATTTTTTTTCTATTTTTTTCTTTTTCTTTTTAAACTAACTTTCTCGATGTCACTATCGATTTCTATAATTTTGTGTTCATCTAATTCTTCTTGATTTTCTGGAATCCTATCATCCACAATCATATCTGGAATCTTATCATCCACAATCATATCTAGAATCCAATCATCCATATTCATATCATCTCTAATTAGATCCACAGTCCAATGTCCGAGTGCCAAAGTGCTTATTTTATCGTCTAACACGAATCTCTTATCGTCGTCGGCCGTCAGCGAAATCTTGTTGACTATTTCGGTATACAAGTCGTGATTTTCGCTTCGAATGAATTTCATAGTCTTATACACCGGACCACTTCCTAACAGACAATCTTTATACTCTTGGAAAGAGATGTTTTTCTTCACCATGCACGCTTTAACTCCTTTGCACTTCTTGATCTCTTCATCATCTTCTAGACGATAAGCATACAGTTTGGGTCTCAAGCCCACGAATTCGATGATCTGTTTACCGCCGCTCTCGTCCTTAAATTTACCCAACACCTTCTTGTTGTCGTTCGATTGAATGTTGGACGGGTGAGCGACGAGATAATTGCTCGTGTCGAACCACTCGGCCACGTACGGAGATATATCTCGGTAGACGTCTTTCATCTCTATCTCGTAAACTAAACTGTCCATGTCGGTGAACAGTAGTTTGGCTTTATCACCACATTTTCGTTTGACGTAATCGTAGTGAAACTCGTACATCAATTGCTTGCTGATATCTAAGATGATCGGTCTGAGATAATATGGTTTGTCGAACTTCAGGTGCGTCTTTTGCATGTGAACGGCCACTGGATTTTCGTCGAATATGGTTCGGTGTTTGTAATTGAGTTTCGACACTAATTTTTTAGCACTTTTCTCAGATGTGACGAGTCGAACGTCGGTTCTCTTCCTGATGTTTTCCATCAATTTGCCGTACACGCAGTTGTTCATGAGTTTGAAGAAATCTTTTTTGAAATCGTTCTCGGCTCGAGTTCTGAGATTCGTGTTGAGATTGATGTACTTTTTCATCCAAGGCTCTTCGTCGAATTGAATGATGTGATGTATGTTGACTAATTTCATCCCGTAATCGACGTACTGTTTCAAATTCTCGCTGTAGACGACGTAGTTATGTTTGTTAAATAAATTGGGAATGAGTTTTTCCTTGTCTCCTTCGTTCGGTTCCATTCGTTCGGGAGCTAGCGGATAATTGTTGTGTGGATCGTGTAATTCTTCCGGATAGTTCAAATCGACTTCTAAAATGCAAGGATAGTCTCTCCATTTTTGCATCTCTTTCGGTTCCGTTACCCATTTGAAATTTCCAATCAGTAAAGGATGACTCATAGCCCAACCGTACAGATTATTAGCGTCCCAATACTGTATGTATTTAGTCGACCGTTTCGAATCGAAACCTTCTTTCATGTAGGGATTGTTAGCCTCAGAATATCTGTGGGAGATCATCGAGACGCCACCTCTCGCAGCCCTTTCGAACATGAGCAACATGTCCACGTCAGATAATAATTCCAATTGGACTTCGGTGGTCTTCAACAGAGCGTCCCACGACAGACTGGGTGTGGTGAAATACCAAGCGGGATCCAGATCGTAATTTTGACGACAGACGTCTCGAAAATTTTCGAACACGTCTGCCAAGAGCAGAACGTCGGTCTTCAGATAGAGATCGTGATAATCTCTCATGGTTTTCATATCGAATGATTTCCACACGTTTTTGGCGTGTTCGTAATTCTCATCGGAAATGTCAGATTCGTATAATTTTGAAAAAAATCTTCTTTCGAAGGTAGTGTGGTGTCTTCAAATCTCTTTAGATCGTTCATGTAATTGTAAGGATAGACTCCTTTCCTCAACATGACGTCTACTCATTCTCTGAAATGTTCGCTCGTGATTTTAAATTCATCCTTGCTCATGTTATTGACTAATTTTTCCAGAGCGGTCGACATGAATTTAAAACTGTCGATGAAACGTATGCATCTACAAATGGATTTCGTTTTTTCTTTCAACGTCTCTCCGTCGATTACTTTTTTCTTCTACATGAGCTTCCATTTCGTGAAGGGAATGTATCTTTCTTCACTGTTCGCGATGCAGTTTAATTCTTCGTGTGAGGTGCCGAGATTTTTCATGAACAGATGACTGTCATAACCCGAGAGATTGTGAAACATCACCGGATAGAAATCGGCGTCTCAATATTTGAAATTACACTTGCTGTGAGCCGGACTGCGATACAGACCCGTGTAATGATCGTGGTCTCTGACCTTCTTATTTTCCTCTGAATTCTCGTCGAATGATTGTCTGCATATGTGACATTCGGTGGCTCTGTTATTTTCGTTCTGCTGCTCTCGCGTGATGATCATTTTTGCCGGAGTTTTGAATTTGTCGTATAACATTTGAATTTTTGATTCTAACTCTGCCACGAACCTTTGAGCCACGTCGTCGTCTTCGCACTGTTTCGTGTAGGTGAAGGGACCCATGTCGTGTTGCGAGTCGAAAGCACATTTCACGTAAATGCAATAGCCCGAAGGTATGTGTTTTTGATATCTTTCGACGTAACTTTGAAGAGTGTTGGGTTGACAGGAACTCATTTTCGTGGTGAAACATTCGAAATCGGCGTACATGACGAATGGTACTTTTAACCTTCTATTGTGATTTTCAAACTTCACGATGGTGTTGGGTTTGGGCATTTCGATGGCGACACATTGATTTTTGTTGCAATATTTCTGATGTTTCCCCAACGAGTCTTCGCTGTGAAACACGTTCATGCAATTGTAACATAAAGATATCTTTCTGTTATGATTATTATTTTGTTTTGACAGTAATCGGGTCGGATGTTTAACCCAACAATAATGACGATTGTCACCATTCGAAATCAATAATAAAATAATCGTCTTTTCTCTTCCGAGATATGAAGTCTGTCTGAGAGGATAGATCGTTCGTTTTTCCTCATCGTATCCCAAGACGTTCACCGCTACGGTGGGATTTTGAACATCGAAACGTTCGATATGTTTTAACTCTGTTGGAAAAGTCACTCCGGTCCAATCAAGATTTTTAGAAGTTTCCTCATAGCGAGAAACTCTATCGGAGTGTATTTCGACAGGGTATAAAGCGGAGGTGACTGCCCATTTAAAACACTGATCATCTTTATTTCTCACGTTGACCACAGCGTGTTTCTTAGTCAAGAAATACGGTAATTCCAAGTAGGAAGATCCTTTCAATGGTTCGTTTTTATTTATGTGAATTTCGAGTTTCAACACCTCATCGAACGTCCAATTACTACCTTCATGTTGATAATTCGCGAGAGACGTCAACATCTTGTCTTTCATCTTTTCGAAAATGTCCGATAGATCTGAACCTCAAAATACGGGTTTGACCTTAGATCTGAAATATGCATTTTTCACGATGCTCTCGCCGGTCTTCACGTCGATTTTATTCATTATGCAATGGAGTATCATCTTAATTTTTAATCCCATGTTCATGTATTCACGAAACAAATCCAATACTTTTTTCTTCACCCGTTCCATGAACAATTTTGGATCGATTTTCTTGAACGAGGGAACCACGTTAAAAGTTTTAAAAATGCCTTTGATCGCACTCTCTGTTCTAGGGTTTCAATTGGAATAGTTCTGCAATGAGTCGTGTTACATATTCTTCTCCTTTCTCTTCGTCGATTGCTCATTGAATTTCGCTTGATATATCTCATTTGTCTTGAATCTGAAGTGCATCACTCGTTTTCGTTTTAGTTTTTCTTTTCTCTTCTTTGGAAACTTGATGTTCTTCAACGGCTTTTCATTTAGTCGTCTTCTTATTTTTCACAATCAAAACGTTTTTGTTTTTTTTTGACGTCGGCATTTCGATTCCTTTTACTATCTTCTCATTTTTCACAACCGATGCATCTTTTGACGTCGTTGCTATCGACATTTCGTTTGCTTTTCTAGCGTTTCGCAAATATTCTTGTATGACTTCAATTTTTTTTGATTTAGTTCTATGATTTCTGAAATCTGAAATTTGTAATAGTTTACAAATCTCGTTTAACTGAGGTATGGTTTTCTCATTTAAATTTACCATTGTTTTATCTGTTTGCTTCATTTGTAAGAATATTTTTTTTGGCATTTTGTATTAAATAATTTGTTAAAAAAGTTTTGCTTTTTTACTCTTTTTATAGATAAAAAAAAAAAAAAGTTAAATTTTAAATTCAATTTTTTTCTTTAATGTGTTTTTTATTCAAAAACAATTTAAGAAAGCTTTTATTTCTCGTTTGCAAAACAAACACTTTTTCTCGTCTTCGGAATAACATTCTCTACAGTAATGCAGGTGTGCGCACGGTAGAAACAAGACGTTTGCGACACCTTCGCAGAGCAGACACTTGGTGGACGTTTTGCTCGGCTCGTTTTCGACGAGTGACGATAACTTGTCCGCTTCCGCCATGAATTTGAGGAGATGTTCTAAAGTTATGAATTGAGACAGGGTCTTGTTCGCGTTGTTTAACGCATTGTACAATTGTTCCTTGGTGTGTCCGAGTTGTAACATATCCATCAATAATTTTTGGTTTTTATCTCTATCCCTTTCTTCGTCTTGGATTTTGATCAATCCCAACGTTAGGATCTTGTTCAAATAATCACATTCGCCTTTTTTAATATTACTTATGTGTTCTAGTAAAGGTCTGTCGTGAGGTTCCCAATTCATCAAATGTATGTTACAACAAAAACATTTGACTTTGTCGCCTTTACCCACGTAAACGAAACCCGCGGCGGCTAAATCTTCGGGTTTTTGAGGGAGATGTGAAGGCCAATTTTTAAACGTTTGAAGTCTCGCACGTTCTAGACTATAATTCGGATGTTTGGACTTGATCATTGTTTTTACCTCAAAATTGAGTTTGTAAGAATATTTTTTTTTCAACTTTTATTTATATATAAAGAGAAATAAAGAGAAACTTTTTTAACAAATTATTATTTAAATACAAAATTTAAAATATACATTATTTGCAAGAATTCATAAAAACCAAATAATCGATCATGACAACAACACCTAAAAGATGCGAATTGAAATTGAAACGAGACGAAGCGTATGAGAAATTCGGTTTTAATATCTATACATTACAACAACACAATCCCATCGAATTGAACGAGGTTGAGATGGTGGACTTAGAGCGCTACTACCACAAATATTGAATGTGTTTGAAATTGGATGAAGCCGCGCTCGATTTGTTTTACGAGTACCAAAGCGATCTGCTGAATAATATCATCGTCGCCAAAGACAGAGAATTCGACAAGGGTGATTTATTGTTGTCCTATGGAAGTTACATATATCCAATAATATCACTTGAACTCGTGAACAAATCGGGTGGTGAGAGCGCATTCGCCGATGAAAAAAAACTCAAAAGAGTAAAGATAAACATTCAGACCATTTTCGTAAGTGGAAAAATGACGAATGTCAACATGCTAATAACGGACTTGGAAATATAAACAATAGAGAGATTGAAATTTAAAATTTAACTTTTTATATATATATAAAGAGAAAAAAACTTTTACTAAAAAATTTTACATTAAAAAAAATTAAAAATTAAAAAAACAACTTTTTTTATATATATATAAAGAGCAAAAAAAACTTTTTAAACAAATTATTATTTAAATACAAAATTTAAAATATACATTATTTGCAAGAATTCGTAAAAACAAAAAAACAAATAATCGATCATGAGGACAACAACACCTAAAAGATGTGAATTGAAATTGAAACGAGTCGAAACGAATAAGAAATTCGGTCATAAAATCTATAGATTACAACAACACGATCCCATCAAATTGAACGAGGTTGAGACGAAGGGCTTAGAGCACAAATATGACAAATATAAGATGCCTTTGAAATTGGACGAAGCTGCGCTCGATTTGATTTACGAGTACCAAAGCGATCTGCAGAACATCGTCATCACCGAAGATAGAGAATTCGGCAAGGACGATTTGTCGTTGCCCTATGGAAATTACATATTTCCAAACATCTCATTCGAACTCGTGGAGAAATTAGGTGGTGAGAGCGAGTTGACCGATGTAAAAAAACTCAAAAGAGTAAAGATAAACATTCAACACGTTTTCGAAAAAGGAGAAGATACGAGTGTCAACATGCTAATGACGGACTTGGAAATATAAACAATAGAGTGATTGATTTTTAGCGAAGAAAAATAAAAAAAAAAAAAAGTAATGAGATCATCTTTTGATCTCATTTTTTTTTGTTTCTTCGCACTCTGTCTCTCGTCATTATCGTCTAATTGTTTCTCCACCTTTTTATCCATTTTAAATATATTATTTTATACTTTCTATGATTTATATTTTATACAATTTTATATTATAATAACATATTCAAAATCGGTATGTCCTTAAATGGCGAATTCTCGCCGAGCAACAAACCCTTGCCGAGTCGCTCGACATTCCGTCCACTCTTCAGATAGAGACCGTTTCCTCTCAGAGAGTTGCCACCTCTAACGGGTTCTAGATACAATCCTTTACCGCTGTCGTCTACGTGGACGCGACACATGGCTCCTCCCTTCTTCAAAAACAGTCCGCTGCCACCCATTAATTTCTCAACCGCCCAACTAGCGAGTCCCGTGAGAGCTCCCACGCCGAGAGTCTTTCCGAGAAAGGGTAGTGCCTTTGCGGTGAAGGGTAATGCTTTTGCGGTGATTCTGCCAATAGCGGTAGGAAACCGCCTTTCATTCTCAAATTGTATCTCAATTGAGCGGGACTCAATCTCACCGTCAACCCTCTTCCATCGCAAATCGCTTTTTCCATCCTTTTGATTTGACTTCTGGTCCAGGTGATCGAATCCTGACCGCCTCTCGTCAGATCTTCGTGAGTGAATTTGAATCTCACCACCTCGCCTCGAGTTGTTAACGCTCTCTTAAGTTTCTTCCTCTGTCCTGTGGATATGTTCACGTTTTTAACCACGTATTGTGTCATAATTCTGTTTTTTAAAATATATTTACTTCAATTGTTTCTTGTTTAATAATAATATTAAAATAATTTTGTAAAATTAATATTGCGTTTATTTTATTTTTGTTATCTATATATATACACAATATTTTTTTTTTTTTTGCTTTTATATTTCTCTTATGTAAAATCGTATCGTCACTCTCTCTCCGCGAAGATCTAACAGTTCACCATTTTGATCCGTCAACGTGGTTTTGAGACTATACAACATGTCTAAAATCACTGGTAGATAATCTAAATTTCGAGATCGCTCCACGATCTTATAACCCGGCGACACGTTTGGAAAGAAGAAATAGATCGTCGGTTAAGCGCTACCATTCACGTAGCTTCCAGCAATCACGTCCACATTCACCAGAATGCTATTGACTGCGAGAATGTCGACCGTATTTTCAGATGCCGCGTGGCCTTGATACATCTTTCGATCGAATCCCAACATCTTGCCTATAGAAAAGATAGTTTCTATGTTGAAATCCACTCGAAAATTATCTTCCAAATCCAACATCGTCTGTAAGGTATTAGGATTGGGAGCGAGTCTGATCTTGTTGCTTCCCTTTCCATCCGTCTTCATTCGCGTCTGAATGTAATCGTTCAAATCGTCTATGTCGTAACTCCCTTTGGGAATTCGAATCTCTAACCAATCCGTTCCGTCGGAATACTTGAACGAGTTATTCTTTTCGGTGACGTTGGGAAAGGAATAATAAGTCTCCAGATTCACCAACGCCATCTCGTAACTTTTCTCTCTATTCAATTCGATGGAAGGTTCGAATTTCCTAGCGAATCGAGTCGAATCGCCACTCACCACGATTTGAATGTATTGTTTTGCAGCCGTATTCTCGGCTATCTGTCCTAACAATTCTCCATGTTCGAACATTATATTTAATTTTATTTTTTTTTATTCAAAACTAATTATTTGAAGATTTATTATTTTCTAAATTTTATTTTCACGCTCTATCTTATTATTATCATCAGAAACATAAAACTTGTCGATTCCGCACCGATATTTTCCGCGATTAAATTCGCTTGTCAAATCGATCACGACGAAATTGTAAAGTACACCATCCCAAACCCTCTTGCAGAATCTCCTGAATTCCGCCGCGCTCATGTCGTTTGCGATGTGATCGCCGTAGATGCGCTTGAGATTCTTGAGATCTTGGCGAAAGAGACATAGAAAATTAGCGTTCTCCCTTATCGTCTGTCTGGGCAATCGAAAATAATTCTGCGACAGGTAGAAACAGTCCACGTTGCTGTGTCGACCCCTAACGTAATACGATTCGCATCGGTTCTGTCTCTCCAAAAGCAGACCGTCGAAAATCATGAGATTCTTATCTTCCGATTTCAATTCTCTAGGATCCGGAACGTCGCTAGCGTTCTCATAAAATCGACACTCGACGTTCGAAGATGCATTTCTCTTCATCAGCTCCATCGCCGCACCGTCCAAAATGGTCGAAAGTGGAGCTTCGCTCTTGTCGAATTCCTCCCTACTGTCAAAGATTCTGGCTACGACGTCCTTGGGCAATCTGCGATCCATGCACTCTCGAAGCAATCTGTATTCGGGTTGAAACAAGCTCTTGCCAAACACGAACAATCTGTCGTAATCCAACCAGTCGGGTCGGGACAACAGATTCATCAACAGATTGGTCTTTCCACAATTCGATTTTCCCACTATCAAGCCTCTTATGCTCTTGGGAAAGAACTCGTTATTCGACCGCTTGGTCGCGGCGTCGTTCCAAGACATATCTTTAATGTTCATCTTTGTTTTATTTTTTTTGTTTGTTATTTTAGATTCTTTTCAAACGCAAATTTTTTATGTTTTTCAAACTCTGTTTTTAATGTTATTATTTATTTATATCGCACCGTCGCGAGTTCTCTTCAATCCGGATCCACTCGTCATTTTGGCTAAATCTTGTATGGGCACCACAGCATCCTTAAAATCTTTCCAACTTTTCGGCGTTCGCTCTAACGCAGCTCGCTTCGCCGGCGGACTGATCAACTTGTCGATCAACGCGTCGGCTGCCCTCTTGCCAGCCACAGAAGCTATCCTACCACTGGCTTCGGAAGCGGCTTTCTTACCAGCATCCAAAGCCGTCTTCTTACCGACCTCAAACGCGGTCGATGCGAGTTTTCTACCCGCATCGCCCGTGAACGCTCGCATTATAGAATCGCCTTGAACGTAAGTTCTGACGTATCCCCTGTTCTTTATCACCAACATATTTTATTTTTATAATATATTTTGTTTTTTCACTGGTAAATCGTTTTGTTGTTTTTAAATACTTTTATTATTCTAGTGTAAAAATTTACTGTTTTATTTTTTTGTTTGTTCGTTTGTTTCTCTCTACTTATTATATACACATCAATCCTTCAATTCGTTCATCAGCCTTTTATACTGGTTTTTATTCAAAACCTTCTGTCTTAACAATTCGTCAGATATAGCAACTATCTGATTATCTAATCCTGTGTTACCAGCCCGTCTGCTCGCCATCAACAAACTCAATCTCTGAGACAGAGCGTCGGAATCGCTCGGAAGAAAAGTGGTTTTCACCCCTTTGCCAGTCACCGATTCGACGAACTTCTTGTTCATATCCCATATGGGTTTCACCACTTTCGTCCACTTGTAACCTCTGTTGGCTTTGGGTCACGTCTCTCTGGCATCGTTATTTCTCTTCATGGCGTGGGTATGAACCAGAATGTCTCCGTAATTATCGAAATCCTGTTCCGTGTAATCGCTAGGCTTGTTGTAAAGGAGCAATCTGCGCAGACCATCGGTCAATTCGTATTTGTTCGAACCCACGATCAATTCATCATCGTCAATTTCTACTTCTGTGTCTCCTACAAAAATCCTTCCCTCCGAATCCTTATAAAATCCATACGACTGATCTCTCTTACCGCCATCATCAGACGATGCGACGCTATTAGTGGTGATAGTCGAAGCTGTATCATCGCTCTCGCTCAAATCTGTTTGAATTCCCGTCGGAACGTAATCCGGTGTAGATTGAACGGAATACCGATTTCCAAAACTAGGAGGCAACGAACCCATTCTCAAAGAACTCTCCTTTATGGGTCTCAATTCTTCGACTATCTCCTTCCTGCTTCGCTCTTGACCCTCCGTCACGGGTTTAAATATTTTTGTGGCTTCGCGTTTGAGTTCCATCTCACCAAGACGTCTGCTCCTATCAGCTGACTGAATCCCCTTCTTAGCACGTTCATACTCGCCTAAAATTAGATCTCGATGTCCAGGATCCATCTGTAAAATCATCTTTCGTTTTAATTGTTTTATTATTTTCAAAATTAAATGTTTAATTATATTTTTATGTTTTTAAGTAATAAAAATCTTTCCGTCTTTAATATAATAAACTGACTGTTAATTGAATTGGTGAAGTTTAAGAATACGTTTAAACAGTACATGACAAACCGGTTTCTGATTTAACGCATTTTGACAGTAGTTTTTACTTTTTGTCAAAATATCTCCATTCGCACATCAAATAACCATTCACTAAGTGTCGAATTAAGAGAGAATCCCTTTGATGACTGTTAAACAGTTTCAACATACAAAAGAAAACTAATTTTAACGCTGAGAACTTATTTCATCGCTCTCTGATTGCTATCATGAATATATTAAAAATTTACCACTCAAAAACCTAATTGAGCGGAAAATGCGTTTTAATCATTCCACTAAGTGTTTGACTCTTCGAACAATATCCATCAAAACTCAATTTCCATTCATCTCATCAAGACAAAACGCGAATATCTATTACAGATCGACTCCTTCAAACAATATCCTCCAAAACTCAATTTCTATCCGTCTCATCAAGACAAAACATGAATGTCTATAATACAGACCATATTCATAATCGCCTCTTTTTGAACAAAAACCTCATTCAGTCATAACGATAACATGTGTTAGTTTTACTTCAGGAAGACGTGACAGCGGGCTCGCGAATTTCTAACACACCGACAACACTCTTCGTTCAGATCGAGTTTATGAGAATCGAGCGATCCGATCGCTCAATTGGCGGAGAATCGAGCGAACCGATCGGTCGATTAGCTGAGTTTGGGAATTCCCATAGTGGGGAATTCTCCTAATGACGTCATAAATGGGAAAAACCCACCGCCTCAAAACAATTGAGAGTTCTGGACCACTGGTCTAGAATCCGCAGACCGTTTTTTGATGATGGCCTAGAATTTTTTTGCTCGCGTTCACCAACGATGGATCGATGGTCTGATCTGCGATGGGAACGTCGACAAAAATTTTTAAAGTAAAAGATAAAAGTGAAGATGTACAATTTCACCTTTTTTTTAAAAAACGCGCGTTCACCACGAGTATTTGAACGTTAAAAGTGCGATCTAGGAGTCACACAAAAAATGGGGGATTCAAGACCACTGTACATTTTTGTGAACAAGCGGGCGATTTAACACTGAATTCCACGTTGGTGAACGCATCGTGTACGTATGTTGTACACATACATGTACAAAGTGGTAGTAAACTCTCAAATATTACCTACTGACATCCATTTGTATCACCGATTCCAAGTATCAAATCTAGTCTTTCAAAAAAATACATGATTACTGGGAAGAGTGAATCCTGACAAAAATGTACCGACTGGAAAAAAAATATTGGGAGACTGTGTCACCACCAACCACCTTTAGTGAATCCATTTGAGTCTGCGAAGACAGTGACGAGGTTAGCACAATGTCAGATATGAAATACATCATCAACGAGAGCTATTGCTCAAAGCAATTATGCCGCATCTGCACTGCGGAACCGATGAAGCATAAATAAATAAAAAACAAAGTAATCACCAAAAAATCCAAAAATATTGACAAAGTAAGGGTCGTAAATTTGGTGAAAGAATATGCGGGTAGCTTTTGTAGAATACGTGCGGAAGTGCCTTGTCAAGGTTCCCTCATACCAAATTTCACTGCGATATCGCTGCGGACGGACGGACACGCTGCCAAATCGGGTTTAGGGGCTATTTGGACACATTTACGGACAGACAAAACCTTTCTTTACCCAGAACCTAACCATAACTTCCCTAGAACTTCTATCGAACCCTAACCCCACCCCTTCACCCAAAACCACACCCTAACCTAACCCAACCCTGACCTTAACCCTAAACCCCACCCCTGACCCTAACTCTAACCCCCACTGGAACCTAGCCCCCAACCTTAAGCCCTACTCTGGGGCTTCCCATAACCCAACCTCACCCCTGACCCTAACCTTACCATAGCCATACCCCTGTTTGTTCTTTGGTTTAGAGACGACTCTTATTTTAGGCCCCTAAACCCGAAATGGCTCTGTAACCCTGAATGGACCACTATATAGGCCTCAACACCTCTTTAAGCAGCCCAGATGGACGGACGGACGGACGGACGGACGGACGGACGGACGGACGGACGGATGCAATCCAGTATTCCCCCATTCTCTTCGGCAGTGGGGGTATAATAAGTATAATGTTGGTGCAACGATTGGTTGCGTCAAAATTATATTCATTGAATGTAAAATTTCAGTTAGCACATTAGTCTCATTGTAGTAAGTTTGTGTTTTTTGTTCATCAAGTCTCACATTAGAGGCATTACAACCAAGTAAACATTACAAAATGGGTTAAACATTTGACACTTGTTACTCTGTGGCGGTCGAGGTATAAAAGCCATTCACGAAGCAAACTGGTTAATCCGAATCTCCTAGTCCTGTGCCAAATCGATCGCTTTAGGAGCTATAGATGTACGATTCAGGCCACGCTTCCAGAACTCCTCTCTCCACCTGTTGGAGCCCTTCACCAACCTTCAGCAGGTTGTGGATTTGTGGGTGTTTCGGCCTTTCTTGCGTGGAATCGAGGGTGCGATTCTATGAGACTGAGTCGAAAAAGAACGGGAGAGTAGTGTAGCTGCTGAGGTTTTAAGGACATTTACAAATCAGCCCGGTTGGTCCGGATGCTTTCTGTGCTAGAGGTCAAAGATTAAAGAGTCTCAGCTCCCGGACTCCTCATTCGATCCGATTCACTTGATCGCAACGCTCGTAAACACATATCGCTTTTAGTGTTTTATTCCTAACTCTTGACGTCAAAATGCCTGCAATATTTATTAAATACATTACTCTTGTTTTCCTTCGATACATGACCTATGGTCCTCCTTGAAACGAGCTCCAGGAGCTCGTTTCAAGGAGTGACCATGGGTTTATAAGAGAATGATATGAATAAATTAATTGAAGAAAGTATTCAATGTTTACATCGTCATTCCAGTCTTTGTTGGGTAAAAAGATAAAACTTTCATTTTCAAAGGTACCAATCATACCAGTGATCCATTATAAAAGTTTCTTTTATAACAATGTTGAACATGTTTACACGAACGGGTGTGTGTTTTGTAATGAATATACGTGACCGTGTCCCTTTTGACGTGCTGCGGTTGTTTGTTATTTAAGACGAATCCGCGGGATTTAACATCTTAAATCGTTCAATTATGCGAGAAGACGTGCTACCGTCAACACGTTAGAATGGACTTTCGATTATTTTATAGTGGACTTCTTACAGGTAATCTATTTCTTTATACTTTCCTGTGTGAAATGTAGATTTAATAAGTGGGAGGTGATTATAACTAATTACCCGCGGAGTGGAATATTCACCCAAGTAATAGTTAGTTCATGGTCTGTGAAAAAAGTAAGAAATACCAATACAGTTCAAGGTAATGGCTCTTCGGGTACACGGGCGTTGTGTAGATCACCGATTACTGTGAATCA
The DNA here is from genome assembly GCA_031216915.1 of Pictodentalium vernedei. Classification (NCBI taxonomy): domain Eukaryota; kingdom Metazoa; phylum Mollusca; class Scaphopoda; order Dentaliida; family Dentaliidae; genus Pictodentalium; species Pictodentalium vernedei. Next base: position 85,952,096 of record CM062292.1, on the reverse strand, counting down.
TGTGTCCTGACTGTGACAGCTCAAGTCCGTCTGATAAAATATTGCATCTACATCATCAAGGCTTGTCTTCAACGAATGCATACCCCAAGGATGTTGGAATATATGACAGTTAGTAAGAAATCAAGATTTATTGGAAATTTATTTGTGGACAAGAAAATATCAATGCAGTATTTGCGCCGTGATTTCTCATTTAGTTAGACCCTAAAAGGGTCCAAATTGGTCAACCCAAAGGCCAAAAAGTGGGACCGCAGCCGTCCATTTATATATTTATATTATTGACTGTGTGTGTGACGTCCAGGTATCATATAATGTCTCGGAGAGCGTTGGACTGGTCCAAAAATAGTTGCCGGGACATGTACCAAGAGGTCCCAGACCCGAACAAAATTTTGATATTTCGAGCTGAAAGAACACTGCTTATTTGCATCTGAGAGATCAATGGCAGTCCACACAGGGGGCATTTCGATACCATTTGTGTATCATATTTGCCGCTCATTTGGCAAGAATGGTTGCCCCAAAGAGGACCCCGGGCTCATCGCGCCAATCATAGTTCGGCCCAATGGAAGACAATTTTGATTTTTCAAACTGAAAGAATGCTGTTTTCTTGCATCTGGCCAGTCAGTGCCATACAAGCCTGCCGGTATAACGAAATGCCTTCTATGCGGACTGCCATTGGCATCACTTTTGGAGGGCCCTGTGCGCTCCCATTAGGGGCGGGGGAACCGGCAAATTTCTCAGTGAACCGTACATTCAGTCCGACTCTGGACTCTCTAAAGAAAATGCATGGTTACTAGCAAGGGTGAATCAAATATCTAAGCCTACAAGCCAAACGAAAATGTCCCGAATGGAAAAATATTGGAGGGAGAGGGAGTCATCTTCCCTCTCCTAAACTCCTTTTCGCTAAGCTCCTATTCTGGTTCATTATGATGAAGAGAAATGGTGATAGAAAACGAGTCTCAGAAGGTTTCCTTTGTGGAATTAACGCAAATTCTGTAGATTCAATATTTGGGACGTGGGCTGGATTATAACTAATTACCCGCGGAGTTTAGTTTTCACCCAAGCAATAGTTCACATTCCGTGGAAGGAGTAACTACTAATAAAGTTTAAGGCAATGGATGTTCGGCTTCAGGGGTGTAGCGAAGATGGCCAATTGCGATGAATCCCAATTTGTCCCAACTGTGACGACTCAAGTCCGACTGATGAAATACTCCATCTACATCATCAAGGCATGCCCTCAACGAAGGCGTACTCTGAGGACGTATGTGGAATATTAGGGAATTAGTAAGAAATCAAGTCTTATTGGAAATTTATTCGGGTACCAGAAAATACATGTTTCAGACGATTCCGTTTGTGGAATTAATGCATGTCCTGCACGGGTTCTGAAAATAGAACCGATACTGAACTTGTATTGGTCTCATTTCCCGAATATTCTGGATTTCTGATTGGGTCGTCCATACGAACGATCACCTTAGTGTGAGCGTTGGGCTCCATTGCAGAAAATGTCACACGTGAGCTGGAAACGACCAAACTGCCACAATTCACACTTATTGGAGGAAATAATATCAACATGTTTAACCCTTTACCTAACTCGAAAGAAAGACGACACTTGTAAATAAAATTTTTGAATAACTACAGTTAAAACTAGAAGTCCTGTCTTGAAATGCGCAATAATAACACGCCAACCTGCTCGTTAATCTACGCGTTATGACCATAGTAAGGCTATCGAATTCTGTACATAAGGCCTGGGCACAAGCAATGTTTCAGTCAATGGACCTCCGGGTAACCCGTAGGTCCATTGGCTGAAACATTGCCTGCGTTTGCTATGAGTAACCAGGAGAACCTGCCGTGCTTTGGATGCCATTCGAATGGGCAATTGCGCGCAATTCCTACGCGCAATTAAGCCTAGATAAGCGCACAGTTCGTGACTGGACTTCTAGTTTTAACTGTATGTTTTTAATTTTTTGCGTCAAAAACATAGCTTATGACCCCTCATTGGAACGAGCTCGTTCCATTGAGGGGTCCTTTAATTTTTTGCGTCAAAAACATGGCTTATGACCCCTCATTGGAACGAGCTCGTTCCAATGAGGGGTCATAAGCTATATTTTTGAGACAAAAAATTTAAAAAAAATAATGAAAGATGCATGGTGATTTTTGTGAATAGCTCTGGCCGCTTTCGGCTGTTACGTTGGGTAAAAGGTTAACGTCTTGACCGAATTCGGATCGAAATACTCGCCTCGATTCAAATAGATATTCGATTCGATCTTTGTGGATTATAAGGCACACTAGACTCGTTTGACATGCTGTCGTGTCGGCTCTATCTGAGATCAAACGTGTCTTCTATCGCTGTTGAAAAAACATTGATTGTGATCCGGCGATTACGATTTTATTTATTTATTTATTTATTTATTTATTTATTTATTTATTTATTTATTTATTTATTAAGGTTTAATGACACATGAACATCCAAGGTCATATCGAGTCGGTGACAGATTTAAGGGTGGAGGAAGCCGGAGTACCCGGAGAGAACCACAGAGCAACGACAAGCAGCTGCCATCTCACCAAAATCGCAACTTCCCACTTCGGTACAGGCAGGGTTAAATTGGTTGGAGTCATGCGCACCATCGACGTGCAGTACGCCTTAGTGCACGGCGTCATCGTGCCACCATGCGGACAATCGGGGTTAAGTGCCTTTCCCAAGGACACGACGTGAGAGTCCGAATCGATCACTCAGACGGTCACCCGTCCAAGGACTAACCTGGCTCGACGTTGCTTAACTTTGGTGATCTGACGAAAACCGGTTACCGCAACGCCACCGCGACTCCTTACGAGTTGATTGGCGAAAATCATACCATGCCGGCAATACAGTACAGCCGACGTGGACTGGTCACTTTCCACGGGTGGGCAATATTTTCACGGATGCAATAATATTAGTTTGCAAACGCTAATTATAGGAACAAACATAAACAAATTAATTAATGGAAGCACTAGGTACAACCCGGTGTTTCATCAATTAAAATTTTGCTGATGATGATTTTCATTAACTGGTAATTGTATACGTGGACATCACTGTCAGCGCGTGAAGTACGTAAAAACAGTCCAGGGCGGCTGGACTGTAAGTACATGACAAATACAGATTATTTCAACAGTCAATTAATCTGGGTTGTCTTATTCTTTCTGGTTAAGAAGACCACCTCAGCCCGATCAAACAAGACGCCGTTGGCAACGTGTTTAATCTGGCTAATCTGGACTCGTCAACGAGACGGGATATGACAACCAAGATTGACTAACTGTTTTAAAAAATATATTTATCACATGGCAGTAGATATTTAAAAATTATAATAACTACAACTGAATTGTAAACAGAGACAATTATGAAATGTTTGTCTTGTGTATTCAGCGCAAAGACACTCGAGTTTTCATTTCGAGTTTGTAAAACTTGGCCTCGAAATTCTGCGCATGTCACCGACGTCACATGAGCCTCGTTTGAGACAAACATGATATAGAATTGGAAAAGTTGAGGTCCTTGTTTTCCGGGGACCCGAAGTATATTGTAATATTGAGGAGGTATCTGTGGTAGTCAAAGATTATTGTTTAACGAAATGCTATGATGACATCTAACACTTAAGTAAAGTAACGGCTATATGCAACCTTCATTTACTACTCCCCAAAATTCACCACCTATTGTTTGACAATATTTTATTTCCAAACACAAGTATATGAAGATACATACAGATTATGATGATAATGTGCATGTCCTGTGATTTGTATCAGATTCGAGGTGGAGTCCATAATGGGATCTCAACGAGCCGGCTTTGCCGGCTCGTTGAGATCCCATTCTGGACACCACCGATAAACAGATTAAATCTTAAATTATTAATTCAGTTTTGGGACATAATGTTGGGCGAGAAAAGATTTTAAAAAGCCCCATATTTTATGGAACAATATTGTTGTGCAACGAGTAACGTGGTCACCGCACATTTTCAAAGTTGCGCTGTAAAATTATTCACTCTCAATGTCACTACCTATGTTGATATGTCTGAAGTTACAAGTGAGTATATTTAACTGTGCATTTTCTGTTTATTGTGGGGAAGGGAGGGTCATTGACTATTAATAGTTCCGTCGCGAATTGTAACTAATTTGGTTTTGTTTTGTAAGCGATCAGCTGAGTCGATAACTGAAACGCACATAGAATGTATTCATGCGCCTGTTATGAGAGCCTGTTGTGTTCCCGGAAACGAGTCGTTTATATGATAGGAAATCAGAATGAGTCGTCTATATGATACGGAATCAGAACACATAATGTGATACGTACCGTTTCTCGTGGTTTTCAAGCCAAAATGTATATGATTGTTATATAAAAATATACACTACACCCGTAAAACATAAATTCCTGTTTGGAAATGTAAATTACATCCACCGTTGACTGGTCACTTTTCACGGTTGGGCAATATTTCCACGGACGCAATAATAGTAGATTCCATATACTAATTATAGGAATAATCATCAAATATTTAATTAATGAAGCACCGGGGACAACCCGGTGCTTCATCAATTAAAATTTTGCTACTGCTGATTTGTATTACCAGGTGAACGCATGCGTGGACATCGCTGCACACGCGTGGAATACAATCAGTCCAAGGCGCCTGTACTGTATTCAGCAGTAAGATGATGCTTATGTATGCTGTCTCCATATCAGAAAAATTACATTTGGGTTGGCACGACGAAATATCCAGTTTCTCAACATAAACAGGAAGAAAGTAGTCAATAGAATTTGGTGCCATTGTATTAGGCATAACAAATTTTGGAAACAGAGTTAAATGGCGATTGTTTTAATCAGAAGAAAGGGTTGGGATGACTTGGTCGAGTGCTAATAGGCAGGCACCATGGGTCACACGAAATGTATTATTTTTTATTGTAGTACCCCGCTCACCATCGTCGAACTCCTGCCCATAATGGGGTCATAAGATATATTTTGCAGGCAAGAATATTTGTTTTTAATTCAAAAACGTTTATTTGCAAGTCTTTAGTTTATCGTGTTAGGTAAAGGATTAATCAGTTATTTTCATTAATCTATGTCTGATAACGGGCGACACAATATTCCTGAAAATTCATCACAAAACATGTCCCAGAGATTCCACTGCCAAAGGAAAAGAGTTGTCTTTAATCATTTCGAATGATAATTTGGAAGCTTCTTTCCTTTGTATGGCTTGTTTTATTCAGTGGCATGTCCTTTTACCATGCGGCGTAAATCCGGCCGTGGGGAGGAGTTACACCTCCCAACAATTCTGGAGCTATCCGTTCAAAGAACAGTGGTTGGACAAGTTGTACCGAGTAGTGCGACCAGCTGCCCCACGAACAAGGGTTACAATATTAGGATTAGAAAATATCAGTAGTACTGCCCTGCGTGACTGTTAATAATTCATCACACCAAATCTGGTTCCCTGCAATCAGAGCACTGGCCATGTACAGGTACAGTCTTTCTATTTATTTTATTGGAGTTTTGCATTTAAATGATAGTTACATTGTTGGGTTTCGGAAGGGGGGGGGGGTGCAATTGAGCTATCAACGGGGCCGCATAGGGCTACACCGCAATATTTTGTGTTAGTTACGCCCCAGCCTGTTACTCATTTACACCACCAGTTGCAGCTGTTTTGATAATAAACGTTTATTCACCTCTCCCACCCTCTGGTATTCAAAACACGTTCGAAGAGACCGGTGCACAGTCGAGATTATTTCAAGACACGTCGAAATCTAACAAATGCGTAGGAACTCGCTTAGTATTCCAGTGAGCTTAGAATTTATTACATAATTCATCTATCGTTTGAACACCTCGAGGCTTGTCATCTTCAGGCGTGTACACTCAATTTTCTGCGAACGGTAAACACCTTCCTCATGGAGTATTTCGGGAGTGACGAAACTATTGGTATTGCCAGCCTCGGTCGGCGTTCTTCACAGACATAATACGCTCGCTTCCTCTGTTAAAGAACGTATGCAATGGTCACCCACATTTTTTGATATGAACTATAGGCAATTTTTTGGAGGAATTGCCATTGCTTTTCGATTACTTCATCGCAAATGTTGGAATCTCGAGTAACTTCTTTTCGTAGTTAAACACGCTGTAACATTAATAATATGGAAACACGATAGCAGCAGTCATAATTCCAGCATCCAATCCAAGTTATGAGACACACGTCAAAGCTGAGAAGTGAAGTTCAAAATTCTTACCCGGGATTAGAATTTTGAACTTAACTTCTCGTATCTGACAGTATCATGCAGGTAAACTACCAAGTATATGTTTCTGATTATTCACTATAATAGTGAGGCAGGGGTTAAAGGATATTGTAATAACTAAGTCGAACATCACTTTAGTTTTAAGAAGTAAATTATTTAATTAAAAAGGTTTCCGTTGATCAAATGGACTCTAAATGTTATTGAGGTTCAATCCATAGCCTTTAACAAGAGCTGAAGCTCTTAGCCTATAAATAGAGTGCCGGGCTATCCATAATAAAAAATAAACGAAATTGTTATAAATCAAAAACTGGATAGTTCCACCAAATTCTATGGCAAAGATTATAACTCACCTTGTAAGTTGTTATAAGCTCTTATACAGAGGATATGGAATGAGTGTTTTTCTCATATAATATTTATGAAACGAGTCTAAGAATTTTCCGTTTTGCCGAGCCTCTGGCGAGCCCAAACGGAAAATTCGGACGAGATTCATAAATATTATATGAGAAAAACATTCATTTCATATTCTATTTATCATATGACACACACACGCACAAATTAGCCACTTAGTATGACTTTTTAACCCATCACCTAACTTGAGTTGCAGACGGCACTTGGAAAAAAACATCCTCGTATAACTAAAAATTTTCATGTTTTGCTTACAAAACATAGATTATGACCCGAGCTCGTTCCAATGAGGGGTCATAACCTATGTTTTGGAAGCAAAAGGTGAAAATATAAAAAAAAAATGAATAGCGTTTTTCTTGTAGGTAAAAGATTAATACAATATAATCCACCCTAAATAGGACAGATAACGTAAATCCTCCCTACTGAAATTATGCAAATGTGACCCAGTTGTATTTTGTTTAGCCAATCAAATCGTCCAGTTTTGAAATTGACCAATGAAAGCTCTCAACTCTAATTATGCAAATTATGAAAATGTGGCCCAATTGTATTTTGTTCAGCCAATCAAATTGTCTAGTTTTGAAATTGACCAATGGAATTGACGGAATGCTTTATTTATCACTGATTAATATGAAAACAAAATATCAAATGATGAAACAAGGCCGGTAATTACTGACAAAAAAATGTAACTTGTGATCTCCTGTTCCTGAACACGATAGTAGTGTCTGACGTCATTAACGGATGCATCCACCACGTGCCCGGATGACAGCCCGAACCCTCATCCTAATGCTACCAATGAGCCTTCTGATACGGCCCAGAGCCAACTGCTGCCATTACTCATGCAATGCAGCTTCCAAATTGTCCAAATTATGTGCAGGTGGGTCTCTTGATTGCACATGAGCCTCAGATGCATGGGATTCAAATCCGGGCTCACTGCAGGCCAAAGTAGTGTTGTAATAGCGTTGTTCTGAAGAAATACTCTCACAGCATGGGAACGACATCGCCTTGTATTGTCGTCCATGAATACAGGGCGACTAGCCAACGGGTGGGTGTCAAAATGCGGCACGGCAACCGGATGCAGAATAGCACGGATGCGGTGATGACCATTGAGATTCCCACGTACAGTCACCGTATAAAGTTTACAATCACGAGAGAGACATCCCTAGATCATTACTGATCAGCCGCCATAAGAAAAGGTAGGCCTGGTGTTCCTGGACACGTAAGCAGTATTTCGATGCCTCCACACTCTCATGCGACCATCTGTGGGGTGAAGCAGGAACCAATGTTGTCGTGCAATACGCCACTCCAAATGCCGTCTTTGATTCTGATCGGACAGAGCTAGACATTTGATGACCCTTCTGGACCTCAAACCCAGTGCTTTGAGACGATTTCGACAGTTCTGTTACAAAAACGCATGTTTGGGAGCCAAAGGCGTTTCAAAACCCCACTTGAAGCAAAAGGTTCACGCCTAACGAGGCGTGTCAGACTCCGATCTTCTTGAGGAGAGGTCTTTTGTGGTTGTCAAGTCCTTGATCGGTCCTTAACATCGGTTGGTTTGTTTGATATTTTCGGATAAGTCTACTGATGACAGAATGACTATTGCCAAGTTGCCTTCCAATAGCTTTGAATAGCATGCCTGTTTGCATGCATGTCAACTTTTTGCAATCTTAGTGCCTCTGACAGTCTCCTCCTTGCCTTGACAACATTTATTGATAAAAGAAGTGACAAATTGTCTTATTTTATATACAGATAGTGCTTGTGGATGGTTTTTCTCACATTCATGGGAAGCACGGCCCACGTGGACGAGGGGATGTGCTTGGGATATGCAATCAACCAAAAACTTCATGTTTCACTACATGAAATGTTCTGCAAGAAATAGCAATCATTAAAACATAATAATCAGTAACAGCAACTTCACTGTCATGAAACATTTCAGGGGGTGCCTAATTAAGTTCCAGGTGTATACAAATCAAACACGTTTGATTGTATCAACCAAAAATGCATCAGACAAAAGTCGATAGAAAGCCATCCGTGTTGGGTGTTCTCACCATGATTTTTTGTCTAACGACCTCAACTTTATCGATTACTTGAAAAAATCTACAGACAAAAATCTATAGCGTGAATGTAGCTTTAACTAATAATGCAAGGTGACCACCCTTCTTCTGTGTCATGAACTTGACCTGAGACTTCAAAGACTTAACCCTTTACCCACCGTAACGGCCAAAACCGTCAGCGCAATTCTAAAAAAATCGCCAATTAATTTTCACTGTGTTTTCATGTTTTGTCTCAACTAGAGCGCACTGTCACAGTGCCGAAGCTGCGACGATTCGTGCAACGGCAATGATGTTTTAAAACTTGTTGATGGCAAAAAAACTCGTTGGCGAAAAAAAAAAACTCGTTGGTGACAAGTCCATAAATGTGACAGAAATTATCCGAATGACAATCACTATTGAGCGGGTGTAGACATCATGAAGATACACTTGCGTACCAAGTATGTGAAATTCCATCAAGTATTTTAGGAGTTATGATGTTTTTTAAACTCGTTGGTGACAGACCGACCGACAGACAGACCGACATTGCCACATATAGAGATGTTCGTCGGAGCTAAAAACATAGGTTATGACCCCTCATTGGAACGAGCTCATCGAGCTCGTTCCAATGAGGGTTCATAACCTATGTTTTTGAGACAAAAAAAATGAAAACATTAGTTATTCAAGAATTTGTTTGCAAGTGTCGTCTGCTTTTCATGTTAAGTAAAGACTTAAAGACCAGTTAGCTACAGGTTAAACAACTCCTGTTAAGAGTCGTAATTTAGCAAAACACCTGGTTAAACATTTTTTTAACCCACACAGCTATTATTGCATACCGTGATCGCGGTGGCGTTGCGGTAACCGGTTCTCGTCAGATCACCAAAGTTAAGCAACGTCGAGCCCGGTTAGTCCTTGGATGGGTGACCGTCTGAGCGATCGATTCGGACTCCCGCGTTGTGTCCTTGGGCAAGGCACTTAACCCCGATTGTCCACGTGGGGGCACGATGACGCCGTGTACTAAGGCGTACTGCACGTCGATGGTGCGCATGTCTTAAACCAATCTAACCCTGCCTGTGCTGCAGAGCGGATGATGGGTAGCTGGCAGCTGCTCGTCGTTGATCGGTGGTTCTCTCCGGGTACTTCGGCGGCTTCCTCTACCAGTAAAACTGTCACCGACACGATATGACCTTCGCTGTTAAAATGTCGCTAAACCCTAATAAATAAATAAATAAATAAATAAATAATTATTGCACATCACTTTGTGATAAAAAAATAGTATTATGGTCATTATTAATTATGCATGCTGCTTTCTCTAATTTGGACATGCCAGGCTCTGGTATGATGTTTTCGAACAGTTTTAGGAAGAAGCGTCACAAGAAATGATGACAGGGCCTGATATTAAGTACTGTCCACACTGCTCTTTACACAGTGAATGTGTTTTTATTGTGCTTTGCATGTTTTTCATTCTCCCCAGGAAAATAATTTGCAAATCTTACCTCCTAGACGACTGTAGTAATGGAAAGGATAGTATGTGTATTAAATAGCACGATGCGCACACTGTTTGATGTGATTAACAGAAGAAAAAGATACTGAACATCAAAAGATGTGGAAAGCGTCGTTTTCTAATTTTTAAATGAGTTTAACCCTTTACCCAACGAATCGTCAGCATCCGCCCGCGTGATATGCAAATTCAGCAGTTGAAAAAATGGGGGGCGCGGTGGCTCAGTTGGTAGAGGTGCAGGCTGCAAACCGAGAGGTCCTCGGTTCGAATTCCACCTGCGGTAACCGCGTTGTGTCCTTGGGCAAGACACTTCACCCCGATTGCCTACATGGGGGCACGATGACGCTGTGTACTGAAGCGTACTGCACGTCGATGGTGCGCATGTCTTCAACCAATCTAACGCCCAAGAACACAGCGTCACCGTACCCCCTTATAGGCAATCGGGTTTAACAGCCACGCCCAAGGACACAGCGCAGTTACCTCTGGTGGGGATCGACCCATAAACTTTTCGGTTTGAAGTACAATGCCGTCTCCACTGAGCCACCGCGCCCCCTATCCTTTTGGAAAACAATCAAATATTTATCTCGTATAACAATATTATAGTATAAATATATTAGTTTATGTCAAACATGTGTTTGTTACCACAAACAAACTATATTGTTTCTCTGCATATTTTTTAATTGATTTCGGGAATCTACTTATTTATTTATTTATTTATTGGTGTTTAAGGTCACATATTTCTGCACAATGGTTAATCATGACCACGACAGTTTTACGGGTGGAGGAAGTCGGAGTACCCGGCGAGAACCACCGACCAACGGCGAGCAACTGTCAGCTCCCCAACTTACTAACTCCACACAAGCAGGGTTAGCATTGGTTGAAGACAAGTGCACCATCGATGTGCAGTACGCCTTAGTACACAGCGTCACCGTGCCCCCATGTGGGCAATGGGGGTGAAGTGTCTTGCCCAAGGACACAACGCGGTTGCCGCAGGTGGGATTCGAACCGAGGACCTCTCGGCTAGCAGCCTGCACCTCTACCTACTGAGCCACCGCGCCCCTCGTGAATCTACTGCCGTTCAATCAACAGTAAGTCCATTTTCCATGAATAAATCAAGCGAGAACTGTTAATATTACTATCCCAGTATTGTACAAAGATCTGGCTGAAATTACTGGACCGATTTCCACCTATACATCACAGCCGCCGTGGACTGGTCGTAATCCACGCGTGGGCAGTGATGTCCACGCATACGTTTACCAGTTAATAAAAATCAACAGCAGCAAAATTTTAATTAATGAAACACCGGGTTGTTCCAGGTGCTTCATTAATTACATTTTTGGTGATTATTCAGATAAGTGTTTGGAATCTAATATTATTGCGTCAGTGGAAATGTTGCCCGCCCTTGGAAAGTGAGCAGTCCACGGCATCCGTACTGTAACAGTGCTGAATTTCACCGACATGAAGGAAATCTATGATACCTTTTTTGTTTAATTTTCTTGACTCGGTCTTGGTTTTGTAATATTTTATCTATGCACCCACCCACGAGTGTAAATGTTTTGAAACTAGATAGCAATTGTTATTACAAAAATTCGTAGTGTATTACATAACTGGTGCCATTTTTATAGGGGTTTAACCCTTTACCCAACGTAACGGCCAAAACCGGCCAGCGCTATTCACAAAAATCGTCAATTAATTTTCAGTATTTTTTTCATTTTTTGTCTCAAAAACATAAGTTATGACCCCTCTTTGGAACGAGCTCGTCGAGCTCGTTCCAAAGAGGGGTCATAACCTATGTTTTTGAGACAAAAAATGAAAGAAATTAGTTATTCAAGAATTTTGTTTGCAAGTGTCGTCTGCTTTTCATGTTTGGTAAAGGGTTAACGACGCTTTCGACAGCCTGGGTCATCTCGAGTCGGACACTTTTACGGGTGGAAGAAGCCGAGCCGCCGGAGAGAACCACCGAGCAGCGGCGAGCAACTGTCAGACTCCCTTGCGTACTAACTCCACACAAGCAGGGTTAGCACTTGCTGAAGACAAGATCACCATCGACGTGCAGTTCGTCATAGTACACAGTGCCACCGTGCCCCCATGTGGGCATAGGAATCAAGTGCCTTGCGCAAAAACCCAACACAGTTGACCTTGTGGGCGTCACTGTGTCCCAATATCGGGAACAAGGCAGTCAAATCTGGCTGGGATCGAACTGTGTACCTTTCGGTTTGGACTCCAGTGTCCTAACCACTGAACCATCAATAAGGGCTGTTACAAACGTGGTTGCAGCATTGTTTTACGGATAACCAAACCACCCCTTAGAGGAATGATTAGGTTTGACTTATTTTATTTTGAGAGATGCCCATGTTGATACTAAACTGCAACAGGAGCACAAATTGTGTAAAAAACATGTCACACGTACCAGTGACACTGAATGGAAACCTGCTTGAAATTCGTGATCCAATGTTTACCGATTAACTATTTTTGATCTTGTCAAGGATGTGATAGCCCATTCAGTTCGTTTCTCTCCAATTTGTGAGATCAAATAAACTATGTTCTCTTGTTTCTTTCAACATTGTTGAAAGACTTATGATGAGAGCGACGTGTGGTTTATTTTTTTTTCTGTAACCGCGCGTGACACAACCCAACTCCAGCTCTTTGTGAACCCTTTACCTTACACGAATAACAGACGGCACGTGCAATATTTGGCCTCGGAAACATAACATACGACTCCTCACTTGAATGAGCACGGCGAGACCGTTCCAATGAGGGTACATTTAAAACTATTAGTCCTGTCACAAACTGTGCTCTTATCTAGGCTTAATTGCACGTAAGAATTGCGCGCAGTTGCCTTATCGAATGGCATCCAAAGTACGGCAGGTTCTCCTGGTTACTCATAGCAAACACAGGCAATGTGTCTGCCAATGGACCTTCGGGTTAACCGGAGGTCCAGTGGCTGAAACATTGCTTGTGCACAGGCCATATGTACAGAATTTGATAGCCTTACTATGGTCATAACGTGTAGAATAACGCGCAGATCGACGTGCTATTTGTGCGCATTTCATGACAGGACTTCTAGTTTTAACTGTACATCAGCTATGTTTGGGGGCAAAGATAATAGAAGTCTAATGGCGACTGTCGTCACGTTAGGTAAAGGTTTAACTGTTCCGGTGCTAGCGCCGAAATCATCGACACTGGATATGATATCGACTTGCTGAGGATACGTTCGTGAAGATTATGACACGCTGCTAAATTGCACACTGTTGGAACGGGCTCCTAATAGTTAACTCTCTTTTGTCGCATCACATCTGTAGTGCGAATCGACAATCAAAAGAAAACCATTTCTCTGTCAGTTTGTAATAAGCCGGAACAATACAATATTTCCGAATTCACAAAAAAGCTGATTAAAAGCGCCTTAATCCTTTACCCAGCTCCAAAGGCAGACGGCACTTACAAACAATATATTTGAATAACTATTTTTTTATATTGTTTGAAACAAGCTCCTTCCAATGAGGGGGTCAAAATCTATATTTTTGAGATTAGTAATGAAAAACATAACAAAAATTGAATGGCAATTTTTGTGAAAAGTTTGGTCCGTTTTGGCCGTTAAGTTGGGTGAAGTCTTAAATTATCGCGCGGACATATATGTCTGTGGCTGACGTAGTTTGTATTTCCGCCGATCGGGCAGAACTATTCATTTTCCGACAAAAAGTAGCAATGTAAAGCAGCGAAAGGTATCATTTAGAGGTTATTACATGATTAGTTTCACATCGGCCGAGATATAAGCCCGAGGTAACTTCAAAACAGCCTGAGACCTTTGGCCGAGACATCAGCCCAGGTAACTTCATATCAGCCTATGACCGAAGAGGTTGAGGTAATGGTGTGGAGTTACCGAGGGCTGATGTCTCGACCTGAAACTGACCAAGTAACAACCTCTTTATTTATTTAAGCAAAACAAATAATTACAAAATGTTCTCAGATCTGTTAGAGTTTTCTGGCAGTGTTTTTGTTTCTCATACTTTTCACAAACTCACAAGTTTCCTCTTCTCCTACTCCTAGTTTAGTCATCCGAACGTCGCGGCGTCTCCGCTGGGGAAGCCGCGACGTTCGGATAGCTATACAACCTCTTCGCCCACTTCGACGAATCTCCGCTTACGCTCTGAAGTTTAGTTTGCGATGAATGTTTAGTACAAGTATACAGTTAAAACTATAAGTCCTGTTATGAATTGTGCGCTTATTTAGGCTTAATTGCGCGTAGCAATTGCCATATCGAATGGCATCCAAAGCACGACAGGTTCTCCTGGTTACTCATAGCAAACACAGGCAATGTTTCTGCCAATGGACCTCCGGGTTACCCGGAGGTCCACTGGCTGAAACATTGCTTGTGCGCAGGGCATATGTACACAATTTGATAGACTTACTATGGTCATAACGCGTAAATTAACGCGCAGACCAACGTGCTATTTGTGCGCATTTCATGACAGGACTTCTAGTTTTAACTGTATTCTTTCCTCTCTTCATTCATCTATTGCCATCATTGATTTCTCATTATACAACACGCGTGCTTCAAAGCACTCCACCATGTCTTTTAACGTAATGTTTACCTCATTGCGTTCGATGAAGAACTGTAAACATTTCGATGTAAACAAACTTGTTACGCCCAGTAACGCATCATGTTGGGCAAATCAAGCTTGGTTCATCTCGGCCGAGATCGGCGTTATACCGGCTGAGTTTGAAACCATATCAGCTGAGTTTGATAACGGGCAATTCTGAGAAAGAAAAATACTATCTGATAAATAAAAAAAAATGTAACCACCACGTGCTCGGAAAATAATTCCAAATAGGTGTCTAAAAGGCATACTAGCCGCTGGGACAGTTTTCTGTCTTGTAACAATGCTCTATTATTTAAGGAAGTCAAATCCGACAGAACCTAAAAATTTCCGACAAAACTCCCCAGTTTTGCTACGCTCCTCATATATGCTATTGAAAACACTGAAATGTCCAAATTGAGTGTAATCCGCGGAACATGATTGCACAACAATTCAGCAAGTTTTCAGTTTTGATTGAAAAAATGATTTACAGGAGTCTGTTACTCTGTTCATGTATCACTTTCTGGCGCAATCTATATTTCATCAAAGGGTGCCAACATTGTTGGTAAAATTAGACGAAAGAAACAGAACGCACACAGTGGTTAATCCAGGGTTTGAGATTTGAGGGGGCGTGAGCGACACATTCCAATGAAGGCTCACGATGCAAAAGATCATCCGATACGCGTGTAGCCGCGAGTTGGACGACAACGAGAGGGGGATATTCCACTCACGCCGGTGGGGTCCAAAGGCCTGTATGGAAAACATTTTGAAAAATGGAAGGCCAGTGTTGCTCTCCGACGGCTTCTTTGCCAATGGTTACTATGTTTTTCAACCAAAATATTCCCACAATTTTGAATAGACTCATTCCCCCCCCCCCCCCCCTCAAAAAAAAAAAATTAAATAGAAAAACCAATATGTAATGACTCCTTGGAGACACACACAGACGCTTTAGCTGTATGCGCGAGGAACGCCTGTTCTATGAAATCCCTATCTACAGCAACACTAAACTATACGTAAAATGAAAATCTGTTCCGTACCTATGTGAGGAACAGAAATTATTGACGGACTATTTTTGAATAGAAGAGAAATTTCACTGGAATGTTCTACAAATCGAGCACCGCAATTACAATTTGAATCGCTAGCGATAGCTAAAAATCGCCCCCTGAGTTCAAATGTGTTCTATGTGCCAGTGGGCAGTAGAACACACTGGAGCGCAGGGGACGATATAGTAACAAGGGTTCCCTTCGTAAATTTGGTTGGCGATAAAATGTTTCTTGTTGTTAATAGTTGTCAAATGAATTGCTGAGTGTCCTTCTAATAATTGTTTTTACAGACGTACAGTTAAAACTAGAAGTCCTGCCATGAATTGTGCGCTTATCTAGGCTTAATTGCGCGTAGGAATTGCGCGCAATTGCCATATCGAATGGCATCCAAAGCACGGCAGGTTCTCCTGGTTATTCATAGCAAACACAGGCAATGTTTCTGCTAATGGACCTCCGGGTTACCCGGAGGTCCATTGGTTGAAACATTGCTTGTGCGCAGGGCATATGTACAGAATTTGATAGCCTTACTATGGTCATAACGCGTAAATTTACACGCAGACCAACGTGCTATTTGTGCGCATTTCATGACAGGACTTCTAGTCTTAACTGTAAAGGCGGGCAATAAACACAGAACGACACGTTGCTGGGTTAATCGATATGGCACTTGTGAGTTGATTTCCATATTTTATCACGAATTATACCGCGTCTCATGGTCTTGGTAATTGTGAAAAAAATCAAAACAACAAAAATAGAGGGTATGCGAGCCGGGTGCACCTAACGCCTCCGCCCCACCCGCGCCCCACCCCCGATCTGTCCATGATAGAGACCGTCGAACGCAATATTTTTAATTCTTTTAAATGACTATGTGCAGATGATAGCCAAGATGTTTTAAATCGTGAGGGAAGAATATTTATAGAAGGCACTCTCTATATTGGATCATTTCAGGAGACATGTCTGTAAATTACGAAATGATGTGAACATTGTTGATTAACTTCCTGTATGGGAGGATCGAAGGTATTGGATATCTACATGTCACCACAGATAATAACGTACTCCATAAATACAGCAACAGTTCCTGCTGATTATTTAATTTGTATTTTAGGGAGCACTTGAGAATTGGGGGCCCGACCCCCGCCTTCATGGCTATGTCAGTCTCGATCAGATCACGATCCGGTTGCTATAAACTTACGGCAGTGAGTCAAAAATAGACATATTGCCTAATCAAGACTGAATCAAGAATAAACATACAACAGAAGAAACATCTGTTTTGCGTCGTTGGACATCAATCACGTCAAATGTTCAATTAGACTCATGGCGACCAATCAGATGCGTTCTTGCATACGGTTTTTACACATAGGCCGGGTTCTACGCGTGGTTTTTCTTTCGTATTTCGCATTATACCGGTGTAACGTTGAATGCATACATCACATTTCTCAGTGGCACAAAGCAGGCAACACCAAATAATATACGATGTAATACGAAATGATGTCCACATGAGAACACGACCATGTGTTTGGAGCAGTGCTGCTCTAAACAGATCTGCTCTGCTAGTATAATAGGACCCGCTAACGACTGCCTTGGGTGCCAGTAATTACAAATGGAAAGCTAAGGTCTCAAAAAATAAAATATGTTCTCAGGCTTTCCCGGATGGTGCTTTTGGCTGCCGTATGTTCTCTTTTTATAACCAATGCAAACTGAAAAAAAAATTAAATGGTTTATGTCTGATATTTTACCCAAGTTAAAAAAATTGATAAATTTGTCCCTTGAGAGCAAGAAGGCTTTGCAATGCTTTTTTGGTCTCAAGGAACGAAATTCACCACGACCCATGCTGTTCGGTAGATTACGAGGCCTAAAACATAAACCAAGAACATGAACTTTTAAATGCAAAGAAATAATTACAGAAATAAAAAATAAAATAAAAAACCGCTCGCCCGCTTGAAATTTGCCAAATAATGGCCTGCGAAACAGAAGCTCTACTTTGTGTGGCCTAAACTTGACTTTGTACCTCTGTTGTGATTATGTTCAAAGAATACAGTATCAGGTTCGACAGGAGCGCGGTAGCTCAGTGGTTGGGGATTAGACTTCAAACCGAAAAGTCCACCGTTCGATCCGGATCGACAGTAGTTGCCTTGTGTCCTTGGGCAAAGCACCTAACCCTTTACCCAACGAATCGGCCGCGTCCGCCCGCGAGCTATGCAACTTCAACAGTTGAAAAAATATTATTTTTCAAAAAATGTCAACAAAACCATATCATGTGACCCCTCGTTGGAACGAGCTCATCGAGCTCGTTCCAACGAGGGGTCATATGATACTGTTTTGTTGAAATGTTTTGACAAATTTGAAAATTGAAAAAAAATGATATTTAAAATAATAAATTTTGATATCGTCTGCGTTGGGCAAAGGACTTAATCCCGATTGCCCAGGTCCCCCACGGTGGTTCTGTGTACTAAGGCGCACTGCACGGCGATGGTGCATTTGCCTTCAACCAACGCTAACCTCGCATGTGCGGTATTAGTACGTTGGAGATTATGACGGTGCTTAGGATTATGACGATGCTTAGCCGCTGCTTGGTAGTTCTCTTAGAATAATCAGGCTTCCTTCATTCGAAACCATGTCGAAAGTGTTGTTCAACCCAATAAATGAATAAATAAATAATTAAACAAACAAACAAACAAACAAACAAACAAATAAATAAATAAATAAATAAATAATAAAAATAAATAAATAAATAAATAAATAAATAAATAAATAAATATAAATAAATAAATAAATAAATAAATCAATCAATCAATCAATCAATCAATCAATCAATCAATCAATTAATAAATAAATAATCAGATTTGGAACCTTTCTACCTAATATTGTTCTCGTCGATTCAAATGACACTGGGGTGTGTCGGGTGCGTCATATGCCCCGTGCTTTCCACTAGCCATCAGTCTCTTATGTAATTACCATAAATCGTCCATTGAGTGAAATAACTGGTACAGTGCTGAATTATTTTTAGTCATCGGAATTTGTTCACAAGTCTTTGCCATGTTACAATTTATGGGAGAGTGCCTATAGGCACTCTCCCATAAATTATAACAAGGAAAATCTATGTAGACTAAATAGTTTAGATTCAAATGCAATCTGAAGGACATCCACATAGTTTGAAGCCTTTGAGTTGCAGTATCTGCACTTTAGAGTCAAGCCCATATATGGGCTTCCGGCAATCTACCAGTTAAGGCTTCATCAGCAGTGCTTTAGCATTGCAGATGGCAGTTTAATGCACGCGTGGGACAAAATGTTGACAGTGGACAGAAAAGAAGATCGGGCTTATATTTAAGCAAGTCAGCAAACAGGTTTTACCTGGGATTTTTTAAATACACATTCGTTTGTCTCTATATCAGAACTATCTACCTCGATTACTCATTATTCCGAATCGTTTGTGTTTCTAGATGCAGGTTTGTCAGGAATTTTAAAAGGAGTTGAATAAAACCAAAGTTGATTAAAAATTTAAGAGAAACAAGACAAAATAAAAGGAATAGACCTTGCGGAGCATATTTGTGACAGCAAGTTATGAAAAAAATATAAACACTTTGCCTAGTTTTTGACAACCACACCCAAAACTAATCGTATTTACATAAGCACTGAAAACTAAACGTATCTGTATACACCAGGTTCGGTTACTGAAGTGTGTACCGAATTTCCGGTTAAATGACATTTTTCCAAACTGTACAATCTTTTTCGTTCCTCACTGAACATAAAACGGACTGAAATTTTCTGCACACACCACGTTCAGTCACTCAAGTGAGTGCTGAATTTATTTATTGAAATTAATTTATTTAAAGAAATGGTTTTCTAAACTGTTCTCAAATTTGTCAAGAGGCTTTTTCAACAAGTGAAATATAATATTCAAAAGTAGTGGATATTTGATAAAAGTGAGGAGATATATGAAGAAATATATTTATATTTTCATTAAAAAGACAGTTGCGACATTGCATTGTGACAGCTGGTGAATGACGTCAGCGATAGATGGATGTCTGACAAGCACACATTCCACGCACTGAGACGCAGAAGATATGGACGGTCAGTCAGAGAATTTACCATATTCAGCCCAAGACCTCAATACCTTGTAAATCCTCCTCGGTTTGCGACACAAGCGCGGGTCCAACGTGGCATACTCCTCACCTCACGTCTTTTTTCAGCTTGCCTGATGTTATTCCATTCTTCCTGCAGTGCTGCGGCGAGTTCCTGAACATTGGTAGAAGGCTGTTGGCGTTGTCGTAGGCGCCTGCCAAGCATATGCCAGACGTGCGCGATTGGTGAAAGGTCTGGACTTAGTGCTGGCCAAGGCAGTGTGGTGATATTCTGCTCCTGGAGGAACTTTGTAACGACACGAGCCCTGTGTGTACTTGCATTGTCATCTTGGAAAATGAATCGTCGAGCAAATGGCACCACATGAGCTGCTTACATGTTGTCACGGTAGTACTGCCCCGTGACACGCACTTGGATGGAATGTGATGCTGTTCTGCTTGTCATAGTTAGGCCTTCCCACACCATAACCGATCCACCACCAAAACGATCTTGCTGCTTTACGGTTACGCCATGATATCCTTCGTTCCGCCGTCACCACACTCTGTTTCGCCTGTCGTGGAAGTCGAGAGTGAACCTCGATTCATCGGAAAACTTGACGTTGCTCCATCGACGAATGTCCCAGCGCTGTTGTGCTCCACACCAATTACGCCTTGCTGCTCTGTGACATTCAGTCAAACGTGGAATTATTCGAGGTTGTCGAGTGTACACATTCCAGCTGTGTAGGCGATTTCGGATAGACTGACCACTAACTCGCACATCTGTTGCTCGATACAGCAGCTGTCCAGTTTCTGAGGCTTTTTGATGGTGGTTATGTAATGCTGTGGTTCTGATGAAAGATCCTGGTTAGCAGTTGTCGCCCTTGGATGACCTAACGGACGTCTGTCATCAACATTGCCTATCTGCCAGTAGCGTCATCACAACCTGATGATCACCGATTTAGTAACGTTGAGAATTATTTGAGCCACTGCAGTCTGTCTGTTGCCAGCTTCCATCATGCCAACGACACGTAAACGTTCGTCACGTGTCAGTCGTCCCATACCTCAAAAGTTACGTTTCGACCACAGACTATTGATGAACGAGCTTATACCAAAAAAAAGAGCGATGAGACCTCCGAAAAAACCTGTCCAGTACAAATAAAAAATTCAAAACGTTCCCCACAGACATTAACGCCTCGCTCGTGCGAAAAACCTACACGAAGTTTTCATGGGCCGGTGACATTCATGATCCACACTAAACTTGGTAACATATTGATGTGCCCAATCACGCGTATCCAATACCATTTTCCGAAAATATCAACATCACTTTGGATATCCCCTACTTTTTTGGATAGTATATAATGTGTTTTTCGTTCTTCCCATAAATACAAAGGCGAACTTCTTACATTTTACAAAATTTCGGGCGAAAATCCGTTACAGTTACAAGAGATATGGTCGCCACCTATTTGTTCCGCTCTCAAGACCACGGTCGAAATCTGACCCCAATTTTAAATTTTAAGAGAACATAGTTTTTCCTGAGCGAGATGTCGTTAGTTATTTGTATACCAAATTTCATTATATTGTGGTTGGCAGTTTTTGACAACCCGCACACCACCAGTTTCTGTTTCCTCAAGAGGAGGTAGGGGCGGGGAATTAAGTAGGGGACTGGTTACCCATGAAGGGGAGTAAATCCTCAAGTGGCATTTCAGGATCAAATATATATGTAGAGTGGTCATGCCGTACATTTCTGACATAAACCTATCACTGGATAAGAGCTAGCTATTCCTTAAATCCTGTTGTTATTTTCCATGTCTGCTGAAAAGCAGCAATTAGAAGATTCCATATTCATTATTTGGGGTAAATCAATTAATATTTTTAACGTGCAGCGTTGGGGATACACGTTGAAAATATTGCTTATCCACCCAACACATTAACTTAGCAGGCATCGTATTTAACCCTCTGCTCACTGATGTCAAAATATCTAAATTTCAGGCAGAACAAATTTCCCATAATGCAACTAGAAATTTAACCAATTCAATCTCGTTTGACAGAGCTCATTGAGCTCTGTCAAACGAGATTGAATTGGTTAAATTTCTAGATGCATTATGGGAAAAAACAGCATCCTGAAATTTTTGTATTTTTACATTAGAGTGAAGGGGGGTTAACTAAATTATGAAGTATCATGTTCCTGGACCGCAAAAGCGGACCCTGTGGTTCAAAGGGTTAAAACAAAGAAATGTGCTACGAGTGTGTGAGGGTGGGTGAGGGTCAAACACCATTGCATCTCTCACTACCCACAATCCATTTTTTCGCAGGGATAAAATAGCAATAATACCAGATCGAATAGCCACAAATAAATCTACAGTTAGTAGTTACGTAAAAGAGAATGCGACACATGGGATCTTCTCAGTTAATTAACGATGTCAGTCTCTTCTGTGAATTACATTACTATAGATTTATGATAGAATATTCAATGCGGACCATAAAACGTAAACAGACTAGCTAAATATTTGATAACATTTTCTGCTCTGACCGACTATGATTCGATTGAATCAATCTTTGTTGCCGATTGTTGCATGTGTGGCTTGATTGAAACAGGTTTGAGAGATCTACCAATCACAATATACCTGCTAAACGTGGTTGAGCCTTGTTAAAAATATATATGAGCTAGTCTGCAGAATGTACACTCCGACTGTCCCTCCCTCGCCCCACTCAAGCTACTCAGGGGCGTCGCGAAGATAAATGACTGGTGAGATTTATTTGTTTGTGTTTATTTACTTAACATTAAACCTTTTTCTGTTCATGCATTTTCAGGCAAAATGATTGGCTGCAGTATTTCTTTTTTTTTTATAACACAATGAACCGAAAAAAAAACGCATTTAGGCCCGCCTTAAACCACGCCCCAATGTCTGTCTTAAAGATTACATTGCACATGGTGAATGGAAATCAACCCCTGCACGCTCATATTATTTCAACATGAAAAGTAATTAATATTTATCTCTTCATATTAAATAGAATTTCAAAACAAAACTTATTAAACGATGAAATCTGTATCTTGCTTTTTATGCCATGTTCAATTTGTTTTTAATAATGCAACAGATGATGGTCTGCGTTCATCGTTTTACCCAAATCAAACGTATATACAATGGCCGGCCATAATAATCTACAAACCAAACCCACGCCAATAAAGCTTTCCAATTTCCAAATCGCCCGAACTAACTTTTTCTGAGCAAAGTTCAACAACGTCATGTCATCTTGGTTTATATCGAACTCTACATTTACAAACTGTGTTTTCAATTTCTCGGGAAATGGTCAAAATCAGAATTAAATTTAATTCAGTGTTGCTTTGAATGACAGCACTCTCACGTCAAGTGGAAAAGGAGATTGAAGTTTTGTGTGGGTGTGGCCTATGACGTTTCTTTTAACTTGCGCAATTCATTAGTCAAAACAATTTTTAATGACACAGGAACATGTTTCAATGAAATGTATTTTTATTCCAAACATAATTTTAGAAAACTACGCCTTTTTATTCAGTTATCTGTAGGGAGCGTGAAGCGACGTGATTTTTATTTTAACTCCGCAAAGTAGAGAGTGCTTAAATTTATTGCCCCTCAAGTTTAGTTATAAGGAATGATCGTTTGTTTCTGTCTATTTCTTGAGCTATGAACCACCCCCTCCCCCACCCCCCCAAAAAACAAAAACAAAAACAAAACAAAGGCCAAACATAGTGTAAATGGGCTACGCCCATTTACACAATTTGACCTTTCTTTTTAGAGTTCATAACTCAGGAGATAGTCAGAAACAAACGATCATTCCTTATATGGACTAATAAACTATACATTTTGTAGTCGAGGAACATCTTCTCATTTAATTAATACTTACCGTACTCAATATTAGTTATGCTGCACCCCCCTTCCCCAACACACACACACACACTTTCGGAATTAGTACTCAGCTTTATATTTGTATGACCCACTGTACAGTACGTGGAGAGTGGATTGTAACTAAATAACCCGCGGAGTGGAGTTATCACCCAAGCTATAACTTTTAAATTATGTACATATCGACAAAAAACACAAGCAATGTTTCAGCCAATGGACCTCCGGGTTTAACCCGGAGGTCCACTGGCTGAAACTTTGCTTGTGCTGGTTATGCTTTGCAAGATATTTGCAATTATTGATTGGGTGGAATCTCCACTCTGCGGGTGATTTAGGGATAATACACTCTCCACGCACTGTATGTGTGTGGCAGAAATCTAAGTATCAAATCTACTGTTGTAAAAAGGAACATGAGTATTGGCAAGATTGAATGGAAATCTATGACCCCAATCCGACAAACATATCCCCCCCCCCCCCCCCCTGTATACATTATTTGAAATGGGAGCGTCAATGTTTAAACGCCCCTTCGCGACGCCTGCTCTCCATTCTTGCCCTTTATTTATTAGATATGATTTTCTTTCCCAGAAATGCCCATATTATGTTTTTATTTATTGGTGTTTATGGTCACATATTTCTGCACAAAGGCTAATCATGATCACGACAGTTTTACCGGTGGAGAAAACCGGAGTTCTCGGAAAGAACCACCGTGCAACGGAGAACAACTGTCCGCTCCCCAACATACTTACTCCACACAAGCAAGTGGCATTGGTTGAAGACAGGTGCACCATCGGCGCGCAGTGCGACTTAGTACACAACGCCACCGTGCCCCCATGTGGGCAATGGGGGTGAAGTGTCTTGCCCAAGGACACAACGCGGTTGCCGCAGGTAGGATTCGAACTGAGGACCTCTCGGTTTGCTGCCTGCACATCTGCCTACTGAGCCACAGCGCTCACCTCCCTCTTCCCCACACACAGAACTGCCCATTATCATTCTCGGATGATATAGCTTCAAACTCGGCTTATATGACGCCGATCTCGGCCGATATGAACCAAGCTAGAGTTTTCACCTCCCGTTCCCTTGATGCATTACTTGGCGCGACAAATGTGCTTACATCGAACTGTTCACATTTATTTGTAGAAAGCAATCAGGAAAGTTCGTGTTACCACGTATGGTGGAGTGGTTTGAAGCAGACTTTTGTATGTTCACCCTTTGGTACCTTTGTACGTCTTATGACATACGAAATCAAACAGCGCGTTAATACTTTATTGTCATTTGTTTTATTATTATTTTTCGATTTTTTAATGTTTTAATCTCAATTCCTATTTTCCCCCAAATAGTGCTCAGTGACAACCGTTGAGCCACATGTCATCGCAGCTTAAAGTACTAATATAATCCTGCTGTCGATACTTCTTAACTGGTTGAGTGCAAGAAGCCACTATCAACGCTTTCAAAAAATGAAGATACCAGAGCAAAAGCCAACACTTTCCTTCCTTATGTTTCATATTCATTCAAACACAAATAATATTTTGTTTAGATAAATTTGTTTATTACAAATTATTGGAGAGTGCCTGTGGGCACTCTCCAATAATTTGTAATAAAGCAAGTTTTGAATAACAAATTCAGACCACCAGAAACAATCTAGCCCTCAACAAGTTGATCGCTAATGTGAAAAATGTCATTATTTGTACTTTCCGACGTTTGACATTGCATTGTGAAAAACGTTGAGGAAACTGAATTTCCAGTGACGTTTGAACGTCAGGATAATTAAAGTCTCAAAGGGTTAAAGAATTAATGATGGCAATTAGTAATAACTACATGGATGAAGAGAAGAAAGAAGAAAATTATACAGACAATCGATTGCTTGCTATAGTTCCGAGTCATATGCCGAGATTCGTCGAAGTGGGAGAACGTCGCGGAACGCCGCGGAACGTCGCCGAACTAGGAGAAGAAGACGAAACTTCGGACTCTGTGAAAAGAATTGGAAGCAATAACACTGTCAGAAAACTGTAACAGATCTGCGAATTTTTTGTAATTATTTATTTTAGTGTAATGAATGAGAAGGTTATTACTGACTTAGTTTCATATCGGCCAATTTTTCTACCTTCGGTAACTTCACCGCAGTCTTTGACAGTATCTACATTATAAACTTTTGCCCTCTGTTTGAAACCACGTACCTGGAACAGCACTAGGTCTATGAAACAAAATTAAATTGATGAAATTGCCAGCCGCCATGTGGGGGAGAATTGGAGCCAGTGATTTCGCACAGATGGTTAATCTTCCCTTTCTTCGCAACCTTTCATTGTTACAGTATGCTGCTTATGTCTGGATAATATGACGTTTCCATGTTCTTCGGATGAATGGTCAAAAGTTTTATAATGAAATTTTCCGATTACTTCGAGACGCATATTAAAAGTATTGCTCGAAGCTTGTGAGAAGTAAATGTCAATATTTTTAATACAGTCACCCTGTCAATTAATCCCTACAATACTGATGATACGAAAGAGGACTGAAAGTTATGACATTTGCGGGGAAAAACTGGCTGACAACATTGATCGGATCGCGACTGGCCCCGTCGCGATCCGATCGAAGTCGTAAGTCCGTTTTCCCCGCAAATATACAATGCATCTTGTTGAAAAAGGAAATGTGGGAACACTGAATTTCTAATGCCTTTTCCGTAAGTTTGTCCGGATTTAGTCGTGCTTTCGCAATATTTTATTTACGAAATCTCGACCTAAAGGTGTATGCGTACCGCGATTGGCTCGCTATCCGATCGAGAAAGAGTTAATTTTCCGGATCACGGCCTGATCGCGTTACGGTATGTGTTACAGGTGATCCAAGGAGGATGCGGTAACCGCGTTGTTTCCTTGGGCAAGACACTTAATCCTGATTGCGGGGGCATGGCTGCAATCTATACCAAGTCTTACTGCACGTCTGTGGTGCACTTGCCTCAACTCTATTGGCGCAACAGGCGACTAAAGTCGACAGACGGCAGACCGCAGAAAGGTACTGCAGTAGCCATTTTAGCCAGCTGTGTGTGTCCATTTGAAAGTGCTTTTAACCCTTTACCACACGCAGACGATATCAACATTTATTATTTTAAATATCATTTTTTTCAAATTTTCAAAACATTTCAACAAAACCATATCATGTGACCCCTCGTTGGACCCCTATAACGAGGGGTCACATGATATGGTTTTGTCGAAATTTTTTGAAAAATAACATTTTTTCAACTGCCGAAGTTGCATATTACGCGGAGGGATGCAGCCGATTCGTTGGGTAAAGGGTTGAACAAACATACGTATTCCTATTTTGCATGCACCATCTATGTCCTATCCATGAACAACGATATCGTCCCTTGAAAGTATAAAGGTGCCATTTAAATATATACAGGAAATCATTTGAAAAACTGTCAATGAGATCATGAGAGCATCCTTTAAAATAATAACGCTTCAGTCTAACAACCTATACATTTTGTAAGATTCCTGATGAATATTAGGCTCTAAGAATTCTGTTTCTCAGATTATTCCGCGCCAAAAGAGTTGAACCGTTGCTAACTTCATTTCTGTAGAGTTAGTAAGTTGGCGAGTCTGACAGTTGCTCGTCACCTCTCGGTGGTTCACCTTAGGTACTCCGCCTCCATTTACCTGTAAAACTATCCGACACGATATGATCCTGGTTGTTGAAAGTATCTTTAAACCCCAACAAACAAACCAACAAACGATCCACGGCGGACGCAATAATTTGTAAACAAGCCACACTCCAATTAATGTAAACAGCTTTCACGTCTATTGTCCATTTGAGAGCGAAAACACCTAAATTAAAAGAGGTGTAGAGTTTTATGTTTGCTTCTTAAAGAGGAAGAGAAATACCAGTGTCCATTTTAACACAAAACTGAAGAAATTTTATGCATATAAATAAATAAATAAATAAATAAATAAATAAATAAATAAATAAATAAATAAATAAATAAATAAAAGTAAATACACAAATGACTGAATAAATAAAATATTAAAACAAGCATAACAGACGCAGTGGTTGTTCCGGACAAGTGTTTTCAATATTATCTCCCTGAAAGAAATAAAATACGGAAAACGATATCCCTTCCACTTGTTGAATCTTTTAAAAAAGCCGTGTAAACTGGTGTCAATTGTAAGAACAAAACATTTAAGATGCATCATCACCAGACGCTGACGAAGAAAAATCTAATTTAACTTCGACCATCGAGTCGCATTTTAGCGATACAGTTTTGTCCTAACTGACCGTAATTTATATATTTTTTAAGGAAATTGCCTCTGGCAATCTTGCCCTCCTTGAATACAACTGATCAAAAACAGTGAAGGGATAGATGAATCCATACAAAGACTAAACCTACAACAACAGTTCGCACAGGGTGATATTTGGCACAAAGTCACCTGATTTTTTTTGCTAAGTTGGTTAAAAAAGCGAGCATCAAACAAATAAATTTGCTGTTGCGGAATAGTCGGGTAGAACAAGACTACTGGATAGTCTAAAATAGCTGTAGTTTTCTTGCTGG
The DNA here is from genome assembly GCA_031216915.1 of Pictodentalium vernedei. Taxonomy (NCBI): domain Eukaryota; kingdom Metazoa; phylum Mollusca; class Scaphopoda; order Dentaliida; family Dentaliidae; genus Pictodentalium; species Pictodentalium vernedei. The sequence continues at coordinate 85,923,851 of CM062292.1, read as the reverse complement.
TTTACAAGTTTCCACTGCGTAGCTAGTAAGGGTATAGTTACATATTTGCAATCAGGCCTAAAAAGTTAAAAATCCGTTTCTCAGGCCCCCCACATGGTCCTTTTGGCTGATGCTTGCTTTATTTGCATAACCAATGCAAACTTAAGAAAATAAAGATTAAATGGTTTATGTCTGATATTTTACCCAAGTTAACAAAATTGATAATTTGCCCCATGAGTGCAAAGAAGGCCATGCAATGTAAAAACATTGCAAAACCTCCTTGCACTCCAAGGACGAAATACACCACAACCCATGCTATTCTGTAGATTATGAGGCCTAAAACATAAAAGAAAGCAAGAACATGAATTTTTGATCGCAAAGACATATTTACAAAATACAGTATATGGAGAGTGTATTATCACTAAATCACCCACAGAGTGGAGATCCCACCCAAGCAATAATTGCAAATTTATTGCAAAGCATAACAAGCACAAGCAAAGGTTAAACCCGGAGGTCCATTGGCTGAGTCTTTTTGATGGTGGTTATGTAATGCTGTGGTTCTGATGAAAGATCCTGGTTAGCAGTTGTCGCCCTTGGACGACCTAACGGACGTCTGTCATCAACATTGCCTGTCTGACAATAGCGTGACCACAACCTGCTGATCACCGATTTAGTTACGTTGAGAATTATTTGAGCCACTGCAGTCTGTCTGTTGCCAGATCCCAACATGCCAACGACACGTAAACGTTCGTCACGTGTCAGTCGTCCCATACCTCAAAAGTTACCAGAGACTATTGATGAACGAGTTTATACCAAATAAAGAACGATGAGACCTCCGAAAAAGCCCGTCCAGTACAAATAAAAATTTCAAAACGTTCCCCACAGACATTAGCGCCGCGCTCATGCGAAAAACCTACACGAAGTTTTCAAGGACCGGTGACATTCATGATCCACACTAAACTTGGTAACACATTGAAGTGTCCAATCACGCGTATCCAATACCATTTTCCGAAAATATCAACATCAGTTTGGATATCCCCTACTTTTTTTGAATAGTATATGATGTGTTTTTCGTTCTTCCCATAAATACAAAGGCGAACTTCTTACATTTTACAAAATTTCGGACGAAAATCCGTTACAGTTACAAGAGATATGGTCGCCACCTATTTGTTCCGCTCTCAAGACCACGGACGAAATCTGACCCCAATTTTAGTTTTTTTAGAGAATATAGTTATTCCTGAGCGAGATGTCGTTAGTTATTTGTATACCAAATTTCATTATATTGTGGTTGGAAGTTTTTGATAACCCGCACACCACCAGTTTCTGTTTCCTCAAGAGGAGGTAGGGGCGGGGAATTAAGTAGGGGACTGGTTCCCCATGAAGGGGAGTAAATCCTCAAGTGGCATTTCAGGATCAAATATATATGTAGAGTCGTCATGCTGTACATTTCTGCACATAAATAAGAGCTTGTTATTCCTTAAATCCTGTTGTTATTTTTCATGTCTGTTGAAAAGCAGCAATTAGAAGATTCCATATTCATTATTTGGGGTAAACCAATTAATATTTTTAGCGTGCAGACTTGGGGATACACGTTGAAAATATTGCTTTTCCACCCAACACATTAACTTAGCAGGCATCGTACTTAACCCTCTGCATACTGGTGTCAACATATCTAAATTTTAAGGGGCGCGGTGGCTCAGTTGGTAGAGGCGCAGGCTGCAAGCCGAGAGGTCCTCGGTTCGAATCACCCCTGCGGCAACCGCGTTATGTCCTTGGGCAAGACACTTCACCCCCATTGCCCACGTGGGGTCACGGTGACGCTATGTACTAAGGCATACTGCCCGTCGATGGTGCACCTGTCTTCAACCAATGCTAACCCTGCATGTGAGGAGTATGTTGGGGAGCTGACAGCTGCTCGCCGTTGCTCGGTGGTTCTCTCCGGGTACTCCGGCTTCCTCCACCCGTACAACTGTCACGGTCATGATTAGCCATTGTGCAGAAATATGTGACCTTAAAAACCAATAAATAAATAAATAAATAAATCTAAATTTCAGGCAGAACAAATTTCCCATAATGCAACGAGAAATTTAACCAATTCAATCTCGTTTGACAGAGCTCATTGAGCTCTGTCAAACGAGATTGAATTGGTTAAATTTCTAGATGCATTATGGGAAAAAACAGCATCCTGAAATGTTGGTATTTTTACATCAGAGTGAAGGGGGTTAACTAAACTATGAAGTATCATGTTCCTGGACCGCAAAAGCGGACCCTGTGCTTCAAAGGGTTAAAACAAAGAAACGTGCTACGAGTGTGTGAGGGTGGGTGAGGGTCAAACCACCACTGCATCTCTCACTACCCACAATCCATTTTTTCGCAGGGATAAAATAGCAATAATACCAGATCGTATGGCCACAAATAAATCTACAGTTAGTAGTTACGTAAAAAAGAATGCGACACATGGGATCTTCTCAGTTAATTAACGATGTCAGTCTCTTCTGTGAATTACATTACTATAGATTTATGATAGAATATTCAATGCGGACCATAAAACGTAAACAGACTAGCTAAATATTTGATAACATTTTCTGCCCTGACCGACTATGATTCGATTGAATCAATCTTTGTTGCCGATTGTTGCATGTGTAGCTTGATTGAAACAGGTTTGAGAGATCTTCCAATCACAATATACCTGCTAAACGTGGTTGAGCCTTGTTAGAAATATATATGAGCTAGTCTGCAGAATGTACACTCCGACTGTCCCTCCCTCACCCAACTCAAGCTACTCAGGGGCGTCGCGAAGATAAATGACTGGTGAGATTTATTTGTTTGTGTTTATTTACTTATAATTAAACCTTTTTCTGTTCATGCATTTTCAGGCAAAATGATTGGCTGCAGTATTTCTTTTTTTTTCATAACACAATGAACCGAAAAAAAACGCATTTAGGCCCGCCCCAAACCACGCCCCAATGTCTGTCTTAAAGATTACATTGCACAGGGTGAATAGAAATCAACCCCTGCACGCTCATATTATTTCAACATGAAAAGTAATTAATATTTATCTCTTCATATTAAATAGAATTTCAAAACAAAACTTATTAAACAATGAAATCTGTATCTTGCTTTTTTTATGCCATGTTCAATTTGTTTATATGCAACAGATGATGGTCTGCGTTCATCGTTTTACCCAAATCAAACGTATACAATGGCCGGTCATGATAATCCACAAACGAAACCCACGCCAATAAAACTTTCCAATTTCCAAATAGACCGAACTAACTTTTTCTGAGACAAAGTTCAACCAACGTCATGTCATCTTGGTTTATATCGAACTCTGCATTTACAAACTGTGTTTTCAGTTTCTCGGGAAATGGTCAAAATCAGAATTAAATTTAATTCAGTGTTGATTTGAATGACAGCACTCTCACGTCAAGTGGAAAAGGAGATTGAAGTTTTGTGTGGGTGTGGCCTATGACGTTTCTTTTAACTTACGCAATTCATTAGTCAAAACAATTTTTAATGACACAAGAACATGTTTCAATGAAATGTATTTTTATTTCAAACAGAATTTTAGAAAACTACGCCTTTTTATTCAGTTATCTGTAGGAAGCGTGATGCGACGTGTATTTTTATTTTAACTCCGCAAAGTAGAGAGTGTTTGAATTTATTGCCCCTCAAGTTTAGTTATAAGGAATTATCGTTTGTTTCTGTCTATTTCTTGAGCTATGAACCACCCACCCCCCTCCCCCCCCCCAAAAAAAAACCCCAAAAAACAAAAACAAAATAAAGGCCAAACATAGTGTAAATGGGCTACGCCCATTTACACAATTTGACCTTTCTTTTTAGAGTTCATAACTCAGGAGATAGTCTGAAACAAACGATCATTCCTTATATGGATAAATAAACTATACATTTTGTAGTCGAGGAACATCTTCTCATTTAATTAATACTTACCGTACTCAATATTAGTTAAGCTGCACCCCCCCCCCCCCCCCACCACACACACACACTTTCGGAATCAGTACTCAGCTTTATATTTGTATGACCCACTGTACAGTACGTGGAGAGTGGATTGTAACTAAATCACCCGTGGAGTGGAGTTATCACCCAAGCTATAACTTTTAAATTTTGTACATATAGACAAAAAACACAAGCAATGTTTCAGCCAATGGACCTCCGGGTTTAACCCGGGGGTCCACTGGCTGAATCTTTGCTTGTGCTGGATATGCTTTGCAAGATATTTGCAATTATTGCTTGGGTGGAATATCCACTCTGCGGGTGATTTAGGAATAATACACTCTCCATGTACTGTATGTGTGTGACAGAAATCTATGTACCAGATATACTGTTGTAAAAAGGAACATGAGTATTGGCAAGATTGAATGGAAATCTATGATCCCAATCCGACAAACATATCCCCCCTGTATAAATTATTTGAGGTGGGAGCGTCAATTGTTAAACGCCATTTCGCGACGCCCTTGCACATACTCTCCATTCTTGCCCTTTATTTATTAGATATGATCTTCTTTCCCAGAAATACCCGTATTAGGTTTTTATTTATTGGTGTTTATGGTCACATATTTCTGCACAATGGCTAATCATGATCACGACACTTTTACCGGTGGAGAAAGCCGGAGTTCTCGGAAAGAACCACAGTGCAACGGAGAACAACTGTCAGCTCCCCAACATACTAACTCCACACAAGCAGGGTTAGCACTGGTTGAAAACAGGTGCACCATCGGCGTGCAGTGCGCCTTAGTACACAACGCCACCGTGCCCCCATGTGGGCAATGGGGGTGAAGTGTCTTGCCCAAGGACACAACGCGGTTGCTGCAGGTAGGATTCGAACTGAGGACCTCTCGGTTTGCAGCCTGCACCTCTGCCTACTGAGCCACGGCGCTCACCTCCCTCTTCCCCACACACAGAACTGCCCATTATCATTCTCGGATGATATAGCTTCAAACTCGGCTTATATGACGCCGATCTCGGCCGATATGAACCAAGCTAGAGTTTTCACCTCCCGTTCCCTTGATGCATTACTTGGCGCGACAAATGTGCTTACATCGAACTGTTCACATTTATTTGTAGAACGCAATCAGGAAAGTTCGTGTTACCACGTATGGTGGAGTGGTTTGAAACAGAGTTTTGTATGTTCACCCTTTGGTACCTTTGTACGTCTTATGACATACGAAATCAAACAGCGCGTTAATACTTTATTGTCATTTGTTTAGTTATTATTTTTCGATTTTTTAATGTTTTAATCTCAATTTCTATTTTCCCCCAAATAGTGCTCAGTGACAACCGTTGAGCCACATGTCATCGCAGCTTAAAATACTAATATAATCCTGCTGTCTAGACTTTTTAACTGGTTGAGTGCAAGAAGCCACTATCAACGCTTTCAAATAATGAGGATACCAGAGCAAAAGCCAACACTTTCCTTCCTTATATTTCATATTCAGTCAAACACAAATAATATTTTGTTTAGATAAATTTGTTTTATTACAAATTATTGGAGAGTGCCTGTGGGCACTCTCCAATAATTTGTAATAAAGCAAGTTTTGAATAACAAATTCAGACCACCAGACACAATCTAGCCCTCAACAAGTTGATCGCTAATGTGAAAAATGTCTTATTATTTGTACTTTCCGACGTTTGACATTGCATTGTGAAAAACGTTGAGGAAACTGAATTTCCAGTGACGTTTGAACGTCAGGATAATTAAAGTCTCAAAGGGTTAAAGAATTAATGATGGCAATTAGTAATAACTACATGGATGAAGAGAAGAAAGAAGAAAATTATACAGAAAATCGATTGCTTGCTATAGTTCAGAGTCATATGCCGAGATTCGTCGAAGTGGGAGAACGCCGCGGAACGTCGCCGAACTAGGAGAAGAAGACGAAACTTCGGACTCTGTGAAAAGAATTAGAAGCAATTACACTGTCAGAAAACTGTAACAGATCTGCGAATTTTTTGTAATTATTTATTTTAGTGTAATGAATGAGAAGGTTATTACTGACTTAGTTTCATATCGGCCAATTTTTCTACCTTCGGTAACTTCACCGCAGTCTTTGACAGTGTCTACATTATAAACTTTTGCCCTCTGTTTGAAACCACGTACCTGGAACAGCACTAGGTCTATGAAACAAAATTAAATTGATGAAATTGCCAGCCGCCATGTGGGGGAGAATTGGAGCCAGTGATTTCGCACAGATGGTTAATCTTCCCTTTCTTCGCAACCTTTCATTGTTACAGTATGCTGCTTATGTCTGGATAATATGACGTTTCCATGTTCTTCGGAAGCAAAACTGTAGATCGTTCATCGGAACAAAGCTTGTTCCGATGAATGGTCAAAAGTTTTATAATGAAATTTTCCGATTACTTTGAGACGCATATTAAAAGTATTGCTCGAAGCTTGTGAGAAGTAAATGTCAATATTTTTAATACAGTCACCCTGTCAATTAATCCCTACAATACTGATGATACGAAAGAGGACTGAAAGTTATGACATTTGCGGGGAAAAACTGACTGATAACATTGATCGGATCGCGACTGGCACCGTCGCGATCCGATCGAAGTCGTAAGTCCGTTTTCCCCGCAAATATACAATGCATCTTGTTGAAAAAGGAAATGTGGGAACACTGAATTTCTAATGCCTTTTCCGTAAGTTTGTCCGGATTTAGTCGTGCTTTCGCAATATTTTATTTACGAAATCTCGACCTAAAGGTGTATGCGTACCGCGATTGGCTCGCTATCCGATCGAGAAAGAGTTAATTTTCCGGATCACGGCCTGATCGCGTTACGGTATGTGTTACAGGTGATCCAAGGAGGATGCGGTAACCGCGTTGTTTCCTTGGGCAAGACACTTAATCCTGATTGCGGGGGTATGGCTGCAATCTATACCAAGTCTTACTGCACGTCTGTGGTGCACTTGCCTCAACTCTATTGGCGCGACAGGCGACTAAAGTCGACAGACGGCAGACCGCAGAAAGGTACTGCAGTAGCCATTTTAGCCAGCTGTGTGTGTCCATTTGAAAGTGCTTTTAACCCTTTACCCAACGCAGACGATATCAACATTTATTATTTTAAATATCATTTTTTCAAATTTTCAAAACATTTCAACAAAACCATATCATGTGACCCCTCGTTGGACCCCTATAACGAGGGGTCACATGATATGGTTTTGTCGAAATTTTTTGAAAAATAACATTTTTTCAACTGCCGAAGTTGCATATTACGCGGAGGGATGCAGCCGATTCGTTGGGTAAAGGGTTGAACAAACATACGTATTCCTATTTTGCATGCACCATCTATGTCCTATCCATGAACAACGATATCGTCCCTTGAAAGTATAAAGGTGCCATTTAAATATATACAGGAAATCATTTGAAAAACTGTCAATGAGATCATGAGAGCATCCTTTAAAATAATAACGCTTCAGTCTAACAACCTATACATTTTGTAAGATTCCTGATGAATATTAGGCTCTAAGAATTCTGTTTCTCAGATTATTCCGCGCCAAAAGAGTTAAAGCGTTGCTAACTTCATTTCTGTAGAGTTAGTAAGTTGGCGAGTCTGACAGTTGCTCGTCACCTCTCGGTGGTTCACCTTAGGTACTCCGCCTCCATTTACCTGTAAAACTATCCGACACGATATGATCCTGGTTGTTGAAAGTATCTTTAAACCCCAACAAACAAACCAACAAACGATCCACGGCGGACGCAATAATTTGTAAACAAGCCACACTCCAATTAATGTAAACAGCTTTCACGTCTATTGTCCATTTGAGAGCGAAAACACCTAAATTAAAAGAGGTGTAGAGTTTTATGTTTGTTTCTTAAAGAGGAAGAGAAATACCAGTGTCCATTTTAACACAAAACTGAAGAAATTTTATGCATATAAATAAATAAATAAATAAATAAATAAATAAATAAATAAATAAATAAATAAATAAATAAATAAATGACTGAATAAATAAAATATTAAAACAAGCATAACAGACGCAGTGGTTGTTCCGGACAAGTGTTTTCAATATTATCTCCCTGAAAGAAATAAAATACGGAAAACGATATCCCTTCCACTTGTTGAATCTTTTAAAAAAGCCGTGTAAACTGGTGTCAATTGTAAGAACAAAACATTTAAGATGCAGCATCACCAGACGCTGACGAAGAAAAATCTAATTTAACTTCGACCATCGAGTCGCATTTTAGCGATACAGTTTTGTCCTAACTGACCGTAATTTATATATTTTTTAAGGAAATTGCCTCTGGCAATCTTGCCCCCCTTGAATACAACTGATCAAAAAACAGTGAAGGGATAGATGAATTCATACAAAGACTAAACCTACAACAACAGTTCGCACAGGGGGATATTTGGCACAAAGTCACCTGATTTTTTTTTGCTAAGTTGGTTAAAAAAGCGAGCATCAAACAAATAAATTTGCTGTTGCGGAATAGTCGGGTAGAACAAGACTACTGGATAGTCTAAAATAGCTGTAGTTTTCTTGCTGGTTTACAAGTTTCCACTGCGTAGCTAGTAAGGGTATAGTTACATATTTGCAATCAGGCCTAAAAAGTTAAAAATCCGTTTCTCAGGCCCCCCGCATGGTCCTTTTGGCTGATGCTTGCTTTATTTGCATAACCAATGCAAACTTAAGAAAATAAAGATTAAATGGTTTATGTCTGATATTTTACCCAAGTTAACAAAATTGATAATTTGCCCCGTGAGTGCAAAGAAGGCCATGCAATGTAAAAACATTGCAAAACCTCCTTGCACTCCAATGACGAAATACACCACAACCCATGCTATTCTGTAGATTATGAGGCCTAAAACATAAAAGAAAGCAAGAACATGAATTTTTGATCGCAAAGACATATTTACAAAATACAGTATATGGAGAGTGTATTATCACTAAATCACCCACATAGTGGAGATCCCACCCAAGCAATAATTGCAAATTTATTGCAAAGCATAACAAGCACAAGCAAAGGTTACACCCAGAGGTCCATTGGCTGACACATTGCTTGTGTTTTTAGTCGATATGTACAAAATTTGAAAGTTATAGTATGGGTGATAACTCCACTCCGCGGGTGATTTAGTTGCAATCCACTCTCCACGTATTGTATATAAAATAAAATACAAAACCGCCTGCACGTACGCAAGTTTACAAACAATGGCCTGAGAACAGAAGATCTACTATGTGGGTCAAGACCAACCATTTTTAAGTCCAAGAGGAAGGCCTGCAAAAGGCTAAAAATAGATTCGAGAGAAAAATCAAGGTCATTAAGTTTTGCTTTCGCTAGATTCTAGCTTGCACTTTGTAAATATGGAAGTGCTCACAGATGCAAGTCTTTTCCCAAGAACTGACAGATTATTCTTCAATTTGAAAAGCTGAGGAAATTGAGAAATTGTAAGACTATAACGCATTCACCGAAATGGGCTGATAATCGACGGTATCGGGTCGGCCTCGATTTGTTTAACCCTTTATCTAGCACGAAAGGCAGACAACACTTGCAAACAAAATTCTTCAATAACCATTTCATTTCATCTCATTTATAAGACATAGCTTATGACCCCTCATTGGAACAAGCTCGTTCCAATGGGCTGTTATAAGCTATATTTTAGAGACAATAATGAAAATAATAATGACAACTGAATGGTGATTTTTGTGTGAATAGCGCTCACCGGTTTTGGAATTTACGATGGGTAAAGGATCAACTGGAAGGTAAGAGGCTCAATTTCTTCCAATAATTTCTCGAACTCGGTACGGTTCTTTAACCCGGTTTGAGATTAGAATCAATGTTGTAGCGCAGTTCGAAATTTGACGGCGTCTAATTGGGTTCTAGTCATGAAAAGATGGAGCCTTTGTTTTTGTTTGGACCTCCGCCTACCCACCCCTAATCCCAACCTCACGCACCACCCCCCCCCCACGCACACACAACCTTCAATATCTTCTAAGCCCCCATGCGTGTTCAAGCGAGAGGTGGACAACATTTAACCCTTTACAAAACGAATCGTGCGCATCCGCCCGCGTAATATGCAAATTAAGCAGTTGAAAAAATATTATTTTTCAAAACATTTCAACACAACCATATCATGTGACCCCTCGTTGGACCGAGCTCGTTCCAACGAGGGGTCACATATGGTTTTGTTGAATGTTTTTGTTTTTTGAAAAATTTGAAAAAATGATATTTAAAATAATAAATTTTGATATCGTATGCGTTGGGTAAAGGTTTAATACTTTGTTACTATTTGGAATATTCTGTCCTATTTTCCTCACTATCACTCATGAGTTGAAATTCTATGTGCCAGGCTTCTACTGAGTGTTATGACTACGAAAACCCCTGGTAACATGGATCCTTGGGTAATTTGGACCCCTCCCGTTATGTTTCACTTCTCGAAAACAACGTTTCCAGTTTTACAATCTTTTAGAACACGGTTTTTTACCGACTCAATTCAACTCAATCCATCTTTTGAACTCAACAAAATAACGGAGAAACAACGAGATGTTTTCAGAAGATTCCTAAAGCATTCTTTTGACAAAGCTTCGCCCTATATTTCTATCTCTATATATAGCATCTGTATATTTTTATTTATTTTGTATTTGACGATATGTTCTTTGATAGAGACCCATCCTCGTGCTCCATTCAGATTTGCAGAGTTATCTCTCTCATTATAGCGTCTAACTGTGGGGTAATATGAACCCTTGATATCTGAGTAACATGGTTCTAATAGGGCACCGTGAACATCATATGTCGGGTAGAATCGAATCTCGAGACGAATCAGGCACCATATTTTAAATCGAATCGAATCTCGAATCGAATCGTACCGCTTTCCAAATTGTGGATATTGCACCTTCTTACAACCGTAAATATTATCAGTCTCCACTCAAGGCTTGTGTGCAACGGCGACTCGTGCAAATCAAGCAAAAAATGCGGAATATTCCAAAACGGAATCGATGTAATTTCGGAAACGGGACCTTCTTGAACTGTTCTTCTGTCATCAGGTCTCCTGTACAGGAGACCTGATGACCGAAGGACAGATCAAGAGGAGACTCTTTGTAGATTTTGAGAACATCTTGAGGAGACTCTTTGTAGATTTTTACAACATCTCGACGATCCGAAAAAAAATCGAATCGGCGCGATTGAAGTCGAATCGAATCGTGGGGACTATTTGGAATCGAATCGAATTTCGGAGCTTCGCGGGCCCCAGGTTCAGGTGTGGAGTCTTTGGTTTGGACAGGGGTCCATATTACCCAGAATCTCGTATTTGTACGAATTCTCATGTTTTGTTAATTGATCCTTTGTTGTCATATATACCAAAAAGAAGTCTTCTTTCCAAATGTTCCGAAGAATGTATAAAAAGGGGAGTAATATTATGGCAGGCACAAAATAGGTCTTGTCAGGGAGGTTTTTTCATCAAAGGATCACTTGTGTCGTCATAGTTCTCGCGTGAACAGGTACGTCGTGTGGTTTATAATGGTAGGATTCGTGAGCGGTCATGTTGCTACGTCACTGCCATGGTGATACGTCTTAGTACACGTGCGTAACGCGTGTGTTCTTAAGCAGTGCGCATGTTCTGTCAATTTGATTTGATATAGGCCGCTATCTTGGGTTCTATGTAACTCGTGGTAACTATGGACCTGGACTCCCGGAGAGACTACAGCAGTAAAGGGATGTGGATGGTATGTTCGATTGAATGGGAGTATGTCGAATCTCCGACAATGACGAGACAAATACCTACACTTACTGGAAACGACATCAAAACAACAAGGGAGCCCGCTGGTTTGAGTTCTTTGAGTAGCAGGAAGTGCAATAGGACCAAGAGTCCCATCCCACCCCCATAAAAAGTGAGTTCGATTCATTGGGAGCTTTTGACTTCCTTGGTTTCTTTCAGAATATTTGTTTTTGCCCTCTTCTACTTATTCCTATGCCTCTTCTACCTGTGTTCTGACTTTTCTTTTCCCTTGACATCAAGCGCCACTTGACCACTGACGTTACATGTATCATTCAAAAGGAGATCAAAATGTAAGAGCTATACTACTAGCAATGGAGGTAGTATCAGAAGGACAAAAACGATTAAAGACCCCAGCTAGGGAGTGTGTACACCAAGAAGGCATTGCATCATTAGTTTCACTTCCGCCCATTTTGTCGAATCGTTCATCCTACTCCCAGAATCATCCGCCATCACCCCGCATCTTCCACCGTCAATCCCTCCATGAAATAGAAATATGAACATTGTCATACAATCTCGCCTTGTTAGATGCAGATGTATATGATTGGGTTATATATTTGACTTGGGTAAAAGCATACAGGTAATCTGAATACACGTGTGCATACTACTCCAACATATGGAGAATATGGACACGTCAATACTTTTTGTTTACTTTTAACTATTAACATGCTAAGTAATTTTAAAATATTTTTCATCAAATCTAGTCATGGCTGCTTCACAGCAGCCATGACTAGATTTGATGAAAAATTCATTTTGATTTAACTCAAGAAATCATTGGTCAAACAGATGATCCAGTGTACAGGGGACAATTTGGTGCTCAAATTCTACATATTTCTTTGGCAGCTATTTCTTGTCCTGGGCGGGAATATCCACCAGCAGCATGCAAGGAGTTAAGAAAAAGCTGATTCGCAAATATTTTGAAACTTCCTGGGGAAAAGATTCACGAAAAAAATATATACAGGAAATGAATTGACGAATGTTTTTCTTTCTCGCTGTATTCTTAAACAAGAAAAAAAACACTATTACATATAAATACTTATAATATTGTACAGTCAATGGTGCGTGAGCGGCGTCACAACGAATTGCCTAGCGAATGTACTACAGACGAGTTTATGACTATTTACATTATTAATGCTCGAGGTGATCCCACGTACAAGAGAAGTAATGGACTTCGAAGAGTTGGAAGATTACTTTTCCAAAAGTGCAATACAAATATTCCTTGATAAGAAATGGAATATTCGATCTTTATGGCGTGTAGACTTCCAATTCCAACTGTATCAATCCATCCCGACTCATTACATTGCACTACGGAACCGAAATGTCATCCATCTGCTTCAGTGCGCGAATGAACCGAGAAGCTCATACAGCTCATAACGCATTTCTTTAAATATTAGGCTGATGCAATATGCTGTGATAGGACACACCGCCGGATTGAGAATAAGCAGCCAATCCCAGTGTATCAGATAACAGCACAGGCAAACAGGCAACAACAAAGCTATATCAGATTGTTATAATAAAGCCTTTGTAAGCGGGTTTCGGATAGTAACGGGTCGGGGTGTGATTTAATGAAGTTCACAAGCTCTTATTCACAATTGATTCACTGGGACATCCATTGCACAGGCCAAAATTGGCAGTATTCCCACATGGTAGATGGATTATCAGGAAAATCTACCTGTCTCCACAATAAAATTTAAATCAGCTGGAACAGTTTTACAGTTCTCTATGCTGCTCTATGTCAGGCATTCCGTCAGTGTCTGTCGAAAGTATTTCAATATCGTTTATTATATACCCGATACTATTGAACGGTGTATGTCGCTGTGTACTCTAAATGGGACAAAACAAGACGCAATGCTCTGAATCTTCATTGTGATGTTCGACACCCTGACCAGGGACAAAACTGGTGAGAAAGTTGGTGGTAATTCTAGTCGTAGAAAGATAAGCATGGGGAGTCAAACTACTAGGCGGCGATACATGATATTGTTTAAACCTTGTATGCGAACGAAGGAAATATATGGGGGCGACATGTGGTGATACATGTTGAAGTACTGTAAACGCTTGTGTTTGCGACGTCTTTCTTGTAGAGAGTCCCGGCGTGTTTCGGAATAAAGCAAAGACTTACTACAACTGACAGTTACCGCGGTAATAATCCTTGCGACTGCGATCTGTATTTTCTCTGGCTCGTCGACTTGAGCTGCTGAACAATTATCCCAGACAGCATTAGCATATTCGAGTAGAGGCCTAACGAAGGCAAAGTATATTTTTTTCTAGGACGCTGCGATCGGGATTGAATTACTGCTTCTTTAGTAGGTCTAATCGAGACCAGGCTTTGGAGCAGATATGGTCAATGTGGTCGTTCCGTGTTTTTGTGCTATTTAATATGACTCCTAATGTTTACGATTACTGACTTCGGATATCCGTGAATCACCTAAAAATAGAGGTGGATGGGCAGTGGAGTTGCATTTACGTGATATAAGCATACTCCCTGTTTTACTGGGATTAAACTCAACGAACCACGTCATAGCCTAACGTTCTGTTGTGACAAGGTCAAGGTTGATTAATCTCGAAGCTTGCTCTGGATTCGCTACAGTTAGATATAGGGAAGTATCACCTACAAATAGGCGTATGCGACTGAGTAAGTCCTTGGTTATATCATTAATATATATAAGGAACAATGAAAGTCCAAGTACCGAACCTTGTGGAACACCAGCATTAATGGGTCTCTGCGCAGATACGTCCGACCCTATCACAACTCATTGCGACCTATCCGAAATGTATGATTTCAAGAATAACAGAAGTTCACCCGAGACACCAATTTTCATAAGCTTGTGAATAAGACCAACATGCCATACCTTGTCGAAAGCCTTACTGACATCACAGAAGACCACCCTAACGTATTTGCCTTCATCAAGAGCTCGACTGAATTCATCGTGTATGTCAGCCAGTTGGAGAACAGTTGAATCACCAGGTGTAAAAGCTGATTGGAATTTACTAAGGACATTGCTCTCAAACAGAAATTGCCACAAGCGTTTGAAGACACTTTTTTCAAATATTTTACCACCACAACTAATCAATGATATTGTGCGATAATTGTAATAACGGAACCTGAGGGTTGCATTTCAGAAGTGGGGAGACATTTGCTTTTCTCCACAGTGAGAAAAAGTAAGAGTTGTTCAAGCGCACATTAAACAAGATTAGAAGAGGCACGCAAAGGGAGGATTTACATTCTTGAAGAAGGCGCGGACTTACAAGATCGGGACCAGACGCCTAAGACACCTTTATCGACTTCGTTGCTTCATATACTTCACTACGTTGAAGAGTGATATTATCAATAACTCGTGAAGCCTGGAATGCTGAATCAGGAAAAGAGGCTTTCGAATCGCCAATTGTTGAGATAGAACAGAAGTATTCATTGAACACTTAAGTGGACTATCTGTCCCTTTCTATCACCTAAGGAGTAATACTTTGGAGTTACTGGATCATTTCTTTTCCATAGTGTCTTCAGAGAGTCTGTCGACCCTTACGACCGTGTATCCATTCCCGCTCACTCCAAAGCCTCACAGCCGAAGGCAAAAAAACGGCTCAGTATGGAGTTTAGTTTGGTATTATATTTCACGAAAATTACTGGGGCACTGTTTGGGGTAAGTTGTTACTTCAGACACTAGGCGTGGGATCAAGGTCGCCAATTAAGGTGGTGCGTTTCCGAATATTATTCTGTGTAGAGTGACTATTTTGTGCCGTCTTCTACGTTCTCGTAGTGTAATGATTCCCGTTTCAGCATTGATGCGATCATGGCTGGTATCTCTTGACACACCGCTTATTGTACGAAGAGCATCCAGTTGTAAGTTTTCCGATCAATCTAGTTTTGTGTTTGCACAGTTATCCCAGATAATGTCAACAGAGTCAATAAGGGGTGAAATGAAAGTGCCGTACACATTTTCCAATGCTGTTCTGGACAATGTGTATTTTAACCTGCGAAGACAGTTGACCATTTGGCTAACCTTTTTGATAATACAATCTACGTGTATATTCCACGTCCCCGAGCTCTGAAAATTCAGACCATGGTGTTTGTGAGTTTCGACTTTTTATGGGAATATCCAGCATCTGAAGAGTTAGTTTATCAAATGGATTATTTTTTCTTGGAAAAAATGAGAGTTACTGTTTTCTCTGGAGCAGAGATGGCTTTCCAAATCTTCGCCCATGAAGCAATATTTAGGAGATAATTATTTAACATCTTGTGGTGGTATTATATAGAGAGTAATCGCTTGACTGGACTGGTTACGTCAAATAATTCGTGAGAGGTGAGGGACGTTGTACAAATACGAGTGCGCGAATGCGCACGAGTGTTTTACAATATAGTCCCTGCCTCCAAGGAATTATTTCTCGTAACCAGTCCAGTCAAGCAATTACTCTGTTTATCACTTTTCATTATTAACGATAATTATATTTGTTAACCCTTTACCTAACGTAACGGCCAAAACCGACCAGCGCTATTCTCAAAAATCGCCAATTAATTTTCATTATTTTTTCATTTTTTGTCTCTAGAACATAGGTTATGACCCCTCATTGGAACGACCTCGTTCCAATGAGGGGTCATGACCTATGTTTTTGAAAAAAAAAAATGAAAATAATAGTTAATCAAGAATTTTGTTTACAAGTGTCGTCTGCTTTTCATGATAGGTAAAGAGTTAAAAAAACAATGAAGTCCCCTATTACACCCACAGCAAAGTGCCTTCGTTGGCGCGCACGTATACATGACCCAGTTGTTGATTGCATAATTCACTTGTGAAGTTATCGTATATAATCAAACCCAGAAATCGCAGCAAATCACACTTTGGAAAGTAATAAATAGAGGATATGGAATTAGTGTTTTCCTCATATAATATTTATGAAACAAGTCTAAGAATTTTCCGTTTGGGCGAGTCTCTGGCGAGCCCAAACGGAAAATTCGGGCGATATTCTATTTATCAAGCACCAATTAGCCACTTAGTTTGACTTTTTAACCCATCACCTAACTTGAGTTGCAGACGGCACATGGAAAAAAAAACATCCTCGTATAACTAAAAATTTTCATTTTTTGCTTCCAAAACATAGATTATGACCCCTCATTGGAACGAGCGCGACACTCTAGTTCCAATGAGGGGTCATAACCTATGTTTTGGAAGCACAAAGTGACAATATAAAAACAAATGAATAACGTTTTTCTTGTATTGCGAGACGGTTTTTTGCCGTTACGTT
The DNA here is from genome assembly GCA_031216915.1 of Pictodentalium vernedei. NCBI lineage: Eukaryota > Metazoa > Mollusca > Scaphopoda > Dentaliida > Dentaliidae > Pictodentalium > Pictodentalium vernedei. The sequence goes on along the minus strand of CM062292.1, from coordinate 85,906,910 downwards.
AGGTAAAAGATTAATACAATATAACCCACCCTAAATAGGACAGATAACGTAAATTCTCCCTACTGAAATTATGCAAATGTGACCCAGTTGTATTTTGTTTAGCCAATCAAATTGTCCAGTTATGAACTTGACCAATGAAAGCTCCCAACTCTAATTATGCAAATTATGAAAATGTGGCCCAGTTGTATTTTGTTCAGCCATTCAAATTGTCTAGTTTTGAAATTGACCAATGGAATTGACGGAAGACTTTATTTATCACTGATTAATATGAAAACAATATATCAAATGTTTTAAAGTGAATAAAACGGACAAGTCATATGATAAATATATATATAATCCGTATTACCCCTGCTTACCCTATTGAGATTTGCATTTATTACAATTATTTTAAAAATAAGGCTTAAGTGTTATAAGGTTAGGAAACTGTGATATGTACAAGCAATGGAGATCTATAGTGAAGATAATATAGACTTGGGCTGTTTATATTGTAAAGTTAGATGGAATGGACTTCGAAGTTAACATGTCGGAAGACAGGTTGTCACTCCTTCAGACGACACATATTGACTCTTCGGTGACATAAGATGTAAAAGTAAAAACCTGATGACGAAATATTTGTATTTGCCCCTACAATCGAAATTTAGAACAATGTCGATCACCAGGCCAACAAGAATACATTAATCGAAAACATTTTATGACATAAAAAATCGTTCATGAATATCCCTTCAGATAAATGAGAAGAGACCTCTTGATGAAATCCCACCAGCAAGACTGTGTCTGATATTGTGCAAATTCTTTATCAGGGTTAGAAAGCAAAGCGAAGCAGAGTACGAAAAATCAACATTCCGTGGTGTTTTCGACATAAGCTTAAAGGCGTGATTATGGGGTGTAAATATCCACCTCCAATGACTTATTGAAAATTAGGTTTTAACGGGCAAGCAACAAAAAGAGCCTCAAAAGTCAAGTCTGGAAAATTGTGCCCCAAAACTGGCTCCAATAAACGATGATAAGCTGTGGCAGTGTTCTTGTTTTGGTACCTCCGTTCCAGAAGCCATAATTTACACTGCGGTTTTATACATCGGTGTATGTTGGACGTGAAGGGTGGGGGGGGGGGGGGGGGGGGCAGATGAGGATGGTGACATGTTCAAGTGTACGTTAGACAGTATAATGAGACCCTCGGCCAGGGGTATTTAGAGTTTGAGGAACGTCAATCTAAAACTCTCTTGGTGAAAATATTAAAGATGTGCGGGCGATGCGACCTAAAATGAGGGCAAAGAAAAAATGCAGGCCCTTGCCCCGTGGTTGTTAACAAGAGATATGCTGAACTTCAGCTCTCTAATTACTGCAAACCGACCGATCCATTCTATATTGCTATACATACATGTCAGGACAAAATGGGCACAAACGACCAATCGGTTTAGGCTTGTTTACTGAACAAATTTACTCCGGTAAAGCAATTGCCGTGGTAAAATCACTGTGCCTCGACAAAAGCATACCTTTTGCGTCGGCGGTTTTGAATCGGCATTTTAGATTCAGGTATTCATTTTGTGATTGAGATGTAACTGCTTCTAGAAGCATCTACAACGTTATCACGAAAGGAATACCTGGTGTGATTGCCAAATGATGATGAACCAGGAGTTAGCTCTCAGTAGATAGTCAGTGCTAGTCAACACTTTTGTCATTTCGGACCACCACTTCAGTTAAAATGCTGTTTTGACGACCACCAAGTCTTCACAGTGACACCTGCCCCCCCCCCCCCCCCCCAGACTCTTATTGTTCAGCAATCGAAAAAATTATGGGCAGGACACAGACACTAATTCACTAAAGGGTTATTACTCTTTGCCTGACACCGTTAAACCATAACGATACGGAGCCTTAACCCTTTACCTAACATGAAAAGCAGACAACACTTGCAAAACAAAGTTCTTGAATAACTATTATTTTTATTTTTTGTCTCAAAAACATAGGTTATGGCCCCTCATTGGAACGAGCTCGTCGAGCTCGTTCCAATGATGGGTCATAACCTATGTTTTAGAGACCAAAAATAAAAAAAATAATGAAAATTAATTGGAGATTTTAAAGAATAGCGCTGGCCGGTTTTTTACGTTAGGTAAAGGGTTAAACTGAGGTAAAACTTTAATACCCAAACCCAAACCTGAATTTTTCACCTAACAACAATGCTGATATTTTTCATTTCCTTTGCCGTCAGTTCTATGGGTGAGGGAAATTTAACTTTCTTCGCCTTTTGCCTCTGCACCGTCGAAACCCGATGCTTATTGGCAGGGTTGTGAGACGCACGGTACCTTAAATGAGTGTGTTTCATTGTTTTAAACAATTTATTGTTTTAAACAATTAATAAGTTAGACGTAATAGTTGATCACAACAACTTAAGCCGTGGCTTCAGTTTTTTAACGAACGCCTTACTTTTTCAAGTGTTTCTACTTGAGGCTAACACTCTACCCCAAAGGGAGCGCAGTGGTTGGGTTGTTACGGCATTCATATTCAAACCGAAAGGTCCACGGATCGTTACCCGCCAGGGGTAACTGCGTTGTGCCCTTGGGCAAGGCACTTAATCCCGATTAGGCAGGTACGGTGGCGCTGTGTAGCAATGTGTTCTGGCCGTCGATGGTCGCTTGACTTCAGCGATTGCTCGCCCAGCTTCTTCAGTGTTAGTACTTTGGGAGACTGACAGTTGCTCGGTGTTGCTCGGTGGTTTTCTACGGGTACTCCAGCTTCCGCCGCCCGTAAAACTGTTCGACACGAGGTGACCTTGGCTGTGTCCTTAAAACACAAATCAGTCAATAATAAATAATCATAGTCTGCGTTACGAGGCTAGGTCTCATACTTAGACATAGGTGACACACACAGTCGTCCATACGTATGGAGGTCTGTAGTACCCAGCTCGGTTTGTTGAACCCCAGCATGACTACATTAGAGTGCAATAACGGCTAATTAAATAAGAAGTTGAGAATCTAATACGTCACGATTACTACCTTTTGTATTTGTCCAAAATGGGGGGGGGGGGGGGCGAGGGGGGGGGGGTGAGGGGCGGTGGCGTTGCGATAACCGGTTCTCGTCAGATCACCGAAGTTAAGCAACATCGAGCCCGGCAAATCATTGGATGGGTGGACGTCTAAGCGATCAATTCGGACTCCCGCGTTGTGTCCTTGGGCAGTGCACATAACCCCCATTGTCCGCATGGGGGCACGATGACGCCGTGTACTAAGGCGTGCTGTACGTCGATGGTGGCATTTCTTCAACCAATCTAACCCTGTCTGTGCTGCAGTGCGGAGCTACGGTGTTGTGGAACTGGCCGTTGCTCGGTGGTTTTCTCCGGGTACTCAGGCTTCCTCCCCCCGTAAAACTGTCACGGTCATGAATCATGATTAGCCATTGTGCATAAGTATGTGACCTTACACACCAATCAATGAATAAATAACTGCATTTTGAATTTGTCCAAAATAAAATAACCACGACCTGGACTGACTAATATTCCCATTACATTATCAAGACATGCCTTTAACGAAGGCATGCCTTGATAATGTAGTTGGAATATATAGGTTTACCCCACCTCTGACAAATCTGTGTATATATCCTCCAAGTTTTTGGGCGAAGAATGTCACGTGCATACCGGCGGTAAATAAGAGGATTTATGTATCAAAAGTATTATTTATTTATTTAATACATTAAATATTTAAGAAAAATAGAGAGCAAATATTAAAAAGTTCTTTGATGCTTTTACGACTCCACCGATTTTTTTATCCTGAAAGCGTGCGTGAAGCGAACATTTTCTTTACAGTTTACTCAGCAGATTAAAAGTGACATTTTGAACATTTAAAAGAGCTTTGTTAACCATTTTCAGGTAGTAATGACAGTAAATGTACGTTAGGGTATTTCAGATATGCTTGTTGAGATATGTTTTATTTTATAAACAAACATCGCAGGTCGGAAGAACAGTTGGTGATTCTGGTGAAGGTTATCGGTGGGGTAAATTCGTAACATAGTCAGAAAGTGAAGCCGAGCCTGGTACCCGGTCACTTTCCGACTATGTAACTAATATTATAAACCTGAATCGGCCACCTTTTCGACGCCATTAGCCAATGGTGTGACCTTTACATCGTTTAATTCGCATCGAGTTTACAAAGAGAAGTGATTTATTTGTTACCGTTGCGATACTTATCCGTTGTTCTGTATCGCCAACCAAAGTCATGTGGATCCATATGAACAAAATACTTTGTTATCCAATATTTATATCGTCGTTATTAGTTTCACCACGTAACACGTGCTATTATTTTATATTTTATCTCACGTGACTTCCTTGCATTCTGATTGGCTGAAAGATGATACCCTATTTCGTGTAGTTTGCATCCACAGAACTGACCAGGCACTACACCCAGGCACTACACGTTTTCTATTTTTAGCACACTACTATATCAGTTTTCTTTTCATATTGGCTGAATAAAACTGATCAGGCTAAATTTAAAAATCGTTTCTCAGAGGCACAACATCCACAAAACGACTCGGAAGGAAATCTTTGTGGAAAAATGTATCGCTTTTCCATTGTTGAAGTCACATTTTTCGAGGCGTTCATTTTATTCCTTGAGAAGATGATCCATATCTCGTTTCGAAGAGAATGATCCATACCTGGGTCCAACTTTCATGAGAACGCGTCCGGATATGAAAAACCGTTTGTTTCGCTGCTCATATTATTTCGCTATTCAATTGTATGTTTTGGGCAGTAAACGAACAAATAATGGAATTCAGTTGAATCTTCGGAGTTTGTATCCCGTACTGACCCATTCGGTAATGTATATGTGTGACACATGTGTGGAAATTATCAAACTGCGTTGTCAAATTTCGAAAATTTTAGTTTTCATTCGCGTGTTGCGCGATTCTAGAATACACAGTTCCGTTTGGGGAAAATGGTTTGTTTTCCCTTGCCGACCGATTCAAAATCTGTCTTCTGCTCATGTCAATAATCCATGTTCGCCGTGTTTTGGAAGAAGAAAAAAACTACATGGTATTTTTTTCTATATAACGCTGGTTGGTGGGGCTGCTACCTTGGTAATAGATTAACAAATCGGACAGATGTTTTTCTTGATGGGTGTTCGATATAATATAAGGATTAGTGCATGTCTTGTCGTTGACAACGCCCATGTAGTGCCCAGTGAGGTGGGGTAGTTCCCCCCGCTTCGCGGCGGGAACTACACCACCTCACTGGGCACTATATGGGCGTAGTCAACTCCAATCCATGCACTATTCCTTAAATAAATCCTCCCACCAAAAGACTGACATGAAGATTGTAACTATTTATTTTTACTTCTCATCGAAGTCTGAATAAAATTCAAAATTCGGTTTTGATTATTAAAAACCTAGCAGCTAATGGATGAGCACCGTCTGTGCATTTACTGGTTTCTTCCTTTTACGTTCCGCGTTAGTACTTGTTTGTCAAAGGAGTGCTAGAAGCCACATATCTTAAAAGCGAAATGCATGAAATGCAAAACATATTACCCTAACATACTAAAAATCGGATTCTCCTTTCTATCAGTCGCAATTTATTGTTTTTAGACCACACAAAACGCCAAGTTTCCAAACCCTGCTCAAGCTGGTTGACGTCGCAAGACTTTGCATCTACTTGTACTTGCTAATTTGGTATGTACAAACAGCTGATTTAAACTGCATGTTCTAAAATAAAACGTGTCTTGGAGGACGTACGTGTGTCACAGCGTAGGAGAACACCCAATCAACATCCACAAAACGATTACCTTTAAAAGCAATCTGTATAGCTACTTCTAAAGAAAACCGTTTTGTGGACGTTGATTGGGTGTTCTCCTCCGCAGTGGATTGTGTGTTTTCCTCCACTTTGAAACATGTAAACCAGAATTCACAAATCGGAAATTTCTGTCACTCTCGTTACGCACTACACGTCGTCAACGGACTATTTCTCCGGCTAACTTTCGAAAAAAAAGATCATGAAAAACGCCTAATTAAGGATCCTGACTGAGTCTGTCCAAAACTGGTGGTGTTTACTTTAATTGCCGAAAAAGACCACTCATATTGTTTCATGTAACGTTTTGAAATTAGTTGCAACTGTTTTCGGATGAGAAATATTATTGTGACTTTCACAGCGTTATTCCGATGCGACACAGTCGGGCACTCCAACATAGGAATCTGTTTTTAATGGCAACTAATCCTTGGAAAAACTACGATAACGCAGAATCATACATCATATTATGTGAGAAAAGGGGTGTGATATACAAACGCACATCGAATGATGTTCATTAAATGTGTCCCGAATTTTTCATTTTGCCGCCATTGAGGCTCGCCAAAATGGAACATTCTGACTCGTTTCAAAGAGGTTGGGAGAGAGAGAAGTTTGCACAATCACCCCCGGCAGAGCTGTATCTCTACCACGTTAAACTAAGATTGGTACGCCATGTGACCAAACATGAGAAGACAACGAAACGTATAAAAGAGAAAGAGTTTGGAGACTCTGAAATATGTATTGCTTGATTACTTATTACAGCGAGCGTATGAATCCGACTTGGTTAGACATTCAACTGACCATTCAAACGTTTCGTCATCCGTTTCCTTACACAGAAATGTATTATATCTCCAATATATGTCCTGTTTTTTGGCTGTAGGCAAAATTTGATACATGCTTGTTGCAATACAGGGTTGTAACTGTTATAGACTCCCAGGTCTAGTTTCACCAATCGTCGAGTGAGAACCATAAAGTTCTATCTGTGGAAGATAGAACCTTATGGTTCTCACGCGATGCAATGACTTAGTTTACACATCTTGCAACCTTCTATCATACGGTGATCGTGTTTTCTCTGGTGTCGGTCCGAACCCCGGGAATTCACTTCCCGCTTATATGAAGACGCCTTAACTCTCGACCAGTTTAAATCTGCTCTGAAGACCTATCTCTTCAAGCAAGTATATATAGCACCGAGATTAACCTTGGTTGATTAATATCTGATAGTTATTACTTTTTATTTTTCTTTTTGTATGTATTCACTCTCAGCTTCAGAGTCGATTTATTTATACACCACGCGTGTACTCGATATTGTAAAGCCCGCGAACACATTGTGGAATCGAGGCTATAAACTTCATTATTATTATTATTATTATTATTATTATTATTATTATTATTATTATTATTATTATTATTATAAGTTATACTTTGAAAGGAAACAAAGTTGCTAGAATTTATTTCTGCTCTGAAATAACAGGTACTAATGCCTTGTATCAAGTTAGATGATGGGAGAAATAGGAGGGAACTGGTCCTATATCATGTGCAACAAGACTCCATGTGCAATACAAAAGTTTGCAATCCAAACTGTTTTGGATTTGTTTTCCCAGTTGCCGCCAGATAAAACAGCAAATTAACCATCTGAACTCTCTTTTTCTGGAATGATAAGGCCTTGTGTACACTTACAGTGAGGTTGGTCAGTCAAATATCAATATACAGGGAGGATAAAATAATAACTGTAGTCTGCAGCCGGACGGATCACCAATGTCCCGTGCATAGTCCTCTCATAATAAGATACAAAATGGGACGAAATTATGCCTTGGACCGAAACATCGGTCTGGGGAGTTCAAAGGGTTAAGCAGAATCACATCAAGAGGTGCGATAGTTCGTTACCTACCAGACATCTAAAATAACTGCAGGATGCGGTGCGCAATGGACGAGGGAACAGCAAAGAAACTTGTAAGTTCCTTTGTGACAAGTCGTTTCGATAACAACAATTCGTTGCTTTTTACTCTGGGCAAAATTTGATTAATAGACTTCGGGCCATACTAATCTGTACCGCTAGAACTGACACTCGCAATAAGAAATTCTACCACATCATTCCAGTTTTGCAAGCTCTTCTCTGGTTGCCTGCAAGAAGGGAATTGCATTTAAAATTCTCCTCCTAACCTTCAAATCACTCAGCAACTTTGCTCCTTTATATCTGTCCAGCATGGTTAAACGTTATGCACCAGAAAGATCAGTCACTGCAAACAGTCCTGTTTAGATACCTGGACACCCCAGTAAAAACAAGCGACAGAGCATTCTCGGTATCTGCACTACGTCTATGGAACAAACTCCCTGGTTATCTCAAGATGTCACAAAGCTTGGATTTTTTTAAGATCTCGTTTAAAACCCACCTTTTACTGCGCGTTTTTGATACCGGTAATTTCTCAGCGGCTGTTTTCCACCCTTTTTGTGTTTTTGTCGAGCGCCGTCCACGAACATGTCCGTTCGCAGCGCTTAACAAAACAAACAAAGTGGGACTTTATATTAAAGCAAGAGAGCACCGTATGGATTCAAGGCTCGAAACTGTATAATCATTATTTATTATTTTCTCCGAAAATAAAAAAACTCCTTTGGGAAATGTGAAAAGAAAGTAGGAAGATAAACGCTTATGTTTGATTCACAAATTCCAGTCTTTGCTTGTTTTGAAATGTTGTCCTGGTATGTTTTTACACTGGGGGTAAATAAAATAATTCCACTTCGACGAATCTCAAGTAAGCTGTTTGGAACATTTCACATTGAGTTGTACAGGAAGAAAAGAGCTAAACTTCAATTCAAGATGGAAGCCCAAAATATCACACTCTCGATTTAAATCATACATCATTGGAAGACATTTGTTACAAACCTCATGAATTGAAGTCCGGCTATTCCAAACGTAATCATTGTTTCTTTTTTTACAATTCTTTTCAGTTAAAACTAAAAGTCCTGTCACGAACTGTGCGCATATCTAGGCTTAATTGCGCTTAGGAATTGCGCGCAATTGCCATATCGAATGGCATCCAAAGCACGGCAGGTTCTCCTGGTTACTCATAGCAAACACATGCAATGTTTCTGCCAATGGACCTCCGGGTTACCCGGAGGTCCATTGGCTGAAACATTGCTTGTGCACAGGCCATATGCACATAATTTGATAGCTTTACTATGGTCATAACGCGCAAATTAACTCGCAGATCGGCGCATTTCATGACATGACCTCTAGTTTTAACTGCAGTAGATTTTGAGCTTCGCAGAAATTGGACTTTCGCGCTTAGGGGGATAAAGATAGTCAGTCATAGATAGTCAGTCATGTTGGACTCAAGGGGCGTTGTGTTTTGAGAATATTTCCGAATGCACTGCACGCCTTGTTGAGTGGGTTCGAAGAACCACGCAAAGGCACAATAAATGACTCTTTATAATCACCATTGCTATTTATCAGTAGCCACGTGCCCATAATTATCCTATTCGATTATATTACTTGCGTATTGCGTTACTCAAGTTACAGTTTTACATTCGCCCGGGTTTAGGCTGATCAATATACTTAATCACTAGAGCTGAAACGGTTAAGGGGTTTTCTTGATCGTTTAATCACGTGGATTAACCTTAGTTAACCGATTAATCACTTGTCCAAATGGATATCTGAATAATTTCCATACCGTTGATGATTTACACCATGAACCTTTTGCCCAACGTAACAAACAAAACCGACTAGGTCTATATACAAAACTATCCATTCAAATTTATTATGTTTTCAATTTATGTCTCAAAAACATAGCTTATGACCCCTCAGTGGAACGTGCTCGTTGAGCTCATTCCAATGAGGGATCATAACCTATGTTTTTGAGACACACATTGAAAATTTTTAGTAATTCAAGAATCTATTTTGCAAGTGTCGTCTGCTACCCTCATTGGGTAAATGTTAACTTGAGAATGACCAGTTCCAGCTACTAATACAGTATAATGATCATGCAAGGAAACAAGCATGTCATCACGTAACTTGTATGCTTTACTCTGTCTCATATAAGTGATGTGAGTCAGTGTGACAATGTTTGCCTGTTTTGGAGCAAGTTTGTTCCTTTGTTAACCCAGAAAATACTGTAGTTTCAATGTAACGATTAATCCAACAGTTACTTTTTTTTGATTGATCAAGACGTTGATCATTGGTTAATCGAGTAATCGGTTAACCGTTTCAACTCTATTAGTCACAAAACGGGATTAATTAAGAAAGCAAACTGACTAATTTTTATGGCAAATGTTGTTATCATACTTTCCCAATCGCGTGTTCGAAGGGATTGCAAAGGAAGCGATCGCCGACCTTTAACCTTTACTCTACAAATAGGCCCATAATTTAGAAACAAAACAGCTAAGAAAAAAAATTCAAACCATTTCAACATAAACCATAACGTGACCCCTTATTGGCAGGAGGTCGATATGGTTTTACGGAAATTGTTTTCGAAAAGCTGGAAAATAAATATTAAAAATAGCAAACTTTGATATCATCTCTGTTAAAAGGTAAAGTCCACGTAGAAAACAACTGCATCTATTTTTATGCAAATTGTTTCCAGAGGCGGTACCAGATTTATGTACAAATGTAAGAGCGAGGCACGGTGGGGCAGGCTTTCCATCAGGAGGGAGAGTTTATAATTTACTTTAACCCTTCACTTAACGAGAAACGCAGACGAATCTTGTTTTTTCTTCGAAGCCTTTCAGTTGCTTTGTTTTGCTTAAAAACCTTCTAATTCGAACATCGAACAAGCTCAGCAAGCTTGTTCCACGAAGAGTTCAGAAGGTATGTTTTGCAGGAAAAAAAAATAATAATAATACCGGATAATGCGTGTCCTACTCCCTTTAGTAAGTATATGGATGCACTACTTAAAGTTATTCTATGGATATTGACGACATGCCAATTTTAACTCTATTTCAGTTATTTCATTCATTATGTCCTCGCGGTAGTACACGTCACACATGTCAGAGCTTCGGTTAACATCTGGATACGCCGGTAACCTATATGTAGAGCCAGTCAGCTCCTGGGTAAGAAAGGTTCTTTCATGAAGCACAAAGAGTGATGAAACAAAGTAGTATAATCCTTTATAATCGCTGCTTGAAAAACGTTAAAAGTATCAAGTTTAACACTGTTCTCTGCGTACATGATATCTCACAATTTATTATTTTAATTATTATTTTTTCAAAGTTTTCAAAAGATTTCATCTAAACTATATCATGTGACACCTCATTTGAACAAACTCAACGAGCGCGTTCCATTGAGGGATCACATGATAGGATTTTTTTGAGATTTTATGAAAAAAAAACAATTTTTTACAACTACTCAGTTTGTAAATTATGTTGGCGATTCGTTAAGTAAATGGTTAACAGTCTAAGCGAGAGATATCCTTCCACGACTGAGAAGATTTTAGCACTTTCCCGATTAACTGCTGGCGCGCTAAATTATATTTGGCAACCAAAATGTGTTCACATGTGTTTGCCTTATTATAATTTAAATGAAATGAAATGAAGTTTATTCAACAAAATACCAAATTTACCAGTAAGATTTGTACAAAGAGTTTTACCTATACAGAATACACTGGTAAATTGTTTGGAGGCAACATAGCCACATTGGCTGTCTTCCTGTTGCCCCAGAAAGTGAAAAAGACAACACAGAAATGGAGTAGACTGGATATTTTTATTCATAAGTACCACTGCCTATGGCTCAGCTATTGAGTGAATAATCAGGAGAAGGAAGACCTCGAATCTACATATTGACCCTTCCCAGTCTACGCGAAAGACTGCACCCGATATGCGCGAGTGCAATTTGACGGTAGACTACAAATTTGGATAAATAAGATTAAACGTGAGATGATGGGCGAAGACATGATTGGGAGATTAATTCGAGGTCGGGTGGGGTGATATAACTGGAGAAGTCACCGGCATAGGCTGGCAATAGCGTCCAACGATTAAGAATGTTTTTCTCTTGGCAGGTGAGACTCGAACAGTCTTCGCCTTGAGTAGAAGTGTAGTGCTAGAATGCCCCATGTCCCACCTGCACATAGTGCACTCTAGCACCCAGGCGACGACATCTTTCTCTCTCTTTCATATAAAGGGTCCCACGGGGGAGTGTGGCGACGTGCGTGTATTATTGAGCGTTAGTCCTACAGTCTGGACACATTTGATACGAACAGGTAACATGTGAGTAGTAGCTTGCTAAGCATTCATCAGTAAGCTGTTTCTTGAAAACATGTCTGGAAGGTAGGGCCCGTAAGTTAGCATCAATTCCATTCCAAATCTTTGGGAAGCTATGTTTTGGCAGTTTGGCAGAGAATTGGGTTCTAGCTTTCTGTGACTGTATCATGCCAACTTGTCTTGTTTGAAGTCCGGAGAAAAAGTGTACACTAAAAAATGTTTTGAATGTGTCGGGCAAATATCGTTTTTCCAGTCGTGCATGAATAGAGAGACATTCACTTTGTATTGTCGTTAAATTTTAGAATGTTATTATCCTTGAATAGGGGATCAGTATGGCTATTAAACTTTGTACAACTAATTACTCGCATCGCGCGTTTCTGTAGAGAGTATATTTTACTGCTGGATGCCCCATGTCCCCACATTTGGATTGCATACAGTAAGTGACTATGAACTAATGTATAATACAGTAATTTCAATGACTTCTTGGGGATAACGTTTTTCACTTCATTCAAACAATAGATTGCACTTGACATCTTGGAACATACTGTGGATATGTGGTACTTAAAATTGAGGTTTTCTTCAAGGTATACGCCTAAGAACTTAGCGACTTTTTCTTGTTGGGAGTTACATATGGGTGAAAGCTTGGTATTGTTAAGAAAAGTATTTAGTAAGTCGGATATGTTCGGACTGTTCGGTGGGTGTAGCATAATATATTTACATTTACGGGCATTCACTTGGAGTTTGTTCCAACAGCACCAGTCGAATATTGTATTCAGCTCAGTATTAACTGAGGTCTCCAGAGTATTCAGGTCATGTCCAGCTGTAAACGGGGTTTTGTCGCCGGCAAATGATAACAGGTTAAGAACAGTGGGGTATCTCATATCATCCACGTAAATTAAGAAGAGGATAGGCCCCAACACAGACCGCTGGGGGACATGTCAGTTTGGGGATCGATTCGTGTTATATTCCACATACTGTTCTCTGCCTGATAAATAACTTCAGAACCAAAAGTTTACTTATCCCTTTTATTCCGTAGAATTCCATTTTGCTAAGTAAAATTTCGTGACTGACGGAGTCATATGCCTTAGACAAATCAAGGAAGACGGCTAGAGTCGTTTGTAGGCTTGTCGTTGCATTCAGCCTGAAGGCACTCTCTCATATATTGTAGCAAGGCGAATCCATGCAAAGAAAGTTCCCTTCAAAGGTAATTTGAAGCAAACCTACTGAATATGAAGGCTTCAGGTTATAGTACCTGAACTTGTGATTAAAGCACAAACATGGGCTTCCATTACTCTACATGTACCAGTTAATTCATTTTTTACCTAAAATAATCCATCTTTCGATGTCCTTTGCTTTCAGTCATGCACCCCTTTTATGTTGGTTTACAAGTTGCAAATGACGATGATGTCGTGTTAATTTGTTTTTCTCTTTTTACAGTACTGATTGTTGTGTCAACCGAAGACAACTTTCAAAACCCCGCATGCACCATGGGGAAAGTTGTCTGTCCACGGATATATGCACCGATCTGTGGAACGGACATGGTAACTTACACAAATGAATGCGAAATGTGTCGACTGGTATACGTTGAAGCAAATATCAACCAGATGGAACAGAGAATTAAAATTCGAAACAGAGGTAGGTACACTCAATTACTGAAGTGATGACATGGTTGACTCAAGGCCTGGTAAGTTTGTGTGATGTAGCTTCAACAGCTGTACAACACCAACCTCAGCGTAAATGTATCGTGATATTGCCATGGTTCATTTTCAGGGGAGACCGCACTTGCTCGCGACTATAACCGTGCAACGTTTCCGGAAACCATCCCATATTCTTTTTCTTATACAGCCTGTTCTGGTGATGGCAAAGTAGGCAGTGCTGCAAGGATGAATCGATTACCCTAACCGGAACTGCTACAAGCTTTTCCCAATTATAACATTAACTTACAGTGCAGCCGACGTGGACTGATCATTTTTCAGGGGTGGGCAATATTTCTACACACGCAATAACATTAGATTCCAAACACTAATTACAGGAATAATTATCAAACATTTAATTAATGAAGTACTGGGTAAAACCCGGAGCTTCATTAATTAAATGTTTGCTGATAATGATTTTTATTACCTGGTAAACGCATGCGTGGACATCACTGCCCTCATGTGGATTACGACAAATCTGTACTTGTGGAAGAAATGCGGAAATCTTCCTGTATTGGTGGATTCAGACGAGGCGAAATACATCACGATTGCAGTGTGCATTCAACATTTCTCAATGAAATACAGATATTGAGACACTGAGAAATGTGCTTGATACACCACTCGCGATATCCAGGCTTCGTGTAAAAATGTCATGTAAGAACAGATCTGACATAACTCGTTACGCACCTGTTTACGTTGTGATGTGAATGAAATGCTTTTGATACAAACAAGAAAGTAGAAAGTGCTATTTTACTTTTAAAATATCAACTTCATTCATAACTTATTCAAATTTAATCGCCGTGTAAACACAGAACACAGCCCAGGTAAGACACCGGGTATAGGAATAGTTACATAATGATAAACGTTTTGAGTTCCTTCCACCAGCAAAGCTTCGAGACATTCCGACAATTGTATTTTTCGTTGCTATTTTAGTCTGGCGCGTTCACCATGTTATAGTAGGCCATCAGGTACCATGGTGCAGCCCTCGGGAAAATTTTTCTACATCCCATTTTTCTGCAAGTCCAATGTCTCTAAAGCATTTTCCTACTTTCAGCCACTGGAGGCAGGTGTGTTTGTGAATTACAGCGTGTAATATACGTTATCATAAAAAATGCCAGAAAATGATGAAGTTTGAAAGTTTAAGATAATAACTCAATTTGTCTAAAAAAGAACCCAGCAAAACTGGTTCATTTGATGAATTTAAGTATTAGCTTTAAGTACGAAGTATTTAAGTATTGGCAACTTGATTATATAAAACTTGTCACACTTTTATGCCCGTTTTCCGGATTGTTTTTCTACAATTCAAGTTATCGTTCGGTACTTTAAGCGAGAAGGAATACTTTTCCATCTATTTCTAACCACAAACTTCCACCAAAAATTATCATTATCAAATAACTGAAGTATAAGCAATCAAGTGAATAGTATTTGCCCTCAGTTACTTGAGTCGTTTTCACCGTGGGAGCCCCGGGAAATGCATGGTCAAGAAAATGTTTCCCTTGATGCGATTCTCTATAACATTACCTCCCCTTAATTTGGTAAAGCTGTTCAGGCATTTTACACTGAGAGAGATGGGAACTTCATATAAAAACTTATTTTTTCGTCTCGCAAGTTCAGTAATCTGAAGGGAGATAATTTTCGAGTAAGATATTATTTTAATCAACATTGTTAGGTATGGGGACAGTGCTCCGAAAGTTTTGTGTTACTGGTAAAATTGGACCCGGCAACGTACACCTGGCACTGAAGCTAGCTACGATGGGCAGCACATGTATGCCCGATCAGATATCCTAGACTCCATGGCTCAGTTGTTGTCCTGATATTGCCATAGTAGATTAAGTGACATTATTACTTTCCAAAGTGTGATTTACTGGAATTTCCGGGGTTTTTTTTATTGTAAACGATAATTTAACAAGTGAATTATGCAATTGACAATAGGGTCATGTATCCGTGTGCGCAAACGAAGATGCTTTGCCGTGTGTGTAACGGGGACTTCATTGTGTTTTGTTTTTTAACATTTTACCTAACATGGAAAGCAGACGACACTTGCAAAAACAATTCTTGAATAACTACTATTTTAATTTTTTGTCTCAAAAACATAGGTTATGACCCCTCATGGGAACGAGCTCAACGAGCTCGTTCCCATGAGAGGTCATAACCTATGTTTTTGAAACAAAAAATGAAAAAATAATGAAAATTAATTGACCATTTTGGAGATTAGCACTGGCCGGATTTGGCCGTTAAGTTAGGTAAAGGGTTAAATAATACAATTATCGTTAATAATGAAAAGTAATAAACAGAGGAATCGCTTGACTGGTTACGTGAAATAATTCATTCGAGACGAGCGACTATATTGTAAAACACTCGTGCGCATTCGCGCACTCGTGTTTGTACAACGTCCCTCACCTCTCATGAATTATTTCACGTAACCAGTCAAGTCAAGCAATTACTCTCTATTTAAATACCAATATTATATATTACTAGAGTATTGTGCGTTATCGATATCATTTTTTTCGGTACAGGAAATGTACATGTAGGTATATTGTCATTGACGCCATGCATATTTGCACAGAAAAAAACCCCGAAGAAATCGGGTGCTGTAAAACCCTCATAGCAAACGTCCATGTGATTATTTTCCCAATTCCTAAGGATATTTCTCTTATGGGGAAGTTGGTGTTTTTTTGTATTTTCGTGATAAACTAAGCATTTATTGTATTATGTTCCAATAAGGCTGAACTCCCCGACTTTTGACTGGATGACAGCTCAAGTAGTTTCTTCCATTTTTACGGCTCTTGGGTCTGACGTCGCTCCGCGAAACATTCGAAATGGCGTTGCGCGTTTCGTAATCAACGGAGTGATTTGCAAACCGCTTCACGTTTCTATATTTTTCTCAGGTGCAGAAGGTGGTGTTCCGAATGAAGTATTGCTGTAATTACAAATCAGTTTACGATTTGAGTGACCTCGACCTTAGTATTTATTCATTATATTCCAGCGACGGCGTAGAGTACGCGAGGGTTTTGTTTACTAAACTTGTTGTCGTTAAAAGTTGTCCGGTTCATTTCACGATGCAGGTTTGCAGCTGTGGATAGGGTCCAATGGAACGCAAACGCTATTGTGATGGATTGACGGTAAGATGGTCTGAGGTTTGCGGCCCGGAGCTTAGATCATGTTACCTTCATTTCATCACAATAATAATATGGGTAGAGCTAAGATAAGAATCCATAATAGATACATCAACAGTTAATTAATCATCACCTTTGACATGTTCATCGGTCAGTTATATAACTTGAATCAGTCTTAACTGCTCACGCGCTTTTTTCGACTTTGGGCCAAGATAACCAGATGAGAACAAGGCGATAATTGGCCAATTCACTAGCTTTTTCACACTCAAGATCGAAATTTAGTGCTCACACGAAACCTGATAAAAGTGTTCCCAGATCATATCACTGTCTTTTATTTACAGTACGCGGAGAGTGTATTGTCAATAAATCACCCACAGAGTGGAGATTCCACCCAAGCAATAATTGCGAATTTGTTGCAAAGCACAACCAGCACCAGCAATGTTTCAGCCAATGGACCTCCGGGTTAAACCCGGAGGTCCATTGGCTGAAACATTGCTTGTGTTTTTTGTCGATATGAACAAAATTTGACAGGTATAGCTTGGGTGATAACCCCACTCAACGGGTGATTTACTTACAATCCACTTTCCACGTACCGTATATGGCACTATCCGTACATACCCAAACTTAGAGGTGACTTAGGTGTTCGGGGATCCATAGAGTTGAAACCAACAGCCCTCAATTCTAATAGACTGCCCCACTCCTGGAGATGTAGCTGGATGAGCCTCTCTATCACAAATATATGACACCTAACCTGGTATGGTGGAAATATAGGCTGGGAGGTGAATAACTTTCAAACACCCTGGTGACCTTGTATACATGTATATGCGCGCACAGCATTGCTCATCCAACTGAATTGTGATGTTGTCTTCACTTGATATCAGAGGAGCAGAATTTTCGTTCTCTTGTATTTTTTGTGACAATGTTCGCAACCTGATTCGTTGATGGGGCTCTATAAACCGAACACAGTCAGTTCGGGCATTTTTCTCGTAGTAAAATTACAGAACCCTCTGAAATGAGTTGTTGGACAACCACAACAACGGCCATATTACCTCTTTGTTCTATGTTGATAATCACAGCCTGCAATCTATTTCACAGGGCGCTTCTAAAGAAATCTGATCAATAAATGGAAATAGTAATAGAGGGATATGGGCTGGATGTGCGCTTTTTGATATTTCCATAATTTATTTCAACTGGTATTGCGTGCATGTAAATGCCTATATGTAACGCACATAGTTTTTTCTTGTCATTTTTTGACTGATAGAAAAAATGAAGGGTGTGTTGCACAGAACCCGAATTAAGACATATCTACAACTAAGGTTTTTGAATAGGGGGTTCCAGGGATTCCTGGAAGTCTTTTTCTGCATTATGGTGATAGCTGTAAACGAAGGATATGACTATATAGAGAGTAATCGCTTGACTGGACTGGTTACGTGAAATAATTCACGAGAGGTGAGGGCCGTTGTACAAACACGAGTGCGCGAATGTGCCCGAGTGTTTTACAATATAGTCCCTCGCCTCGAATGAATTATTTCACGGAACCAGTCCAGTCAAGCGATTACTTTGTTTATTACTTTTCATTATTAACGATAATTATTTTATTTAACGCTTTACCTAACGTTACGGCCCAAACCGGCCAGCGCTATTCTCAAAAATCGCCAATTAATTTTAATTATGTTTTCATTTTTTGTCTCTGAAACATAGGTTATGACCCCTCATTGGAACGAGCCCGTCGAGCTCGTTCCCATGAGGGGGCATAACCTACGTTTTTGAGACAAAAAATGAAAACAATAGTTATTCAAGAATTTGTTTTTGCATGTGTCGTCTGCTTTTCATGTTAGGTAAAGGGTTAAAAAAAACCAAAAAACCCAATGAAGTCCCCATTACACCCACGGCAAAGCGTCTTCGTTTGCGCGCACGGATACATGACCCAATTGTTGATTGAAAAATTCACTTGTGAAGTTATCGTTTATAATCAAACCTGAAATCCCAGTAAATCACACTTTGGAAAGTAATAAAAACACTTTCTATGGCTGATGTTGCTTCGTGTATCCAAGAACAAGGCTAGGATATCAGATAAGTCGAGAAAAAGTTTTCAAATTGTTTTCGTTTCTTTCATAGGAAATTTCATTGGTCCTTGTTGTCATATTTTGATGTCACGTGTGATTCTGTATTTGGAAATCAACAAAGCTGCATGTGAACAAACACACTCATACAATAATCGAAATATGATATCACTGAAGAGGTCACCAAGTAAATGATTCTTACTGTTACTAACAATTCGTAGAAAATATTTTCCAATGGGAATTCCCGTTTTTCGTGAGATTTTGTGAGAATTTCATGGTTAAAATAAATGTCAACAAACATTTTATCATGTGATAACCGCATGGCGTGGTCTGGCTTGTCTTCCTCATGTTTTATTGGTGTCATGTTTACAATCACTTTAAAGTGCAAAAAGCATGTGAGTGGTGGTGTTTGTTGAGAGTTATGTGCGAACAGATGCCCTACCTACAAGTACTTGTTGCTATTCTCGAACCTCAATCGATCGACTGCGGTTTTCGAAAATAGGAAACGAAGACAAAGAAATAGAATCATGTTTTCGCAAAGTAGTAAATATTACTAAAATTCAATGGAAAATGCATTCGGGCCCATCCGCTTGTGTGCATTGGAGATATATCTCAGTTCTGATATACAAATCAATGCACTTGGATTTTTTCAACATCATTCAACGTGAAGGCTAATTTTCTATTTCGTTATCTGATTACAGTCATAACCCTTTGAGCCCTGATAATATCTACATGACAGTTCAATGGCATTAATTGGAAGAGTCCATATCGTTATGTGAGGGAAGACTAATTAATATTTTCCTAGGACAACCTAAGAGTTGTACGGTGAAACCATTGATTGGTCTACCATACAAATTCACGGAACAATCATCTACTTTATAAGTAGGGATCGTGGTGACTCATTAGTTACGGCATTGAACTTCGAACCGAAAAAATCACGGTTGGATCCCCGCTAGGGGTAACTGGGTTGTGTCCTTGGACAAGGCACTTACTCCCAGGTGGGGGACGGTGGCGCTGAGTACTACGACGCACTGTACGGCGATAGTGCACTTGTCTTCAACCAGTGCTAACCCTGCTTGTGGAGTTAGTCCGGTGTGGAGTCTGACAGTTGCCCGCCGCTTCTCGGTGAATCTATCTGTGGACTACAACTTTTTTGCACCCGTATAACTATCCGACACTAGGTGACCCTGGATGTGGAAAGCGTCTTTAAACCGAAATAAATAAATGTTATCACGGTCCTAGGTCGGAAGATTGGTCTTCCGGATTCAAAGGGTTAAATCAGTTATGATTGATACAGCTCGCAATGAAATTCCATTACTATTGTTATAATCCATGACAACACAACAAGGCAAAAGATGGAGAGCGTAGTCCAGCTAAATATCATTATCAGTGATATTCTTGTGCTGCTGTCATATGGCTGTTGATGATGTAAACAACAAGTTTTTTTTAACACACAAATGAGAAAAGTTCACAAGAAAACTCTTTATCCGAATATATTGTGGGATGGACAGCGAGTGATGAGTGGGATTTGTACTGGTTTGGAATCCGACTCACCTTCCTTCTGCGCCTCCGGGTACATCTTTTTTTACACGAGAATGTGTTTTTATGCACCCTGTAATTGGGTAGAAAATTTCATCAAGAGAGCAGCACCAAAAAGCACAAAGTAGCTAACCCTAACATTACTGGCATAACCCCAAGGCACTGTCTTCACAGATCGCCATTCAAGGCTGATTATTTGTTTCAATCTCTGCTTCCAAGACATGGCGTTATAATCCACCCATTAGAATGAGATCGTAACGCTCATCACACTAAAGTGCCATAAGTTAAGCTTTGGTGGCCAAAAGTGATTTTATTTTGTTATAACACAGATAACCCCAGGGCACTGTTTCAAAGAAACCTCTTTATCCGAATATATTCTGGGATGGACAGCGACCGATGAGTGGGAATTGTACTGGTTTGGAATCCGACTCACCTTCCTTCTGCGTCTCCAGAACATATTTTCGTGCCTATCGCAGTTTTCCGTTCACCCACACATCATGTTTCGGTTTTCCACTTTGAGATTATTGTCCTTATGCCTGTATTATGGAACGGAAATCCCATTTTGTCCCTGACTACCAGGGAACAAAATCAGAACAGAGTTTCCTGTAACGGCACCTGCACGTAAATCCACAGACGCCGAGGTACTATAGACAGTCAGAGACAAAAAATATAATAACAATAATAATAATAATGTAGTTTATAGCCGAGTCTCCACACAAGGTGCTCACGGGCTTCACAAACAATGTTATATATACAAATAAAGAAATGCATACAAACACAGATACAGGTTATTCGATGTTGTACACACTTTTGAACAGATGTGACTTAAGAGACGACTTAAATGTCTCTACGCTTTGGGGTACGTTGAATTGTTCCGGTAATTGATTCCAGAGGTAGGGTGCAGCTGCCGAAAATGAGCGATCTCCTGCAGTAACCAGGTTGTAAGACTTTCTAACCAAGTTGTTAGAGGAAGAAGATCGGAGAGCTCTAGCTGGTTTGTATTCCTCGACAAGCGAGGTTAGATAAGATGGAGCAATGCCATTAATACACCTGAATGTGAGTAACAGAATTTTGAAATAATATTAAAAAACTGCCCCTTCATTATCGATGATTTTAATTTTTTTTTTGAGAAGTTCAAAAAATTTGAGTCCTCGTGAAGTGTTTGGTTTATCTAATAGATTAAAATAGATATAGAATTATATTTGATACAATTTTATGTCATATGTTTATGTTTATTCTTAAAGGTGTCTGTCCGGAAGACAACGACGAAACAAAACTTGGTACCAATACCGGCACATCACTTGTTCATTGGTACGAGCCTTCAATGAGTGAAGTTGATCCTCAGTTTCCTCTAAAAAATAGTTTTATGTCTTGGTTTATGAATCAACATTTTATACAGCAGCGCAAAAATTTCTTTCCTAGAAGGGTAGGTATATTAATGATTAACTAATAAAGCTGACACTCTTTGAACAAATATTTGTATGCGTACTCTGTCACATCCTCTGAGCTAACCAATGACGTCAACTACGGTAATCTCAACTTGTTGGATTCAGTATTTACCCTTTGAACACGAGAGGCCGCTTTACCGACCCAGGGACGTGGTATGTCATACTTTCATTAAGTAGGATGTCTTTAAGTTAAGGTTAAGGGTTGGGTAGACCAATGGATATTTTCAACGTGCAGCGCAAAGGCTGCACGTTGAAAATATTGATCGGTCTACCCCCAAATAATGAATATGGATTCTTCTGATTGCTGCATTTCAACTGATATGGAATATACCACCACGGTTCAAAGGATTAAGGGGTTGCTTGAAATTTATGGGTGCCAAATGAACTCTTGTAAAGCCAAGTATAATCTGACTGTAAATGAGAACTATTTAACCTTGTATCGCTATTTACTTAACGCATCGCCCGCATCCGCCCGCGTAATATGCACATTCAGCAGTTGAACAAATATTATATTTCGAACAATTTCAACACAACCATATCATGTGACCCCTCATTGGAACAAGCTCGTCGAGCTCGTTCCAACGAGGGGTCACATGATATGGTTTTGTTGACATTTTTTGAAAAATGTAAAAAAATGATATTTAAAATAATAAATTTTGATATCGTCTGCATTGAGTAAAGGGTTAAGTGCAGAAGACGTCACTTGCAATACTAAATGTGGCACATCCTATGACCTTTCCAACGACATCAACTACGCTTATCATAACTTGATGCATTCAGTATTAAGGCCTGCTCGAAAGTTTCTTTTTGGTGCCGGGGGAATTTGTGTTTTGTTCCAAATGAATTACCTTGGTTCCAAGTGAAAGCCTTTATTGCCAAGTGTAAAGCTGAGTGTAAATGAGAATTAATTAACATAGTATCGTCCTTTGAGTGCCAAAAGACGTCATCTGCAGAGCTAAAGCCACGAAGTCAAATCACGGAAAAACGTAGAATCTTTCATATCAACCGCCCCATACTGATGCTAGAATTTTAAACAGCAAATTTTAGCCATAATGTAACTAGAAATTTAACCAATTCAGAGCTCATTGAGGTTTGTGAAACAAGATTGAATTAAATTTTGTTTAAATTCCTAATTACATTATGAGGAAAATTTGCTTGTAGAAGATTTGATGGTTCAACATCAGGTGCAGGAATATTAACTGATGCTACGGGATCAGTATGCAAACATGCAAATATTAGGATATGACACAATAAGGGTGGAGTACAAGGGGCTGGAATCAACGACCCGAGTTGGAGTTTTTTTCTATATTTCACGAGCGTCTTCGGCGCTCGTGAAGTACCGGGAAAACTCTAGCAAAAATATTTGGTTTCTTGTCACTCACACTCTACTCGAGATGTGTATCATATTTTTACCACGACCAACTAGAACATTTAAGTGAGCCGTTGCTTGATACTGCACACGCGGCCATGTCTAAAAAACCTTGAGAAATCCAAAACGTTTCAGTCAATGAAGCTGATATTGGCAGACATTTTTCGCCTTCGGTGGTCTGTTTATACTTTCTGGCGTGACGCTGTTTTGTATCGAATCATTTCATTCACGTCATAATGTCACCCAGACGCGCAACATCCAATCAAACGTACCAGGTGTATCTAGAACATTCCTCACTGTCTGTATGGTATCGCGTAACGTGGAATACGCACAGCCATCGTAGTACAGTTAAAACTAGAAGTCCTGTCATGAACTGTGCGCTTATCTAGGCTTAATTGCGCGTAGGAATTGCGCGCAATTGCCATATCGAATGGCATCCAAAGCACGGCATGTTCTCCTGGTTACTCATAGTAAACACAAGCAATGTTTCTGCCAATGGACCTCCGGGTTACCCGGAGGTCCATTGGCTGAAACATTGCTTGTGCACAGGCCATTTGTGCAGAATTTGGTAGCCTTACTATGGTCGTAACGTGTAGATTAACGCGCAGATCGACGTGCTATTTGTGCGCATTTCATGACAGGACTTCTAGTTTTAACTGTAGGAATAAAACTGAAATTACTTTTCAGCGACTCTGTCAATAGACATGTGATAACTTACTATACCTCGAATAACATAACAATTCATCGAGTACAAGCCAGAACTTGTGACCAAATGTATATTATACAATTATAGACTTTTGTGGTGGTGATGTGATGTGAACCTAAAAAACTTATACTGACGCTGGAGTTAGCCTCGGTCAATATACGTTTCTGAGGTTCATATCATATCACATTTACCACCACAAAAGTCCCTAACTGTTTTATTATATGCACCATCCTTGGATAAATACAATCTTCTATTTGTCAATTTAAAGTCCAGTTATATAAACCAGAAATACTTTTATTTAACAATAAAATAGTTATCATCTGCAGAATAACATAAAAAATAAACAATGTTATCGAGAATACGTCGATTGAAATATAACTGGAGAGGGGATTTCCAACAGCTATATTTAGAAAGTTGATATTCACTGGAAAACCAGTGTACATGAATTTTTGTGTACCACTCACATGTATAATAGAAATGTGCTATTTATAAGTGTATACTAATGTATGTTATACAGAATAAACCCCACGCACCCATGCGCTGCGTAAGAAGAAAGCAGTGATAAAGAAGTTACAAATAAATACCAAGAACTTAATTAAGCACCCCTTTTTGTTTTCGTAGTGGAGTTAATAGAAACTGTCATTACTTTCATGCTATCATTAAGATGGCCAAAAGTGATTGTTTGCGGGACGAATGGTCTATTGACAAATGAAAGACAGCACAATGATGAAAATATGCAGTATGTGTTCTAAGAGATTCAAATCGGGGCTCACTGCAGGCCAAGGTAGTGTTGTAATAGCGTTGATCTGCGAGAATGCTCTCACAGCATGGGAACGATGTGGCCTTGTATTGTCGTCCATGAATACAGGGCGAGTAACGAACGGGTGGTTGTAAAAATGAGGCACGACAACCGGATTGAGAATGTCCCGGATGTAATGGTTACCAATGAGATTCCCACGTACCGTCACCACATCAAGTTTACAATCATGAGAGAGGCATCCCCAGATCATTACTGATCCTCCACATAAGGAACAGTAGGTCTGATGTTCCTGGACACGTAAGTAGTATTTCTATGCCTCCACACTCTCCGACGATCATCTGTGACGTGAAGCAGGAACCTACTCTAGTATGCCCAATGGACACTCCTCCATGACCTGAGATGCCATGTTGTCGTGCCAGATACCACTCCAAGCGTCATCTTTGATTCAGATCGGACAGAGCTGTACGCTTGATGACCCTTCTGGACCTCATACCCAGTGCTTTGAGACGGTTTCGGACAGTTATGTTGCACAAACACCTGCTGGTGAGCCAAAGGCATTTCCAAACCCCACTTGAAGCAAAGGGTCCAAGCCTAACAAGGCGTGCCAGACTCTGATCTTCCCGAGGAAATGTCTTTCGGGGTTGTCCAGGCCTTGGCCAGTCCTTAACATCGTTGGTTTGTTGATTTGTTCGGACAAGTCTGCTGCTGACATAATGACTATAGCCATGTTGCCTTCCAATAGCTTTGAATGACATGTCTGTTGCAAGCATGCCAACGATTTGCCATCTTAGTGTCTCTGATAGTCTCCTCCTTGCCATGTCAACATTTACTGATCCAAGAAGTGACAACTTTTCTTGTTTTATACCCAGATATTGCATGTGGATGATAATGTTTTTTGTGATATTCGTGGGTAGCTTGCTTCACGTGGATGGGACGATGTGTTTGGAGTACGCTATCAACCAGAAAGATCATGTTTCACGACATGAAGTGTACTGCAAGACATAGCAATTGTTAAAATATCATAATCAGTAACAGCAGCTTCACTGTCATGAAACATTTCAGTGGGTGCTTAATTAAGTTCCAGATGTATATATATATATATACTGTAATGTGCGGAGTTCTGTGGAACTGGCATGAAGTGCCCCTTGTAATTGCACGAAAGAGTGAGGAATCTAAAATAACGATGACCAGTTTCCATTCAAGCTACCGCTTATCCGCGTTAACCCTTTACCCAATGTAACGGCCAAAACCGTTCAGCGCTATTCACAAAAATCGCCAATTAATTTTCATTATATTTTCATTGTTTTGTCTCAAAAACATAGGTTATGACCCCTCGTTGGAACGAGCTCGACGAGCTCGTTCCAATGAGGGTTCATAGCCTATGTTTTTGAGACAAAAATGAAAAAAAATAGTTATTCAAGAATTGTTTTTGCAAGTGTCGTCTGCTTTTCATGTTTGGTAAAGGGTTAAGGCTATTCCTAATGTCCAACGTTTTAAAAAGAGAAATGGCAATAAGTTAATTTTGAGTCAATGTCCGAGAAGTGAAGTCGTCTGATTATTGGTTTTTAGTTACCGGGAAGTCTCTGTTCGTTTTCTTTTAATCCTAGCTTTATTCAGTATACGGGGGCCATTTTTAAGAGGAAATTGTTGATGACAACGAGTTGCGGATCGACTGTGACAATGTGCCCCAGATACCCATGTAACGTCACGCTCATCTTTAAAAATAACACATCGGAATCCTCTCAGTTTTTCGTTGATGTCACAAAAATAAAGAACTTCAGCGTCTGATACTTAAAAATTACCTTCTCGGGTAGGTATGCTACCACTTGCTAGACACGCTTTCTGGTGTATATGCCCCCACAAAAGCGAGGAAGATTCTAGAATAAAAACTATCTATTCATTTAGTGTAATAGAAGGTTCTCAAAGAGCATCAGCTGTGGTTAAATTATAATTATTGTAACATAACACCAATATATATACAGAACCACACTTATGTTTGAATGGGTTAACGATTACTGGACGAGAGCGAGTGGCGCAGGGATACCACGAGAGCCGGTAGGCTCGAGTGGTTATCCCAGCGCCACACGCTCGAGTCCAGTAATCGTTAACCCATTCAAACATAAGTGTGGTTCTGTATTTATTACACACCCAACCATGAAAAAGAATTCACTGTAATTAATCGCTAATTTAATTAAATAGTCGACAATTTGAACCGTTTAAAGAATTTTAGAGAGAAACGGGCAATTTTGTCAGAGAACCAGTCTTAAGTCTTTGACCTTGCAATCTGTAGAATCGCTGTTGACTCATTTTATTCGCAAAAAATGTCGATCCGAACACTAAAAACTCAAAAGATTGCGTTCAGCATATCAGACGTCACAAATTATGAGGTCTCAAATGTGTTTTCAAAATTGTGTGTCCAGGCATCATTATATCTGGAGGATGGAAAATTACAAGGATTTTAATTTGAATACGGTGCGAACTGGCCGCTCTGTTTAAATTTCGTGCTTTTTAAACTGAAACTAAAAATACAAGTTTGAACTCGGCTTGACGATACATGCACTACTGCCACAAGGCTATCGCATGTGGATTGTACATCGGTCATTTCTGTTCTGCACTGCAACAAACGTACACACTGGACGAGAAAAGACATTTTGTGCAATTGATAATTAACCTTCCGGGACAGTCATTCGATCGTTTGGAGTAACTGAGCCTGAGGGCAGTGAGGCAGTTTGAGATTCCATTCTGACTCCGACTCCGAGTGAACTCTGCAGTCTTGCACTCTTGGTATGTTTGCACTTTAATAGTCTTTATTTTTCAACATTATAAAGTTTCTGACTTGAAATTTAGCCTTCTTTTTATTTTACCTCAAGTCTTGATAACCTTTGTTTGAAATGGGCTGCACTTACAAATAAAAGCTTTAGGTTGTCCACATTATACTACACATATATACAAAGGGTGAAATATATTGCATGATAATTAACTGCAAGAAAATGTCATGTCTTGTCTCCACAGCACAAGTAATTTATTTGTACACCTTTTTTACAACCCCCCACCCACCCATCTATAACCTGACAGCATTTTCTTGAAAGCTCACAAAATGAGTATCAAACACATGCTTAGTCAGAGGCTGAAAGAGAAATAAGGGGGTGGGGGTGGTGGTGTTCTCACCAGTAAGCTCCAACTTATTTTGGTTGATAATATTTTCAAAGATTGATTAATGTTTACATTATTTTGAACTAGTAGTATTATACTTCACCAGTTTGGTATCTGAACGGTTCTGTCAATATTTTTTTCTTGGTATCTGGTTCAAAAAAAATAATTTTTTATGTGTCTGCTCCAATATCTTGTCAGTCTTAAATTTGGAATTTGGTATGAATTTGCATTTAGTAAGTAGTTTTAAAGAGGACTGATAGAATGTGGCTAAAATGATCTAGGCTTTTGGAGAACATTTTCTTGGGAATGGGGGCTGACCAATCAAACTGCCCAGAACTTTTGTTTCAAAATCAAATTGCAGGCCCTTGCCCCGAATTTGCCTATGTAAATGCTCTTCCCACTGCCCTGATATTTGCCAAAATTATAAAAATACCCCCTCTCTCTGAACACTCTGTTCTGAAAATACCAGTCCTTTTCAATGAAAACTGCAAAATTAACTGCTTATTGGTGAAGGGGGTGAGAGTGCCTCAACACCCCCCCCCCCCCCCTCATACACCCATGTAACTAAGTCACATAGGTAGCATTCGATTTAAGTTTTGTTGCAGAGAATTAAAGCAAAATAAGAAATATTCTTGTATAAAACAGAAATACTAGCAAAAATCCTTAATTAGTCATTTAAAAATACACATCAATCTGTGTCTGGAAAATATTGTCATATTGTCTATGTTTTAAATATTCTAATAATTATTTTTGAATTTCAGGGAAGTCATCTCATAAAACTGACAATATATTACATTCATCAGACCACATGTATTTACCACCCCTCCCCTCTTCGTGGTCTCATTCCCACCCTTCTCGAGATTTTTTCAGAATTTCTGTAGCGGGTAGCTGGTAACATTTTTTAATTTCCCCAGTATAAACTCCAGAAAGTCATATTTTAGCAATACTATATCCCCCTAAAAAAGCCCTTCCACCCAGCCCCCACAAAAAAAAATAAAGTAAAATAAACCTGTTGCCCCAACACCCACTAGCACGTAAAAAACATTGGTTCCACAAATGGTAAAAAAAAAACAGGCTTTTCATTCTTTCGAATTTATTTTCTTTATTCAGCTAGTGTGGGGTGGTGGGGGGGGGGTGGTCATCTAGTAAGGGTGGAATTGGAGATAGTTAATTAGTAAAGTTCTGCATGTACTAGCTGTCAAACATCTCCAGGCGCTGTCGGCGTGTCGTCGTCTGTTTTTTTCCGCTTCATGTTAACCAGTATTCAAGATTCATTTTGTCTTGCTTCCTGAGGACTACTTCACCTTAACATGCTTTACAAAGTATGTTTACGTTGGCAAACGTGCTGCTTCGTTGCCGAAGTGTGGATCGAATAAGATTACAGTTACACAGTAGGCCTCGTGTCGACTCGCCGGCAGCACGCAGCGGTGTGAGGGCAACATTGTAACAAAGTTTTATAGGAACTGCACTTGTGGCTGGCTGCAATATCGAACCCAATTGGACTTTGTTGCACTAAAATTAATTTAGTTTTCCTCGATTTTCAATAACGAAAGCAAAGGTTGAGTTTCACTGTTCAATTTCTCAGGCAGAGATCATGTGTCTTTCATGACTTTCAACAGTTTTTAGCATAGTTGTGCATCAAACATTTTGTAATGAGAATCAGTAATTCCGACAGATAAATATAGCCGATGGTTCTCATTGGTTACATTCCACTGAAAGCTGCAAACTATAAGAACCAGTCTAACGAGAGAACTTGTGCACGCGAAGGGTACTTTTTATCGGATTGCACTAGAGCTTTCTGGTTAAAATTACCGCATGCCCCTAAAATCCATGTGATCGTGACAAATACAGTTACGGGTGTGTAATAAAATATAATACTGAGATCACAAAATTGGTCTCGTTCACTTTCGATCAGCTCGCGATTTGAGCGCGACACCCTGAAACAAATAGGTCGTGATTTCATGGATAACATGTCGTGAAACCCAGATTTAATCAAAGAAAAAACGAGATAAAATGTGATGGATAAAAACATCCAAGACTCAATGATCTTTTTTTCGACCAGTGAGATATCATCAATGTTGGGTGAAGGAGACGGATGGAGAATTTCGACTGGATCGGTGTTCTGGTCACGATCCGTCTGAAGTTCTCTGTCCATTTTTGTAATCACACTGCTGTACACATGGACACGTCATTTACTACAAGGTAACCATTGATCGTCACCACGCTGACTATCTAGAGGGACGTATATTGCCCTCCACGCGATTGGTGTACAGGCTGAGGTACCACAAGAAGGAGGCCCATAGAGTATATATATGGTCAGTTGGCCTCTCGTGTTACGCCTACTTTTTGAAATGACTGACGAGTTTTTATCATAGGTCCCACTTTTGTAATAGAAAATCGACAGATTTTATCATAGCTCACAACTTTTGTAATACAATCGCCAGGTTTTGTCATATAAGGTCACGAGTATTGAATAAAAATCGAAATATTTTATCTTACATATAAGCTCACCACTTTTCTCATAGAAATCAACATGTTTTGTAACACATTACTTTTGACATCACATAATGACAAAATATCAGATTATAGATTCCTCCATGTTCTCACATTTTAGCTGTAATTTAGTGACGTGATGTAATTAGGATCTGGGAGTGAAAAGGCCTTGCTTTTGACGTCATTGACGTGTGCGATGGTCAAGATCCAGTCCAAAACCTGTTGACTTGTATGACAAAGGTGGTGAGCTTGTCGTTCATGACAAAAGCTGGCCATTGTTATTAAAACACCTGACTCCGGTTTTCGACAAAACCTGAAGATTTATTACATAAATGGTTTGTTATGACAAAACCTGGCGATTTCGATTACAAAAGGTGTGGGTTATGACAAAAGTCGCCAGTTACTACAAAACTGGCCGTAACATCCGAGTGTACATTGTACAGTACGTGGAGGGTGTATTATCACTAAATTACCCGCAGAGTGGAGATTCCACCCAAGCAATAATTGCAAATTTGTTGCAAAGCCTAAACAAGAACAAGCAATGTTTCAGCCAATGGACCTCCGGGTTAAACCCGGAGGTCCATTGACTGAAACACTGCTTGTGTTTTTGTCGATGTGTACAAAATTTGAAGGTTATAGCTTGGGTGATAACTCCACTCCGCGGATGATTTAGTTACAATCCACTCTCCACGTACTGTATGTCACCTTTGAGATAGGATCTTTACCTTCCTGTTCAGAGATATCAACATTTTTCATTTTTTTTTTCGGTACACCTCAGCCTTGCCTCAAACTGAATAGTCAATCAGACGTTCTGTTTGCCAATTATTTCAAACTTGACATGACGTATTGTACTATTTTAGTGCATACACTGAACGTGGATACTCTGAGTTACTCGCGTTTAAAATATACATGTAAAATAAAAATAGTTTGATAAGAAACAATTGTATCTTTACTTTATCAAGCTTCTGCAATATAAATCACATTGGAAACTGTTATACCTTTCTGCTGCTCCTCGGAAAGTGCCAATTGTCCACATCCCACTTTTATTATTCTTTTATGAACCATGAGTTACCCTACCCCCCTTAATCACTCTGATGAATAACACGTAAGCAACTTTTTTGTATTTAATTTCTTCTTCAAACAATCCTAAAGAAAGACTATTTCACTTGGCAGAATTATAAAACGCAAATACACAATACAGGTGACTGATTTGTGTTAGAAATTTTTCCACGCATAAAAAGAGATATGTACCAAATTGCAACCCGGTGCTTCATTAATTAATAGTTTGCTGATGATGATTTTAATTACCTGGAAAACGCATGTGTGGACATCACTGCCCACGCATGGATTACGAACAGTCCACGGCGACTGCACTGTAATAAAGTTGCTACCTGAGGTAGTAGTTCAACTTTGCTAAGACAGTACGGGAGCGCGGCGGCTCAGTGGTAGACTGTTGGACATCTACAGTACGTGGAGAGTGTATTATCACTAAATCACCCGCAGAGTGGAGATTCCACCCAAGCAATAATTGCAAATTTGTTGCAAAGCATAACAAGCACAAGCAAAGTTTCAGCCAATGGACCTCCGGGTTAAACCCGGAGGTCCATTGGCTGAAACATTGCTTGTGTTTTTAGTCGATATGTACAAACTTAGAAAGTTATAGTTTGGGTGATAACTCCGCGGGTGATTTAGTTACAATCCACTCTCCACGTACTGTATGCTAGAGGTCCGGGACGACATGCGTTGTGTCCTTGGGCAGGGCACTTTATCCTGGTTGCCTACATGGGTGCACGATGACGCCGTGCACTAAGGCGTACTGCACGTCGATGGTGCACGTGTCTTCAAGCGTTGTAACCCTACTTGAGCCGAGTTTGGACGGAGTTAGAATGTTGAGGAGCTGATAGTTGCTCGTCGTGCTCAGTGGTTCTCTCCGGGTACACCGGCTCCCTCCACCCGTAAAACTGCCACGGTCACGATTAGCCACTGTGCACAAGTATGTGACCTTAAACATCAATAAATAAATAAATAACACCGTAAAAATGTTTTTTGGTGTGGTACGTCTAAAGAAATGACTATAACCACATATCATTTTCATTCAGACCGGTTAAGTATCAGATATTTTCAAAATCCCTCATCCGGACATGTTTGGGAAAGCATGCAGTATACCGACGCTGCTTTACGGGGAATAAGTTGAGTTCTCATGATTGCCTGTGTCTATGAAATAACAAAACACAGATGCATAACGGATGATATATCTGTATGAACATTAATACCCCAAAAGGTTGATGTGAAAATGAGGAATATGTTTCAGAGCGCAAAGAATAAACTATGACTTAACATTCGCCATTCTTCCCCTCCGTACCTGTATTTTGTAAATTTTTATTACAATTATTTTTCAGCCGGATTGTCCACCAGCAATTCAGAAATGTGATGCTACTCTAGAGCCTGTTTGTTCTAGCGAGGAGAAGCTATACGTCAACGAATGCTCTCTGTGTAATGTTATCTTCTTCAAGAAATTGATGGGTTCCAAAACATTCATTTATATTAAACGAAGTGGCAGCTGTGGTAACTACAAAACATGACATTATAAGTACTATCCTAGTAAGTTGTGAAAGGTGATCTAAAGGAACAGTCGCACCAAGTTCACTATAACATTTGAGTTAGTTGTTTGGAACATTAGGGGTGATATTGTTTAATTTTATTTACTCATGAAGTACATTACAGGCGACAAGAAGCCTTTGCATACTAGAGTCGATGCGAACGTTACGGGTGATATAAGTTTATAATTATTGATTTTTCTTGTCAGCTTGCTTGCAGCCCGGACGCGGTGTAATATCTGTACACTGAGTAGTGCTGCAAAATAACATTAATATTGATTATATTGCAGGTTTAATCTCGGGAACGGAAATTTCAGGGCTCTGCCGCGCCCGTTCCGAAAGTCGGTCTGGATATTCAGGAAATTCATAGACCATAGTATCAATGATTGTGTATTATAACCTATGATATTACGGCGAATATCAGCTTCTTCCTGGACCAGCTTCGTCTTATGGGAATTTCCCGGTTACCGGTTCTGAAAATCAGTCCTAGTGCCCGAGAAATTCATAAACCACAATCGGGAGGTAAAGGTTGCGAAACGCAACCTTTGATTTCCGATTCTGTCCTATGGATTTCCAGAGTACCCAGACTGATACTCAGAAACGAGAACTGGAAAATTCGCGGTATCGTGACTGGCTTTCAAAATCAAGGACTGGGAAATTTCCGTTCCCGGGATTAAACCCTAATTACATTGAGAGTATTGTGCAACAATCACCCCCACGCCCCACCCCACTCCCACTCACACAAAAGCATTAATTATAATTTTGACGCAACGATTGTGTTCAACTCTGCACATTGAACTCACTGTTCATTATTTCCTTTGTTCAACAGCAAGGCACATGTTTTAGACATTGTACTGACTCAAAATTGGAATTGGAAAAAAAATCTGTGAATAAGTTTTCGCATCAAAATTGATCCTCGCATCATGTCTGATGTGATCCTCACTCACCTCTACGGCACATAATCAGGGAAGTTGCTTTCAAACAAGCTTGATATAGAACAGAAGCGCGGATAGCTTTTCTCTGTTGAAAAATCAAAACAATAGGATCTTTTCACGGCGATGCTTTGCATTGTTAATTCCTGTCGGAGTTTTCTGAACATGCCAAATTCCTGCATCAAGAGGTGTCTTCACGTACAGTTAAAACTAGAAGTCCTGTCACGAATAGTGCGCTTATCTGGGCTTAATTGCGCGTTGGGATTGCGCGCAATTGCCATATCGAATGGCATCCAAAGCACGGCAGTTTCTCTTGGTTACTCAAAGCAAACACATGCAATGTTTCTGCCAATGGACCTCCGGGTTACCCGGAGGTCCATTGGCTGAAACACTGCTTGTGCACAGGCCATATGTATAGAATTTGATAGCTTTACTTGGGCCATAACGCGTATATTAACGCGCATATCAACGTGCTATTTTTGCGCATTTCATGACAGGACTTCTAGTTTTAACTGTAACTCACTTGGAATATTTTAAAAAGTAGTTGCCTAAAAGCGCTGACTAGTTCATAACTGACAATTAATTTTGTCGTAGAAGTATAACAATCGACAAAACTCTAAATTACCGATAACATTCTTGATGGGAGAGAGGCCCCCATTCCTGTCCCACATATATCTTATCCCAGTGGTACAGCTGTGAGCTTTGGGCTTCCTAGTGTGAATTGTCGAATGTCCAATTTGTTCTTCAACGCCGTAGGCGGGACGTACGATTGTGTGACTGGCCATTTGTAAATATTTCTGTTGAGGAATATTCAGTTGTGTTATGTTTGGTTCTTTTTATGTGTTTTTTTTTTGGGTGGGGGGTGCTTTTAAAACATAAACTATGGCCACTCGAGTATGTTTTTCAACCAGCCGCCATTACGCCATTACCTTGGAGTCGGGAAAATCATCTTCACACATCTTGCCTACCCCAGCCACGAGCTCGTATCGCCGAGGGTTCATAAGTTATGTTTTGGAAATAAAATGAGACAAAAAACAAATATAGAAAAAAACAAAACGTTGTCGGATATTCATGAAAAAACTATTGTGTTTTGTATTCAACTCGAGTTAGAAAAAGGCTTGATATTTTATTTCCTCGAAAATCAAGTAGAATGAAAAGTGCGGACCGGCTGCTGTACAACTAGACAGCTGGAACATCAGCGAAAAATGCCTTCGGAAAACTTCTGCCACCCCTGACGCTGTCAAATTAATCAACGAGATAACTCTTCCCAATTGATGACGAGAATGCTGTTGCTCTGTGACAGTAGTCACAGTGTAGCCGCTTTCACTTCATCAAACGTCCTGTGTTTACCTTATACGAAAGCTAATGGCATTGTATCAACTTTCCAATCTCGACAACTGTTTTCATTAACTGTCGGGCCGATCCGACGCGACCCAAGACGTGCAGCCTCGTCCATGCGACGCAAAATTTTCAATTGTATTGCATATCAAGAGAGATAACCAAAACTTGAATTTCTAGCTGGGCGCGGACAGGGGTGGAATCACACACTTCCCATTTATATAATAGACAGAAACTAAATATATTTCAAATATTCAATTTGTATTGCCACGAAAAATGTGCACATCGTCAACACATGAATGTTTCACAGACATCAAAATAATATTCTTTAAAAAAAACGATTCGCGATTACGAGACCTCAGAAAATTAAAAACCTTCGCAAAAATATCAAAAAAATAATTTCGTAGGTGTAAAGAGTGTTAACCTGTTCATGAATAAGTTATATTGAACACAAAAACAGCTTTCCCCGTTAAAATTGCATTAACGTTAAATGACGTGCTGCACGTTTGTGAAAAGGCATGTTTTGCACGTGGAGAGTCTGAAAATTCATGCAGCAGTGTGAATCATTCGGTATTTAAACACTAAAGTAAGGCCTTCCTATCGTTCACATTCAAACTTGCGCTGCTGTTAAAACGACTCCACATTAGCATGCCAAGATTGACAATGAATCAACGTTTCCTTGCCCTGGGTATGATTAGAGCTGGCAGAACACACAGAGAGGTTGCCCAGCATTTGAACTGCCACCGTAACACTGTAGACAGGCCAGTCCATCGACATGCACAACATGATGACGTTCGAGACCGACCCCGCTCCGGGAGACCCCGAGTTACCACCCCTGCACAAGATCGGTATATCCGTGTCGTCCATCTCTGGAACCGGCAACAAACGGCAACGTCGACAGCCAGGAACATCCCTAACCTGAGACGGATACATCCTCAAACAGTAATCAACCGGCTGAGAGAATACGGCTTACGTCATCGAAGACCTGCAATTCGTCCGATTTTGACGTTACGTCATCGTCGTGCTCGACTGCAGTGGTGTAGACAACATCTCAGGCATCCCTTACACTGGTGGCGACGTGTTTTATTCACAGATGAATGTCGTTTCC
Organism: Pictodentalium vernedei; assembly: GCA_031216915.1. NCBI lineage: Eukaryota > Metazoa > Mollusca > Scaphopoda > Dentaliida > Dentaliidae > Pictodentalium > Pictodentalium vernedei. Next base: position 85,870,644 of record CM062292.1, on the reverse strand, counting down.
ATCTTTCATCATCAGATGGCCGCCAGAGAATGTACAGACGTCGAAACGAACGCTACGCAGATCCATGTGTCGTGGAGCGAAACCGTTATGGGGGAGGGTCTCTCATGGTGTGGGGTGGCATCACTGCCCGTAACAGAACTGAGCTGGTCATTATTGATGGCAATCTTAATGCAGCCAGATATCGTCATGAAGTGCTTACACCTATTGTTGTCCCATTTCTGCAACGTCACGGCCCCGCGTCATTCTACAGCAGGACAACGCCCAACCCCACGCAGCTCGTGTTGTTCAACAGTATCTGCAGCAACAACAAGTGGATGCTCTTCCCTGGCCCGCAAATTCGCCCGATATCTCACCCATTGAGCACGTATGAGACGAAATGAAACGTCAGCTACGCCGGCTTCCCCATGCACCGTCAACGCTTGTAAGACAGCTTATCAGAATATGGAACAACATCCCACAACACTTCCATGCTAACTTGTTCGCTTCCATGAGGCATAGATGCACAGCAGTAGTCGATGCAGACGGAGGTCATACCAGACTTTTGTGTTTTACCCTTAGTGTCTTTGACTCTCCATGGCACCAAGAGTATTCGTCGTAGCGTAATGAAATTTCTCGTGTTGATCAAAATTGATTCATCTGTGATTGAATAAAATTTCCATGAATGAAAATGATATATATCTTTTTTTAGTGTTATTTTTTAGCATGCCCACTTTCTTTTTTGGGAGAGTATATATGTGAGCAATGAGGGATCCAGTTATATAGAGATCAATGGCTTCTTCCAACAAATTATTCATAGCTTTCCAATTAATTTTCATTATTTTTTCATTTTTTGTCTCAAAAACATAGGTTATGACCCCTCGTTGGAACGAGCTTGTCGAGCTCGTTCCAATGAGGGGTCATAACCTAAGTTTTTGAGACAAGAAATAAAAAACAAAGTTGTTCAAGAATTTTTTTACGAGCGCCGTCTGCTTGGGTAAAGGGTTGAAAAAAAAACGATCGGCGATTACGAGACGTCAGACAATTAAAAACCTTCGAGAAAATATTTTGCTGAGAAGTGTTTATTTACAGCAACATTTGTATTGTATGTGACGAATGAGCGGTCATACAATCCAGTTGTATAGAGATCAATGGCTTCTTCCAGCAACTTATTCATAGTAAGACATTTTTCGGAGCTGAATTTGAGTTCCGAAGTATAGACATTTTAAATGTTTTAGAGCTGGATGACAGGTGTAAAGTTTCAGCTAACATTCTTAGTTACTTCGGTAGTCCATAAGCTGCACTTTCAATGACATTTTGTACGCCCGCTTAACAAAACATCGACTGTATTTTGTTAAGGCGTTGTCCAGCGTCCGAACGGGCTGGCATTCAGTCCCTTGGGCGGGAGAAGGCGTGTCCTTGCTTAACGGATTTCCTTTGTCTAAGTACCAGGTATGGTTTCCCCGAGTGGTAATCCCTTTGTCAGTAACTGGTAAGGGGTTGGGTTAACAACAAAAGTACAAACCACGGGCTCATATTCCGTACCTTGACCGATAAGAGGTGTGGCCTAAGACTAAATATTTGCTTTGTCTAAGAAGCTGGTGTTATTTTCTTTAGTGGTAATCCCTTTGCCCTTAAGCGGTAGGAGATTGGGTTTGTAACAAAAGGATAAACACCACGTGTTGTTGTGTGACAACACAGTATCGGTTAGCTGCAGTACAGCCGCAGTGGATTTGTCGTAATCGACGCGGAGGCAGTGATGTCCACGCAAACAGGCGACCTTACTCCGTGTATCCTGTGGTATAAAGGTTGATTTTGTTAGCTTTGGATGTTATTGTATTTTGTTTGTATCATAATTGTATAATAAATGACTAATTTTTGCGCATTATACCTTTTGTCTCTTCCTTCATATACGATATTATTAGTTACCCCTTGTCTGATCACGTGGTACGGGTTTTTACCTACCCGAAGCCAGCCGTATCCCATGAGGCCGAAGGCTGGCTTCGGGTAGGTAAAAACCCGTACCACGTGATCAGACAAGGGGTAACGAATTTATCTATTGACTTTCCGTTTTAGAAGTACAATCTATTTCATGTGTGAACACACACAGCATGAGGTCTTTTATCTTCCATTGTTGAGCCATACAGGTTTCTGTCGAATTTTTGTGCAAAAGAGGTTTTTTTGTGAAAATATGCCGCTATGACTAGTATAAAAAAATTATTGAATTTCTTTTTTTCTTTTTGTCTCAAAAAACATAGCTTATGAACCCCACATTGGTAGGTACTCGACAAGCTCATTCCAATAAAGGGTCATGAGCTATATATTGGGGATAAAAACTTAAAATATAATACATGTACACTGTAAAACTGGAATGACGATTTTTTGCGAATAGTGCAGGCCGTGATCAGACATGGGATAACAAATTTACATGTATCTACTGACTTCTACGGGGTATGGACAATTTGTAGATTTCGGATTGAGGCTTCCACTGGGTATGGGAAATTTGTCAGTGGCTGGGCGGACGTATCGTGGGTTTCAGTGAATATGATCTCATACCACGTATCTATCAACCAATCAAATCAAAAAAAAATCACTTTAGTCAATAGATATATCTGCATTCGTTGTTTTTCGATAATTCGTTTATTTCTTCGTTCACATCGCAGTGTGTCAAGGTGAAAACGCGTGAAACATTTTTTCATTATTGATTAACTTCAGATGAAACGGCTCCTGCTGTTATTGAAAATACCGTTCGTGTTCGTGTGATAATGTATGTCAGTGAAAACAATAGAAGTTTAGCCAGGGGATGTGCGTTGGGTGCGAACGCACCTCTCCACAAAACTGGAGTTCGTTCCACTCGAGGGAATATCTCACATTTGTGAATTGAAAATCTAGATAAAATAGTGCGACGTCGCTTACCCCGATACATGGTACTCACTGTGGTTTAGCCACAGAGTACGATGTATCTGGTTACGTTGTTTTGAGTCAAAATGTTCTCGTTTGCATGTAGTCTCTGTATAACACCTGTAGCCAGAAGTTTGATACTTATTTATAGCCTCAGCACAGCAGGGTGGCATTACTAAATTTTACGCTCCGTGAACCTCAATCTGAATCAAGGTCGCAGGCCCAAACAGAAAGAGGTACCCAGATGATAAATTGAGAGATTCTAGCCACCTCTATAGCATCGGCAAATTCACCCTCTGGGGACCTCATTCTGCATATGACAGATTGCTTATTTCCAGACTTGCTCGTGTCGGACCGTTTTACGAGTGGAGGAATCAGACGTACCTGGAAAGAACCACAAAAGACTGGCAAGTAACTGTCAAACTCCCCAATGTACTAACTCCACCTACGCAGGGCTAGCATTGGTCGAAGAGTGCACCATCGACGCGTAGTACTCATTAATACACAGAGCCACGGTGCTCCCACCTGCGCAATTGGGATGAAGTGCCTTCTCCAAGAACACAACGCATTGAGAATCGAATCGAGGACCTTTCGGTTTGAAATCCAATGCCCTAGCCATTGAGCCACCGTGCTCCCTATTGTAAGGTAACTGTATTCCAATCATTACATCAGAGGGAGCGCGGTGGCTCAGTGATTTCGGTATTGAACTTCAAACTGAAAGGTCCACTGTTCGACCTTCACCAGGGGTAACTGCGTTGTGCCTTTAGGCAAGGCACTTCAGGATTGGACTCTAAGATAACAAATTTTCTTTTCTGCTAGTCATACACTTTATTAAAAGACAAGGTTTTTTACGTTTTACTTAGCCTTTTGTCACACATACAGTCGATCATGCAAATGAAGGTCTGTAGTTCCTAATTCTGCACTCTAAGGGTTCGCTTGGCCAATTGGGAGTTCCGGTACGGTGCGTGTTAATCGAATACGAAGTTTCAATGAATAACTGATAAATTTCAAAGACGTCTGGAGTTTCTTTTATAATAATCCAGACATACTAATATTCCAACTACATCAGCAAGGCATGCCTTTAACGAAGGCATGCCTTGCTGAGGTTGTTGGGATATTAGTCAGTCAGGACTTGAAACATCATAGTCGAGACAAATCAGGTTTAACTCCCCCCCCCCCTCCCCCCTCCTCAAACGATCATCTTCGCTACGCCTCTCAACCCAACCTTACATTCGCTTCTTTGTTTGTGCAAATATATTAACGTATTCGTTCGATCTTGTTAGAATACATTGATAGCCTCAACAAATACTGTTCAATCATCGTGTCTGTCCTTTGATGAGTGGTTGGCATTGAAAAAAAACAGCTACTTGTATAAGAACAATCATAAGCCGACAGCCTCTTGCCATGTTATTGAGCAAGTCCATGTGGTCTTATTTAGTTTTCAGGGTGATATCAAGAATTGGATAAAGTGATTTGTGCAGTGTCTTTAAGGACGCCACACTTATCACTCGGAATGTTCGATGAATTACATACCTGAAACAAAACCAGACAGATATCAATGAAAGTTCCCCGCCAAGTGATATAGTTTTCAAACTATGTTCGAATCATTTTAAATAACCAAAGTCAGTGGCTATCTTTCATTAGCTTGGAATTAAAACAACTCAAGTATAGTGCGTAGCAGGTGTGATGTAATTATTTTTTTTGAGCTGTGGATGGTTTTTAATTTGTTTTTTTGTTTTGTTTAAAAAAGCTTCTTCGGTTGTCACACCATGTGAGTAGTGGGTGATGAGACAAATAATACGGGAAGCTGATTACTCCAATGCAGATAACATTCGCTTTGCAACATTGTGAGAAACAAATATTTGAGTTGGACAGAATATATTGCTCCTAGTCTTCAAGTATATAATTAGAGCGCTGCAAAACTTCAAGGCTCGATTCGATGTCGAATCTTAAGCTGATATTCGCTTCGATTCGAAATCAGCTGCCCGATGCGTCTCCTTTCGAATCTTTAAACGAAATATAGCTTGATATTAATTATTGTCGACGTCTCACAAAATGAAACGTTCCGATGGAATTTGTACGTAATTAATGCTGAAAATTAAGATAGAGTGTAATTTTATCTATGTTAACATAAATAGCATATGACCAATAGCATCTCCCATGTCAGTTCTAGTCCCACTACACTGCAAAGATATAGGTTCTCTTTAGAACCAAAACTGGTTCTAATCTTGTCCCTGAGATGGAACCAGTTTTGTTTAAACAGTATTTATTTCAAATCAAATAAATTTATAAAGATTAACATTAAATATTAACAGAATTAAACATAAATTGAGGGTGGTTCAGCCGTAAGTTTAGAGCTTATACGAGGTTGTCTCAAATCATTATTAAGCAAAGGAGATATGAACAGTTGGCATATCGAACCAGTTTTGGTTCTATACAGAATCAAAACTGGTTCGATATGCCAACTGTTCATATCTCCTTTGTTTCAAAATGTTTGGCGACTGCGTTGAATAAGCTCCAAATTTACTGCTGAATCTACTTCAGTTCATGTAATATTCTGTTAAAATTGAATGCTAATCTTGGTAAATTTATTTGATTTGAAATAAATACTGGTTAAACGGAATTGGTTCTCAGGGACAAGATTAGAACCAGTCTTTCTTCTAAAGAGAACCTATATTTTTTGCAGTGTAGTCTCTTCCATTGTTGAAAACAAAGTTTATGTTTTCAAACAATGTTGACAGTGGGCTGTTGCTAACGGCTAGACATGTACAGGGCTTAGTGCTTGTAAGTCTCGCGCCCTTTTCTGGTTTTTTTCCAGCTATCCCATCAAGGCGTGCCGTTTACATTTTACAGTCCCCCTCCCCTTATCGGTCATCTTCGAGACCCATAATTCGACTCGAGATCCATTTCGATTTCGAATAATAGACCCGATTCGATTCGAGATTCGATTCGAATCGAAAATGTGTGATTCGCAGGGCCCTACATATAATACGCGCTACGTTATTGTTTTTTTTTTTTTTTTTGCAGTTTCAATGTAGATCCAGATACTCTTTTCACCCGCAGTATCCAGTCTTAGAAACGGTAGTGCAACATCTTCAGCTGAGCCACTTTCCGTTTTCAGAATTCCATGCAGTTTTGACAACACTGTGAGCGGGCCATAGAAAAGGGAGACTTGGTGGGCAGGGCCGGGAGGGGGTGGTAACCCCGTGGATTCAGAAGGCCAGTCCCAGAACCTGCATCACTAGTAACCCATTGAATTTGAATAAAGGACGCAAGTCAATTACAGACGAAATATGAATTGTCCCATGGAGACGCCCAGTCTATTATCTATATAATTTCATTCACTTCGCTCCAGAATTCGAGAAATTTGCGAATTTTGCAGTCAAAATTGCGGAAACTGTCCGGGATTTGATATCTCGGTGGATATTCCAAATTTGGACTGCAAACGTAGCAAGAACTATACCCTCTATTGCATTAACTTTTAGATCCATTGCAAGTAAAGAACCTAAATTCCAGTCCATCCATTCATAAAATATTATCCATGGCCATTGGACTTTGGTACCTCTTTTGGCCCAAAATGCTTAGTTTCTTGCAGCTGCCATGAAAGTAGTATGTTATGTTGATTTTATGCCAGGTCTGAGAGATTTAAAAGAGTGGAGACATTTTTAAACAAATTTATACCTCTACTATAAACAGACACCATTTTGTGCCAGTATTCAGAAGTATCTCTTTTTATTTCCACACTGGGCCGTTTAGAGTTGTCTTCCTGGGTCGCTCAAAATACATCGCTGTTTAATGTTTCCTTTGAGGTAAGAACGGGCAAAGGAAAGATCCCTTGTGGAACTGGATAATCTCTACCGCTTCAAATGTTTACTGCATTCCCAGTGTCACCAGTAGTTTTATTACCACTGCTTCCACAGCCTTCTGTCACTACAGATATCATACGACTGATAGTGGTACAAGTTTGATGTTGGAATGATAGTTGTAGCAGCTAATAGTGGAGCAATAGGCTACAACAGAGATCGACTCTGAGAGAACTCTAGGACATGATAAAGCCAGTAGCAAGATTGACTTTATTGATGGAATCTAAGAGCAGTAATAAATGAACAAGCCAGTCGTAGTAGGAGAGGACTGTAGTGCTGGACAAAGACAAAATGAGAGAAAGTAATCCATGGGATAGATAATGGTAGCCATAACAATAGCCAGTAGTAGCTACAGTGGTAGATGCTGTATGTTGTAGTTAATAGCAAATCACAGTGGTAGAGATGGAAGAAGATCTATGTAGTCGCATACCCAATAGTCGTGGTAGTTGTCTTCATAGTCTACGGTAGTAATAGCTAGTATGGGGCAATAGGCGAGTAGAGAAGCTAGAAGCTGTAAAAATTCTAGTGTCAAAGTTTGACTTCCTTATGTCTCACCGAACCTTACAGGGAAGAACGAACAGCTACTGTGTAGGCTTGGTCGGGGTATGCACTTTGGTGATGGAGATTGGTAGATCATGATGAAAAAAAACTGGCAGATATAGGTAGACAGTGAGAGTGTAGACAGGTAGACAGTGAGAAACAAAAAAAGGCCACACTTTCCAGATATTGGCGGGCAAAATTGATGGAAAAGTGGAAGGAAAGAAATTGACGGACTATGGTAGAAAACAAATCCAAAAGTTGACACTGGCATGCAATTTGTTAGCCCTCCGATATTCAGCAGGAGATTCGTAAAGAAATGATACGAGAACAACAGTATACAGTACTTATTTTAGTTGGTTCGTTCTACACGATTTGACAAAGCGCCTCTGTACAGAGGTAGCTGATTACTAAGCAGCTTTATTATGTTAAATTGTTCATATTAACATCCATTGATGTCTGTACCACTTTTTTGACGCGGAGCACGAACAAGCTTTCTCAAAGACAACGCTGCGGCCTTCGTCGGAAAGCAAGCTAGAACATCCATGTCTGGTTCAGGAAAGATGGCGTCTAAATTTTCGTGTCTTTTATCTACTGCACATAAATATGCGTCATATGCAATTTACAGATCTGCAGTCATCCTACGTGTAAGGCTGCAAAACGCACCAGATGACTGAAAAAGACTTGTTGTTTTTAAAGACAGCAGATACCTGTACTTCTCCGCGAGTCATTCAGACAATTCGCCTACATTAAAGGTAAAAAGGTAAAGCCGGTAAAAATCTGCACAACGGCCTTTACCACGGCATTGTCAATTGTAGTGTCTTACTTCTAGAGCTGGTTCAAATCACATGTCAACAAACCAGCACCTACCCGCGACCGGTTTATGCCCATATGAAGCTATTTGATCAGGTGCATTATGGTAAATACTCCCGCCCTATTACTACGCAACTAAACAAATAATAAGGCACAGAGAATCTCATATTTGGAATCATATCGAATCCAGAATAGAATCAGGCCTATAATTTAAAATCCAATCGAACCCCGAATCCAAATTATCAACTGTTTAAGTTGTACAGAATGCATCTTCTTACAATCGTCTATTGTATCCAACGGTAACTGATCTGTTTCGGTAAGTAGATCAAACAAGCAGACCATACCAGCTCGGAATCAAAGTAGTTTCGGAATCTAAACCTCCTTGAACTGTGAAGGAGACCTGGTGATAGAAAACGAGTTCAAAAGGAGAGACATGGTGGAATTTTCCGAACATTTCGACGATTCAAAAATTATTAGAAACAGACGATTTCGAATCCAATCAAATTTCGAAGGTTCGCACATCCAGCAAATTATTATTTTGAGAGGGACACCCTAACACTTCCAGGATTTTACCCCTCTCTCTATGTTCAGCAAGTAGATATAGAAAAATGGGCATTCAGCGTGAGCAGCGAACACCAAGGATTAGTGTGATAACGGTAGTAAACTCAGGGTTTGAAGTGATTCATAGATGCACAATTATTATGGTATATTAGGTAAGGACGTGTATTCAGTTTCAAGCAACAACCAACAATTGCAAGTAGGAGAGTGCCCGACGAAAATATGGTACATATTCCGACATACAATTATACAGTTAAGGAAACCTACACAATAAAGTCCGGTTGTTACTATCAGTACTGTAATAACCAATAAATTCTGCGATATCAACCGACTTGTAATAATGAACCTGCAATATAATAAAATCCATCAGAAGTGTAACAACAGGCGATGTAATAAAACTGACCAGCAGTATAAAAAATAGACAGAACGCGATGTGTGTTTGAATCGGTGGGTGTTTTACATAACGAGTTGGAATGGCGTAATCATATTTCGCGAGAGCCGTATTCGGTGGGTGTTTTACCTAACGAGTTGGAATGGCGTAGTCATATTTCGCGACAGCCGTAGGCGTAATCATATTTCGCGAGAGCCGTATTCGGTGGGTGTTTTACCTAACGAGTAAAACGAGTTGGAATGGCGTAGTCATATTTCGCGAGAGCCTACGGCTCTCGCGAAATATGATTACGCCATTCCAACTCGTTATGTAAAACACCCACCGATTCAAACACACATCGCGTTCTGTGTTTATTATACACCTCATGCATTAAAATTCATTTAAATAAACAATTTTTAATTTCGATGTTTAAACCTAAAGGTGAAGAGTCTGTTTGTTTTGACTGAAGCTGTACCGATCAAATGGATCGATAAAAAATCAAAACGACTTTTTCGGAAACAGTGTTTGTTGAAATTCGTATCGTTGTTTCTCTTCGGCTCGTGCCCATTCACGCCTGACCATTTGGTGGCTATTACTGTTAGTAAAAATATAAGTACCAATTTGTGAAGATTTGCAAAACAGCTGGGAGAAACATTTTTAAAAGAAGTTCGAAGCATGTTAAGATGTACGAAGATTTACCGAAATGAAGTTGACCAATTTAGATATAACGGATCCACCAAACGAGAAGGCCACGGGACTGGGTTAATGTTCTGGTTGGAAATGATTGTTTTTTTTTTAAATGTTATCTAATTTCTTGTTAACTATTTTTTGTGAACCGACTTTATTTTGCTTTAGACGTTTTCGTTTTCACATTATGCGACAGACTGTCGATAGTCGTATAACGAAATTTGTAAACTTTTCGAAGCGTAACTAAAGATTCGATGGGAAAGGGACCAGCATGAACGGTGCTGGGAAAAAAGTTCCGGCTTGTACACCACCCATTGAATAGATAATCATTTATGTCATAGCGGCTATTCCGTTAAATACAAGGGTTCAAAGTTGAAAGGATGTGTAATAAAGTATACTATTCAAAACAAATAGGGGATATTTGATAAAAGTGAGATATCTGAAGAAATATATTTATATTTTCATCAAAAAGACAGTTGAGTCATCGCACTGTGACATTTGGTGAATGATTTCAGCGATAGTTGGGTGTCTGACAAGCACGCATTCCACGCACTGAGCTGTAGAAGACATGTCAGAGAATTTACCACACCCAGTCCAAGATCTCAACACCTTGTAAATCCTCCTCGGTTCGCGACATCCGACGTGGCATACTCCTCACCAAACGTCCAATATCAGCGTGACTGATGTTATTCCATTCTTCCTGTAGTGCAGCGGCGAGTTCCTGGACACTGGTGGGGGGGGGGGGGGGGGGGGGTGTTGGCGTTGTCGCACACGCCTGCCAAGCATATCCAATACGTGCGCGATTGGCGAAAGGTCTGGACTTAGCGCTGGCCAAGGCAGTGTAGTGATGTTCTGCTCCTGAAGAAACTTTGTATCGCTGCGGGCCCTGTGTGCTCTTGCACTGTCATCTTGGAAAATGAATCGACGGCCATGACGTCGCTCAAATGGCACCACGTGAACTGCTAACATGTTGTCGCGGTAGAACTGCCCTGTGACAAGCCCTTGGATGACATGTACTGCTGCTCAGCTTGTCATGGTTATCCCATATCATCCCAACACCATAACCGACCACACACAAAAACGATCGAGCTGCTTAACGGTTACGTCGTGGTATCGTTCGTTCCGCCGCCGCCGCCGCCACACTCTGCTTCGCCTGTCGTTGAAGTCGAGAGTGCACCTCGATTCATCGGAAAACATGACATTGCTCCACCGACGATTGTCCCAGCGCTGTCGTGGTCCACAGCAATTACGCCTTGCTGCCAAGTGACATTCACTCAAACTAATTACTGGAATTATTCGCGGTCGTCGAGCGTACAAATTCCAGCTGTGTAGGCGATTTCGGGTAGTCTGACCACTGACTCGCACATCTGTCGCTCGGTGCAGCTGCTATCTAATTTCTGAGCCACTTTGATGGCAGTTACGTAATACTGTGGTTCGGATGAAACCATCCTGGTTAGCAGTTGTCGCCCATGGACGACCTGACCGACGTGTGTCATCAACACTGCCTGTCTGACAGCAGCGTGGCCACAACCTGCTAATCACCGATTGAGTAACGTTGGGAATTTGTGCCACTGCAGTCTGTCTGTTGCCAGCTTCCAACTTAACGTTCGTCGTGTGTCAGTCTTCGCATACCTCAAAAGTTACGTTCGACCAGAAACTATTGATGAACGAGTTTATACCAAGAAAAGAACGATGAGACCTCCGAAAAAGCCCGTCCAATAGAAATAAAAAAATTCAAAACGTACCCCCACAGGCATTAACGAGGCGCTCGTGCGAAAAACCTGCACAAAGTTTTCGTGGGCCGGTGGCATTCATGATCCACACTAAACTTGGTAACATACTGATGTGTCAATAGTAGGAGATGTACCCGATCGTCCCTCGTTACCCAGAGCTTTGCCGGAGCAGCTAGTGTTAAGTTCCAATAGGAACCGGAACCCTTTGCCGGAGCATTGTTTTCCTGTGCAAAAGTTCGGCTCCTTGAAGCTAGATCCGACAAGTGGTGTACGTACTGCATATATAGTATGCTGTGATATGTATAGTGATATATAAAAAAGGGCTATGGGTATATATTATTGGTATGTGATGGGAAATTGAAGGGCAAGGTATCATTGAGGGCTTTTCTTATAGCCGTCATGGCCTTATACGACTAAAAAGAGGTGCCGAAGGCCAGGCGTTCTCCAAAATGAGGTGGTTAAATTGGGGTGCCACGCTATATGGCTGTTAAATACCGAGATGAGGCTAAGAATCATATGTGCGAGTCACTCGAACGAGCAATTGCTCGATAGCTCATTTGCCCGATGGGATTCGAGTCGTTCGTGCAATGACTTATCAGTAACTAATCGGTAGATTCTTGGGTTAAGGAATGAAATAGGCTTTTGTTATTCACAAGAGAAATAACTTTGTATGGATATGAATAAATTACGGGAAATGAAGCAATCTGATTGGTTAATCAGCTTCCGTAAAGGGAACTGATTGGATTATTCAGATAACTGAAACAAGAACAAGTGTTCTCGGAATAAGGTAGGAACTACTGGTATTACGTACCACCTTCCCAGTAACAGGATGATACAAAGCATTCGGTAAGTTAATACTATCAACGGTTAAGGTGGGACCTACAGGGGAATATACTAACCATGCTCTGCTGGCGTTCTGTACTACCAGGCATTAACCCCACCCCAGAATACCGCTTGATAATATGGTGGATCAGTAGTACCAAGGGCTAACAAAAGACTTACAGGGGTATGTACAGCCTATGCTATACTACCGTTCAAAACTACCAAGCATTACGCCCACCCCCACAATATCAACAAGACCTACCATAATGTACTACATATACCAGCCATATAATAAAAGAAAGCAATCGGTTGGTTAATAGTACCAAGCAATAACAGAGGGCCTATAGGGGTATATACCGCCCATGCTATACTACCACTCTAAACTACCAGGCATTACCCCTACCCACAATACCCCTATGCCTAGCATTCCATGCTACCCACACCAGTCATAGGATAGCATGAAGCATTAGGTGGATTAATAGCACTAAGGGCTAACATGGGGTATGTAGGGGTACAAAGCGTACACCATATACTACCACACTAGACTACCATGCATTACCCCCCCCCCCCCCCCCCCCCCCCCACACACACACACACAACAACACAACAACAACGTCTGGTCTTACATACATGTACTACCTAGACCAGTCACATTCGGTCGATTAGTTGTACCAATGGCTTTCGGGGGCCCACAGAGGTATACATCGTCCATACTATACTGCCATTCTATATTGCCAGGCATTACCCCCACCCCCACTCCACAATACCATCTGACCTGCTTTAATGTACTACCTATACCAGTCGTAGAATAAAACAAAGCAATCGGTTGGTTAATAATACCGAGGACAAACAGGGAACCTACAGCGGTATATACAATGCATCCTATGCCCCAGTTCTAAACAAACGATTATAATACTGCCTGACCTAGCGTTACGAACTACCAATACCAGCCATAAGATAATACAAATGATTCGGTAGGTTAATAGTACTAAGGGGGTAATAGGCCAACAGACCTTACTCCTATACTCTCAATCTAAACCACCAAGGACTATCTCGCAACACCGTACTGGCCGACCATGCATGACCCCCATCCCCACAATCCTGCTTGACATAGCTATAGCAGACATAGGATAATATGAAGACTCAAGGGCTAATGATATACCTACATGGGTATATACAATTACTACCATATCACCCATCCCCTTTTCGAGAAGTCCGACACCCTCGACCCGAAAAACGTTATGTCAGATTGTATAGTGGACAACAACGATGGTCAATATCTCTATGACGTCGCGTGAACACCATGACGTAACGACGTCAATAGCAACGTCAACCGTTTCGCGGAAAAAAAAACTGTCAAGGAAACCTACCTTGCCATTCAATTTTCCATCACATACCAATAACATATACCCATAACCCTGGGTGTACATATATCACTATACATATCATAGCATCAGGCATTACTGGAAGCTTATTAGTTTAGATTTTTATTTTTAATTTGTTGTCCCTGAAGACAATCGAACATACACCAGACTAACATGCTGTTTAGAACTGTTCTTTGATTACCAAAACGATATCTTTCTCGATCAGAGCTGACCAGTCGCGACCCACTTACACAAGCTATGTGGATTCAATAAATAAAATATTTCAAAATGAAGACCTAATCATGAAAAAACAAACACAAATATCAAATGAGATTCAATGGTCGCATTTCGTTTTCGACAAGCGAGATTGTAGTATTGTTTGATGAAAACAGACAGATAATTTTGATCAGATCGCGACCCATTCGCGATTCCATCGGAATTATCTATCTGCTTTCGTAATCACTGAACCGTATTATAAAACAAATAGTTTTGTGTATATGGTTGACCTTTGTTGACCGAGTCAAAGACTATCTATCCAAACCCCTTCAGACTCACAAGCAAAGACTTTGTATCCAAACTCCTTCAGACTCACAAGCAAAGACTACCTATCCAAACTCCTTCAGACTCATAAGCAAAACTTACCTATCCAAACTCCTTCAGACTCACAAGCGAAGACTTTCTAACCAAACTCCTTCAGACTCACAAACAAAGACTACCTATCCAAACTCCTTCAGACTCACAAGCAAAGACTACCTATCGAAACTCCTTCAGACTCACAAGCGAAGACTTTCTATCCAAACTCCTTCAGACTCACAGGCAAAGACTTCCTATTCAAACTCCTTCAGACTCACAAGCAAAGTCTTTGTATCCAAACTTCTTCAGGCTCACAAGCAAAGACTACCTTCCCAAACTCCTTAAGACTCACAAGCAAAGACTACCTATCCAAACTCCTTCAGACTCACAATACTTTGTATCCAAACTCTTTCAGACTCACAAGCAAAGACTACCTACCCAAACTCCTTCAGACTCACAAGCAAAGACTTTGTATCCAAACTCCTTCAGACTCACGAGCAAAGACTACCTATCCAAACTCCTTCAGACTCACAAGCAAAGACTGCCTATCCAAACTCCTTCAGACTCACAAGGAAAGACTACCTATTCAAACTCATTCAGACTCACAAGCAAAGACTACCTATCCAAACTTCTTCAGACTCACAAGCAAAGACTACCTTCCCAAACTCCTTAAGACTCACAAGCAAAGACTATCTATCCAAACCCCTTCAGATTCACAAGCAAAGACTACCTATCCAGACTTCTTCAGATTCATAAGCAAATACTATCTATCCAAACCCCTTCAGATCCACAAGCAAAGACTTTGTATCCAAACTTCTTCAGACAAACAAGCAAAGACTACCTACCCAAACTCCTTCAGACTCATAAGCAAAGACTTTGTATCCAAACTCTTTCAGACTCACAAGCAAAGACTTTCTATCCAAACACCTTCAGACTCACAAGCAAAGACTACCTATCCAAACTCCTTCAGACTCACAAGCAAAGACTACCTATCCAAACTCCTTCAGACTCACAAGCAAAGACTACCTATCCAAACTCCTTCAGACTCACAAGCAAAGATTTTGTATCCAAACTCTTTCAGACTCACAAGCAAAGACTACCTATCCAAACTCCTTCAGACTCACAAGCGAAGACTTTCTATCCAAACTCCTTCAGACTCACAAGCAAAGACTTTGTATCCAAACTTCTTCAGACTCACAAGCAAAGACTACCTTCCCAAACTCCTTAAGACTCACAAGCAAAGACTACCTATCCAAACTCCTTCAGACTCACAAGCAAAGACTCTGTATCCATACTCTTCCAGACTCACAAGCAAAGACTACCTACCCAAACTCCTTCAGACTCACAAACAAAGATGACCTATCCAAACTCCTTCAGACTCACAAACAAAGACTACCTACCCAAACTCCTTCAGACTCACAAGCAAAGACTTTACATCCAAACTCCTTCAGACTCACGAGCAAAGACTACCTATCCAAACTCCTTCAGACTCACAAGCAAAGACTTCCTATCCAAACTCCTTCAGACTCACAAGCAAAGACTATCTATCCAAACCCCTTCAGATTCACAAGCAAAGACTACCTATCTAAACTCTTTCAGATTCATAAGCAAAGACTATCTTTCCAAACCCCTTCAGATTCACAAGCAAAGACTTTGTATCCAAACTTCTTCAGACTCACAAGCAAGGACTTCCTATCCAAACGCCTTCAGACTCACAAGCAAATGGTCAATTGATAAAATTTGGTGTAAGGACTATCACAATTAACACCCCCAAGACCTTTTGAAAGATGTTTGAAAAAAGTTGCCTATTTCCATGAATATTATGACATTATAACAATAACATGAGTTTGGAGAGCGTTAAGATTTATTAATCGCCCGAGAGGAATGAATAACACCACGAGGGTTTATTACCGATCCGATCGGGGATCGCTAGTAAGCCAGAAGGCAGTTATTCAGTCCTCAAAGATGTTAATAAACCGGAAGGCTCTACAAAATTATGATATTACTATTATTACCATTTCCAGACGCGAGCACACCTGTTAATGAATTTTGTTTTCATTAACGCCCGCCCCTCGCTTCCGGTTGCATGACCACATGAATTCGTGATCTTCACGGCCGGGTTGAACTCATTTAATTTTTCAGAGAACGCCCGCTAAAGTGTTAATAATACTTGTTAAAGTTATTTACATCACAGGCCGATGAAGTTAATACATCAGTGGTCTATGGTTGTTTTTATTTACACGAATGGTTGATTATTGCATCACTTGTTGATTTTTATAATACCACTATTGATATTGCATGACTGCTTCGTTATCACACTGAATGTTCCAAGTGCCTCTTGTTTAATTATTACATTACTCGCTGATTTTTACAACACTGCTCTTGATATTGTATTAACCTTTTACCCAACTCGGACGATATCAAAATTTATTAATTTAAATATCGTTTTTTAATTTTTTTCGTAAAATTTCAACAAAACCATATCATGTGACCCCTCATTGGAACGAGCTCGACGAGCTCGTTCCAATGAGGGGTCACATGATATGGTTTTGTTGAAATGTTTCGAAAAATAATATTTTTTCAACTGCTGAATCTCCATATTACGCGGGCGGATGTGGGCGATTCGTTGGGTAAAGGGTTAATAGCTGGGTATTACATTACTGAATGCTATAAGCGTCTCTTGTGTTTCACTCAACATGTCAGGTATATGTATGTCTTTGACAGGACGGGGATTTCAACCGTTTCAATATATATGTTCTTAAGCATTCCAGGACGGTCAAGCACAATTTACGATACAGCTGGTGATCCCGTATCAGATAAGGAAAACCGAGACCTTTCCGCTACTGTTAATCTGGCACCGATACTATCAAACTTTATGCATGGTATTTTCAAGGCCTTTACCGCAGGATCTGAACTTCTTTCCATCCATTAAGCCCATACTTTGAAACGATAGATAAAATTATTTATTAGATACGATTTTTGCGGTAAAGCCGAGACATTCGGATAGACGGATTAGGAAAAGTTCTCAGCTTGAGCATTTGTTTAGCACATATTCAATTCCCAGAATAATAGCAAATAATAATAACCTGCTAATTCTATCATAAATGTGTTGGCATTTCAGTTACTAGAATCAATTTTTTGTCCCCTTTCATGGCTTCATTTTCAAATTTTTTTTCGGTAATGAATTTCCAACTAGGGGGAGGGACCGAGAGCGGGTCAAACCTTTCCCGGTCCCTCCCCCTGGTTGGCCATTCACCACCCTACACCCCCCCCCCCCCCCCCCCTTCAATCGGAAACCTCTAGCCACGTCCATGGGAGTAGGAGGAGAGGAAACTTCGGACTTTGTGTAAAGAATGAGAAACAATAACACTGTTAGAAAAGTGTTACAATTGTGAGAATATTTTGTAATTATTTGTTTGGGTTTAATAAAGAGGTTATTACTTTGTTAGTTTCGTATCGGCGGACTGATGCCGCGGCCAATATGACAATAAGTTATAACCTCTTATCACTCAATACCAATGCGGAAGATATTGTGGCAATACCACATCAAATGTTACTGAAAGTAAAAAAAATGCATTCAAGATGACTTGAAATCCCTGGTCGGTTGATCAGAGGTGAGAGCCACTTCATTTTGCATCGCAGATTCAAGTGAAGTGTTGTGTATATCAAGGGAAGGCACTCTATCTCGTTCGATTGTGAAATGGAACGCACTGTGGTCAATAGTACCATACTCCTCCTTTGACTATCAATGTTTTCTATATTATGTATGAACTGTCAGTCTGTGTGAAAATGTATGTAAGATATCGGCATGAAAGCATATGACCTTCCTGCAGATTAGTAAGCACAGCATAAATGAAGATGAGAAAGCTGACAACCTTCCTATCAATGTTCCTAATTTGTTGAATGTGACACGAAGGCAGATTACCTTCATGTCAATGTACCTAATTTGGATGTTGTCTGACATGCGAGAGTGCGCGCTGGCTCAGTGGTAGACTGTTTGGACGTCTATGCTAGAGGTCCCGAGTTCGATCCCCTTCCGGGACTACCTGCGTTGTGTCCTCGGGCAGAGCACTTTATCTCAGTTGCTTACATGGGGGCACTATGACTCAGTGTACTAAGGGGTACTGCACGTTGATGGAGCACATGCCTTCAACTGCTGTGACCATACTTGAGCTACAAAAACAAACATATATATATATATAAACATAGACACATATACATAAACAGACATACATATGCATGTATGCACACATATATATGTATTGTCGGGTTTCAATTCGCTGTTTGAAGACACTTCCTGTGTTCAGTAAATTTTATCTTTTCCCATTTTAATAGGCGTTCCACACACATATTTTTGCCTATCGCTGCTTTTCCAACATTTCTGCACGTTTTAGTAGCTGGTTGAATGGGTGAAAACGTGGTTTATGACCTTCGCATTTACAGCAGTGGATAAAATATATTATCATATGACTCGTCCGTTTTGTTCACTTTAAAACATTTGATATTTTGTTCTCTTATTAATCAGTGATAGATAAAGCCTTCCGTCAATTTCATTGGTCAATTTCAAAACTAGACAGTTTGATTGGCTGAAAAAAATAAAACTGGGCCACATTTTCATAATTTGCATAATTTGAGTTGGGAGCTTTCAATGGTCAATTTCAAAACTGGACAGCCTAATTGGCTAAACAAAATACAACTGGGTGACATTTGCATAATTTCAGAAGGGAGAATTTACGCTATCTGTCCTACTTAGAGTGGGTTATATTGTATTAATCTTTTACCTACAAGAAAAACGCCATTCATTTTTTTTATATTTTCACTTTTTGCTTCCAAAACATAGGTTATAACCCCTCATTGGAACGAGCTCGAGGAGCTCGTTCCAATGAGGGGTCAAAACCTATGTTTTGGAAGCAAAAAATGAAAATTTTTAGTTATACGAGGATGTTTTTTCCAAGTGCCGTCTGCAAATCAAGTTAGGTGATGGGTTAAAAAGTCATACTAAGTGGCTAATTTGTGCGTGTGTGTGTCATATAATAAATAGAATATGACATGAGTATTTTTCTCATATAATATTTATGAAACTCGTCCGATTTTTTTATTTGGGCTCGCCAGACCAATGAAATTGACGGAAGGCTTTATTTGTCACTGATTAATATGAAAACAAAATATCAAATATTTTAAAGTGAACCATACGGACGAGTCATATGATAAATTTTTTTTTGTCATTATTTTATAATCGGCTGTGAGAAGTGATATTTGTCTCCAGTTTTTTAGATATTTTAGGTCTTTATTCTTTTTTGTGTTATTAAGCTTTGAATTTGTGTGTTAGACATTACTCCGCTTTCATATATAAAATTGTAACATTGATGTATGATACCTTGTAGTTGTGGCCATAAGACTTTGCAAAACTCTATCGGCAGTAGCTATTATACTTGCCACTGCATCATTTGTACTTGAGCCATGTATCGTTCCCCCACCAGAGACAGCAAAAGTTCTGACCCTGATAGCGTAGGTACAGGATTAATTTCGGATGAATCAGCACCAAGATCTTGGCTGTCTGGTGTAAATGGCACCCCTTCATCTTTCTCAAAATGTTTATGTCTTACTCGATGTAGCCATAAGGGTTTTACTACTCGATTATAACAACACTTCAAACGATCATGATGAAGAACATAAATTCTGCTTTTGAAATGGCTGGAAAGAGGTGTCAGACTGTTGATCAAAACTTTTTTTCTTGTTAAGGTGAAGTGCCAGCAGTGAACTTCTTAACAAATGAGCTCTGATCCGGTGAATTATGCCTTGGGCTACACTGCAAAACATTTTGGTTCTCTTTAGAACCGAAACTGATTCTAATCTTGTCCCTGGGATGGAACCAGTTCTGTTTAAGCAGTATTTATTTCAAATCAAATAAATTTACCAAGATTAGCATTCAATTTTAACAGAATATTACATGAACTGAAGTAGATTCAGCAGTAAACTTGGAGCTTATTCAACGGAGTCGCCAAACATTTTGAAACAAAGGAGATATGAACAGTTGGCATATCGAACCAGTTTTAGTTCTGAAGAGAAACAAAACTGGTTCGATATGCCAACTGTTCATATCTCCTTTGCTTAATAATGATTTGAGTCAACCTCGTATAAACTCTAAACTTACGGCTGAAACCCCCTCAGTTTATGTTTAATTCTGTTAATATTTAATGTTAATCTTTATAAATTTATTTGATTTGAAATAAATACTGTTTAAACAGAACTGGTTCCATCTCAGGGACAAGATTAGAACCAGTTTTGGTTCTAAAGAGAACCTATATTTTTTGCAGTGTATTTCTGAAAGAATCACCCCACTGAGGAAAAAGAGAACAGGATTTGGTGGAGGAGAAAATATCTTGACCATGTTGTGTGGAACACATGAATGGCCTTCCACAATCAGAAAAAAAACTTTCATCAAGACTATGATATGGCGCATAATCCATGTTTTGTACTTGCTCTTGTTTCCCAAATACTGCAAAAGTAAGGGTTTGAAGCATGTTTTTCATATCAGGGACCTCTTCTCTAAGATCGATTTTACCTGAAATACTCCCTGCTTTAGCTGATCTCTCACTTTGGCCCAGGAGGAGTTTTAGTAAGATTAAAACGTCTAGTCCGTCTGTGTCTGCTATTTGAGTGTGAACAGGAAGAGGAGCTGTCGGATCCAAAATATTCACTTCAGATGATCTTTCTCCTGATTCGCTGCCAAGAACACCAGGTGGCTGAGAATGAGCACATATGTGTTTATAATGTGAACTGAATGATCTTGATGCAGTTTTATGTGGAGATTCGGTGTTAGAAGAAATTAATGTCTGTGTGTCATTATTTGCAGTAAAAGATGCTTTATTTGCATAAAACATATTTTTGAAGTGCTGTAATTTGAGGATTTTTTTTTTGTAATGGCCATCTGTGGAATAACTTCCAGACTCATTTAGGTATGTGGATCATATTGGGGGTCAGTAATTGAAAAAAAAAACTCTTTATAAACTTATTTTTTCCTGAGCTGATTTGCTCTTTCTTTAATTCAGATTATACGTTATCATACTCTTGACTTCTCTAAGCTTGGATCCACCTCCCAAATTAGCTTCATGCTTAAGTCGTTCCACTTGTTGGTCCTTACTATTTACAGTACGTGAAGAATGGATTGTAACTAAATCACCCGCGGAGTGGAGTTATCACCCAAGCTATAACTTTAAAATTGTGTACATATCGACAAAAAACACAAGCAATGTTTCAGCCAATGGACCTCCGGGTTTAACCCGGAGGTCCATTGGCTGAAACTTTGCTCGTGCTGGTTATGCTTTGCAACAAATTTGAAATTATTGCTTGGGTGGAATCTCCACTCTGTGGGTGATTTATTGATAATACACTCTCCACGTACTGTTTTCGAATTCGATTTGATTTTGAGCCAAGGATGCTTGAAAGTTTTGGATCCAAGTTTGAGATAAGCTTTTGCACCATGTGATCTAAACGATCCATGAGTTCTTCCATTTTAGCATTTCGTGGGTTCTGTTCGAAACTAATTTATAGCCTAGCTAACCACTCGGTCAGAGTTTCTAAAGGAATTTATGTTTCCTTAGTTAGATCTCTTAATTCTGTGTGTTTTTTATGATCTCTCACTTCATAACTTTATCAGCTTTAATCTGTCCGATGTTATGTAATTTTCTAAGTTCTTTGTTTATAATTAATTGTAGTCATGGTAATTAATAGGTGTGAGAAAGTGAATGTATAGAAATTCTAACCTCCAAACATGATTGTATTAAAGAGAACAAAAAATGTTCAAAATAAATAATCACACATAATGATAATTTTCCAAGAACAATTCAAACAAAAATAGTTTATGAGAAAAATATTGTGACAAAGTATTGTTGACAATCATTTTTAATCACTATGTGAGGAATCAAAGCAATATAACACTCCTTTCTTCATTGCCTGCACTGATAACTTGGAAAAATGTGATTATTTTTGGCAGAAAAACAGTGAAATACTCATAACAATGAACATACTGACTGAAGGGTTTCAAATCATTTTAAACGAAGTAGAAAATAATAATCCTCCCTGTTTATTGATGTGGAAAAAAATAAGTGGATCTGGAATCCAAAATTCAAGAAATTTGTGAAATATTACTCACAAATAATAAGTGAAACATGGGGTTTCTATGCGTCAAATTCTAAGCATCTCGTCGCCAAATATGAAAATACGATATGCTTCAGTTCCAAATGATACTAAAAGTAAACCATTACCTTCAAGATGACTTGAAATCTTCGGTCCGTTGACAAGAGTTGAGAGTTGGAACAAGTTCAGTCAGCGTCGAAGATTTATCAAGTGAAGTTTTGTGTATATCAAGGGAAATCACTCATTATGGGCTTCGTACTCGAATGTGAAGTGGAAGGAAATGTGCAATTTTGAAACTGGTCAATTGTTCCACAATATACGTGCATGCTTGTGCAAAAGGTGAACACTGATTCCCGGACTTCTCTTTAAAATTTGCAATCTACGTTTTGAAATTGTTTCGCTTGGAATGTTAACCATTACGTCAATAGAATTCTTTCAGTGGGTGGTTTAAACCTTTCAACACTGGGAGTTGAAGACGAGTCGTGATCTACTCTTGGAACCCGGAGCTCGACTCGGATACATATTTTGTACATCCACATAATGGTAATAATCATTTTATCTTACAATATATTGGGGATAAGTCAAGAATGTAGACGAATATATAACGAACTATTCATTCGTACGGATGAACAAAAAGAAAAAAACAGAACTCACGCGAAAGGAACGTGCTTGTATCCGACTCCCTGATACAAACATCTGTATCAGGGAGTCGGATACACGACAGTTGCGGAGTTAATACAGACAAAATACATGTTGATTGTAAGATAAAAAAGTGTATCTACCGCTGCCATCTTAGGATGAGGGTGGGGTGTTGCCATAAATGTAACATGCTCAACAAGAATAACAGCAAACGTTTCTCTAAGATTTCCAATTTTTTTAATTCCTGGCAATCGCCGATAGCTTTTTAAATACTACGATTTGATGTCATGTCTGGGTAAAAAGTGAATATGTTGCTGATGTGTACATTTTTCGTGAAAATACAAAATGAATACTTACAACCTAGTTTAGTTACTATTTATTAGAGCGCGGTGGCTCAGTGGTTACGGCATTGAACTTCAAACCGAGAGGTCCACGGTTCGATCCCCGCCAGGAGTAACTGGGCTGTGTCTTTGGGCAAGACATTTAACACTTACGCTGCCGAAATGACTATTGTCACCTTCAAAACGAGAGGTCCACGGGTCGATCCCCGCCAGGAGTAACTGGGCTCCGAAGCGACTATTGTCACCTATTTTATGATGATTATCTGTACGTTCTGAAAAATGCAGATCAAAGCTACCATCTGATTAATTGTTGGAAAGGGCTCAGAGAGCCCTTTCCCACAATTAATCAGATGATAGAGTTTCAAGTTTGTTATGAATTTTATTAAACTTCCTCGCATGCAGGGGTGCATAGAGATCATCCATATATGGATAAATTGGGCGTGGCAGTAAACGGGTTAATCCAAATTTCCCATTTGGGGGCACGTGTCGCTGTGTTCTAAGTCGTACTGCGCGTCGATGATACACCTGTCTTCAACCAACGCTAACTCTGCATGTATGGAGTTAGTAAGTGGGGGAGTCTGACAGTTGCTCGCCGTTGCTCGGTGG
The DNA here is from genome assembly GCA_031216915.1 of Pictodentalium vernedei. Classification (NCBI taxonomy): domain Eukaryota; kingdom Metazoa; phylum Mollusca; class Scaphopoda; order Dentaliida; family Dentaliidae; genus Pictodentalium; species Pictodentalium vernedei. The sequence goes on along the minus strand of CM062292.1, from coordinate 85,846,722 downwards.
TTCTCTCGGGGTAGTCCTGCTTCCTCCAGCCCTTAAACTGACCGACACGAGGTAACCCCGGCTGCCGAAAGTGTTGTTAGAAACAATAAATAAATAAATAAATAAATAAATAAATAAATAAATAAATAAATAAATAAATATTTATTAGTGATAGAAACAGATGGCGAGCTTGGCGAGTTTGGCGAGGTGATAGAGTGTTACTAGTTTTCGTCGTTAGGTAAACACCATGACGTTTGATGACAGCGTTTTGTCACAACGTTACAGCTTTCAGGCCATCAAACGTCGTGGATTGGGAGTAGTGACCACGTTGATTAACTTGAAGCCACCTTAGCAGAGGGGAGGGGTGCAGATTCAGTTAGGAAACTTTGTTCTGACGTCCCAGCAATTCATTTATATATAGATCAGCGATCTCGATCCAAATCGGCATCGTTATCAGGTTTTGGATCAAGTAATTTTTAGAGTATGTAGGCCTAATTCATCCCCAGGTTATAGGTACATTTACGATGTCTGTTAAGCGGAATTAACACTAGATGCGGGAAGTAGGTTCACCCAATCAAATTGACACCAGTGTTTACCATCATAACTTGACAATCGTGTTTACGCCCAAAAATCAAAATGAAATCGGATTCATACACAATGAATCTCAAGCGTTGTGCCTATTGCAGAAATCGAACTGCAATAAAAATAAAAATTTGATGTCACTCCAGTGATGCATTTAAAAGTCATATGAGAAATGCATTTTATGAATTATTACAGTTTAAACGACTGCACCATAAGCAACGTAGCGAGCACGATGGCTCAATGGTTAGAGCATTGAGGTTCAAACCGAAAGGTCCACGATTCGATCCTGACCAGCGGTAATTGCATCGTGTCCGTGAGCAAAGCACGTAATCCGGATTGCCCCTGTGTGTGCAAGGTGACACTGTGCACTAAGGCGTATTGTACCTCTATGGTGCACATGCCCCGTAGAGGTACAGTGTTCCTCAGTGCTGTACCTCTACCGCTGCTAACCCCTGTTATTACGTTGGAGGGTTTGAAAGTCTCTCACTGCTACTGTCGGGATACTTCAGCTTCCTCCACTCGTAAACCGCCCGCCCTGATGTGACCCTGGCCGTCGAATGTGTCGATAAATCCCATTCAGTACTAAAAAAAAGCTTAAACGACGTACCGCACATATATACACCTGGAACTTTTGCGGAAAGAAAGGTCTATTGACAAATGAGAGACAACACAATGATGAGTGTATGCAGTATTTTAATGGCGCCCATTGCACATATCTGTCACCAATGTTACAGATGGAAAAATGTTCTCTCGACATGTTTTGTGATGGAACTGTCCATGATGAAACAATGCCGGTAATTAGTGACAAAAAAATATAACTTGTGATCTCCTGAACACAATGGCAGTGTCAGATGTCAGTAGCGAGTGTATCCACCACGTGCCCGGATGACAGCATGAACCCTCCTCCTAATGCTACCAGTGAGCCTCCTGATACGGTCCAGAGGCAACTTCCAAATCGGTCAAATTATGGACAGGCGGATCCCTTGCTTGCACACGACAAGAAAGTCGCAGTTGTGTTCTAAAGGGTTCAAATCGGGGCTAATTGCAGGCCAAGGTAGTGCTGTATTAGCGTTGTTCTGAAGGAATGCTCTCACAGCATGGGATCGATGTGGACTTGCATTGTCGACCACGAATACAGGTCGAGTAGCCAACGGGCGGTTGTCAGAATGCGGCACGACAACCTGATTGAGAATGTCCCGAATGTACTGATGACCGTTGAGATTTCCACATACAGTCACCATTTCAAGTTTACAATCATGAGAGAGGCATCCCCAGATCATTACTGATCCTCCACCATAAGGCACAGTAGGTGTGATGTTCTTGGACACGTTAGCAGTACTTCTATGCTTCCACACTCTCATGCGATCATCTGTAACGTGAAGCGGGAAACTTACTCTCCTCTGACCAATGAACTCTCCTCCATATCCTGAGATTCCAATGTTGTCGTTCCATACACCACTTCAAACGTCGTCTTTGATGATGATCGGACAGAGCTGGATGCTTGACCATTCTGAATCTCATAAACAGTGCTTTGAGACGGTTTCGGGCAGTTTTGTTGCACAAACGCATGTTGTGGGACTAAAGGCGTTTCAAAACCCCACTTGAAGCAAAGTGTTCACGCCTGACGAGGCGTGACAGACTCCAATCTTCGCGAGGAAAGGTCTTAGGAGGTTGTTCAGGCCTTGGTCAGTCCTTAACATCGTTGCTTTTTTTGATTTTTTCGGTCAAGTTTGCTGATGACAGAATGACTATAGCCAAGTTACCGTCCAAGGGCTTTGAATGACTTGCCTGTTGCGTCCCAACGAGTTGCAATCTTAGTGCCTTTGACAGTCTCATCCTGCCTTGTCAGCATTTACTGATAAAAGAAGTGACACATTTTCTTGTTTATACCTAGATATTGCATGTGGATGATAGTGTTTTTGTGACATTCGTGGAAAGCATGCTTCACGTGGCCGAGGGTGTGTGTTTGGGGTACTCTTTCAACCAGAAACATTATGTGTCACGAGATGAAATGTACTGCAAGACATAGGAATCATTAAAACATAATTATCAGTAACAGCAACCTCACTGTCATGAAACATTTCAGTGGGTGATTAATTAAGTTGAGGGCGCGATGGCGTCGCGGTAACCGGTTCTCGTCAGATCAACGAAGTTAAGCAACTTCGCGCGCGGTTAGTAGTTGGATGGGTGGCCATTTCAGCGACTGATTCGCGCTCCTGCGTTGTGTCCTTGGGCAAGGCACTTCACCCCGATGGTCCACATGGGGGCACGATGACGCCGTGTACTAAGGCGTACTGCACGTCGATGGTGCGCTTGTCTTCAACCAATCTAACCCTGCCTGTGCTGCAGTGCGGAGTTACGATGTTGGAGAGTTGGCAGCTGCTCGTCGTTGCTCGGTGGTTCTCTTCGGGTACTCCGGCTTCCTCCACCCGTAAAACTGTCACGGTCATGATTAGCCATTGTGCATAAGTATGTGACCTTAAACACCAATAAATAAATATTAATTAAGTTCCAGGCGTATATATTGTTTTCCTTAACCCTTTGAACCCTAGCGGTCGCTTTTCCGGCCAGGAGCATGATACGTCATAACGTCATTAAATAGGATGGCTGTTCGGTAAATGCGGGATAGACAGATCAATATTTTCAACGTGCAGCCCCGAGGCTGCACGTTGAAAATATTGACTGGTCTACCCCAAATAATGAATATAGACTCTTCCAAGTGCTTCCATTGAACAGGCATGGAAGATACCACTAGAGTTCAAAGGGTTTATACAGATGTAGTCCGTTTGAAAAATGATGATACTATTCACAAAGTCGAACGAGAGGCGTTACAAAATAAATCTTCAATCGGCGAACCTGCATTCAATATCGGGTTAAAATCAGACAGACTGTTTGTCAATTTTGTTGCTGGGGAATTTTAACCGTGAACACGCCAACACTTGGGAAATGAACTCACGGAGTGATGTTCATTCTGCGTGGGAAAGTTGATGACGTTTGTACGCTTATCTGTTACCAATGGAGGAGGACAAACAAACTGAATAATGAAATGGAGGAGTCAACTTGAAAAAAAATATCCAAAAAGTAGACGAAAAACAAAGGATACGCTCTCTGAAGTTTTGAATTATTATTTTCTTCGAGCGCTGAAGGTATCGATCGATGAGAGTTGTTACAACAAAACTCAACGTTTTCTGTTAAAACTTCGGTAAATGTAACAGAGACTTGAGTGGTATCCGAACAAAAATACAATCACGTTTGTTTGGTGATGCATACAGAAAGTTGAGGTAAACGGTAGTCAACCTCCATTGTTTTGGAATAACTGGCCTGCTGAACAAACTATCATGTGCAAATCCTCTAAAGTGCGCAGCGTGATTGTGGTTAATTGGTTAAACTGGACCTATATTTGTGTCGCTGCAAGGATGTAGCCTTAGGCACTGAACGTCACCTTGAACTTCAATACATTGGCCACACTGTGAGCGAATGTGATGAACTTAAAAGGGTTCGACAGGAGCATGCATGCTGGAATCGCAATTGTTCACCTTGATGTGCTTTTCAGTTTGAAAACCGAAGATGTCAATCTTGTTATTTCCCTTGATTTGTTATCACACTTCTGACTTGATTTTATTTTTATGTTGAGAACCAGGAATGATGATTTTATGCCTGGAAAGGAGAGGGGTGAGTAGAGAATAGTTTCGTGTGTGAGACGATGATGTGGATGACAAACCTTTTCTTCCCCAAAACAATGCTTGGTCTTGTCGGGCAATAGTCAGACTGCTATGGCCCGATTGCTGGTATGTTTCGATAAGAACCGCTTGTGAATGTTGTGTGGTCTCTGGTATGTGCAGAGACCATATGGCATACAACTTTCACAGGCGGTTGTTAGTTTAGTGATAAATGAGGGCGAACACCCTACAAGTTAGTCACGCAATCAAAAACACTGTGGTAAAAGTCGTCGCAACACAGGGGCGGCGGAACGATTTTCAAAGTGTGTGTGTGTGTGTGTGTTAGTGTGTGTGGGGGTGGGGGTCTGGATCGGGCGATGGATGGTCGTCGTACGAACATTTTAAATTCCAGGGCACCAAAACCCCCATTTCCATGCATCAGAGTGGATATTTTGAGATTTTTCAGGAGATGTATTTGAAAGATTTCACATTTTGAGAGCCGTTAAAAAAACGTCGGAAAATCATGCAGGTGAGGTTTATTTATCAGCTTTGGTCGTAACGACCAAAGCTGAGAAATAGATTTCACCTGTATGCTTTACCAGACGTTAACAGAAATTATACTGTCTGTGGATTATCTTGGCTGGGGTGGATTTGGTATTTGTATGTCTGTAAGATTACGATCTATTTCAGTTAATCGATTTTTTAACAGACTGTATACATTTTAGCGTTTTCTGCCACTTACTGCAAAAAATGATCCGAAATCCAACGAAACTGAACCAGTACGAGGAAAACATAGATGGCGAAAATATGAGGGAGGCTCTGAATCCTCCCCTTGTTTCATCAGTCATTGGTTGTGTTAAAATATATGCATGCACACAAACATGGCCCGGCAAAAAAATGTGTGTGTGTGTGGGGGGGGGGGGGGGGGGGCTTCAACTGGTTCCGCCGGCCCTGCAACAGCTTTTACCACGATATTGTTGATTATCGTGACTAAATTTCAGAACTGCAGAGAGCGCCTAGGTTTAGTGGTTACGGCATTGGACTTCAAACCGAAAGGTCGACTGTTCAGTCTCCACCAGAAGTACATTTTGTTTTTGGGCAAGGCACTTAATCCCGATTGCACATGTGTGGCACGGTGGCGCTGTGTACTATGGCATACTGCACGCTGGTGGTGCATTTATCCTCAACCAATGATAACCCTGTTTGTGTGGAATTAGTACGTTGGGGAGTGTGACACTTGATTGGCGCTGCTTGGTGGTTCTGTCTGAGTACTCAGCTTTCCTCCACCCATAAAACTACTGTCCGACACGGAGTGACTCTGGCTGTCGAAAGTGCCGTTAAAACCTATAAAATTGCTTCTCTGGATGGCTCGCTGCTTAAGTATATGTTCATTAAACCTGTGTGGAAAATGGTTAACTAGGCCAGGAAAAGAGAGGTCCCCCAATATATGAGGGTAGTTACGGGCCTGTTGACGATATGTTATAGGCGAAATGTAGTAGTTCACCTCTCTGTTTTGGAATTCTCTGCGTATCTGTAGTAAGAATGTGGGGTGGATGGATAAGAAAAGACTGGGACATTTCAGAACCAATTTGTGATTAATCCTTTCCCTAACAAATCGATCACATCCGTCCGCGTAATTTACAAATTTTTTAATAAAATATATTTGTCAAAAAATTGCAACAATCCATATCTTGTAACCCACCTCACTGAAACGAGCTCTTCAAGATCGTTCCATTTGGGGTGACATGATATGGTTTTAACAGTATACAGGATTTACCTTTTATCATATGACTATGACATTTTTACCCTAAATATCACTACTGTTTGACGATGTTTTCCAAACTGTTGTATCATAACGGGTGAGATTGTTCCGGATTAAAAGTCCATATCACACTCCTACGGAAATCAAAAATCCATATCACACTCCCACGGAAATATCCGAGAGTTTCCGTGAATAGTTTTCGTAACTAGGGAAGTCGTTGTTATTTCGTCTGCCGGGAAGAATCTGGGTATCTAATTTATAACGGCCTGTGAATCGAAGTGAGCAAATTATGTTACTATTTGCGTGTCATATGATAAACATATCATCATAACAGTGTGTTGATCCGTGTCGTCGCATCACTTCTCGTTGAGATGGCCATATTTTCGGATCACACTCGCTGCCTGCGGCAGCTCGTGTGATCCGAAAATCTGGCCACCTCAACTCGACGTGATACTACGACACGGATCAACACACTGTTATGATAATATCTATGTACCCGCAAGTTGTGTATGCACACGGACTGCACTTGGTGTTTTTCAATCATGATTTAATCGAATCAACCTTTATTGAAATATTCTATCAACTGCACACGACGAAGTTTGGTTTAGGTGGCAAAGTTTAACTCCGTCTCAAGTACGCAGGTCGAAATTTCATAATCAATACTGCCAAGCAGGAACATATTAGCAAGCAAATAAAAACAAAAGATCCTAGTTTCTCGACTGAAACATTTCGGGGTTGCACATCCATGCCTTGCAGGATTTCGCAAACAATTGATTCTTGCCTTAGACACCTTATTTAAATAGCTATAACAGTACAAATTATTTTCCCCTTGTGCAACCATAATAACGTTGTTGCAAAAAAAAAAAAAATATAATTGCACCATTTTAAATTTGGGCCTTCAAATATCGTTGTCAAGTATAGCCTATCAGACAACTCTTTCAGTCCCCAAAATTGTGGGTCATGCTACAAATAAGACATAAAATTGACAGGTTGGAAACTACCAGTCAAGGGCATTTTTTTCAGGGGAAATCCCCACAGAAACATAACAATATTCCTTTGTAGTTTTCGGGACCCAAAATTATCAAATCACACTCTTTTGTATTGCAATATTCGATGATGATGCACGAGTTCAGAACATTGCTTCAAAGAGGAATCCCAACCCGCTGTCCACAATAATTATATACAGTTAAAACTAAAGGTTTTGTTATAAAATGCGCACAAATAGTACGTCGATCTGCGCGTTACTCTATCCGTTGTGACCATAGTAAGGCTATCAAATTCTGTACATTTGGCTTGTGCACAAGCAATGTTTCAGCCAATGAATCTCCGGGTAACCCGAAGGTCCATTGGCAGAAACATTGCCTGTGTTTGCAATGAGTAGCTAAGAGAACCTGTCGCTCTTTGGATGCCATTCGATATGCCAATAGCGCGCGATTCTTGATCGCAGTTAAGCCTAGATAAGCGCACAGTTCATACCAATAGTCCTTTGACGTCATTAGTAACGTCATCCGTTTCGCAGGGAAAACTTTCAAGAAAAACATACGCTTCCCATTAATTTTTCCATCATATGCCCATACTGTATACTCTTGTCCATGCATACCAGTATGCCTTACACTACTATTCTGTTTATGCCTTATGCACACCACATGAGTGATCAGCCTAGAGAAAGCCTTAGTCTCGCACCGGAAAAATGTTGCACAGGCTTCTGTGGGAATTTATCACTGTTTGCACCTGCAAATCGTGTAATAAGGCACTAAACCTCCTGTTATACCACTGGTCTTTGCTACCGTACGCTAAGTGATGACAGCCCGCGCATACAATAACTAATATTCTGTGTTATAGCATTCGGGACGCAAGCCAAGTATCAACGGAGTTACGGATTTAGCACTGTGGCCCACATGAGGGCATTAGTCTTATGTTTGTCATGCTTGTTGAAGAACTCGAGACATGATCCTGAAGGTAGCACCACTTCTCATGTATTTTCGTATTTTTAACCCCCCACTCCTATTAACGGCACTGCCCTTTTTACTTAATGTTATTTGTAACGTCACTTTTTATTTACACTGAATAGCTTTTTTGGAACAGTTGTTGTTATATTTCTTATTCTATGGGAGAAACTGACGGTTACTTTTTCTCTTTGAAAACCCCGAGAAGTAGAGCATAACTGTTATCTCATAAAAACACCTTTCTAATTTTTCTTTTTCTTCTTTTTGGGGGTGGGTGGTGGGTGATAAAGGGGACTGTTACAAGGACTGCTATAGCGAAATTCCTGACTGATAAAGTAATTATATCAACAGAGCATGCCTTTGTCGAAGACGTGCCTTGAGATGCAGTTGGAGAATTAGACAGTCGGTATTATCAGGAGCATAGCCAGGTCAAATAAAGTGTGTGTGTGTGGGGTGGGGTTGGGCGAAATGCTAGCAGATGCATTATTTTCTCACCACTTCATTTCGCCACGTTCCGGGGAAAGAGTGTGTATCCATCACAGATTTAGGCCCAGGGTCTTCTGCATGAAAAAAAGGAAAAGTTTCATGCCAATTGATTAACCCGGGATATTTTCGTTTAACTCTTAACCCGCTGAGTATTTTAAAGATATTTTTCAGCAAATGTAGTTACAGTTAAAAGTAGAAGTCCTGTCATGAAATGCGCACAAATAGCACGTCGATATTCGCGCTAATCTACCCTTTATGACTATAGTAAGGCTATCAAATTCTGTACATATGGCCTGTGCACAAACGATGTTTCAGCCAATGGACCTCCGTGTAACCCGGAGGTCCATTGGCAAAAACATTGCCTGTGTTTGCTATGAGTAACAAGGAGAACCTGTCGTGCTTTGGATGCCATTCGACATGGCAATTGCGCGCAATTCTAACGGGCAATTAAGCCTAGATAAGCGCACAATTCGTGACAGGACTTCCAGTTTTAACTGTATGGCTGCTCTGAAGTTTTGAGGAAAAATTCATCTAAACTTAAATCAAGAAACCATTGGGGCAAAACTCCATGTAATTAACAGGGGGGAATATATGATTAAATGTGCCCAAATTATATTTATTTGAATTGCAAGAGAAATATTGTCCTGGTTGGAATATCCGTCTGCATCATGCAAGGAATTAAAGCTTATGTTCCCAGAAAATGGATGTATAAAAAGAGCAAATTGACACAAGAAATATCAGGGCGAGATTATATGGAACCATTTTAGAGATCTCAAGCAAAAGAACATTTTCAGGAAAAGTGGGAGGCGAGAGACTGGTCTCCCAAATCCCCCACGCGGCTACCCGCCTAGTGATTATAGTTAAAAAAAACCTCAAGCATTTAGGGAAATTTATCTGTGGACAAATACATGTAATAGTCGTGATACAAACTTCTTTTTCAATTAGCTTTGGTTGTGCTGGGCCACCAACAGCCCAAATCAGGTACACCAGGCCTCCATTTCTACAGTGAAATTGCCGTGGACTGGTCGTAATCTACGCGTGGACGGTTGTGTCTACGCTTGCATTTGCCAGTAATACAAATCATCATCAGAAAAAAATATTAATTAATGACATTTTCTATTATTATTCCTATTGCCCACCCTTGGAAAATGACCAGTCCACGGCGCCTGTATCTACCTTATGACCGACTGTGTGGGTAACAACGGTCAAATCTACTCTCACAAGAATCTACATGATAACAAATAATGACGAATATATATCTAAGGCTCTTATCCAGAATAAAATGCCCGCACTATTTTTATTGGTCGGGTATCACATTAATTACATTTTTTATTATTATTCCTATTGCCAACCCTTGGAAAATGACCAGTCCGCCTTATGACCGACTGCGTGGGTAACAACGGTCAAATCTACTCTCACAACAATCTACATGATAACAAGTAATGACGAATATATATCTATGGCTCTAATCCAGAATAAAATGCCCCGCACTATTGTTATTGGTTGGGTATCACAACTAGGGTTTAATCCCGGGAACGGGAATTTCCGTGTTCTCGGTTCCGAAAGCCGGCCCCGATACCCGAGAAATCTACAGTACGGAATCGTGAATGAAGCGTGGCATTGTTTGTGTATTGAACTGAAGTTTTCTGAATTGAAAGTTTTTAGGATTTCGTCAGCCCTTCCACGCCTGAAATTTTTGCAGACCTGATTCCTGACGAACCATTTTCAACAAATCACTGTAGCTCTCAACCAGTTCTGGAGGACCCCGCCACCCTCCTTTTCAACAGCAAGATCTTCTTCACGTTTCAAAGTTTAAACTTGTCTTCATTTTCAGAATTACTAGTATCACTGTTAACTGCCTCCTCCAACATCAATACCCTCTTCACTGCCATCACCAGTCTCCTCAGCTTAAAGCAGAGGTGACTGGTGACGGCAGTGAAGAGTAGGGTTTTGATGCTGGAGAAGGTCGGGGGTGATAATGTGAGTTGTTCTGAAAATAAAGACAAGATTGAAGCGGGTTTGGGTTTTCATACTTATCTTAGGAAAATAACTTTTCTGTCTGGAGATGGGAGATTGCCAATGAAATATGCTCATTATCATTAGAATAAATGCGTCATGTTACCCTCGTAAATTTGCTTGATATTATCCGGGAAATTTCCCGGTTCTGAGAGTAATTTCATTCCCGTTCCCGGTTCCTAGAAAACCAGGGAATATATTAAACCCTAATCACAACCCCAGTCCAACCCATTTAATAACGCCCATACCTGTGGTAGAACAGATCAGCTTAACTGGTATAATGGGAGCCGGTAACCGACGACTGTGGTATGGGTCCTTCAAAGTAGGCGATATTATAAGTTAACGTACGTTTAGTAGGCGGATTCGGTGTCACGTGAGGCAAAGGAATAACAATATTACGCGAGGCTGTAGCCGATCCTAATATTGTTAACGCTGGGCCTCATGTGACACCATTTCTGCCGACTAACCGTTCCGCCACGCATTTATTGTGCCAGCCCACAACGTGTTTGCAAACCATTTCATATTTTCCTTAAAGTTTCCTGTTGACTAAGTTTAACGCAGACGAGTATCGATGCAATACAAGGAAGTTGGGGTGGTGGTGGTGGTGGTGGTGGTGTGGGGGGGGGGGGGGTGTTGAGTGTTTTGGCTAATCCAAGATCCCATTGATCGCCAAGAAAATTATTGATTTATTACCTCCGACGTTTCTAATACAATTTACAATTCTGCTGCTTCCTGACGCATTGAACTTGAAAGGAAGCGAGCGCGATGGCTCAGTGGTTACAACAGTTGATTTCAAACCGAAAGGTCCACTGTTTGATCCCCGCCAGGGTAACTGTGTTGTGTCTTTGGGCAAGGCTCTTAATCTAGATTGCCCACGAAGGGGCAGGCTGGCGCTGTGAACTAAGGCGCACCGCACGTCGATGGTGCACCAATGCACTACAACCAATGATAACCCTGCCTGCGCGGATTTTATACTTTGGGATTCTGACAGTTGCTCGTCGTTGAGTGGTGGTTCTCTCCAGGTACTTCGGCTTCCTGCACCCGTAAATCTGTCCGAGGCGTGGTGACCCTGGATGTTAAACACCAATAAATAAATAAATAAATAAATAAATAAATAAATAAATAAATAAATAAATAAATAAATAAATAAATAAATAAATAAATAACTTTCAGCGTCGGTATGTTGATTAATACAGGTTCAGTGTTGACGATTGATGTCCGTTCATTAGTTAATCTGTCTGGACAGTGCGGTATTAAGCCATGTCCGGGCCCCTGGCCTTTTAGGTACTTCGGGACGGGGCCCCCTCCGGCACTTCAATCTTTCACCCCATTACAGCTGACAGCTCGACCCTGGTACAGTAGGCAATACCCCGCAGTACATAGCCCTATATCCATTTTGCAGGTCTCCTGAAGAATTCTAACTTGACATATTAATTAAATAAGCATTAAATTAATGTAGTGTATATAAATATATATATATATAGTATACCAATGCGGGTATATATATGGATAAATACATATGCACATGTATCGCTACGGCTTAGAGTGTAAAGTGCCTTTAACTATTGGAACCCTAAGGCGCTGGTAATAGTGCCCCAGCAACAAAACAACAAAAATGGACGGGCCCCCTGTCCCTGCGGGCCCCTAGGCTTCAGCCTAGTCAGCCTTATGAATAATACGGCCCTGTATCTGGATGGAGTAATGCAATTGCCAATGGTTGGTTTAGTGCGACATTACGTTCGCCATAGTGCCGAAAATGGCCGTTTATCCCAACTTATAAATAAATTATAGTCACATTTCCAATGATAATTATGAGATGTTTATGGGGTATAAAAATGAAAACGTGACCACACAAGGACCTAAAGTACAGTCGCCGTGGACTGCTCATAATCCGCGCGTGGGCTGTGATGTCCACACATGCGTTTAGCAGGTGATAAAAATCAACATCAGCAAAATTTTAATTAATGAAGCACCGGGTTGTACCCGGTGCTTCATTGATTAAATTTCTACAATTATTCCTATAATTAGAGTTTGGAATCTAATATTATTGTGTCCGTGCAAATATTACCAACTCGTGGAAAGTGACCAGTCCACGGCGGTTGTACTGTAAAGGAGTTAAGGTAAGTCTCAACCAAACCCTAGTTGAAGGTTAATCGTAATTCCAACATGTGTTGTGGATGGCGGGTACCACTTGAATAGGTCTATTCTTTTGAATCTAACGTTTATCTTTTATCGAAATTGATGTCTGCGACAGGTATTTGGCTGATGATGCCACGCTATGACACATTTTTTTGGAACTTTTTACACAGAGCAAGGGAAGAATTGTAAGCTGAGAACAATAGGATCAAACTCTTGTGAGAGTAACTGAGAAACTATTCCGGTTTGTTCTCTTGATTACAATCATTAATGGAACAAGTTCTAAAAGTTCGTCCCATGGAAACAAAAGTTGTAGTTTGAAAGAAATGAGGAGCAACAAAACCGGAATGACAGTTTTTTTCTGTTTTCAGTGGGGTAGTAGTGGTGGTGGTAAGGGTCCCATGAAGAACGGATAAAGGAATCAAGTTATGAAAACGCCGAGTTAACGACACTCAGAAGGCGGAAAAAATAAATGGTTTGGTTCAGAAAAAATAAGGTCGCTCGGTCGAGATTTTTTATATATATGTTTTAATATTTTATTTTCTCATACAGTCGCTAAGATCTTTACACAACGTAATGGCCATAACAATCAGTGTTATCAACATAACTCGTCTTTCATTTTTTTTCATTTTTGGTCTCAAAAACATTGATTATGGCCACCATTGGAACGAGCTCGTTCCAGTGAGAGGTTCATAAGCTATGTTTTAGACACAAAACAAAAAGAAACTTTATCCCCGTTAAAGAAATGTTTATCAAGAGCCGTCTTCTCTCATGATTAGGTGAAGAATGATAATGCATCGCCTGTATTCACTGTACATGTATTTTGACGTCAGGCTTGTTAGTATCTTCAGTTATTGTTTTAAATAGATACATGTAGAACTTTTTTAGTCAAAAGATCATAAAAATATTAGGATCGGGCATGAAAATTAAGATCGATCGGGAAACTTAAACCATTTCATTTTGTTCGTTAGAGGAATAACGAGAAAATCCACATTTCATGCCTGTATCGATCTCGAGATTAGAATAGCACTATTTCCATTCATGATTTCTTTTGATGAATGGTTTCAACAGTAAACTTCCTGAGTCCATAATCCTTCGATAAATCTTTTCCTTGAATAAATGAACTGCAATTGCAGTACTTTTGACAACCCATCAATACATTAACGTCATTTAGTGCCCAAAGCATTTTAACCCCTTGCCGGTTTCGATTTGAGGACGATTTCGTGTGATGAAATATTTCAACAGTTCACTTCTCGGACCCACAGTTGTATGGTAAATCTTTCCCATGAACAAATAAACTGCAATTACATGACATCCTATCAATCGGAGTTTTACAATGACTAACAATGTAAGTAATTACAATTACAAATAGTCGTAAAAATGGCAATTAAACTCAATATTACTCCAATTATCAAAATTATTTAATGACAGTTACTTTCAAATATAATTAATTAAATATAATTAACCCCCTGCACACTGATGTCGAAATATCTAAAGTTCAGGGTGCAAATATTTCCCATAATGCAACTAGAAAATTTAACCAATTCAATCTTGTTTGACAGAGCTCACTGATGTCGAAATATCTAAAGTTCAGGGTGCAAATATTTCCCATAATGTAACTAAAAATTTAACCAATTCAATCTTGTTTGACAGAGCTCAATGAGCTCTGTCAAACAAGATTGAATTGGTTAAATTCCCAGTTGCATTATGGGAAAAATGGCTACTTCAAATCTGGATATTTTGACATCAGTGTGCAAGGGCTAAGTACAATCTTAATGCATTAACCTAACGCCATAAACCATTTCCTAACACGATTAGAAACGACTTTTACATTTTTTTCTAGGATTAATATAAACAAAATTATATTTGTGTTTCAAAAACGCAGCTTACAGTTCCCCATTCGAACGAACTCGACGAGGTTGTTTCAGTGAAATGTTCTAAGCTATATTTTAGAGGCAAAGATTGCAAAAAGTAATGAATAACGACTTTATGTGGTAAAATATGACCGTTACGTTTGGTAAAGAGTCATAACATCGATTGTTTTATGCTGTTCATGTTTGTTTAAGATACTTCTGCTTAAAGACTTCTTTGTCGTACTTTCAAAATAGGTGCCAAAAAGCGTATCGGGGCGGCAGAGCCGCAGGGAGGGGGGGGGGGGGCTCATTTTTCGCCATCTTTTGGCACCCGAACGGTATTTTCCGACATAACATACACAACCCCTATGATCAGCTATACATATATGACCACACTGATTTTCAAGATATTATTGAATAAAAATAGAAAGCTCCAAATGGAGCGTAATATTTCAAAGGACGGTTTCAAAGTTATGTTTAGCCCTTTGAACCGGAGAGGTCGCTTTTCCGGCCCATGAACATGATACTTTATAAATTCATTAAGTATGATAGCTGGCATTGCTCAAAATAACTTTTTTTCTTTGCGTAGCAAAATGCTACAAATTTCCAAAAAATGAATAGCATTTTGTAAAAATTACATAGCTATTTTTGTATTTAGAGTTATGTTTTGCTGTTTTGTATTGAGTTCGTCTAAGTGGATAGAATAGTTTCCATCCATTTCTGGGCATTTCCAAATTATCTGGAAGACATGAAACATTTACTATGTCTTTTAACTGAACTGCCTGTAAGGGTTGCATGGACTTGTATACTGTTATAAATGGCGTCTTGGTTGTTCAATAGAGTTCTCAAAATAGAAGTTGGGATTTTTAATTTGATGGGCTTGAAGTTATTTTTAATGTACATTTTATGCAAAATGTTGTAAAAACAGGAAGAATTTAAACCAATAGAATTCATCTTACATATGAAGTTGCTAATGATGCTTGATGGAGAGTTAATCTGAGTTATGCCTGGAATGTTACACATTCAGAAGTAAAGCATCAGTGAATTAGTTTTCAAATTTTCATTTACATTTTGCGGTACAAGATAATCAACTGCATCCTAATAGGCTGCAGTTGATTATCTTGTATCGCAAAATGCTATGCATAATTGAACATTGTGTAGCTTTTTGCATAGCAAAAAGCGACGCGACACCGCTTGTTTTGAGCCCTGATAGCTGGTAGGTGTGTGGTGAAGACCAATCGATATTTTGCACGTTGAAAATATAAATTGGCCGACCTATACATAATGAATATGGCCTCTTCCAATTGCTCCAATTGAATTGATATGGAAGATACCACCTGTGTTAAAAGGGTTAAGTAAAAACAAAACAAATAAATACGCTGGGGTTAGTGTCTTAAATAGAGTGGGTTCAAGGGTGAGGGATAGCGTATACACATTTATATATTTTGCATGAATACACCGCCCCACCACCATTGACCCCCACCCACCCCACGAAGAAAATAAGAAAAAATATTTTCCATCCTACACCATTGCGGTATCCAGAAAACTTTTTGGAGCTTCCGCCGCATCTGCGTAGGATCTCTAATGGCTCGCGATTTCATATGAAATTTCTGTACCCAGTTCACTAAAATTGCTCGGCGCCTCAATCGAGTTCACTAAAATCGAGCTTTGTCAAGATTTGCCAAGGCTCAGCTCGATTTTCCTGAACGAGGTTGAGAAATTTAATATCAAATCATGACGAATTTGATATTCTTTTTATCACATAATGTGTAATTTCCCCTTTTACTTAATGTGAAGACTAAACTGGCAAGCGCTATTCACAAAGTTCGCCAAACAAAAGTTATTGTTTTTGAACAACTTTCGCCATGAAAGCATACCGTATTACCCCTCATGGGAACGAGCTCGTCCAGATCGTTATAATGAGGGGTTATAAGTGATATTTTCAAGGCAAAAAATGAAAATGTGTAATTATTCAGTGATTTTTTTTTTTGTGTTGCAATTGTCGTCTGCTATTTGTATCAGGTAAACATTTAATGGAATATGTGAGAAGATTAATTCAGTTATATTTATTACACACCTGTTCTGTGTAATCTCTATATAGAGTAAGCTAAAAATCGTCCCTTGAGTTCCAATGTGTTCTATGTGCCAGTGGGCACATAGAACACATTGGAACTCAGGGGACGAAATAGTAAAATGGCTTCCCCTCGCCTCGATTTGGTTGGCGATAAAATGTGCTCTTTTTTGGTGGATTGTTGTCAAATGAATAGCCGAGTGTCCTAATAATGATTGTTTTTTTTATAGGCGTGGGGGCGTGTAATAAACACAGAACGACACACGTGTGTGAATGGGTTAATTAATACGATTCTTGTGCCATCGAGGAAGGATAAAACTCGACGCCTGCAGACTCTCGTTCTATCCTTCCGCGCTGGCTTTCATGCCATATCCATTAACTCATTCACACACGCGTGTCGTTCTGAGTCTTTCCGAAACTAAATCACTCACAATGTTACGTCGTCGATGTTGACTTCTGACGTCATTCCGGTATTAGACGTGTTGTGAACGATATTTTCCGTAATGGACTATTTGATGGTGATTATGTAATAACCATGGTTTTGCAGTCAATGTGCATAAGTTACATTTCGTATAATCTGCCAGGCGAAATAAACTGTTGTTTGCAACTTCGACGATAACAGAGTATCACTTGATCTGTCCTTACGTTAGAGCTGTCCATCATTGTTTCTTGTAAACCATCTGTGAGAGCCTCTCAAGAGACGTTATCAGAGCAGATATTACGTAGAAGATAATTAAGGCGTTGATATTGGATAGGCGATAGAAAGCTCCCCGTCGAGGGCCTCCAACAGAAACGATTATTTATCCCACTGAAAAAACTTGTTGTAGTTCAATAGATGTAAAGGGGGGGGGGGGGGGGGGGGGCGGTGGCTCAGTTGGTAGAGATGCAGGCTGCAAGCCGAGAGGTCCTCGGTTCGAATCCCACCTGCGGCAACCGCGTTGTGTCCTTGGGCAAGACACTTCACCCCCATTGCCCACGTGGGGGCACGGTGACGTTGTGTACTAAGGCGTACTGCACGTCGATGGTGCACCTGTCTTCAACCAATGCTAACCCTGCTTGTGTGGAATTGATATCTTGTGGAGCTGACAGTTGCTCGCCGTTGCTCAGTGGTTCCCTTCGGGTGCTCCGGCTTCCTCCACCCGTAAAACTGTCACGGTCATGGTTAGCCATTGTGCAGAAATATGTGACATTAAACACCAATAACTAAATAAATAAATAAATAAATTAATAAGTAGATGTAAAATATCCTACAGTTATCTGTTGGATATACAACTATCAAATGTTAAGCATGGGATAGTCAAACTATATTCAAATGAATAACAATGGATGACGTCAGCAAAACTGTTTAAGAGCCCAGATAAATAAAAATTTGAGTTCCATACGGTTCTCTCCATTGACTTCAAATACATAATAAATGTTTGCTGGGCACCCGCAAATTGTCCAGAACCCTGCCGCGCTCTTACAACAGGTTAAAGGGATAGGATGAAGCATTGGCTCTACGTCAGGTTAGCTCTTACATTAGGTTAATGGGATAAGGTGAAGCATTAGCTCCACGTCAGGTTAGCTCTTCCATCAGGTTAATGGGATATGGTGAAGCATTAGCTCCACGTTTCAGTTCTGAATACAGCTGACATGTTCTGTGAGCTATTTAAAATCATCGGAAAAATGGTGTGTGTGTGGGGGGGGGGGGGGGGGGGCACTTCCACGTTCATTGACTGTACCGTGTACGAGTGCATACAGGTAATAACAAACGAAAGGGGTTGGAAAAAACTTTACATGGTCTGTAGAGAGTGATTATAGCAGTATATTTTCATCTGATCTACCCTTT
Organism: Pictodentalium vernedei; assembly: GCA_031216915.1. Lineage (NCBI taxonomy): Eukaryota > Metazoa > Mollusca > Scaphopoda > Dentaliida > Dentaliidae > Pictodentalium > Pictodentalium vernedei. The sequence goes on along the minus strand of CM062292.1, from coordinate 85,828,404 downwards.
ATGTCGATGGGCATCGGTAATCCTTGGCAAATTTTGAGTAGTATATATATATATGCGCAGAACACATCTGCGGTGGGTATTTTACATATAGTCATATTATGATTTTTTCGAAGCTAGTGTTACAACGAAACGGTGAAGTCGCCGAATAAAAAGTTCCCTGGTGTCCTCAGATCTTCTTCTGTAATAAAGTCTAACCACAGTTGACGGAACTTATTTCTATCCACCCGTAATCCATTTCTCTGTTAATAAAAAACAAAAGTATTATTTATACGTAAAAAAAAATATGTTCGTGCTCTAACAGATGTAAAATTCACGCTCTCGTAAGTTTTGGAAATGAAATTACTGGTTAAGGTGATGTGAAACATAATTCCACAGAGCATAATTGTTAATGGTTTGAAAACGGATACACCCTACCGCGCAGCTGTAGTGTGTATAAGCTCATAGAGCATTATACATTTCCATCGCGTGTATCAGTTCTCAAACCAGTGCATATTTAGAATATACCCATAGTTGCTTGGTGTACCGAATGTTCACCACGAGTGGTGAAGTGATGTTAACCGCTCGCTAAATTCACCATGAGTGGTTAAGTGGTGTTAATAGCGAGCCTTTAGCGAGCGGTTAACATCACTTCACCACGAGTGGTGAACATTTGGTAAACCAAGCTGCTTTAAGTATATTTTATTCATACCATGATCGTCAGATTATTAAGAGTCGCTATTATTTTTTCTCCATATTCCCTAGCAGCAGACGAACACATGTGCGAATCTGTTTCTGTTTACATGAGAATCGGTGGTCGGTACTTCCGCTGTCAATTTTATCGCCGAAACGAAATTGAAAAAGAAAACCGCAAAACACGGACCTTTTTCATTATAATAACATACTACTTCGAGTTATGGATGGTTTATTAACATGAGACGTGTTCACCACAGTTCGTCCCCTGAGTTCCAATGTGTTCTATGTGCCAGTAGGCACATAGAACACATTGGAACTCAGGGGACGAGTTGGGTGTGTAAAGCTAACATTTATATTATATGCTGTTTTATGCACAGCAGAATAGGTAATATTACCACTTTAGCGGGCAATCTCCAGAACATTAGCAAAGTTTAATAGGGCATTACAAAAACGTAACGCTCTACTTCAAAAAGTCACGTGACGTGTCGGACCGTTGATGCCTTTTTATTATTTATTAAATGTTTAAGGTCACATACTTATGCACAATGGCTAATCATGACGGGGGCAGTTTTACGGGTGGAGGAAGCCGGAGTACCCGGAGGGAACCACCGAGCAACGACGAGCAGCTGCCAGCTTTCCAACATGGTAACTCCGGTTAATGGTTAAAAATCTCACTTACAGCCCGACACATCAAGTGACTTTTGTTCCTCGCTGTCGTACACTTGGAAATGGAAACGGTTCCGGAAATGGTTTTAACTAGTAAATAAAGTGATTTTTATTTAAATTATTAAATATGTAAAATCCAGCAAAGCTAGCCCCATGAGAACAAACAGCTGAATATAGTAAGTAAATCTGTATACATTTTAAGCCTTTATTTCTGACTTAAAAGTGGTAAATGTCGGGTCTGTTTTAAGTTTTCGAATATAGTTGCAATTGAAAGCATACCGGTGCCGATCACATGATAATCATATGACACCAGTTTATTCGACAGCAGACGATACTATCACCTGTCAAAATTGAAAACGTTAAAAATGTCATGTAGGTACAGGGCCAAAACTTTTTCAGAATCCCAGTGGTAACAATAGTAATAATAACACTTTGGCCAGCCGCCGATTTGTCGCGGTTCTCGGACGAGAAGGCCATGGTTACCCCTGTACTCCCAACTGCCTCCCTATTCCCACGTTTCTCCTCTCCTCCCAACATTCGGAGACGAACTGCTTGATGATATCCCTTGTCCCATTCTTCCCAATCTCTCCGATTAGCATATTAACCCTCTCCTTTGAGTCTCCCCCTAACCACATGTCCTTCATTCCCCCATCCCACTTTCCCATTATACTCCCAGTGAATCTCATTCTTTTAGACTGATACTTTGGGCATTATAGAAGAAAGTGTTATAACATGACTTTGTTGAGCCAGGTGTGAATAACAGCCCTTCAGCTTATTAACGACCCTCGACGAATTCGTCGAAGGCCGTTAATAAGCTGAAGGACTGTCATACAGTATTTGGCACATACATTTGGCACAAACATATACTTTTGGTGGGTCTAAAAGGTGTTTTAGTTTTGTTTTTTTTCAGTACGTCCTTTTAGACAAAATCCCTGTCTGACGACACAGGCGATGCAGAATTCACGTCTGTCAAGTAATCTATATGTAGCTAGGCACAGTCAGTGTTCTGTGTTTATTAACATTTTACCCAACGCAGTCGATTTAAAAATTTATTATTTTAAATATCATTTTTTAAATTTTTTCAAAAAAATTTCAACAAAACCATATCATGTGACCCCTCTTTGGAACGAGCTCGACGAGCTCGTTCCAAAGAGGGGTCACATGATATGGGTTTGTTGAAATTTTTCGAAAAATACTATTTTTTCAGATGCTGAATTTCCATATTACCGGGCGGATGCGGGCGATTCGTTGGGTAAAGGGTTAATAGTTTATTCATTTAATCTGATTCTTATGAAAACATTAATTTGTTCCTAATCTTTTTTTAACTTATTAAATCCTGTTTATAATCCTTCTGGAAGATAATAAATTATTTGCTACTAGTTTGTTTGGAGTGAATAAACAGTGAGTAAATACTAATTATAAAATTATTTTATAAACATTAATAATATCCTTTTACTTTTGTATTATCTTTATTTTATCATTTATGAGTTGTTTGCTTCTAAAATACTTAAAAGAACCAGGTAACACTAAATTAAAATATCGTACTTTGTGAAACAAGGCGCCATCTGCAATGCTGTCACATTGCAGATGGCGCATTATTCCATGCACTCAAAGAACGATACATGGTTAGTTTGTCACTAGAGCCGATTTGGGGGTGGTGGTAAGGAGGCAACTTTCTCGGGGTTCGGTGTCCGGGATTTTTTATGTTTAAAGCAGATGAAAGTCGTGGGACGGCTTTTGGTACGGGCCTTTGACACTGGTGGATGTGGCAAGAATACGTAGTTGTATTACTGACCAGGTTCCATTCACATAAAAAAAAACACTTCACACTAAAAACTCAAGTGTTAAAACTGACACTTTCAAAGTGTTAAACCCATTCTAACTCTTAGGGTTTGATTTTAACACTCAACGTGCAATGCTTTAAGCACTTAGACATTACAATCGTCAGACATCTAAAACTTGAATGGATGTCACTTCCCATGTGTCTAGCATTGGTGGTTCTTCCAGAATCGTCCATAATTTGATTTGCGCTTGGTGGATGCACAATTAAAAGGACACAAGGCAGATGACGCGGATCAGACTCGAGAGTTCGAGCCTGATCCGCGTCATCTGCGTTGTTTCCTTTTAAGTGTCGCGACATTACACATGTAAAGTGGTATTATTGTAACACCTTTCAAGTTCTGGGATATCTACACTTGAACAAAGTGCTAGTTCAGCACTTAGTAAGTGTTAAATACAGCACTTCAAGTGTAGTTTTCAACACTTTAGTTTTTAGCGTGTTGTTCCTGTTTGTCGGTTTTCCACTAGTCTTTCCAGCACGACGGTGGTCACGATTATCTTTGGAGAAAAAATGCACCATTCACACAGAAATACGGGTAATAAATTACCTAAATTGTAAGGGAATAATAATAGAGTAGGTATCGTCACGGAAATGCAGGAGAAAGCTTTCCATAGCATTAATTTGATAAAAAAACTGAAGAAAGGTTCAATCTCTCTATCTGACTTTGCATCAACAAGACCAAGCAGCCGACATCTTTGTTTACGGAATGACGTTACGACCGCGATACCCTATTTCCACTTGATAGAATTGGATATAGACATTTATTATGCCTCAAAGTTAGTTTGTCCAATCAGAACACTGGAATACCATCTGAGGGTTCCGCCGTATCAGGTAACTCAACTGATTTTAGTTGGTAGCAAGTTAGTAGCAGCCTTTACTATTTTGATCAAATCGAAGCATTTCCACTCGCTTCCAATTTTTGTGTTTACGGCATTTTGTCTAAAAAGTACTACCATGGGAATAAGTAACGACATCAATTCATTTTGACGAACTCTGTTGGGTGATAGAAATGATTTTTTTTTTACTTATATCTATTTGTACGAGAATGTTACTCGCATCCACTTCTGGCGTTAGGTGTGTGTGTGTGTGTGGGGGGGGGGGGGGGCGCTACTGTGATTGTAGGCTGCTGCAGAGGTGTAATTTTAATTCCCGTGCGGTTGAAGCCCGGACAGTATTTTCGTCCAGATACGTTCCATTCATCCACTGTCCTTCTGAAGGGGTTTCTGTATTGGTCAGCTTTAGCTGGTTTTACAACGAGGTTTCTGATCTTATTTGTTTCTGACTGCTCCACTCTGTTATCTGAAGTGCAGTTGGTCGGTCTCGTGGCTCGGACTTGTCGCCCTTGCTTATTGTGTTTTAAGCTGGTAACACCAGTATCAACCCCTCGGCCACTTTGTATGCACGGAGTAGTGGGATGTGTTGGGGCCTTGACTTGATTGGTGTAATCTTTAGGTCAAGTGACAATCTTGTGACACATCATTTGTCTCGCGATTTATAGTCTCGGGTAATAAAGCGAGCTGCCTAGTTTTGAGTGTGGTCGATTTTGTCAATGGCTTTCTATAGGTATAGGTCCCAGATCACAGTGCCAAACTCGAGGATGGATCTGACAAGACAGGCAATGCGTTTGCAAGTTGCATGGCAGTTTCAGATAGCGTCTCAAGAAGCGTAGGGTAGAATTATCTTTCTTTGTGAGGTTGCTGATGTGGGTGTTCCACTTCATGTCTTCAGAAAGTTGTATCTCCAGGTATGAGTTGTTGGATAACTGCTCTGGTAATGTGTTATTTAGACAGAAGAAGTGGTTCAGTTTGTATTTTATGCCCAGAATGTAGCATTTTAGCTCACCAACTTTAGTTGAGTGAGCTTATGGTATGGCTCGATCGGTCGGCGTCGGCGTCAGCGTACGTGTCCAATAATGTTAAAGTTTCTGTTTAGGTCACTTATTCGCCCTATTTCCATATCATGGCTTTTATAATGCTGCTATATGATGATTATTAGCATTTTACCATGATTTAACCCCTCATGCCCTACATTTTAGCCATTTTTCTTGACATTTTTAGTTGCGTTTAGTTTTCTGTTTAGCTCAGAATTCTATGTTTAACTAAGTGTTTAGGTCAGCTGCTGTGCTCCGTCTCTTCCCATGGCACTTATATTCATTATACATGTTCCTCAGTATCATTGTTCCATGATTAACCCCTCATACCCTGCATTTTAAACATTTTTCTTGACATTTTTAGTTGCGTTTAGTTTTATGTTTAGCTCAGAATTTCATGTTTAACTAAGTGTTTAGGCCAGTTGCTGTGCTCCTTCTCTTCCCATGGCACTTATATTCATCATACATGTTCCTCAGTATCATTGTTCCATGATTAACCCCTCATACCCTGCATTTTAAACATTTTTCTTGACATTTTTAGTTGCGTTTAGTTTTCTGTTTAGCTCAGAATTTCATGTGTAACTTAGTGTTTAGGTCAGCTGTTGTGCTCATTCTCTTCCCATAGCACTTATATTCATTATACATTTTCCTCAGTATCATTGTTCCATGATTAACCCCTCATACCCTGCATTTTAAACATTTTCTTGACATTTTTAGTTGCGTTTAGTTTTCTGTTTAGCTCGGAATTTCATGTTTAACTTAGTGTTTAGGTCAGCTGCTGTGTACTTTCTCTTCCCATGGCACTTATATTCATCATACATGTTCCTCGGTATTATTGTTCCATGATTAACCCCTCACACACTGCATTTTAAACATTTTTCTTGAAATTTTTATTTGCGTTTAGTTTTCTGTTTAGCTCAGAATTTCATGTTTAACTTAGTGTTTATGTCAGTTTCTGTGTTTTACTTTTAAGAGGTTGTGTTTAGGTAAGCTTTGTCGCATGTTATGAGCCTGTTTGATATAGTTCTTGTGTTTGCCAAAGTTACTATCAAAGAGGAATGTTGGTGAGCTATAGTGCGTTCGCGTCCTTCTTGTTTTTGTTGCGTTGAACCTCATACGATCTGGCCTCGTGGGTGTTAATTTGTCTATATAACGGGCAGTCATCTGCAAATAGACGAGGAGGCAAGTTTATATATAAAACAAATGCTGAAGGTATCCCATATCTTATTTGTTTTTGTTTATTTGAACTCACTTCCAGGTTAAGTCAATCTGAGATAATAGTTTTAAAATCATACAATTGAATCCAATTACTGGAGTATCTGGGTAATCATTCACACTTCATACTCGCAAACTCGCACGCGAAGCTGGACGATTCGTACCCATTTTCAAATGGACGACTCATACCCCAAAACTGGCCAACTCGTACCCAAGACTGGACAACGGGTCCCTGCTGTTCATTATAAGGACGGGAGTAGATAATAACAGAAGGTGAATGTTGACTGTTCACTTGTGTTCAGTGGTTAAATTCGATACCGAGCACTTTTTGGGGAGGTTTTCCGGCTTTAGTAATTCCGAATTCGTAACTTTCCCACAACCAATGATGACTCAATAGAATAGGGAACTGACGCTTCGCCGAAAGCCAATTTTGCTGACATGGGCACTTCGCCATGAGAGCAGTTCCCCGGAGAGATGATATATTATATGCGTATTTATACACTTACTCTGCGAAGTTCATCTTTTAACTGATAGAGTGCTGGAAGCCCATATTTGGGCTTTATTCTGAAGTGCAGGTGCCTCAACTTGAAGGCTCATATTCAGTGAATATGCTTTTTATTATCTTTGAAGTGATATTATTTAGTCTGTAAGGGTTTGCCTTGTAACAATGTATGGGAGAGTGCCCATTGGCACTCTCCCATAAATTGCAACAAGGCAACGACATGTGTACAAGATTTGATGGCCAAAAATAAACTATATTAAAATATTGCTTCATTATTTATTGTTGAATTCCTATGTTTGTTGGTAAAACAGCAAACATAATTGGTAGCAACACATTCCACTCGATTCGAGGAACCTCTTTATCCAGGGACAGACGTCCGCACAACTGTCGCGTCGAATTTTATTCTAATTAGAGTCGAGTTTAATTCATAACTCGTGAACACAAATATAAAGTAACTTGACAATCCAAGCAATATGTTTCAAGTTATCGAATGCCAAAGGGATTGGAGGAATTTTCAATTTGAAGGATAAAGGGTTAATATCTCAGGATCAAAATAACAGATTTACACCAAAAACTATACAGCTCGGAACATCAGTAACCTGAAGATATATATAAAGTAACATAACAATTGGATTGATATTTCTTGAGTTATCTCATGCCAAAGGGATTGGAAGAATTCTCAATTTGAAGGATAAAGAGTTAATATCTCAGGATCAAATTATCAGATTTACACCAAAGACTATACAGCTCGGCACATCAGTAACCTGAACACAAATATAAAGTAACTTGACAATCCAAGCAATATTTTTCAAGTTATCGAATGCCGAAGAAATGGATACGGATGCCGGTCGGACAGACGGACATTCTTACACGTTCTTACTTGTGGGTTTTTTCCCATGTTAGACCCTAACCCCATAAGGTAAAAAAAGTAACCCCACAGTGCAAAAAATAACCCCACAAGTGGCCACTGTATTAACCCAACCCCACAACTACCACTGATCCTAAATTGTAAACCCCACAATGTACCTCTGCTAAGCCCGGACGGACGGACAGACGGACGGACAAAGGATGGACGAACGACGGATGGCCACCCCGGGTGCCGGTATTACATGTACCATACATTGTATGGGTACACATAAGAAGCAATCACCCAACTCCCCGGATGCGTTTTGTATAACCCATTTGAACATTTTTGTTCCGACTTGGTCCCCCTACAGAGTTTGAACAGCTCGTCATTGGCAGTCCATCAAATGGATGTTCAGTACCCATCATATAGTCATAGGGCGTTTTGTACTAGATACCGCCTTACAGGACCACGAAATTATTCATTGTTGCACAAAACTTGTTACGGGTTACCGAATCTGTTTACCATGACAGGATCTCGCGTGATGTGTGTGACGGGGGTGCGTTCTTTACTCTAAGTGCATTAATTCACATCTGCGTACATGGATACAGGAAACTGGATACATTCCACATTAACCTTCCATCGTATAAGTATGTGCAATCTTCTATGAATGTGATTCCTTCTTCTCAATGAATCATCAGCGTCAACTGCAAGTCGATGGTTAATCTTGAAGTTAACAACAATTCTATTTTATCTGTTAGTGCTACAGTAAATAATCTCGGCTCTGTAACTCGGTATATAGCACGATATTGATCTGCGTATCACTTTAGTTCACTTTTTTATATAACCAACAATGTTTTATAGATCAGTTTCAGAGACGGCAGTTGATCGAGTGACAAATTTGATCGCGAAAATCCATTTTTGTCAAGATTATGCCCGAAGATCGACTAGTTTGTGGGGGAAATTATATAAATTTAGCAGTTTTGCACGTGCTTTTTGGATAATAATATGGGATAAAATACTTCTTCCGACCCCTCGGGTACTCTTCTTAATTAGTGAGTTTGGAAAAGAAAAATGGAGCGAAAACCAAAAAAACATTTCCTGTTTTTAAGTGCTAAATATGGTAATACAAACCTGAGCCAAAATTTTGATAGAGACGTTATTTAAAAGAAGAAATAAAAAAAATCAGTCGGAACGGCGTCGGAGTCGAAGTACTTCTATTATGAAGACTAAATTTCCAATTGTGACAAGCATTCGGATCATCCAATTATTCTGTCATGACTGATGGTTTTGGATTAGCCAATTTATCCAAAATTCACCTACACATCTAACGTTTTCGAAGTAATTCTGAATTTGTTTTGATTATTTGCTGTTTTGTGGTGTGTGCAATGCAAAACGCGTGCATCTTAAGAATTGTACCTTATTTCACATGGAGGTATTTTAACCCTTTTAACACTTGTGGTATCTTCCACGTCAGTTCAATGACAACAATTGGAAGAGTCCTTATTCATTATATGGGGGTAGACCAATTAATATTTTCAACGTGCAGCTTTTGGGCTGCACGTTGAAAATATTAATTGGGCTATCCCACACGTTCTCTAACCAGCCTGGGCGCGGTGGCGTTGTGGTAACCGGTTCTCGTCAGATCACCGAAGTTAAGCAACGTCGAGCCGAGTTAGTCATCGGATGGGTGACCCCCCTGAGCGATCAATTCGGACTCCGGCGTTGTGTCCTTGGGAAAGGCACTTGTCCCCTATTGTCCACATGGGGGAACGATGACGCCGTGTACTAAGGCGTACTGCACCGCAATGGTGCGCATGTCGTCAGCTAATCTAACCCTGCCTCTGCTGCAGTGCGGAGTTACGAAGTTGGAGAGCCGGCAGCTGCTCGCCGTTGCTCGGTGGTTCTCTTCGGGTACTCCGGCTTCCTCCACCCGTAAAACTGTCACGGCCACGATTAGCCATTGTGCATAAGTATGTGACCTTAAATACCAATAAATAACTAAATAAATAAATAAATAAATAAATAAATCACTAACAGCCATCCTGAGTTAAACACGAATCCGAAGACATGGCAGAACATAATTGTAGGTCATTTAATATCTTCTGTCAGGTCCGTGCAATAGTAACGTGGAAATGAGATACCCATGTTCTCTTTTTGCTTCTGCGTTTAATGACAATCGCACTTTTGGACATTGGATAATCGGGTGAAAGGGAGAGGGTACGTCAAACAAGGCGACACATGGTCAACACGTTTTATTCACTGACAATCACAATTTGGAAATCATATTTTAGCATAAAATACAAACTGGGTGCGGGATTGGTTGCTGCCTCTACGAATGGAACACTGAGACATATAATTTTATCCTCAGATGCTTGGAAATTGCAATTCGTGTATGGAGTCTAATCCTAAAGGAATATTCACAAGCGGAGTGAACCCGGAATAAAATGGATTGACCATCGGTAGTCTGAACTGCCGGTGGTCACCTCGTTTTTTTTTTCTTGAAAAGTCCGTATCACGAAATCGATTTTGTTTATTTGGATATTTAAGGACACTTTCAAGAGCCAGGACTATTTTGTTGGACAGTTTTACGGACGTACCCTTCAGTTAAAACTAGAAGTCCTGTCAGGAAATGCGCACAAATAGCACGTTGATAAGCGCGTTAATGTACGCGTTATGACCCAAGTAAAGCTATCAAATTTTGTTCATATGGCCTGTGCACAAGCAACGTTTCAGCCTATGGACCTCCGGGTAACCTGGAGGTCCATTGGCAGAAACATTGCATGTGTTTGCTATGAGTAGCCAAGAGAACCTGCCGTGCTTTGGATGCCATTCGACATGGCAATTGCGCGCAATTCCAACGCGCAATTAAGCCTAGATAAGTGCACTATTGGTGACAGGACTTCTAGCTTCAACTGTAGATAAGCACCCATCAGAGGTGAGTAAATGTCGGACTCTCTAACTTACAAGCCCCAGGTTTTAGCTGGTTTAGCGATTTAGCACCGGTGCAAAGCATGCGTATCATCGAGGCGCTGTACGCAGGAGCACAATGCAGCACCCTGCTCACATGTGGGCATTTAGGATTAGGTTATTGCCCCAAAACGCAAGGCAGGTAATGTGGATCAGCACTGAACCTACGATCCGAAGTCCAATGCGCTAAAGGAACCATTCTCCGCGCTCCAAAGTTACCAAAATGTAAGATCAATTACAAAACACATTCAGGTCTGGGGTTTCGAAACCTACAAGATCGAACCGTAACCGAGGTTTTCTCTAAAACACAACCGAAACCGAATCTGAAATAAAAAACCGCCGATCCGAGCCCACCCCGAGACTTCTCGCAAAAGTGGGCTCGTATGCCACGAGACGACGACCGACATATTAGAGTCAGAAATCGGATATTGAACCGATAGAGACACTACGAAGATCTGCCCCGCATTGTCGATCGAATCTCGGAGATTGGGTGATATCAAAATCTTAGAAAATCTTAGAAAATTTGTGGGATCGTCCGTTTCTGGATCAATCTGGAAATTCATTGCATTTTTCGACGGGATAACAGTGGATATACGGGAAAAGCTTCTGATGGCGAGATGTCGATGACAGATTTTGGTAAAAATCCACATTTGACTTGAAATGTCACGTGTCGTAACATGACATATTAGTCCACTTCATCGAGAAAGCTAAAAGTGTATCACGTATCGTCACGTGACATATTAGTCCACTTCAGCGAGAAATCTAAAGTGTGTGATGAGAACTTCACACTCGACAAGATGTGAAAACATGTATTTTTTTGTCGGTATTCTTCAGTGCACTGTCGATGAATTTTGTCGATTGGGTGAATCTCTCGGATGTGAACAATTCAATCGTCAAAAAATGCAAAAGGATGTATTTTTTCGTCCGCTTTTTGCAGTATTTCTTCATCGGATCGGAGAGATTTCCAACCGCGTGAAATCGTGTTTTTTCAATCAGTGTATAACCGAGGAATATGTTTTTTTGTAGTGGCTATACAACGGATGTGATCGATTCTGCGGAGATCTCTTGGATGAGGGATGTTTTTAACCGCGTGGCATGCGGTATGGCGAATGCTTGGCACTACGTTCAAAATGAGAGAGGTGAATTAAAATGGGATGAGTAAAAATATTATGATACCATATTCTGTCAGATGTATCCTCGCGGGAAAACAAAACAAACTCGTCCACCTCATGAATACATTTTGAGGAATCTAAACATCAAAAAACATCGCACAAAGCAATTTTACTCATTGACCAGAGGCTCAACGGTACTCACAGAACTCATTAACTTTTGAATATAATATTGGGTCTACGAGTCGATTAAAGAGCAATAACTTTCAGCAAGAGAGATTCGCCAACAAACTGAGATAAAGAGATCCGACTACTTCTACCACCATCACATTCAGGAGAGAGACGAATGATAGTGGAAAATGTCTACCAACAGGATTGTAAATGCGACGTATGGTAAAAACAAAATAAACAAATTCTAAGTCCGTAAAGGGCAATAACTTTGAGAAAATGAATACGTGGAACAACTCCTATGAGAGATCTGTGAGAAGATGTGAAAATCAGTGCTCGAAAATTGAAGAAATTGTGATTTTCATCCACGTTAATGCTATGGTATATCCGATGTGAAAGCGTCGCGCATTTGTGCAGTGTTGGGGTACTGAAGGATATATAGCTTTATATAGCGAACAAAATCGCAGGTAAAAAAAGTAAGCAATTAATCGATGCAATTTGGATTCGCTCTCTCTTTGAACGCGGTACTAAGCATTCGCACTACTGCATGCCACGCAGTTGAGAATCACTTTCACCCGAGATATTTCTGTCGAATCGACCACATCGGTCGAAGAGACACTACAACCAGAGGCTCTATAGAGCCTGCAATCACTAACCTGGCATAATAGAATATGAAAATGTGATTTCCGATAGAGTTTCTATGGTAAATATAAGCCTCAATTGCGGCCATATTTGCAGCCAGGTCAACATTACACGAGGATCGTCAGTAGAGGGTGTCCTACTCATCAGAATCAAAAGCCTTGTAGTTTCAGAGGAGAAAATTTTTCAAAATCGACCAATCAGAGTCAAAGAATGCCTCTGGTGGCCATTCTTTTCAGCCAACAGGAACAAAATGAGGGTCAGTTGTACAGAACCCCCAACAGATCACCCTTGACATGTTTGGTTCCCATCGGCTTAGTAGTTCCAGAGAAGAAGATGAAAAGGTGATTTCCCATAGGGTTTCTATGGAACTATAAACCGCAATTGTGACCACGTTTGCAACCCGATCAACATTAAATGGGGATTATTTGTAGTGGGTGTACCAGTCATCAACCATGAGAAGCTTCAAAACCATTGGCCTTGTAGTTTCAGAGAAGATTTCTGAAAATCCACCAATCAGAATCAACGAAAGCCTCTGATGGCCATGTTTTTCATCTTACGGGAACAAAATGAGACTCGGTTGCAGAGGACCTCCCATAAACCATTCTTGCCAAATTTGGTTCACATCGGCTCAGTAGTTTGAGAGAAGATGAAAATGTGAATTCCCATAGGGTTTCTGTGGCAATTATAAGCCGCAATTGTTTTCAAACTGATCAATATTAAATGAGGACCGTTGGTAGAGGGTGTCCCAGTCATCAAGCTTGTGAAGTTTCAAAACATTTGGCCTTGCAGCTTCATAGGAAAATATTTTTGAAAACCCACCTATCACCGTATTCTCCTGTCGCACACTGATTGAAACAACATGTTACATGGTTGCAAACCTCTCTCATCCTAGAGTCCTCCACCAAATCGCCGCATCCGTCGAAGTGACATCCGAAAGATAATCGCCGAATCGACAAAATCCGTCGACATGACACTGAAGAATACCGACAATAAAAACATGTTTTCGCATCTTGTCGAGTGTGAAGTTCGCATCACAAACTTTAGATTTCTCGCCAATGTGGTCTAGTATGTCACCAGACGACACGCGACATTTCAACCCAAATGTCGATTTTTACAAACATCTGTCATCAACATCTCGGCTTCGGAAGCCTTTCCCGCTTTTCCACTGTCATCTCGAAGAAAAATGCGATGAATTCTCCGATTGAGCCAGAACCGGACGATCCTTGAATGGGGCAAGGGTTGTCATCACGCAGTTCGTCTCCGGGTGTTGGGATTAGAGAAGAAGCGTGGGAATATGGAGGCAGTTGGGAGTACAGAGGTAACCAAGGCCTTCTCACCCGAGAACCGCGACAAATCAGCGGCCGGCCAAAGTGTTATTATTATTATCGCCGATAGATAGACTCCGCGGATCTGTCGCGTCTTGTCAATATAATCTCGAGGACAGGGCGATAGAGAAGTCTTGTGGTGGGATCGTATCGGTGGGTGTTTGGATAATATCTATTTTGAATCGCCAACCTCCCCACCCTCCATCTCCGCATTTGACAAAATATTTACCGTATGGAGACAGTTCCAGGTCCACCGTGCTGTTATTATTAGTTATTTTGAGTTTTTCAGGCTGTTTGAAAATCTACACTGGCTTGAATACGGATACCCACTACAACGAAAAGGTTTGTTTGTTTTTGGGGTGGGGGTTACCGAAGGGCTCATTGGTCTGTTTCATATGATATCGGACAGTGTTACGGGTGGAGAAAACTGAAGCACCGGGTAGCTTTGAGCAAATGTTAGATTACTTGCTGATCCGACAGCAGCTGAGTTGCGGCAATTGAAGGTAAGTGCACCATCAACATGCAGTACGCTTTAACCCTTTACCTACATGACAAGAAGACGACACTTGCAAAAAATATTCTTGAATAAGTAATTTTTTAATTTTTTTTCTCAAAAATATAGGTTATGACCCCTCGCTGGAACGAGCTCGACGAGCTCGTTCCCACGAGGGGTCATAATCTATGTTTTTGAGAGAAAAAATGAAAAAACAATGAAAATTAATTGGCGATATTTGAGAATAGCGCTGGCAGGTTTTGGCCGTTACGTTGGGTAAAGGGTTAATACACATTGCCACAGTGCCCCCCGCCCCCCCCCCCCCCCCATCCGCGTGTTCAATCGAGGTTAAGTGGCTTTCCCAAGAATGACGCGGATCTGAATCCGACCTTCGACCTTTCGATTTTTAGCCAATGAGGCCTGCGCTCCTCGCGGCTCAGCAGTAAGATATATCAGTTTTCAAACCAGTAAATTTCATACTCGTATAACAAATTTATTTCCTAACTAACTACTTCAATTTGAATCACAATATTTCTAAATCAACGGCAATTGGGTTCAGGTTCTGCAAAATAATCCATATCTATCACATGTGGTTTGACAAAGCTCTGAATCGTTAGTCTTTGTACTCCAATCATTCTGCAACTGATTTTATTTCAAATAAAAAGATACAACCTAGACGGATCCAGGGTATTATTCCGACTGCCGCCAAATTTGAAACTGAAGTGGTGGTGGGACCGGTGGATGCACAGCATGAAAGTGCCTGTGCCGAGTGGCAGAGACACTTCCATGCTATTGGTTCCAGGGGGATGCTCCCTCGGGGAAATTGTAAAATGTATATCAAATAAAACTCTCTTGGTATTTGGTGTACTTATTTTCAGCCTCCTATAAAAAAATATGTACCACTACATACAGTACACCCCCCTCGACTCGTCGTAATCCACGGTCAGGTCATAAAAATCATCATCATCAAAATTTTAATTAATGAAACACCGGATTGTACCCGGTGTTTCATTAATTAAATAGATGATGATCATTCCTATAATTAGTGTTTGAAAAGTGACGAGTCCACGGCTGCCGTACTGTACCATCGTTTCGGGAAAAATGAAGTTAACCCTTTATCCAACGCAGACGATATCAAAATTTATTATTTTGAATATCATTTTTTAAATTTAAAAAAAAAAAGTCAACAAAACCATATCATGTGACCCCTCCAAAGAGGGGTCACATGATATGGTTTTGTTGAAATTTTTCGAAAAATAATATTTTTTTAGCTGCTGAATTTGCATATTACGCGGGCGGATGCGGCCGATTCGTTGGGTAAAGGGTTAACACAGACGGACATGGAAGTCCCAAGTCGGCACTGTAAAATGCTAACAAAACTAGAGCGACTGACAAGAGAAACTATTAATCCAGTCGGGTAGATTAACAAGTGAACTGTCATAACTGGTGACAGATGATTGAGGAATACATCAACAATAATGGTCGACAGTGACTCCATTTTCATTCAGTGTGCTGACTCTGGTGGTACTTTGATTGTCACTGTTCGCCATTTTGTTTTGAGCGCACAAATCGCAGGCTGAATGTGGTTAATTGGCACTTGAGATATTTATAGTTCAAAGCGTCGGGAAGCAGGCAGAATTGTAAATACTCCCACAAGTGTCGGAGGTAATAAATCAAATATTTTCTTGGCGGTTATTGAGATGTTGGGTTGCTGCTCTTGCATTTCGTGACTTCTCATCTGGTTTTTTTGTAAACAAATCAATGCTGATAGGAAGATTTAAGGAAATCATGAAGCGCTTTGCAACCACAACCGATGATGGAGTTTCAGAGAGACAAAAAAAAGATGGCATAATAAATATGTCACGTTACATGACGTTTAGTTGGCGGATACTGTGTCACATGAGATCAAACTGAAGTCTTCCTTAATATTGGTCTAGCTTCACATGATATGACTTTATATCCGCCAACTAAACCCACGGTAACTTATATTGTCAGTAGGGTTTAATCCCGAGAACGGGAATTCCCGGGTTACCAGTTCCGAAAGCAGGCCCCAAAACCTGGGACATCTACAGCACGGATCCGGAAATGAAGCGTGGCATTATTTGTGTATTGAACTGAAATTTTCTGAATTGAAACGTTGTAGGATTTCGCCAGCCTTTCCATGCCTGAATTTTTTACAGTCCTGATACCTGACGAACCATTTTCAACAAATCACTGTGGCTCTCAACCAGTTTTGGAGGACAATCCCCCACTCCCACCACCCTCCTTTTCAACAGCAAGATCTTCTTCACCCGCTTCAAAGTTCAAACTCGTCTTCATTTTCAGAATTACTAGTATCACTGTTCAATACCTCCTCCAACATCAACACCCTCTTCACTGCCGTCACCAGTCTCCTCTGCTGGAAGCAGAGGAGACTGTTGATGGCTGTGAAGAAGAGGGCGTTGTTGCTGGAGAAGGTAGAGGTGATAATGCGAGTTATTCTGAAAATAAAGACGAGATTGAAGCGGGTTTGGGTTTTCATACTTATCTTAAGAAAATAACTTTTCCGTTTGGAGATGGGAGATTGCCAATGAAATAATACTCATTATCATTAAAATAAACGCGTCATGTCACCCTGATAAATTTGCTTGATATTACACGGGAAATGTCCCGGTTCCCGGTTCTGAGAGTAATTTCATTCCCGTTCTCGGGTCCCAGAAAACCAGAGAATATATTAAACCTTAATTGAGATATAAAATAATAGAAAGTCTGCAAATTATCATCAAATTATATTTTAATAACATAGTTCTGATTGGTGATTATCTATTAAAAGTATACTCTCTATTTATTTATTTTTTTCATTTACGGGGATGTTCTGTAATAATCTAGGACCGAAGCTAGAAGGCTGTACGGGACAGTTCGCCACCGTCACCCACGACCCTATCTGTCGAAAAGTTTGTTGCCTGTCGGAATAATTATTGGTTGCCCGATGCCAAAATTTTCCCTACTTTAAAAACAAATGATCATTTGACGAAACCATCATTTTGATTATGTAACAATACCCCAATGTTTCAAATATCTTTTGAATGAAAGTGTTCGTTATAAATATTTGACAACAGAATGTCATGTGCAAGGAAAAGAATCTCGAGTATTATTAATCTTTTAAATATTTACTTTCGCTACACGAAAATAATTCTTTTAAAAAATAAAATAACATTCCCGACTTGTTTCATTTATTATTGCTTTCAAGAAGTATCTTGATATTATGAGTTAGGGTTCAAGTTCGTGCCGACGGTCAACGATCCGGGAACACTGAGATCCAAGTATCGGGCCTGCAAACCTAAAAGCTCAGTCACATATGATGCTGCCGTCGCGCGGTTGTGCGGTCTGCAGTTAGTAGATGGGATTTATACAAATCGTAGGGCTTGGCGGGCTGTGATAGCAGTGTTTACAAATGTTCCGAGCTCCGCACGGCAATCGTGAAAGTCATAAATAAAAATCCGCGAGGAGAACGCAAGGCACCATTTAACAAACTGCGAGGCGCTCCCAGGGCGACTGCAAGCCAATCACACGGCACCCGCACGGTTGTTGCGGCCACCTCAAGGGCGCGGAATGGAGACCTTGCGGACGCCTCACGGCGCCCTTGCGGTTTGTCGCGATGGGCATATAAGGTACAGTGACCTTGCAATGATACCTGCGGTGGGGTTGCGTCCTCCGGCCTTGCGATGTCCCAAAATATGTATAATGTCAAGTTAAAAAAACCGCAAGCCCACGCGACGAGCACAAAACCTTGAGATCACCCCACGGCTGCTGTATTCTACCGTGCGGACACCGTACGGTTATGGAAATTTTGGGGACTTACGGCCGCCGACACGCCGGAGGCCATTTGTGACTAGACTCTTAAGGCTGCAGGACTGAATTCATACACATTATACGTTCTTGTGATGAATTGACAGTAACATGGTCTGCGGTTTGCGGCTCGGAGCTCCGAGCCGCAAACTTCAGACCATGTTACTGTCAACTCCTCACAATAACGTACATGTTCCAATAAGACACTACCCATAGCCCAAAACGTACATTGTGAAACGCGAGAGGCTTATTTACTGAACTTGTGATCGTTAAAAGTGCCTTCCGCAAGGCAACCTTTAACGATCACAGTTTAGAAGATAAACCTCTCGTGTACCCCACGGCGGCACTGGATAAATAATCAACAAATCAGATAAACTCATCCCATCTCAGTTCAAATCGGTTTGCAATTTAAACAACACTTCTCCCGGAACACCATCCTCTGTACCTGTGAAAATCCAGAAAAGTGAAGCAGCTTGTTAGTCACTCCGTTGATGAAGCAATTACGAAACGGGCGACGTCTTTTCAAATATTTCGCGTGGTGTCGTCAGACAGTAACAATTGCTACTGGAGCCGTAAACATAAAAGAAACTACGCCAGCTCTCATCCAATCAGATGGCGGGGATTTTACTTTTATTGAAACATAATCTTCACTAGTTGGTCGAATATTATCTTCACTAGTTGGTCGAATATTGGTCTCATATTGCATGATTTCCATTCACGCAAGGAAATATACATGCCGGGATTGAAAGGACTAAGCGGAAAGAAAGAAGTGAGCTACTTAGACGTCCTGAATTCTCAGTTTTTGATTGATATTTATTCGTTATCTCTTCCATATAATTTTTCTCATGAACGTTTTTCACGAAGCAAATCTTTCGCGTCAGGAATTTGTTTTAAATGTCATACATGTGCGGCGCCAGAATGTATACGAGTGTAATTTATAGTTTTATTTCACTGATAAAAAGAGGTAAAAGGGAATTTCTTCTGTTCCAAATGGCATGTCTAATCACTTTTTTTTTTGGTTCCTTGAGCTGTTCGATAAACGGAATAGAAAGGGTAAACAAAAACGCCTAAAGCAACTATAGATGGTGTTCGGTTGTTAGTTCCATTCGTTTTGTCTTCGACAACGCATTCCACAATTCGGGAGCGCAGTGGCTCGGTGGTTAGAGCATTGAACTCCAGGCCGAGAGGTCCACTGTTCGATCCTGACCAGCAGCAACAGCGTTGTGTCTCTGGGCAAGACACTAAATCCAGAATGCGATACATGTGAACACCGTGGTACTGTGTATTATGGCGCGCCCAATGTCGGTGGTGCACTTGCCTTCAACCAATGCTAACACAACCTGTGTGAAGTTAGTACGTTGGGGGGTCTGACAGTTGCTCGCCGCTACCCATAGCTTCTCTGCCAGCACTCCAGCTAGCCTACTCATTGGCTAAACCACTGACATTTATTCGTGAGGTGCCGTCATTCGACACTCGGGACCAAGGTTTATTTACGAATTTTTACGCGAGTAGCACTGCGAGTTAAAAGTATTCCGCATTTACCGGACCACGTAAGTTCCGCTATGTCGTTGTGCATGATGTGTGCCACGTCTGTTCTTGTGGTTGAGTCGTCATTGTCATGGTGATGAGTGGAATCAGTGCGCATGCGCAGCGCATATTATTAGGATATTAGTTTCTTACGCCTTCCATTTTTTATGATGGAGGCCGTCGTCTGGATAGCTATGGTATCACACGGTTACTATGGAACTGAAAATCCTACAATAGGAAGGGTGAATGTTTGATTGTGTGGAAATATAATTATCTAATTACCGACAACGACAGACAATTACCTACAATTATCAAAAGCTTACCCCCAAACTGTTTATCTGCTCCGTTCTCCAAGAATTATCGACTTCTGCCTATCCCGAACCCTAACATGTCATTCGATCTGGACTTAGCTATGTATGACCATGGCCTATTATCTGTCTTCTACCAAGCAAATCACTCCACAAACAGAAAGGGTTTACATGCATCTGATTACCGGGGCATTGGTTGGAGCAAAATCGGAGCTTTGATGAAGCTCACTTAAAACGTGTTTTTCTCTCCATCCATCTGGATTTGACAAATGGTGTACATATTGAAACTATAGTAAGCTATGGTATGTTTTACGATGTACGTATGCACCTGGTATCAGGTATATACAATGGGTATGTGATAGAAGATTGATGGGAACTGTGAATTTTCTGGATACGTTTTCTCCGCTAAACTACACGCAATGGCGTTATGTTATAGAGGCGTTGATAGCTGTTGATTCCATTGTATAATCTGACAGTTCGTTGTACCCGTCAAGGTGTGTCGGGTATGTTTAATTGTCTTTCATGGTTGTGTATTATGGGAAGTCTGAACCCCTGGTAATCTCCTGCCAGCCATTCTCCATGGATGTCTGGTGCTGTTGTGTAGGGTTCACTGTACGTACCCTGTTGGTATATGAGTCCCCCGGTGTTTTGGTGTGTACTACGGTAGTACAGGGTGGATCGTCTGTATCCCGGTTAGTCTACTGTTAGCCATTGGTTACAACCCACTTGCCTTGCGTTTTAGGGTACAGGTGTGTATGTAAAGCTAGGTAATCTATTGTTTAGGGTATGCTGGTTGTCTAGTGCAGCAGAATGCGATTGTCTGTCTACACCTCTTGGTGTACTCTCAGTCCTCACAAAATTTAACCCACCCAAGGCCTTGCACTATCCGAAGTCTGGTATAGTAATTCGTAATGATATGACATGCTTTCTGGTGGGGTACTCGCACTGTTACCACCATTCACCATGACGTCACAACATGGCCGCTCACGTGGGCTATAATCACAACGTAAGGATTGCTTAAAGAATACTCCTTTGACCAAATGTTCTGTGCAAATGATGTTCATGTGCACTGGGGATTAACCATTTACTTGCCGGGACGACCATATTTGACCAATACAAATTTCAGTTTTTGCCACCGTAACATAGCTAGAAGCGCCCCGTTTGGAATGAGTCCATGTTAGAGTCCTTCCAACCAGCGACTCGTAATAAACTATGTTTATTGAGATATATAATTGAAAACAAATAGTTATTCAGTATTTTTGCTGAACATATGCTCTTCTATAGGTAAAGAGAAATTAAATCTAGTCTAATCTTATCTGACGGTCCATTTAATTGTTTACTGTCCTGTCAAAACAGAGATACGACATTTGACTACAAACACATAACGGACCATAGATAGCTGGACAGTAAGTTAAGTCCAATAAATGAACTCATATTTTCCATGACTTGCGTGAGTTATTTATTATTGGTGCTTCAGCATCTATCAATATTTATTGCACGCCTATGCTTTTATTGTCATAAAATACACTCTTTTTCTGCAAACAACCGAAGGGAACAATGTTTTTTTTTTGTATTGTCCTTGAAGAGTACTGATCACTTGTGCGGTCTATTTTACTATTTCTTTTTTCTTTTACGTTTTGGATATTTCTGGCAATAATTTGTGTTTCTAAAGTGTTTTATTACACTGTAGGCGTGCAATAAATACAGAACAACTTACGGGTTTGAACTGTCATTTTTTACCGCACTCGATCGATTTTGGCGGAGGGATAATATTGAACACGAAGCCGAAAAGCGATTAGTTTTCTGTTAGCAAACTGTAGGCGTACAATAAATCACAGCATACACGTTCGAGTTGTCATTTTTACCGCACGAGGTCGATTTGGGCGGAGGGATAATATTGAACGAGTAGCCAAGGCTTTGAGTTCAATATTATCACTTCGCCAAAAGCGATTAATATTCGTTTAGTAAACTGTTACAGAACAGCATACGCGTTCGAGCTGTCATTTTTTACTGCTATCGATCAATTTTGGCGGAGGGATAATATCTCGTTCAATATTATCCCTCCACCCAAATGGACCTCGTGCGGTAGAAAATGACAGTTCGAAAGCGTATGCTGTTCTGCCTATATCATGACTGTAACAAAGGAATCAAGTCAAGTTTAACTCTTTACCTAACATGAAAAGCAGACGACACTTGCAAAAAAAAATCTTGAATGACTATTTTTTTTTCATTTTTTGTCTCAAAAACATAGGTTATGACCCCTCGTTGGAACGAGCTCAACGAGCTCGTTCCAACGAGGGGTCATAACCTATGTTTTTGAGACAAAAAATTAAAAAATAATGAAAATTAATTGGCGATTTTCGTGAATAGCGCTGGCCGGTTTTGGCCGTTACGTTGGGTAAAGGGTTAAAAAATAGTGTATACGTATGTTGCCTACTTTAAAGAACGTCCATCTAGGGCGTTGTTTCCTGGTTCTATTTTAAAGGTAAAACAGAACTTCTTGGGGTTCCCTCGGGGTACTTGTATGAGTTGATACTGCGATGAACAATATTAAACTTACACTAATTTCTCCCAGTTTCTGTATGCAGGCCTCACAGCTTCGTTTATCCACTCCAAACTGGATAAGAAACATTTTCATTTCTGTATCATCTATAACGTCGTCTCCTTCATCGCATAAAAGAATAAAAATGATTAACAGTTATAAAGTGAATGAAATATTCAGTAGTTACGGAGTATAGAGCGGAGAAAATAGTATACTTTGAGATTCGTACACATTTCGAACCTGTATGTATTTGTTGGTAGGGTTAAACTTTACTCAACGCACACGAAAGTAGATCTACTGCTTCTCATACCATTATTTGTAAAATTTCATGTGGGTAAGCGGTTTGTTATTTTATTTTTTATTTCTGCAGGCCTGGCATTCTGAAAAATGCAGGAGGGCAAAAAAATCGCTCTCCTCAATCAGCTTAGGAGAGCAATTAGCTTTACACAACATTTTAAGTATCCAGTTGAACGATCTCATTGAAACTGAAACCAACAGACTACATGAGTGATTTTATTAACTTTACTAAGGTAAAGCGAAATCTCTTAGACATCTAGATGTCTCACTCAACAACCGAACACACACTTGACAAGACCTGTGTGTGTACCCAGACCTGTTGTCCAAGAAAGTCATACGCCTACCACTACCACCTTCAACCCCCACCTTCAACCCCCCAAGGGGGGTTGAAGGTGGTAGTGGTAGGCGTATGACTGTCTTGGACAACAGGTCTGCTTGAATCTACAGTCACATCCTGGTGCAAGTGCTTCAAGTGACAGGATAGTAGTAATGGTAGTATATTATAGTGTCAATATTCCTTGAATAATTACCCCTCAAACTGTGATGTCAGTTGTTGAACTTGAAACTGACAGAAAAAAAAATATTGCTGTGACCCATTTTGACTCAAATGATTGCAACTGTGTTTGGGTATGGTTGCAGCCATTACCTTTTACCACTAAACCACTTTCAAAATGAAATTACGTGATGTTATGTGACTTCGAAGTTAAATTACATTTTTGCTTTACAACAAAAATTTAATGTGAGCATAATACTTGTAATCTCGATCATCCCAGACCAAAATATTTAGGAGGGCAATTTTTCACTCTCCTTAATTCTTTCAGGAGGGCAGTAAGGAGAGCTAAAAAATCGCTTTAAAAACTTTGCCATCAAAAGTTCATGTTCTTGGTTCATGTTTTAGGTCTCATAATCTACGGGATAGCATGGGTGGTGGTGCTTTAGCAATGCAAAGCTTTCTTGTACTCAAGGGACATATTTATCAATTGTCTTTAACTTGGTTAAAATATCAGACATAAACCATTCAATTTTTATGTTTTTTAAGTTTACATTGGTTATTTATTTATGAAGGTTTAACGACACTTTAACAGCCGAGGTCATATCGTGTCGGTGACAGTTTTACGGGTGGAGGAAGCTGGAGTATTCGGAGAAAACCACCGAGCAACGACGAGCAGCTGCCAACCCCCCGACAACTCCGCACACCAGCACATGCAGGGTTAGATTGGTTGAAGACATGCGCACCATCGATGTGAAGTACGCCCTAGTACACGGCGTCATCGTGCCCCCGTGTGGACAATCGGGGTTAAGTGCCTTGCCCAAGTACACAACGCGGGAGAAGGCACTCTGGCGAAAAAAACATGGCGATGGGAATTTTCAGTGTTAAATGTTTACGCCATATTCCTTTTACACCAATTTTTATGCCAAATTCAAAACCCTGTGGGACTTTTCAGTTTTAAATTTTTACGCCATATTCCTTCCAAACGTAAATATTCTCTGGCGAACGAATGTTTATGGAGATTTCAGTGTTAAAGCTTTACGCCATAGTCTCTTCCGTTACTACTCACAGCCTGCCCAATTTGGTGGACCGGTACAGTACGCGATCATTAGGTAAGATGTTACACAACTGGGTCATGTTCGCGACGTCCCTGGTTATCACAGCGTAATTGAATGCAAGCAGGTTTCTTTTTCGGATTGACATCGAGGTAAAATATGTCAACTGAGGTTTCTACTTGCTCTTCCGAATGCGTTTAATTCTTGTTTCTGAGGAAATGATCTAACAGTCAACAGTAACTCATTGCCTCACGCAGATTACAAATCGCAGAGCAAATATATTTTGTTTGATAACTTCCTCCACGGGAACCTCGAGAGGTGAAGCAGTGTTTATTTGTTGTGGTATACAAGCTGTACTTTACGGGTAAAATAGGAAAATAACCAGATAAAAAAATAAATAAATAAAAAATAGAAAAATATGTAAATTATAGTTTCACAACTTGAAATTGCATTTGTTTTGCTGCACCGTGGTTTGTAATATATTGTGTTAGCAAGCTAAGAACTCGCGTTGAAATGGAGGGTCGTGAGGTAGAGTTTGAAAGATACACGGGTGACAGCAAAATTTGAATGACTTCTCTCTACTTGGCTGGGCGGAGTTGAATGATTCCCTAAGAAAAGGGTTAATTAACTGCTTTGTTAAACAGGTTATTTGTATATTTTTTTGCTACAGCACAAAATTTGTCGCGATCCGGTGTCTGATCTGATTCGTATTATCTCAATCCCCATCACCTCAACCGCCCGTTGCACCGCCCCGTCCCCGATACAAACCTGCATGTGTGTGTGCATGCACTCACAAATTTATCAGTGACGGCCTTATATGCTTTTGATCTTGGTCTAAGCGAACAGTCGGCTAAAACATCGGAAGGTAAAAAACGCATGCAGGTTAGGGCTAAAAAAATTGAAAATCTGTTTCTCAGGCCCTCCAGCATGGTCATTTTGGCTGCCGCATGCTCTCTTTTTATAATCAATGTAAACTTTAAAAACAAATAAAAATTAAATGCTTTTTGTCTGATATTTTACCCAAGTTAAAAAAAGGATCAATTTGTCCCTTGAGTGCAAGAAGGCTTTGCAATGCTTTAGCATTGCAAAGCCTTCTTGCTCTCAATGGACGAAATACACCACTAAACATGCTATTCCGTAGATTATGAGGCCTAAAACATAAATCAAGAACATGAACTTTTGATGGCAAAGAAATAATTACAGAAATAAAAATTAAATAAAAAACCGCTCGCCCGCAAGCAATTTTACCTATAATGTCCTGAGAAACAGAAGGTCTACTTTGTCTGGCCTTACCATATAATTTTCTAAGATTGCTTTCATGCAGTGGATATACAAAGAAAATCCAACCTACACACACGAAGTGGAATATATAGCTGTTAATTCTGGAACCAAATGGGATGCGATTGGGTGTGGATTTGTCTTTAAACGTGGAATTTGTTGAATTGACTCACGGCAATATTTGTATCTTTCTAAACTAGAATGTGATAAATGATATCGATATACAAGATCAGTGAAGTTTTAAAAACATGTTACTCTGTAAATGCTTAATAAAGTATTTTATCGAACGTCTTTTTGTCGATCGATTTTTGTCGAACGTCAAACATCTGAAGGCTGTGCTCACTATAGACATTTGGGGGAAGATTTTTCTCTGGAGGCTGGTCAGCCGTAATCCCTTCGACAAATCGAAGGTGTCTTTCGATAAAAGCGTGTTCTCCCTGGAGCTTTTTGTCGATCGACTCCAACTTTGTCGTTTACTGAAAAAATCGTACGATAAAAATTTATAGTGAGAATACACCTTTAGCTATCTCTTCGATATGCTCGTCGTTGCTCGGTGGTTCTCTCCGGGTACTCCGGCTTCCTCCATCCGTAAAACTGTCACGGTCATGATTAGCCATTGTGCACAAATATGTGACCTTAAACATCCATAAATAAATAAATATAAATAATTTCTTCGATAAACAAAAATTTACATAAAAGACAAAACATACCGTAGATTATTTTTTTAAAAACTTTGTACCTCTATATAAGAACATTTACGATGGCAATTCTCCAGGGGGAGGAGTCTCTTTAGTGTATTTTAACAGAACGTTTTTTACAGTAACCTGTTGATAACCAGAGGCTCAAGTGAGCCTAAAACGCGCACCTGGCTCAAGTTGTCAAAAGAGATGAGTGTGTCAGTAAGTGATAGACAACAAGAATAATTTTTTGATTTGCCATGGCACAACCAAAGGCAATTCTTTGGCCATTCATTCCTACTGGTCCTAGGAAAGCTTCCAAGGCAAAAACAAAGTTATGTTCTGTGAAGTCTCAAAAAGTGTCCATACGAAATTGTGTGTTTGTTTGTCTCCTGTGG
This sequence comes from Pictodentalium vernedei, assembly GCA_031216915.1. Classification (NCBI taxonomy): domain Eukaryota; kingdom Metazoa; phylum Mollusca; class Scaphopoda; order Dentaliida; family Dentaliidae; genus Pictodentalium; species Pictodentalium vernedei. The sequence goes on along the minus strand of CM062292.1, from coordinate 85,801,688 downwards.
ATCTATCTACCCCCCCCCCTCCCCCCTCGCCCTCAAGTACATATGACGCAATTGCACTACATGACAAATTTGGACACATTAGACCATTGGTTCTGGATAAAGAAATATCGAGTGGAGCCCAAACTTGAGAGCTCCAATTTTGACCTGCTGAGTTCCTTTGATAAAAAAGTGGATCTGCATGACTAAAGTAAGTTCCATTCCAGAAATCTAAGCATTATTACGAGTGGCTTATGAGAAGATGACCTTTAACGCAGTTTAGACTGATGGAACATTAACCTCCACCTCAAGAAGAGTAATCTCTACCAAAATGCTTTGTACCAAATCAGTTATACTTGATCCAAAGGTTCTAAAGAAGAATACTTAGTTGATGGAGCATAAGACAGATAATGATTCGGCATATTCCCATTGCCAACAGTGTTAAAATGGACACCCCCAAACGGCATCCACGGCAAAATCGATAGCAATTTTTTGCTCCATCTGATTCCACTGGTCCTAAGGAAGCTACATACTGAAAAGCAATATTCGAAACAAGCTGAGGTGAGAATACACATGTATCACATTATGCATACGTAGCTGGTCACATTGGACATTTCAACCAATGGCATTCCTGCTATTTTTAACCTGGGCAGTTTCCCTGGGAAATGAAAAGGGATTTCCGGTATTTTATACCTGTATTTCAAAGTGACTGGCTGTTTGCATACGCTGATGTAATGATAGCATGTTGTCTATAAAATAGTGTACACAAAACTGTTTGTTACAAGACAAACGCGAGGTACTTTATTGTTTTCAGAAAAAAAACAAAAGCAAGTAATTTGTACTTCCTTTGCCAAGATAGATATGATCATATTTAACCAGTCCATTACCACAAAATTAAAAAAGGCAATTAATGTTAAGCGTTGAAGTGAGGTTGTGCTAATTGTAGCACTTCTCGTGATTAAGAGAGATAATTAAGTGCAGAATCGGAAGAACTCTATGAACATAATATTATGAAGACTCCTCCGAGTCTGTTTCGTTCCTTAATCCGGAATTACAACCAAAATGTCCACTGCTATCGCAAACAGAACATCCGCTAAGTGACTGTCATTTTGGGTGAAATTATTAGCGGATATTTTTTGGTCCTTTTGGGAGATGTTTTGGGCAAAGTTGCTAGCAGATGTTTCGTCCCTATATGTTGTTTGGCACATCGAAGTAAAAAATAATTGGTATAAAAAAGCATGCGTCTGGGTTAACCCTTTACCTAACGTAACGGCAAAAACCGGCCAACGCTATTCTCAAAAATCGCCAATTAATTTTCATTATTTTTTTCATTTTTTGTCTCAAAAACATAGGTTATGACCCCTCGTTGGAACGAGCTCGTTCCAACGAGGGGTCATAACCTATGTTTTTGAGACAAAAAATGAAAAAAATAGTTATTCAAGGATTATTTTTGCAAGTGTCGTCTGCTTTTCAGGTTAGGTAAAAGGTTAAAAAAAACCCCAGAAACGTTGTTATTTGCGTGCCTATATTTTTTTTAAACAGAAGCTCTGTAGCAGAAGGAAACTTCCTACCAAATTCAGATACACCGGCTTAGTTCAGTTAATGTGAGGTGGGACAGTTTACGATTCTTTGGCCATTTAACAATCAAACGCTGAGTGACACTCAGCGAATCTGTCACTTGATGACCAATAGTTTACAATAAGTTAGTATCTGTCTTAGTTTACCAGGATACTTTTGTATTGTCAAAACCCTATTAAAAACGTACCATGTTACATCATGGCACTCCCCAAGAATTTCCTGGTAAACCATAGTATTATCAGGGTAGATGTATTTTGGGACACCAACACGGTTTATTGTGAAACTTTTTTATGGGGGCAAATAACTTCAGGTGGGTTCTGAATAGTTCTGCACATATACCTTTGGTACATGTATATTGGTTAACCAACAGATTAAACAAAAACTTGGGGCAAACAATCAACAGGTTCACGACTTGAAAATAGAGCAACCTCCCCCCCCCCCCTCCCCTCCCCCCAAAGAGGTTTAGGCCAATCCCGACGTTTTGGGCCTGTACAGGAGCTGATGTCAAATGACAGCAAAATTAACCAAAATATTTGAAAGTGGGCCTAATTTATGGGGTGCACAATAACTGGTATCATTGTGTAGCCTATTCTAACGTACACAAAAGCAGAACAACTTCTTGGAGAAATAATTTTGAATGCCAAAATGTTAGAAACAACAGGAGGATTAGGAAAGGGAAGGAAACATTGAGCAGACAGAAAATAATTTATAATTGAATAGTCGTGAATCAGTGGATAACCCAATTTGTTTTCTGAGTTAGTTTTGATAGAAAACACTGTTCTGATGAATTTCTTTTCTGTCTGCCATCCTTCCTATAAGCGTTGTTGCTTTTTCCCAACAATCAATGTTGATCCAGTTTCTGCGCCTTCAAAATTTTTAAGAGCAAGTGTAACAGAAACACTTTCAACAAGGAGGCCGAACAAAAGAAAGGTAACTGGCACGATTGTGCGTGGTACCTCCATAGACAGACCACTGCACTGTCAACAAGGAGGCCAAACAAGATAAAGGTAATTGGCACAATTGTACGTGGTACTTCCATAGCCTGACCCCGTCACGTACACGTGCAGTGGTCAGTCTATGGAGTACCATACATGACTATATTGTTTTTTGGTTATTTGGCTAAATGTTTTGGGGTTGGGAGGTATATTAAGTGTTTGGACTGATTCTAAGAACAAAGCTAGCTAGCTAGTATGGGCCAAAGGTAATATTTGTATACGTTTAAACCATGTGACTGTTTGGAATTCCGGGCATGCTCTTTATATTATGTAACTGCTGTGTTTCCTTATAAACAATGTTAATGTTTAGATGGATAGTAGGCCTATTGATAATAATGTAATGCTCACTGATATGATAATTAAGTGTAAGCAAAACTTAGGATGACAACCTGCACAGAGGGCCAGAACGTTCTATTTGAGCGCATGTAGTACCGAGGCACAGTGATCACATTCAAAATTAATAGTTTACAGAAAAAGTGTCTCGGGGGTTGATACAAAATGTGCCCTCTGTTTTGACTTGGTGTTTGGATGTTGTGGCTATCGAACCAGCTGGATCGCAAGGAAATACCGTCGTAATCACTATGTTCAGTCGAAGACTGTTCACTGAAAAAACATTGCTGACGACAACACGACCGGCACAATCCGGTCCACATTAAACGACACGTATACTCTCCCCCCTCCCTCCTCCCCCTGTTCAAGGTTGCAGGAGCGAGTACCTGCCCCTTCTCCCAGGGTCCCTGGGTGATAGTAGTGATTGCGGATTCTTTAGTGACATTGACGCATTCACAGCACAGAAATGATTTTTAAGTCAACAAAAACAGGACAACGAGAAAGAGTAATGTGTATCTCCGCATGATATGTAGTTCAATATCTGATCTGAAGAGACATATTAGCGCGACAATCAGATAATTATTAGAAATTATCTCTATTGGAGCTTTCTGGGTAGTTTGAGGACGATATAACGCAAAAAATAAAATCAATTCGTTAAACGATAGAAGAAAATTATACGACAGGTCATCAAAATAATTAACGCTATTACAATTAGACATGGATAGGCACACCCTTCCCGATTCCTCCCTGTTTTTTTTTTTCGAAAGAAACATATGTAATGTTTAAATACAGATTATCATGATAATGTGCATGTCCTGTGATTTCGTCCCCTGAGTTCCAATGTGTTCTATGTGCCTACTGGCACATAGAACACATTGGAACTCAGGGGACGGTTTGTATCATATTCGAGGTGGTGCCCAGAATGGGATCTCAACGAGCCGGCTTTGCCGGCGAGTTGTGATACTATTTCTGGAAACCACCGATAATCTGATGCAAATCACAGGACATGCACATTATCATGATAATTTATTTATCTAACAATTCTGTCACATAAACAGATTAAATCTTAAATTATTAATACAGTTTTGGGACATAATGTTGGGCGAGAGAAAGTTTTAAAAAACCCATATTTCACTCTCAGTGTCACTTCCTATGATGATCCGCTTGAATTTACGAGTGTGCGACGTGGGCACATCCTCGGGAACTGAGTAGGTGTAATATTGAATTGTGCAGTTTCTATTTATTGCGGGGGGGGGGGGGGTCTATTAATAGTTCTGTCGCTAACTGTAAGGAATTTTGTTTTGTTTCGTAAACGATCAGCTGAGTCGACCATTGCAACGCAAATGGAATGTATTTATGCGCTTGTTATGATAGTCCGTCGCGTTACCGGACACGGGGGTCGTCTATATGATACGGGGTCAGAATGAGTCGTCTATATGATACGGAATCGGAACACATTATATGATACGTACGGTTTCTCGTGGTTTTCAGGCCAAAATCTATGTGACTGTTAGATAATAAGACAGAACGCGACGAGAGGGGAGTACGTGAGACTGGAATCAACTAACCGAGGTGGAGTTTTTGCCGTGTTTCACGTAAGACAGTTTAACGGATGTGGAAGCTGAAGAGAACAGCAGAGCAACGGCGAGGAACCGTCAGACACTCCAACTTACTAATCCGGAACAAACAGAGCTAGCAACTGTCGACAGAAAGTACACAACCGGCGTGCAGAGCGCGTCAGTACACACCACTGCTGTGACCCAAGGTGGGCAATCGAAATTAAATGCCTTGCCCAAGAACACAGTGCATTTGGCGCGGGTCGGGAATCGAACTGTTGACATTTTAATTTTGGCCACACAAAATAAATTATTTGATTCTCAGGCAATTGTTTTTTCAAATCAATTTTTTTTTAAACAGTAATTTTATTTCATTCAAAATATGAAATGGGGTTTGGTGAACAGGCTGAGCCTATTTAAACGCCCCCCCCCCCCCCCCGCCCCCTTCAACAATATTCAATTCTAATACTAAAACCGGTACAGGTGCTGACAAGAAGTGGCGTACACACAGATTGAAGTGATATTTCACGTCGTAGTACGTTAATATGATCGTACAATAAAATGTAAGTATTTGAGTGTCAACTCCATGAAATAAATTGTACGTTTGGAGAGAAACTATCTGCAACTACTTTGCAGAGTGAATGGTGGGCATATTAATGTCTGGTAAGATTTTCGAACGTGTAAGCATACCTTTTATGTCTATTTTCGACTGCTACACAGAAGTCAACGAATACAAAATTGTAAGTGAACAGAGAGTTTCAACAATCGCAAGCGGGACATGTGAGTTGGCGACAACAAACCACATTCACCACCAACGACTGTTGAATCTCCCAGTGTCGATTATATATTGCTGGGACGCCAACAAAAGCTCAATATTAGCCTCATCTGAAAATTGGGTGTTTAGTGATACACCAGCATTATCCAATTTGTCTACAAAGGTATTTCTTTGTGTCATATATAGCTGACAATTTAGGACACAGTGTTCAATGCTTTCATTCCCGAAACCACAATCACATTTTGGATCATCCACAAGAAATCTGTCAGATTTATGTGCTTTTAGATTACTACATCCCATGCGCAATTTCGCGTGTAGAACTTGACCTGCTCGAGAGTCCGAAAGGTGGTACTTTGGGACACTCCAGTCATCTCGTTCGTTTTATCATACGTTTGAAAGCTTGTACTGTTATACAATTGCGTGTTTCAGAATCCAGCTCATTCCATAACCCAATTACCGATCAAATCAATGAGGGAAGGAGGGTTTTGTTTTTAATTTGTATTTTTCTTTTGCAAAAAGTGAGTAAATATGGAGAGGATTTCGGCTGTCCTTTTGCACACAGAAATATAAATATAGAAAGTGCATATTTATACAAATAAATTCATTTTTAATTTAAAAAATAAAACATTCCTCTAAAAACAAACTGCAGGTCCTGCAACTCAAAAGCTTTATATTTTTGTCGATGCTCTTTATATTATCTTTGAAGAACAATTATTTAATCTATGGGGATCTGCCGTGCTACAATTTATGGGAGAGTGCCTACAGGCACTCTCCCATAAATTGAAGCAAGGCAAACATTTTAGAGATGCAACTAAATGAATATGCATCAATCAAAAAAATGTAAAAAGTTTCGTGTCTCCCTGAGTTTGTACTAATATTGGAAGACACCGAAAGGCAATAAAAACGTCCAATGAGGGGGTTCAAATTCAATAAGGGATTGCCTGAGAATCTCTTTAGTCTTAAAGTCGGATTCTCAAACAAATGACCTCCAGCGCACTCATTTTCTCTCGTGTTTTCATTTTGTTTCCTTTGTGGCATGGCTTGGCTTAACTTTGAGGGGTTCACGCAGACGAAATAGAAATTGCAAGATGAGAAAACATGTGTCAAGTAGCAATTACTCGTACCGAGTGTGACGGTTGTAACACGTCTAGTGTGAAGGCTCCCCAATTGGAAAGCCTCCACCCCCTCCCCTTTCCTTACACGCTTACATATGCTCACCCATTCAAAACAACCCGAAAGGTTATGCGTTTCTGAAGATCCTCATCGTACCAATCTCGACTATATTTTCCAACAAGGGGGTGGAGGTCATCTATATCTTGAAAAGTGAGGTGGGTGGGAGTTGGTTGAGGAGTAGCAAGTAAAGGGAATTGAAATTATTTCGCCCGAAGGTGACATTTGTTATATACGAAGCCAAAAGTGTATATTTTCCCAATGCAGAGTTGTATGAGGCCCAAACATAACTTTGTGTATTGTATTCCTACTTTGCCACCCGAGGAACATGGGTTACCGCAAATATATATCGGTGATTGGGTGCCCTTGTGGAATCGTGTTCCCAAGTTCGAAATTTGCCTTATGTCCCTGCTCTATAGTGTATTCAGGTCCAATTCTTTGCATGTGAGAATTAGTTTTCTGAGGATGGTCTTCATGTGAGAGTCATGAACTATATGTGACATATAGATATATGTGACATATATTGTGTGTGTGTTGTGTGTTGTGTGTATCTATATATGTATATATATATGCAGATACTATGACTGATTTATTTATATATCTAAATATTTATATGTGATATACAGTTCACGCCTCTTACATGAACATCATCCCGTAAAGTAAAGAGATTAATTGTAAAAATACATATCAATATAATAATGCTCTTTTTAAAGAAAAAAACAATCAACAAACTTCATTACGCGCACTTGTGTGCACTTATTTGCAAAGTAGGAACCTTTTTGTAGGGCCTGCTCTGGTGATGCTCCCCTCCCGCCAAGTGGCGTAGCCCTGGGGTGGGCTGAGGACGGCACATCTCCCCAAATTTCAGTAATGCCCCCCCCCCCCCCAGGAGATATTGCCTAATTATTGATACATTTTGCAACTTATAAATTATGTACTCAAACGGACTCAGAGTCAAGGCAATGGCGTTGTTTGTCTCGAATATCACATTTTTTTCCCGGAGGAGCCCCCTCAAGAAATAGTGGGTGTCCCCCTCTTGTGCTCGCCCATCAGGCTCGGATGATGATGCGCATCTATTCTGTATGATTCCCACCCCCACCCCCACCCCCCCTCCCACCCCCAGTAGTTCAGCTATCTGAATGTAGCGGCTAACCCCTTCGTAGGAGGGTAGCCGCTACGTTCAGTTCGCTGAACTAGCCCCCTCTAGATATTACTCTTACCCCCCTAACTTTGGTATCCTGGCTACGCGCCTGATCCCACCGCCTGCATCTCCCCCTATTGACAACCTCATCGCCAGAGTCAAAGACAGCTGAACACTGTTGACACCATTGCCAAACAAAGTGTTCACTGGTCCACATTTCATGCTCTGTCGATTTTGCAACGACATCTGGTTTTCCTGCGCACAAGGTGTTCCGCAACTTCTAAAGTGTGAGCTGAATTCACAAGCTTCTGGGTAGTTGGTTTGCATGTCGGTTGTGAATGTATAGAAACATGTGCATATTTTGAGGAAAAATGTAAAAGTTGTTCCGAAATTACGGTGCTGAAAACAAAAAAACTGTTGCAGGAGTCGATTACATGTGATGCGAACTGCAAATAAAAAAAAACCTGAGAAAAACCAATCTGTAAAATGACTCTGCTAAACCAAAGAATCAAAACATCATGTTTCGATTGGCAAATATATATCTCCAATGTTTCTGCAAAATCATCAGACATTTCGAATGACCCAGGACGTACTGAAGAATGCAGCGGGAAATAGAAGGTAGGAACCTTAATTTCTTCCACTTTTTGCAAAATATATAAACGAAATTCTACCTTTGCTTTTCAGATTTTATTTTACGCACAGCCAATGGTTCGGGAGTAAAATATTAAACCGTTTTGAGATTTTAGCTCAAAAAGCGAGCATGGGTTTTCGTTCAAATGGGCAGAAGTGTAACATTACGGTGCTATATGAGTAAGAGGAATTTGTTTATTTTGAAATTCCCACCCCTGGCATTCCATAACTTCAAATTAAGGTGTTATACATTGTATAAGTAAGAGAATTTTGTTTATTTTTGAAATTCCCACATCTGATATTCCTTAAATTCAAATTAAATATACACAAATTACACTTCAGAATGAAGGTTGGGATGTACAGAACACGAAACACATATGAAATCAACTCAGAGTCGACAGCGGGCGCCACTGGTTCCTGGAAGTCTGCTACCGCATTCGCACCAGAACTGATAACACAATAATATTTCCGGAGAACAACTTGTGGCCAAATTTGCTTCACATATCCAAGAACAAAGCTCGCCATTCAAAACACTTTAGAGTGCATCAATAGGACTATATTGGGGAAAAGGACAACACGATATGCATTTTTTTTATTGAAGATGGAATCCATGTTTGACGGACATGCGCAAAATCCTCGATACCATAAATTGCCATCGAAAAATAAAATCGTAATTCAAAGAAATTTCAACAGGTGTCATGATACCTTGTATAGAATATGTTAACTGTGCAGTCTCTATATAACAATAGTATGCTGTATTAAGGCAATCTTTCAAATTATTTGATTTTAGACGGCGATTTTTCTCGATGCTTTTTCCGTCCGATGACGTTGACCGGAAATCGAATGTAATTTACAATGTAATCAAACCGACAGTTTTGGAATTTACTCCCACCCCTGCAACTCTGTCGTTGTGCTTTTGAAGAATGTTGATGCCCCAGCTCTGTTCTTGGATATGTGAAGCACGTTTGGCCACAAGTTGTTCTCGTGAAATATTATTTAATTATCAGTTCTGGTACGAATGCAGTAGCAGACTTCCAGGGACCAGTGGTGCCTGCAGTCAACTCTTTGAGTTGATTAAATGTGTGTTTCGTGTTCTATATATCTCAACCCTCATTTTGATGTACAATTTGTGCATATTTAATTTGAATTTAAGGAATATCAGAAGTGGGAATTTCAAAATAAACACAATTCTCTTACTTAAATAGCACCTTAAATTTACGAGGTGGGAATTTAAAAGTGAACAAATTTCCCTAACTTATATTGCACCTTAACACGTAAAATGTTGAAACGTCAAGTCGAGTTCACCAGCTCGCAGAAATTCATTTATCTCTGAATAACACAGGCATATATGAGAGTAGATTCTACCCACCCCCCCCCCCCCCCCAAACATACCAATGTATGTCCGCCGTGGACTGTCACTTTCCACGGGTGGGCAGTATTTCCATGGAGGAAATAATATTAGATTTCATACACTAATTATAAGAGTAATCACCAAAAATTTAATTAACGAAGCACCGGGTACAACCCGGTGCTTCATCAATTAAAATTTTGCTGATGATGATGATTTGTATTACCTGGTAAACGCATGCGTGGACATCACTGCCCACTCGTGGATTATGACCTGTCCTCGGCGACTGTACTGCATCCGACCAGACAGGATTTTCTGGGAAAATCCCATCTCAAAATACAACAAAATGTCCTACAAAAATGTAACTATTAATGCTGTGTTTGTCAATACTCCAATATAAATATTGATATTCTCTCAGACAACAAACACATAATAATGTGGAGTGGGATAGAATTCACAGAGGGGCTTCTCTCCACCCATAATCTTATCCAGTGTTGTTGTTGTTATTGTTTAGTTTAGCACTAACTAATTAAGGTGAAAAATGGGTCATGACCCTGCTGACCATTTTGAGCTGGTATTGGTGTGAGTTAATTCTTGGTAGTTTGTACATGCAAAAAATGGATAAACACTTGGTTTCAATGAAACGGTCTGATCAGACTTAACTTGAATGAGAAAGATGCTACCCCACCCATCCCTACTAGAGGTGTTATTTCCATTCCCATTCTTGAAACTTTATATCATGTACATGATTCTAATTTTCAAAAAAAAGAGAAGATTTTCCGTGCCATGACGGGAAATGAAACAAACTATCGATTTTCTAATGTACTTCATCCACAAAAATTAGTCCAAGGAAACAATACAGTAACACTGTTATTTATTTTGGGTTACAGCTAACCAGAGAATGCCAAAACATTACGCGAGGAATTAGATTGTGTATTTTAATCCAATACAGGTCACAGGGAAAAAAGCACAATAATAAAAAGTGAACAACATCATAATTTAATAAACTTTATTACAGGCGAAACGGGGGGTGTGGGGGGGGGGAGTCTGTAAAAAAATTACAGACACAGGGTCTAAAACATTTTTCCGCCTGCCGGGGACCCACCACCCCAAACCTGTAAATGTGTTCCACCCCTCCCGAGGGACTCCCCCCCTCCCATATTTCATTCCGGAGCTCAAAACACTGCTGAAATCTGGCCAATTACCAATGGTCCGTTTTCTATGCTATTCGGCATTCCCAAATTTTAGTTTGTGCTGCATAAACTAATACCCTCAATGCTATATAAACTGTTTGAGATATACGATTGATTCATTTTTGTTGATTTTGAAGAGATTCAGTTGGGGACGCGGTGGCGCAGTTGGTAGAGGTGCAGGTTGCAAGCTGAGAGGTCCTCGGTTCGAATCCCACCTGCGACAACCCCGTTGTGTCCTTGGGCAAGACACTTCACCCCCATTGCCCACGTGGGGGCACGGTGACGCTGTGTACTAAGGCGTACTGCACGTCGATGGAGCACCTGTCTTCAACCAATGCTAACCCTGCTTGTGTGGAGTTCGTATGTTTGGGAGCTGACAGTTGCTCGCCGTTGCTCGGTGGTTCTCTCCGGGTACTCCGGCTTCCTCCACCCGTAAAACTGTCACGGTCATGATTAGCCATTGTGCAGAAATATGTGACCTTAAACACCAATAAATAAATAAATAAATAAATATAATAGAGATTAAGTTTATTTTTCCATGTTTTATTTTATATTCAAGGTTTTATTTTATCACAACATTTCCTATTTTTTTCATAGAGTTAACTTCTTAACCAAGTCATTGTTCAATGTGTTTTTGTTGATTTTAGTTAGATTTACATTTTATTTTAACTAATCAAAATGAATATGATAGTGTTTGCTTTTTACATGTGGAGAGATGAGCTGTGGGATTGGGCAAACTGAAATGAGTTGGTTCTAAAGACTATATAGCAAAGACATATTTTGCTAACGTAAAGTGCGTGGAGAGTGAACTATCACTAAATCACTCGCAAAGTGGAGATTCCCCCCAAGCAACAATTTCAAATTTGTTGCAAAGCATAACCAGCACAAGCAAAGTTTCGGCCAGTGGACCTCCGGGTTAATCCCGGAGGTCCATTGGCTGAAACATTGCTTGTGTTTTTTGTCGATATGTACGAAATTTGAAAGTTATAACTTGGATGATAACTCCACTCCGCGGGTGATTTAGTTACAATCCACTCTCCACGTACTGTATACTAATAGCTGAATTCAGTAGGGTAATTCTGCATGAGTCAGTTTGGTTGAATTGAAAAAAAAGTGTTCATAACAAAACTAAATTGCAGATTATTCAAATTTAATCAGTGTATGTTAATGTTTCTAATGTCCACTTCAGTTGTCGAATTTGCGAATCTTCACTGAGAACATTTCGACTCTTCTGAGCTTGTCTATACCCCCACATTCTCTCCAAAGCATGTTTAAAATACTCTATTCACCACCCTGAATTATCTTAAAGGTATAAGAACATCATTCTTTGAATGAATTCAAGTGTAGGAAAACATTTGCAATTTGGGTCATTTCCACGTTTTTTTTTCCGGGTAAATGGACCCACCCACCCCTACCCTGTGTCTGGACTTTTTTGGCAGCCCCCCACCCCCTGGGCGAAAGAAGATTTTACGGTAAAATACTTACATGAGTTGAACGGGTTTATTCTCAGTCATATAAGTTCGTTCAAGTACACAAATCGACTTCATAAAGTTATTGTGCTTTGAAACATGGGACAATTATTTGAGGGAACTAAGAAACCAATTAAATATCAGGTTGAGATCTACTGATTTCACCTGGTTTCAAATATAGACCTTTTCTACAACGACCAGAAGAGCGCTGGCAACTGTATGCTGCGGATCACATTTGCTAGGAATTTCTGAGTACAAAATGTAGACATTCATAGAGGGCAATCGATACAAAAATATATGAAACCAATTTAGTGAAATTCAACACAGCATTATTATATTTAGGATATTGTAATATGTAGAAAATTTGATTCGTTTCACCTACTTATATTGGGATATCCTTTTTGCAAGAATTAGCGAACAGGTATGCATTCCAGGAAAAATACAAACTTTGAGGGTACGTTTTGGATAAACAATCAGTTTTTCTTCAACAATTTTGTGAGTTATATGTTTCCCAGGTTTTCTGATTTGAAATCCAACCCCATATGATTTTGATTGAGTAGAACTGAAACTTTCAGTTTTTGTTGACAAATGTAACAAGTGTTTACATTTGTACCTGATATTTCTTTCCTATTTTGGGTATGAATGTCCTATGAAATCCATTCTCCTGGGTGGTATTTCCTAGGTAATCTAATTTCCAGTGGGGGGGGGGGGGGGGGGGTCGTATTTACAATCGTCAGTTTGATATATAATACTAGTAGACTGTTACACATATTATACATCAAACTGACAATTGTGTGGCATATAACATGAACGAATGCATAATTAACAACTAAGCTGCAAGATGTGGGTTCCAGTTATCCCCGAAAGTCTGCTACCGCGCTTTGCATACCAAAACTGTTTTTGAATAAAGTTGCCTTGTACAGTTCGATATCCACAAACAAGTCTAGGACATCAGGGAAGTTAAATTCGCCACAGGGTTTATGTCTAAACTGTGATTTAAATGTTTACGCTCTGTTCAAGAGAAACGCCCCATTTGTTTCTATTGACATGTTGTAAGGTCACCCACCTGTGATACCCTTTTTAGAAAACTTTGTTGCACGTTGACAAACATACCTATTGGAAAATCGAAACATGACATGAGCCTCCTGAATGACCCTCCTGAAGGGGTCATCAATTGAAATACTACAGTACAACCACCGTGGCCTTGTCAAATATTTCCACGGACGCTATAATATATTCCAAACCCCAATTGTAGGAATAATCGTCAAACTTTTTATTAATGAAGCACCGGGTACAACATTTGGCTAATAATGATTTTAATAACCTGGTAAATGCGTGCGTGAACACCACTGTCCAAGTGGGGATTACAACCAGTCCATGGCGACTGTACTGTAGCCACTGTCCCCAGCCCCCCCCCCCCCAAAAAAAAAAAAAAAACAAAAACAAAACAAAAAACTAGGTAATGTGTTCCAAGGAAAATGCCCGGATTTTCGTGATATTTTGCGAAAATGTCCTGGTTGCAAAATAAAAAAATATGTAAATAAGTGATTTAGAAATAATTACCAAGTGATCATCACATGAAATGGCTGTTCTTGTGTTTTGAAGAGTTGTCGCTGTAATTTCTACACAGCAAAAATCATTGGAAAAAAGTGTTTAGCGACGTTACACACTAAAAACTAAAGTGTTAAAACTGACACTTTCAAGGTGTTAAACCCATTCTAACTCTTAGGGTTGGATTTTAACACTCAAAGTGCAACGCTTTAAGCACTTAGACATTACAATCGTCAGACATCTGAAACTTGAATGGATGGCACTTCCCATGTGTCTTGCATTGCATGGTGGTTCTTCCAGAATCGTCCATAATTTGATTTGCGCCTGGTGGGTACATAATTAAAAGGACACAACGCAGATGACGCGGATCAGGCTCGAGAGTTCGAGCCTGATCCGCGTCATCTGCGTTGTTTTCTTTTAAGTGTCGCGACATTGCACTTGCCAAGTGGTATTATTGTCAACACCTGTCAAGTTCTGGGATATCTACACTTGAACAAAGTGCTAGTTCAGCACTTAGTAAGTGTTAAATACTGCACTTCAGTTTTTTGCAGACGATATCGTTCTAGTTTCAGAAATCGAAGAGGGGCTAACGACAATGCTGGGAATTGTTGGGAAATATGGGAGCAAATGGAGACTCGAACTTAATGAAAGCAAGAGCAAAGTTATACCTGTGGGCCGCAAAGTGGACCCCCCACTCGAAGGTGGAGAGTGGGTGAGTTCTGCATTCCGGAAGGGAGCAGCAAACTTCTCAGTGTAGGAGAGACAGGTGATTACGAGTATTTCGGGGTAAATATAAACATTACCGGAAGAGGCATCTACCGAAACCACACAAATAAATTGATTCTGAAGGGGAAGCGAATCCTTAACCAAATGAAACTTATAGGGAGAAAAGTTTCAATAAGGTTTTCGTGGGGAAAACCATTTGGGAAATGGTGGGGCTGCCAAGTATAACATACGGTACGGAAGTGGTACCCCTAAACCAGACGGTCTGAAAGAGCTTGGAAATCTTGCAGAACGATGCAGACCGATGGATAACGGGGTCGAGTAATGCCGCAGCGCTAGAAGCAATCTGGGGTGAGCTTGGGTGGATGAGGATCAAGGACAGGATAGACCTGTTGAAAACTCGGTTATCTTAATTATTTGGTAAATCTCCCCCGACAGCCGATGGTGTAAAGTAATGTTCCTGAAAATTTTCAACTCAAATATCAAAACGGGGTGGATGGTCCAAATGAGAGAGCTTGTAGATAACTACTCATTGGAGATCTCGGACCTTGACGTTGGGGCAAACCAGGGAAAAAAAATCGTCAGAGAAAGGGTCATTGAGGATTGTAACCGTAATTGGCGAGAGGGGGTCAAATCAAAGAGGTCTTTGGGTTGCCTGCGTGATAAAGAGAGGCCAGGTTTTGAAGAGTACCTTGATGGCACCTTTGGGGGGGGGGGGGGGGTCACTGTTGTTCAAGCTGAGGTCGCGATCCCTGGAGCTGAGGGGAAAAATTGGGAAAGACGGTGAAAGGGAGTGCCAGATGTGTAACTTGGGCATGGTGGAGACCCTGGAACACTTTCTTCTAGAATGCTCAAAGTATCAGTCTACAAGAATGATATTCACTGTGAGTGTAATGGGGAATTAGGGGGGGGGGGGACTCAAAGGAGAGGGTTAATATGCTAATCGGAGAGATTGGGAAGAATGGGGCAAGGGATGTCATCAAGCAGTTCGTCTCCGAGTGTTGGGAGGAGGGGAGAAGCGTGGGAATAGGGAGTCAGTTGGGAGTGCAGGGGTAACCATGGCCTTCTCGTTCGAGAACCGCGACAAATCAGCGGCTGGCCAAAGTGTTATTATTAATATTAAGTGTAGTTTTTAACACTTTAGTTTTTAGCGTGTATATACTAACACGTGTACTACATGAGTAATAGTTGTTATCCCCGTGTCTCGGTCGGCCAATTGTTACGTTCGAAAGTAGATGACACTGAAATAGAGTATTATTATCATCCCTGATGGGTGAATGTGTGAGATGGTGAAATCTCACCAGGAGGCTTGCTGAATGTCTGAACCAAATATCTTGTCCCAAGGGTAAGATTTCCCCAACTCACACCCGCCCCCATCAGAAATAATTGTTCTCCAACCACCAAAACAGTCTGATGCCATCAAAAGTAATTCAAGGGCACGTGCAGCTATATCGAACAATTTTGTTTTTCATTTAAAAAAGATTGTAGGACAAGTGCCCCCCAGACAACTGCCCCCCAGTCCAAAAATGGCAGGTCGGACGACTGCCCCCAGTCGAATTGGCAGCTAGGATAACTGCCCCCCCCCCCCCCCCCCCCAGTCCAACTGGCAGCTAGGACGACTGCCCCCCCCCCCCCCCCCCCCAATCTAATTGGCAGGTAGGACGACTGCCCCCCACCTGAATTGTCAGTGAGGACAATTGCCCCCAGCCCAGTTGTCAGCAAGGACAACTGCCCTCCCCTAGTGCAATTGCCAACTATATTCCAAACTTAGACCCACAGTCCGTAATATAATCTTTTGGTTTGGTACGTCAGGACGTACCAAACCAAAAAATTATGTTACGAAAGTGGGCCTAAGTTTGCACTACCCAACTACCGGGTCAATTATTATTAATTTTGGTTTTCATCAAATGAAAAAGAAAAACTGAAATATTTTCACACTGTTTATTAAAAAGTACTGATAATTTATTACTACATCATTGTAGCAAAATCATTACTTAACTGGTACATTTCAATATTAATAGACACAATATGGACAGGTCACTAGATATGAAGCATATCCACAGAATATGCAGTCTTTAACCCTTTACCTAACAGAGAGTTTTCGGAAATTTTTGAATTTTACGTTTTACGATAATAATAAAATACAGCCAAAAATACAGACAAATTGGACTGCACCTGCAGGTGGGGGGGGGGGGGGGGAGTTTTCATCACTGACAATTCAGGTGGGGGCAGTCGTCCTACCTGCCAATTAGATTGGGGGGGCAGTTGTCCTACCTGCCAATTGGATTAGGGGGGGGGGGCAGTCGTCCTAGCTGCCAATTCGACTGGGGGGGCAGTTATCCTACCTGCCAATTCGACTGGGGGGGCAGTCGTCCTAGCTGCCAATTGGACTGGGGGCAGTTATCCTACCTGCCAATTCGACTGGGGGGGCAGTCGTCCGACCTGCCATTTTTGGACTGGGGGGGGGGGGCAGTTGTCTGGGGGGCAGTTGTCTGGATACCTTTAAAAAAATCTGATTTGCTTATTGGATAGAGCGCACGAAAGTTAGGTATTTACCACAGGCATTTACAATAAAAGTAAAAACCCAACGCCAGCAAGGCAAGGGTTTGTTGCGAAATAACACATTGACACATTCCGATGACGTCATATCATGAATTCAGCAACATATTTGTATGTTTCGACAGGGGGAGGCCACCAAATATTTGCAAGACGTGACGTGGGGGGGGGGGGGGGGGTCTCTTGAGTGCGCCAAAAATGTGCATTTCCAACTTTTGCAAATTTTTGAATTTTTTAAAAATATATCAATATATCAGTTAATATATACCATCATTTGTGTTTCAAACCTTAAAGATGATGTTGTACATCACACTCTTAACATAAATACGACATCAGGAGGCTTTATATGTGAGAATATTGGGCTTAATCTGGGGAAATGTCACACGTTAGTAGGGGGTGGGTGTCTTTTTCGAAATGTAGAAAATGTGCAGACAATATTTTGGGAACAATTCAAATGAAAATTTGTTCCCATATATGTACACCTGCTCTGACCAAGCCTGATAATGAACAGCTTGTCATTTGTAGATTGGGGCCCACAGCAGCCCACAGAGGGTTAAATTGGTGGTACCAGTTTAACCCTTTACCTTACATGAAAAGCGGACGACACTTGCCAAAAAATGATTGAATAACTAATTTGTTTTTCATTTTTTGTCTCAAAAACATAGGTTATGGCCCCTCATTGGAACGAACTCGACGAAAAAATAATAAAAATCAATTGGCATTTTTTTGAGAATAGCGCTGGCCGGTTTTGGCCTTGACGTTGGATAAAGGGTTAAGAACATTATGAAAACCCCCCTAAAGACAGCTGTGCCTACTAAGTTTATAAGCCTTATTTTGGATTTTAATAGGAGAGTGGGGGTGGGTGTCTGAGAATGGCAGAAAAAAATTTGCACGTAGTGGGGTGGGTGGGTGGGTGTAAAAAGGAGCCGAATAAAAAATAGGACGTCACGTCTTGCAAATTTTTAGTGCCCCCCCCCCCCCATTGTGTTTCGACGGGAATTTCGTGACTCTTGCTCCACTCATAACGGCGATCATCCGTATATTCATATAAAAGAGTCAAGTGTCCTTTAGTTTTGCGCCTGTGTTTTTATTTCTATTTTATTCGGAAAACGTTTATCTGCTAATATTTCCGAAACGTCACACCATGTTTGTTTACAGAAGGACCTGCGATCATTGAAAAGTCCGGTGCTCATTAAATATGCTAACAAGCCAATATAGATTGGTCACGTGGGTGTGGTGAGATGGGCATATCTTTCCCAGCTGTCTCACGCATATCTTTCCCAGCTGTCTCACATGCTTTATACATGTCTTAGTACTTCAGTGGTGGGAGAAATGTGTTTTCTCATATTCAGAAGAGTTATTGTATTTGTGCTCAAATAAATTAATTACAACACAAAAATAATTGGCCTGGCCTATCTTTACCTTCATTTATCCAATCGCATTAGTCATTTTACACTTCGCTGATTTCTTTCATCAAAGCCTGCGATATTTGAGTCACTCTTGAAAATATTTGATGGGAACAAGACTTGATAAGACGACAATCTATATACTCCCCCCCCCCACCCCCTAATGTTATCCCATCCCACATTTTAGTCTTGTGCAGTCGTCGTCCAGATGTTTGGAGGCCTTATGAAGATAAATTTGGTTAAATTTATTTTGGGCCTCCTGCCTTTATCTTTAATCATTACCACAAGACACCGCCCACAAATATGTATATCTTTTTGAATATCATAGTTGAGTGGTAGCACTTTGTTGTAAAAGCGAGTTGGTTTTCATAGGAAATTGAATTGGTGGGGGGGGGGGGGGGGGGTATAATAATAGCGTATAAGACCAACTCTCTGTGTACCGTACTGTTAGCTCGAATATTTGACATGTATAATCAGCATGATTGTCATTTACTTCAGATGCTGTAAATTGTCTTGGCATGTTACAGTGGGTGTTTATTCGTCTGTTTTTGTGTGTATTATCGGGTCCCGTTCATTTATTTTAAGAGAAGTCAAAATTAATAAATCTTCGTTTTTATTTCTGGTTCCTTTATTATTTCCAGTTGTAATTGAAATGCTCCGGACACTCACCTTTTGCACTTTGGACATTTATTTCGAATGTTGCAAATGGGTACTCAAGGTGTCCTAATTCGTTTTTCAACATCATTCCTCTGGAAGGGTGATTTTCTGTTGAGTAATCCGGATGTCGTCTTAAAGCATTTAACCTTTCACCTCTCAATATCCAATAAAAGTTACAGTCTACATCCAGTTGACGATTAATATTTGAAGAGCTGATGTGTGGAGGTCGCAAGCTTATAATCTCAACCTATAACCTCACACCTTTGTACAATAGACGCGACGCAAGCGATGCGATAAGTTTGGGTCCGGCGAATATTCAAGATTAGATTCCGAATCTTGTCTCTGATTCGATTCGAAATCATCTTGATTATTCGAAAACATCGAATCCCGGAGAGATTTGGATTTCATACAATTCTTTATTGTCAACCTGTCAGTAACTGACTGTGTAGTTTTCTAATAAATAAGACAGAACGTATCCAGTCTAACCAGATAGCACAAATTCGGTCGGAAAATTCATAAAAATGACATTTGAAGACATAGTGGTGATTGTGTTACGGCACAATCACAATATATCGTCCTATTAGTGCACCAAGGCGCCATCTGCAATGCTTTAACATTGCAGATGGCGCCTTGTTGCATTCAAAGGGCGATAAATGACCTTTTCTTTGACCACCTTAGTCATACCTGTCAATTTTCTACTAGCCAAATATGCCTATTAATATGGGGTTCACGGCGGCTACAGACAGCACCAATACGTCGTTGATTCGTAACAATTAAAAAAGTTGGTTCGATTCAAGATCCGATTCGGTTTCAAACATTTTGCTTGAATCGATTCGAGAAAGTCAGCATGATTCACCGGCCCCTACGGCCCACGTCATCAAACCTTTTTCCCTCACTGCTTCGAATTTGACCGCAGCAACCCAAACTCGTGCCTCGGCAGACACGAGGCGAGGGAGACAAATCCGACTGGTGTCCCCAAAATGGGACATTACAGACACACCGATAAGTGCGCAGCATAGAGGCAGCTGAATAAATGAGACGTGTGTCTCCCAAGTTTGTAGAAATTCGCCCCACGCGGGACGATTGTGGACTATCTTGCACATTTACATTTCAGACACTTCTATTGCAGTTGAGTATGACATGACTATTCACGTATATATATAGGACACTTTATTCACCGACGACAGGCAACTGTTTCGTACAGGTGTGTTCATCTTGGATGGGTCGCCAGTAGTTAATCCTTACTTCTGCTCCCAGCCCACCGTCGACAAGAACATGTATTACATTAATACCAACGTGCATGATTAAACAATAAATAATTTATTATAATTTTGGAAAAAGGCCGGCAACATCACAATTATCTCTCGTTGGTTGCTTTTAATAGTACATTAAACTTAGTTTGGTAATTTTTAGTGCTCAAACGACTAGTGAATTCCAAAGTCGACTAGTCAATACCCAAAAGTCAAGTTGACTTCGACTAGTCATTGGTGATAACTTGTCTCCTAATAACAGTGTTGGTGTTCCGGTAGAGTGCTGAAGGTCCAATTGGCTTCACTTGGGCATTCATATACAGCAACTTACTGGAACATTATTCTGTTAATGTGCTTCTAATTATGCTAAGAGTGAAATTATATAGTCTTATTTAATTTGCCTTGTTGCGATTTATGGGAGAGTGCCTATAGGCACTCTCCCATAAATTGCAACAAGGCAAATTAATAACATATCCTGATAGCCCAAAATAATTCAGCACTCTACTAGTACCAGTTAAAACAAACTACTGTCACTACTATTAGATGGCAATAGATGTATACATTGATCGCCCAATATTGCTGTTCAAACTGTCTGACAGTGGCACAGAAGGGATACTATTTACCTAAAAGCTCGAACTCCTCTGACTAATCGACTGCACAATTGAGAGTCGACTACTGGTTTGCCCAGAGTCGACATCGACTAGTCGACTAATCGTTTGAGTACTAGTAATTTGATTGTCTTTGCTTCACAGCTGGATGGCTGCATGGATAACACTTCGTTCAAAATAGAGTGAAAATATAATTAGATGATAATATATGTACTAATCCGTGGGATACGCAAGCAACGTGACCATCCTTTAACCCTTTACCTAACGTGAAAAGCAGACGACACTTGCAAAAAAAAAATCTTGAATAACTAATGTTTTTCATTTTTTTGTCTCAAAAACATAGGTTATGACCCCTCATTGGAACGAGCTCGACAAGCTCGTTCCAAAGAGGGGTCATAACCTATGTTTTTGAGACAAAAAAAGTGAAAAAATAATAAAACTTAATTGGCGATTTCTGTGAAGAGCGCTGGCCGGTTTGGAGCGGTTACTTTAGGTAAAGGGTTAAATGCATGTGGGTTATGTATTCGATATGGTTTTCTGTCACAGATTTGATTCATTTCAATTCTTGATTCAATTCAATTTTTGATTCACACTACACATAATATACAGAATTTTTGTGTTCAAGTTTTATACAGTTTTTTGTATACTGCAGAGGGGGGGGGGGGTCATAGCCTGATTGGCTGTCTTCCTGACATTCCCTAAGGACATCTTTAACTTGGGTTTGGCAGCATGTAATACGGATGTTATGCTTGGCAGCAATGTGGGAATTTATGTGGCTAGAATACCTGTTTCAATTGATAGAAATATATATGATAGGTGTGGTTACACTTTCTACACGATCATAATACAGTAGATCATACTACAGAAGAAGCCCGACAACTCAAAATCCACGGGACCGATCGATTACTTCGATTTATCCTGTTGTTCGAGTTATGCACTTTGTATGTATTTTGGGATTGTAGGATTCTTGAACACAGTGATAATGAAGCTTGGAGTCAGAACCCACAAAACCATCTCCACACCTCCCGAGATTTCCAGACCGTCGCTGACAATGTTATCGACGGTCTAGAACTCCCGGGAGATGTGGATGGGGATTCTAGCACCAGTTTGCCCGGATCTACTTCTGACTTCGACTTATCCCTCATATTCGAATTACCCGATTTCGAGTTATCGAGCCTCCACTGTATACTTTATCAAAACTATATTTTGGCAAACATTTTCATAATGGATGCTGTAATGCTCCAGATCCAACTGGGAAATGGAACATTACAGCACTAGAGCGACAATATAAAAAGATGGCTTGACAATGTATGTTTCATCCGTTAGTGTTTCTACATCTGGATTTGTCTTGCAATCGGGGCACATGGGGTTATGACAGATTACAATTCTGAGTGCTTGTTTAAGTAGCCGTCTTGTATTGTGTTGAATATGGAACGACTGTATTCTTGGATATTGCGAGGTATATCATTCCAGGCTATGGGGGGAACGTATGTAAAGGAAGATCTGCAGAACATTTTGTTCTTGGATTTCCAGGGTAGATTTTTGCCACTCTGCCTCGTGGTCATGCCTCTAGGGTTTTCATCAAAGGGAGGTTGTTGTTTGACCAATCATGCATAAATAAAATCACTCGAAAATTGTAGGCATCGTTAAACTTTAGAATGCGATGGTACCTAAATAGAGGTTCCCTACAGGATGAGTATTTCCTGTTACTGATAATGCGAATAGCCTTTTTGTAGTTTCAAGTTCTTATTAGCAGAAGGACCATGGCCGCAGACCCGAATTTCATAAGAGCATATGACTCTGTATAAGAGAATAATACAGCATTTTGTTTTGTTTTTTTTTTGGGGGGGGGTGGGCTGTTTGGGGTACAGGTAGTTCGAGAAATGCATTGGTGAAGGTGGAATGTCACTGTGCCGTTTCTTTCCAATGCTTCCAAAAAGGAATTGAATGTATCGGCAATCATTTGAGGGTCGGATATATCAATCCCTGCAACAACCAACGGATTCAGAGCTGTTTGTTGTGTTAATGGCCTCGCGAAAACTGTCCCGTTTTTAAGGTTATTTTTGTTTCTCATCCAAGTCATTTCGTAATATGTTTCCTGCATTGACGTTTCAAACGATTGAATAGGGTTCTGCAGTTTTTGTATCGCTCAACGTTGATGGCTGTCGGGGACTTAAGTGTTTTCAGATAAAGTTTCTTTTGAGTGAATGATGGCTGGAGGAGTTCAGTAATCATCCAGTAGTCATCTATCAATATCAAATTTTGCAGATATTACTTCAAATTGGGCTGATATGACGTCGATGTCGGTCGATGTGAACCAAGCTTGAGTCCCCCCCCCCCCCCCGCCACCCCACCCTCGGTGCGTTACTGAGCGCAACAAATGTATTTGTAAACGTCGAACTCACTCACTGTTATTCGTCGAACGCGATCGGGAAAGGCGTTGTAATGGAGCAGTTTGAAGCTGAGTTTTTGTAATGATGGGTAATTTATGATAAGCACACGTATAGGACTGCACGGTATATCGATAAACCGATAAATACCGGTATTCAAACTAATATCGATTTAATACCGGTGTAATTTAAAAAATATCGGTTTATCGTCATTATTTATTTACCCACAATTTAATTTTCAAGATGTCTTGAGATTTTTAACTGTAGCCCCGAGTGAATAATATTATCCCTTTATCGAAGGAATCGTCTGCTTGTACCCTCGTAATACAAATTCAGCTGTTGAAAAAAAATAAGTATTAAAATTTTCAACAAAACTATATCATGTGACCCCTCATTGGAACGAGCTCGTTGAGCTCGTTCCAAAGAGGGGTTACATGATATAGTTTTGTTGAAATCTTTGGGGAAAATCTGATAAACTAATTTTGAAAATAATAAATTTTTATTTCGTCTGCGTCGGTTAAAGGTTTTCGAATCGCATCATCAATGTATGCTAATTCGTTCAGACTGTGATGCCTCGAGTCTCCATTGTGGTACTTGTGTCCATATATCTGAACAGTTTTCGATATAGCAGTATACCGCGGTATTTTTTGAATACCGATACCGGTATTCAGTTTTTGAATTTCGTGCAGCCCTATACACGTAGTGGATAAGGTGGATATATGTATAAAAAATGTTTTACTTGAAAGCACTGTACGTTTATTTTGTTTACCCCCAAAAAACATTGACAGGGCAGTCGCGGAGAAATCGTGCTATTACTCGCCACAAAACACTGTAGCAAAACACTGGGAGAAGTGAGGAGCACACTGGTCCAACTCGATCGACGAGCAACACTGCCAAAAATAAACAAGGCGCAGTGATATATTTCTGTCGAAAAATAATTCCCCTACAAACTTGAGCTAAAGTTGCAAAAATAATTTATTAAATGAACAATGTTCATCTTTCTTATTTTCCTTGTTTATTATTGTTTTGTTTTTTACGTCGTCGATTGAACTTGAGTTTTATAAACAAAGCAGATGAGACGTACACATTAATTTGGAAAATGAAACATCACTCATCATGATGCCGCCTTTCATAATCGCAATTGTATGCTTTTCAACTTTTGGTTTCGATTGATTTACTTTGTGTTTTTTTTCTGTTAATTGTTGGTCGTTTTATTGTTATCCATAGTTGAAATGCGTCAGATATTTTAAAACTGAACATTTCACCGAGAGCCAACGTTTGATAAACGTGAGTTCATTATGTCTCCCACAAACGTAAAACAGGTTATGACAACACGAATGCGGTAGAGGTCACAAATCCGTCTTCACTGTAGGAATAAATTATTTCAATGTTGAACCTACGGAGAAAATTTATCAACCTACTAGCAACTGCTACTAGGCAAAAATTTATCCAAGACTTTTATTGTTCGAATAAACGAAAAAGAGAAGAAAGAAGACAATTGTACAGAAAATTTAACGCAACCTGAGATTAACGGCGATTTGTCAAAGTGGGAGAAGGGATAGTTCTGCTACTCAAACGTCGAAGCGTCCCCACTGACGTTGAGATAGCTGATCGGAAAGAGGAAGGATCGGACTAAATGGAAAGAATAAGAAACAATAATACCAGGGCTGTCATGATCACTCGACTGTTGATCGATCACGCCGAAATTGCTTTGTCTTTTTCGTTGTCGAAGAATCGATAAATTTTAGCCCGTTTTTGAAGTTTAATAATTTTGAAAAAATTGATGAAAAAACTATTGTTTCTGAAGTAAAGGTCAAGAACGTCGACGTTGAACCTTAAGAAGCCGTTAGAAGCATTTGTCTTTTAGGAACATACAGAGCTTTGATGTTCTGAACTTTTGAACCATCGGTGTAATAATCAAGACCGGTCGGCAGTTGCGAAGTTCGCAACTGACGACCGGTTTTGATCATTACCCTCTGGTTCAAAAGTCAAAAGTTAAGAACATTATAGCTTTGTATGTACCTAATAGAGGATCGCTTCGTTTTTTACATGAGGTGGGTCAACTAACTTGGACTTCATTTTAACGACTTCAAAGAGAGAGAGAGAGAGAGAGAGAGAGAGAGAGAGAGAAGGGGTGGGGGTGGGGTGGGTCATCTAGGTACGATTAATCGATTATTGTCGATTATTAGCGACAATTAATCGATTCCTAAATTAAAAATTCGTGACAGTCCTAAACAATACTGCCAGAAAACTCTAACAGATCTAAAAATCTTTATTTGTTTTGATTTATTAATAAAGAGGTCATTATTTCGTGTCTTACGTATTGACCAATATATCAGCCCTCGGTGACTTCACAGCACCCCTCCATTGTCGGCCTCAGCCTCATATGAAGTTACCTCGTGCTGATATCTCGGCCGATATGAAACAAACTAAGCAATAACCTCTAATTTACTCAATCATCATATCGTCTCATTGATTAGAATATCGGTTAATATAAGATGAAAAATTACTATTTGTCAATAAATTCGTTTGTTAGAATCTAAGTGCATCTGGCCAAATTTGTATTTGGTAAAAAGACAATTTGAAAAAACTACTTTAGCCTGGGAGAGATTTTAAAGGATTTTGACCAAGGTCTTTAGAATGGGAATTCAGAGAACACAAAGGAGAAAATTTATATTTTTCACTCAAAAATGCTAATATGATTTTTAGACGCCACAATATGAACTCGATTTCCAAATAAAACCTCAAAGTACATCGATCTAGCATGGCAACTATCATTAGATCATCTGACAAAAACACTCCGAAAAGGCACCACAAGTAAGCCAGAACCCCCTCCCCTTCACATCACACAATAAATGGTATTCTTCATTTATTCGAGTTTTGATTAGGCTAGTTTAAGCATCTTAATATTACCCATTATCTGCCATTTTCGACACGTCTTCATTTTTCTGTACAATTCACGACGAAAGACAAATAACAGGGAACATTTATTAATGATATCATGTTATTGATTTACAGACCGCCTTATGCATCGTTAATTGTTTTAGTTTTTATTTTCGCAACTGATTTAACTGCACTACTTTAAAACTTTCCTTGGGAGAAAAGCTTCCTGAGCCATTCAGCGTCTGGGTTATCTGCTCCCGGATATCCTTCTTCCCGAAAAAAAAAATAATAATACCGGACACCCCCCCCCCCCCCCCCCGACCAGGTTATTTTAAAACTAAGCCTCCCCCCCCCCCCCCCGAACATCTACCCCGTCCTGCTGATTGACATACCTGGAACGTCTACCCTCTTGTAATTTTGAATACATACATTAGCACCCCATTCGCAGGACTTTTTCATATATATTTACCCTCATCCCTGATCGCTAACAGTGTGTATAAATTTCTGTTGATAAAGACTGCCCTGTAAAGCCAACGAACCGAACACTACACATTTGTTTAATTCACTTTTACAGCTCAAAAATAGGCAAGAAATGCACAGAACGACACACGCGCGTTAATGGGTTAGTCAATATGGCGCGAGTGCCAGTGCGGAAGGATAAAACTCGAGGCCTCCGGCGGAAGGATAAAACGAGAGGCCGGAGGCCTGGAGTTTTATCCTTCCGCGATGGCACAAGCTCCATATCGATTAACCCATTCGCACGTGTGTCGTTCTGTGTTTATTACACACCTTCGCGTCTGTAAAAGCA
Source organism: Pictodentalium vernedei (assembly GCA_031216915.1). Lineage (NCBI taxonomy): Eukaryota > Metazoa > Mollusca > Scaphopoda > Dentaliida > Dentaliidae > Pictodentalium > Pictodentalium vernedei. The sequence continues at coordinate 85,774,695 of CM062292.1, read as the reverse complement.
ATTATCAGAAATACAGTCGGCAATTCATTTAACAACTCGTCCACTGAGTTCCAATGTGGAATCCGAGAGGACCCCGTGTTACTATTTTTAGTTATCGCTAGCGATATTCAGATTGTAATTCCGGTGCACGATTTATAATTCTAGTGAAATTACACTTCTATTCAAAAATAGTCCGTCGACGATTTCCGTTCAGCACATGTGTGTGGAACAGATTTTGATTTTCTGCATGGTTTTGTGTTGCTGCAATCGGGAATTTCATAGAACAGACGTGTAATAATAACAATCCTAGCACATTTGCTGAAGAAAGTTAGCATTCCGTGGAGGGACACATGTTTGTTTTCCAAACGAGGAATGGCGGAGTGGGGGTGGTCAGATGTATACAAATCAGCAGGTGGGGAGACTCCTCGGTATAAAAAATCGGCAGGAGGGCAGACGTCCTCGGCATAATAATCAGCAGGAGGGGTGGGGAGACGTTGTCGGTATAAAAATCAGGGGGGGGGGGGGGTCAGATGTCCTGTTATATTAATTGTGTCCGATGGGCGGTATCCGGGGTGGAGGGGGGGGGGGGGGGCAGATGTCATATACCGTTCAGCGTTTTTTGTCAGTTACAATCTTTCCACTTCCTGAGTTTCTGTTCGACACATTTCTTATTTAGGATATTTATGGATGTCGAGTGCAGAAAAATCTACATTAATTGAGGTTGGGCTTATTCCAGGATGTTGATTTGGTAACTTAACGAATGTCTGATGCTTATTTATGAACCCTGATGAGTTTTGTTCTGGTGTGCGCTTGTTTGGGTATCTATTGATCAGAAAGTGAGGAGGGTGTAGGGGCGGGACTTCAATCAAAGAGACTAGTCTTAAAGCTGACCTTTGCCCTATGGACTGCCGCACTTCTAGCTTTAAGACAATACTATATCGACTTCAACTAAAACAATTTGACACATTACCGTTTCGGTATTCATCTTGTTTAATTCTCAATACCGGAAAGCATCGGGTTACCGGTATATCGTGCACACATATGCCGCAGTATTGGCCTATGTATGAACCACGTACATTTGCTGAGAAGTAGGTCGTTTTTTAAGGGTTCCCCGAAGTCATGGCCCACTAGTACAAAGTACAAGTAAACGTAAAACATTACAACTCTAGGGTACTCAACCAGATCCAGTACAATTACGTAAAATCCCGACACACGTTTGTTGCAGCGCACTTTACACGCAAGGCACCTCCAAACAGTCGTTCGGACAAATATAAACGGATTTATTTCGGTAGTTGTATAATGAAATAAGTGAATTCCCGATTGTCCTGGTATACAAAATGTTTATTACACAATACAGCTATTGTCGAGTCCCTTTCTTTCCATATGGAGTCACGATGTTGGGAAGCTGGCAGCTGCTCATCGTTGCTCGGTGGTTTTCTCCGGCTTCCTCCGGCTTCCTCCACCCGTAAAACTGTCACGGTCATGATTAGCCATTGTTCATAAGTATATGACCTCAAAACCAATAAATAAATAAATAAATAATTCGTTGCAGGTTGTAACACTTATTACATTTTGCAGCGCTTTTCCCATCCATGTTGTTGCATTTTGTAATATTTTGTTATCCCTGTGTCTTCCGGGCTGCCTGGGAGTTTACACCGGTGTAAACTCACATACACCCTTGAAAACAAAAGGATAACGGATTTTTTTCCAAGAATTTTGGTGTACTTAATAGTTTAACCTAAACTGTGGGAAAAACTGACAGAAAATGTGTACTTTTTAAGTTTCTTAATACAACCAGACAAATATGGGTGTCATTGGAACTGGCTCGTTGAGCCAGTTCCAATGACATCCATATCTGTAATATTTTATTACACATAAATATTAAATTTCCTGTAGTTTTAGTTTTGTTCTAACATAACCGAGCCAAAGGTATGAATTAATAATTAAAAATGGGTACCTTATTTAGTCATGTAGCCTATTGAATATTCTTGTTTTTACACTGTGGTTAACCACGGATGTAAAAAAAGCTACCGTGGATTGCAAGTTACGCCGAACCTCTCAGCCAATCAAAATGCAGTAGTTTGTTTCATTTGGAAATAATAATTATTACATCTTGTAATTTTTTATTGCAAAAAGCGTTGCAGCGCATGTGGATTTGACATGGTGCCGAATAAATCAGTCGGGCACGCATTCTAATAATTACCTTGTCACTTTGGAATTTGCAATTTTACTGACGACCTTTTCGCCGTGAGTATACCAAAATCTGGTTCACGCAAGTTATATGGTACATGTTCGTATTTTGTGTTCACAACACGTAATCGACTTGCAATGAAAATGTTTAAATTTGATGGAGGGGTTGAATGTTTAGCCATGCCGGCATACTTCTCGATCGAGTGTGGTAATAAGAGAAACATATGTGCAAGTCATTTGCAAAACAGAAAATGCAGTTTACTGAACATTCACTATCAGTTGGTCACAAACGTATGTTGGTGATCTACTCTACCTGGATCAGCCACTGTAACTTACACGTTGGACTGGATTAGCCAGTGATAGCATCAATGTGTCGCACTGGACATAAGTTACTCGAAGTGATTAGTACAGTGACAATTTTCTTCATTGGAAGAGATTTACAGAAAAGTTAGCTCCTCGTAAATTTCTAAAGTTGTCAGTAAATTTAACACAAATAGTGTAGAACTTTCAGATAAAAATTGAAATTTCGAAATGCTATCGACGTTCTATCATCGATGTAGGAATCATTTCTGGAACTTCAGTCATTTTTTCGTAGCATAGTTTAACAATACAGAAGGTGGCGTTTTACAATTTTTGTCTTTTCCATTTATGTATTTATTTATTAAGATTTAACGACACTTTAACAGCCAAGGTTATATCATGTCGGTGACAGTTTTACGGGTGGAGGAAGCCGGAGTACCAGGGAAGAACCACCGAGAAACGACGAGCAGCTGTTAGCTGCTGCTAACATCGTAACACCGCATTGTAGCACATTAAGGGTTAGATTGGTTGAAGACATGCGCACCATCGACGTGCAGTACGCCTCAGTACACGGCGTCATCGTGCCCCCATGTGAACAATCGGGGTTAAGTGCCTTGCTCAAGGATATTTTTTCCATTAAAATAAACGTCTGGGAGGAAATGTGGTAATTTTTTTCGTGGGAAGAATAAAAAAAACTTGCAAATTACTGTAAAAAACACATTCGCTGAAGAAAGAGCCAAAGTAGACGTTTTCTTAATTACTTCTAATTAGCTTGTCATAAAAGCGGTCAAGTCTCCTTTTGTAACTTTTAATAAACGAAAACAACAGACAGCTCTTAGAGCTGTCTGTTGTTTTCGTTTATTAAAAGTAAGAAAAGGAAACTATATCTTCAATTGACGTCATATGTGTTATCTCAACAATTACATGCCTCTTAATCGGACCTTACTCATCCGTCCAATAAGATCAGTGGGTGGGGGGATAATTTCATCGAAAGTCGATTTTCATGACGAGATAAGTTGGGATGCATAATTCAAGCTGCTTACAAACAAGTACCAACATTAGCCTTAAAAACAATAGATGAAGGTTGTGAGGCACCTTGGAGGGGTGAGACCTCGGTGGTTGCCCAGACTGGCAGACTGGCCAACAAGTTACTGACTACGACGGAACGTCAGACTTGAACACTAATCTCTATACAAATGGATTGTCGGAACGCACACTGGCCATATGTCGAAAGGTATCTCAAGCGCCCGCATTTTGAGGGTGGATGTTGCTATAAATAAGTAGAGTGCTTTTTTTCGGATATGTTGTAAGCATTCCAAATGGAATACAACATATTTTAAATTTTAATTATTTTTTTTGCCAAAAAAAAAAACAAACACAAAATCGCTAGGAGATTAGAAAGCTGACTCGGTGTAAGTAGTTTCCGTGCTAGGAAAAAAAGCGAAGATGAAGTGACAGCTTCTTATGCACTGACACCCCCCTCCCTCCCCCACGGGAACCTCGGGAAGTGAAACAGTGCTAAACAAGCTGTGTTTCACTTGTAAAATAGGACCTAGTCACTAATGCTCGGTGTGCGAGTGGGGGTGCGGAGGCTCAGTAAGAGAGGTGCAGGCTGCAAGCCGAGAGGTCCTCGGTTCGAATCCCACCTGCGACAACCGCGTTGTGTCCTTGGGCAAGACATTTCAGCCCCACTTCACCCCCATTGGCACGGTGGCATTGTGTACTAAGGCGCAGTACACGTCGATGGTACACTTGTCTTCACCCAATGCTAACCCTGTTTGTGTGGAGCTAGTATGTTGGGGAGTATGGCAGTTGCTCGCCGTAACGCGGTGGTTGTCTCCGGGTACTCCGGCTTCCTCCACCCATAAAACTTTACGACACGAGGTGACCCTGGTTGTCGAAAGTGTCGTTAAACCCCAATAAATAAATAAATTGGTGCGAGTTCTCTAAAATAGGCAACATGGAGTATAAACCATTGACTGACCTTGACTTTATCTTCATATTGTGGTCATGATTAGCTATTGTGCAGAAGTATTTGGTCTTAAACACCAATAAATAAATAATACGCTCTAACAACAGTCACTGTAAGGAAGCTCGGAGGCCCAGTGTTAGAGTATCTGACTTCAAATCGAGTGGTTCACGCTTCGATCCTGACCAGGTGTAATTTCGTTGTGTCCTTGGGCAAGGCACTTAACTAGTAGAGTGATGGAACCCCATATTTTGGCTTTTCTCTGAAGTACAGGTACCATAACTCAAAAGCCTCATATTCGGCGGTGATGCTTCATATTATCTTTGAAGTAAAAATATTTAGTCTGTATGGATTTGCCTTGTTATAATTTATGGGAGAGTGCCTTTGGGCACTCTCCCATAAATTGTAACAAAGTAAAGATATGTGAACAAATTTTGGGGACCAAAACTAATTTAGCACTCTCCCAGTTAAACCCGGATGCTTACACAGGGGCACCATGGCGCTTTGAATTAAGGGGTAACGCACATCGATGGTGCATTTGCTTTCCACCAATGCTAATCATGCGTATGCGGAGTTAGTGCGTTGGGTGAGTCTGGCATTTACTCGCCGCTGTTCGGTGGTTCTCTCTGACATTTAAGAGTGTACGACAGGATGTGATCGTGGCGTCAAAAGTGTCGTTAAACCCCAGTAAATACATAAATAAACAGTCAAAGCGCAATTACTTTTATGTCTCCAAAAGTAATCTAAGGGGAGGGGGGAGTTAATCGGTTGACTGGGGGTTTTGTGGTGGGGTGCAGCTGTTTTTCGCTGGCATTCCTGCAATCCATTTGTGGAGAGAACAGTGGACCTGAAACACAAGAACTGTAAAAAATGTTAATCATGGAAACGTCCCATATTCGTCTTAAAGACTGTCATGTGCGTATCACTGGGTGCAAAGAAAGTTCATTCTTACTCCAAATGCAATTAAAATTGATTGGTGTGATAACTATGATTACAAATTGATAGTAAGTGCATTCTATTGGATTTTGATTTGTACTTTCAGAAGATCCATGATGAATTGAAATGTCAGTTGTCAGAGTTAATTGGATTTTCTTTTGTACCAACAGATTTTCAATTCATTGCAAATTATTACATTTCGAGGCTAGCTGAGAAAATGTCATGTTTTCACCAATTTCCAACTTATGCGTAGAGAATAGAGCATTTTTGTTCTTTCTAGATGTTTGGTATCCCGTAACCGGATTATTTGGTTAACGTGTATTGTCCTTGTAGTTGAGGGAGCCTCAGTAAATTGTCTTGGGGTGAATAAATAGAGGTCGAACAGGATGGCACAGGGGACGCGTGCTCCAACTTCTTCAGAAATAGTTGAGAGAGAGAGAGAGAGAGAGAGAGAGAGAGAGAGAGAGAGAGAGAGGGGGAGGGTGCAGGGTTAGGCGCTAAGGTATTTTATTACACAGCCATTAAACTTTAAACCCTTGTATTTAACAGAATCGTCGCTATGACATATTTTTTTCTGCATTCAACTGATGGTGTACAAGCCGGAACTGTATTCCCAGCACCATTTACATTAGTTCCTTTCCCTTCGAGTCATTAGTTACTCTTCGAGTAGTTTCCAAATTTCGTTTTTTTCAATTATCGATCGTCTGTCGCGTAGTGTGAAAATGAAAACGTCCATAGCAAAATAAAGTCGGTTCACAAAAAAATAATTAACCAAAAACGAGATATTAAAATGCAATCATTTCCAACCACAACATTAACCCAGCCACGTGGCCATCTCGTCTGAGGATCCCCATGTATCTACAGTACGCGGAGAGTGGATTGTAACTAAATCATCCGCGGAGTGGAGTTATCACTCAAGCTATAAATTTTAAATTGTGTATACATCGACAAAAAACACTAGCAATGTTTCAGCCAATGGACCTCCGGGTTTAACCCGGAGGTCCACTGGCTGAAACTTTGCTTGTGCTGGTTATGCTTTGCAGGATATTTGCAATTATTGCTTGGGTGGAATCTCCACTCTGCCGGTGATTTAGTGATAATACACTCTCCACGTACTGTAAATTAATCAACTTTATTTCGGTAAATCTTCGGACATCCTGACATGCTTCAAACATCTTTTAAATTAAAAAGGTTTCTTCCAGCTGTTTTGCAAATCTGCCCAAATTTGTACTTCTATTTTTACTGTCAGTAATAACAACCAAATGGTAAGGCGTGAATGGACACCAGCCGAAGAGAAACAGCGATACGTATTTCAACGAACACGCCCAATAGAAAGAAAACAAATGTAATTTAGACTGGTTCCCAAAAGGTGGTTTTGAATTTTTATCGATCAATTTGACCAGTACAGCTAGCTACAAGCAAAACAAACAGGCTCTTCACCTTTGGGTTTAAACATCGGAATTATTTTTTTTATTTAACTGAATTTTAATGCATGGGGTTTGTAATAAACACAGAACGCGATGCGTGTTTGAATCGTTGGTGTTTTACATAAATGGCGTTGTCATATTTCGCGAGAGCCGCAGGCTACGCCATTCCAACGAGTTGTGTAAACCACCCACCGATTCAAAAACACATCGCGTTCTGTTTTTACAAACCCGTTATTACAATCTTATTGGAAGCCAACAACTTACTTCCATGATGAACCCAGATTACCCTCTTTGATTTGACTCAATTGTGGACTTTAAAGTCGAGAAAATGCACATTTTTGGCTCCATATTTAACCCTTTACCTTCGCAGACGATATCAAAATTTATTATTTTAAATATCATTTTTTTAAATTTTTTTCAAAATATTTCAACAAAACCATATCATGTGACCCCTCGTTGGAACGAGCTCGACGAGCTCGTTCCAACGTGGAGCCACATGATATAGTTTTGTTGAAATTTTTTTGAAACATAATATTTTCTCAACTGCTGAGTTTGCATCTTACGCTGGCGGATGCGGTCAATTCGTTCGGTAAAGGGTTAACAAATGTATTACATATGAAGCAAAAAAAAAAAAAAACGTGCATTTGTCTTAAAACCCTTTACCCAACGCAGACGATATCAAAATGTATTGTTTTGAATATAATTTTTTTAAATTTTTCCAAAAATTTCAACAAAACCATATCATGTAACCCCCTCATTAGAACGATCTCAATGGGCTCGTTCCAATGAGGGGTCACATGATATGGTTTTTTTTTTAAATATTTTGAAAAAATTAATTTTTTCAACTGCTCAATTTGCATATTACACGGGCGGATTCGGGCGATTCGTTAGGTGAAGGTTTAATGGTCAGGTGCGTGAACCCCGGACGCAGTTTTGTGAATTGTATCCCCACGAGTCTGCCTCGCCACTAAGGCACATGGGTCACAACTGATATAAATCGGTGTGCTTCAGTGTTCACACTGGTCCGGAAATACTGGTGCCACATTTTAAGCAAACTCTGCTGAGTTGTGGTTATCAATCTCCACATACTGTGGATAAAATCAAATAAAGAATCAACTTAAAAAACGAGAGGCCACATGGGGCCTGAGGCGCTCACCTGACAATAGTTGTTTAACTGGTAGAGTGCTCAATTATTTTCGACCACCAAAAATTGTTAACACGTCTTTGCCTCGTTACAATTTACAGGAGAGTGCCTATGGGCACTCTCCTATAAATTGTAACAAGGCAAATCTTAACAGACTAAATAATATCACTTCAAAGATAATATGAAGCACAGCTGCAGAATTTGAAGCCTTTAAGTTGCAGTACCTGCACTTCAGAATAAAGCCCAAATATGGGCTTCCAGCACTCTACCAGTTAAAGAAGGATTTAATTAGCATCTATAACTAGTTAACACTACAAGGGAATGAAATTATTTAATTATTTATAACTCTGTTGTCCATGCCAAATGATTTTTTTCTAGTACTGGGATGCTACCACAGAAATAATGCCCAGATTTCCAGAAATGCAAAACTAGGGAGTCCAAATATCAACCTAGGAACTTAGCTTGAACAAACTTGAGTCTGAGCCCTGACACCCCACCACTATAACGCTGTACACCAAATGTGAAAGCATGCTGTCTGGTGGATCTGAAAGAGAAGATTTTAAAAGAAGTTTTCTCATATTGCACTAAGATAAAATTCGGGCTACCACAGGAAGCCCAAATATTAACCCAGGGAGTCGATTTGAGCAAACTTGAATCTGCCCCCCCCCCCCCCCCCCCCCCCAGATATGTTGTATACCAAATCTAAAAACATTCTGGCGACGGTTCTGGAGAAGAAGACTTTTAAAGAAATTCCCTTATATTGCACTAAGTTAAAATTCGGGCTCCCATAGGGAGCATAAATATTAAACGAGGGACTCGAGTTGAACAAACTAGAATCACACACCCCCAGATATGTTACATACCAAATATGAAATAATCCGACTTGTGGATCTGAAGAAGATGATTTTTTTAGAACCTTCATCATATTGCACAAAGTTAAACTTTGGGCTCCAATAGAGAGCATAAATATTAACGTAGGTACCCGATTCGAACAAACTTGAATCTGACCCGTCTAGAGATGTTGTATACCGAATATGAAATGATTCTGACTGGCGGCTCTGAAGAAGATTTTAAAAGAAGTTTCCTCATATTGCACTAAGTTAGAATTCCAACTCCCAAAGGGAGCCCAAATATTAACGCAGAGAACCGATTCGAACAAACTTGTATCTGGCATACGCAGAGATTATGTATACCAAACATGAAAGGATTCTAGCTGGTAAATCTGAAGAAGAATATTTTTAAGGAAATTCTCCCATATTGCACCAAGTTAAAATTTGGGCTCACATAGGAAGCCCAAAGAACTTTTTTCTGTCGAGGAGTGAGAAGCTATGTGTTGGAAATAAAACATTAAATACGTAATTATAATGCAACAAATATAGCCACTTTTCCCCGCTTGTGTCATGTGAAAAGATAATGTTGTACGGGTCTCAGACCATTTTTAAACCGTTCGTCCAACGAATAAGTGCATAACAAAGACTACTTGTTCAAACTTAAAAAAATATACTTGTTCAGAAATGTAATTACTTGTTGATATTTTTAGTATTTTGAGGATACCTACAGTACAGTCACCATGGACTGGTCGTAATCCACTCGTGGGCAGTTACGTGCGTTCACCGGGTAATAAAATCAGCAGCAACATTTCAAGTAACCCTTTACCTAACGTAACGGTCAAAACCGGCCAGCGCTATTCTCAAAAATAGCCAATTAATTTTCATTATTTTCTTCATTTTTTTTGTCTCAAAAACATAGGTTATGACCCCTCGTTGGAACGAGCTCGTCGAACTCGTTCCAACGAGGGGTCATACCTATGTTTTTGAGGCAAAAAAATGAAAAAAAATAGTTATTCAAGAATTATTTTTGCATGTGTCGTCTGCTTTTCTGGTTAGGTAAAGGGTTAATGACGTACCGGGTTGTACCCGGTGCTTCGTTAATTAAAATTAATGAAAATAATATTACAGACCAATCACTTATTATTATTCCAATAATTAATGTTTGGGGTGTAATATTATTGCGTCCGTGGAAATATTGCCCACCCGTGGGAAGTGACCAGTCCACGGAGTTCGTACAGTATTGTGTTGAGCGGGTGCCAAAATTATCTCCTGAGCGACTGCAGGGAAATACAACTTTAACATAGATTTCTCGGCCGTCCCGCATAAGATAATTCTGGAGTCTACTCAAAAATAGGTGGTGTTATTTTTATTCTATGCGTTATGATGTTCCAATTGTAATCATAACATGTCTTAATTGCAATTGAAACACCAGAATGACAAACAGTCGCAGTGATACGAATCTAATCTCACTGCATAATGTGCGCCACTTCTGGAGAGATATTCTCCAACAGCTGTCGTGACAGTAGGTTTTATTTAACGCGCATGCGCGCCTAATATTTGGGGCCATTCTCGGCACATTTCATGGGGAATTCAATGTCCAGGAGGATTCAATTTACGGAAGATAAAATGGACATCTGCAAAATCCAAAACGAATATTTGTAATTCTCCTGTATTTTATTTTGTTTTATTTTCATTTCTGTTCATTGTCTCTAAACTATACACGCAAAACAATCCGCAATACATATATATGCTATTATGCCGTCTGCTAAAGTGTTTTTGCAACGTTGACATGAAAACAATCCGACTTGGAAGTCTGACCCAATTTTGTTGACAGGTGACATTGAATGGCGTTGGTTGTGTTCCATTTGCCTTCACCGCGGTGCCTCAGTATTCGGGGAACAGAAATAAGTTTGCCTACTTTGTACTTCCTAAATACTCGCCGCCATTAACTCGGCTTGATGAGTCGTCTGTGGATTATTTAAGTTACGAAGGCATCTCATTTGTTCCTTCTTTTGGCTTTTCTGTCTTCTGATTTTCAAGGATACTCCCATATCGGTTGCAAGCCATTTCGGCCACTGACAGTTTTAGTCAGTTGGTCGTCAAGTCCGTACGTTTCGGCCGGTTGCATTTTTGGTCGATTCAGCTACTGAAGAAATACTCATCTAGGAGTATATTAATTGTATATTAATTGAAGGCTGGATGATGAAGTAACATTATTCGCGTGATTTTTGTGATACATAAAACAGTATGCATATATAGCGTTGAGGCATCAATTTCATTTGCAAATTGGCGCGAAAGGGCGCACGTTTTGTGCTGAAATATTTAATATTATATCTTCATAATCATTTCCCCCAACCAATAACGTAATGGAATGAAGCCCCCCCCCCCCCCACTCCCCCCCCCGCCCCACAAAAAACAACCCCCCAGAACCATAAAAACAAACAAACAAATAAAAAACAAACAAACAACGAACTAAATATTACTATTATCCTGTAATTGGACCAAGCTAGATTTCAAGATGCATGATAAATTGGACTGCCATGAAAATAAATTGATACAAAATTGGTTAATATTCTCCTCTTATTTTCTTATGAGTGCGCGTTTTGAAATCCATGCTTACTTTATAACTGAAATCAATTTTTCAGAAAAATGAAATGATTCTCTATCTGAAGAAAATAGAAAATGTTTTGTCTTTTTCTGAATTAGAAATCCTAGTGCGTTGAGAAGAGATGTTTACTCGCAACCCCTTCGCAAAAAACAATTCCACCTGTTTCGTGCTCTACCTTACAACTTGTTCTGGTTACATCATCGCTGTTAGAGATTTCCAATATCTTATCTTTTGGCGATTTGTGATCGAGCGAGATTGCTATTAACCCAATCCCTAAAAAATCTCAAACTCTTTCGTGTTCTTCTCTCAAATACGTTCTGATTCCGCCTCGATGCCCTAGCCTTTCCGCGCCTCTATCTTTGTGTGAATTATGATCGGGCGAGATTGCGTTAGGAGGTTTTCACTGGTAATGTCTTCACGTCAATTATTGGGTCACTACAATGACCGCACTCGCTTCGAGTTACTTATCTTCTTTGGAGAAACATCACATTTGTTATTTACAATTTGTGAGACAAAGGCGTATTAATTATTACTGTGTTAAATATTTTTGTTTGAAAAATGCAACTAGTTTAAAGGCCACGTTTGAAGGAAATAAGTGAGTGCCATTTTTATCTCGGTTTTTAAATGGCTTTGAGCGAACTTGGATCATTGTCTTGTGTGTCATGTATGGCCGTTTTTTGTGCCAGGTAATTTTTAGTTATCAAATTACAGTTGCAATGTAGTAAATTGTACCTGCAATTTAACTAAGTTGTAGCTACAATTTACTGAACTGAACCTGCAATTTAGCTAATTGTAGCTACAATTTACTGAATAGTTGCTAAAATTGTAGCTGCAATTTAGCATCTTCACTCTCATTGGTCAAGCTGACTTGTAGCTGCAATTTAACTCAACCAATCAGGGGCACGGGCACGTTATTTAGCGCGCGTGTATATTGGGGCTAAATTGCGCCATATCATGCAGTATTGAATTCTCAGGTCGATTCAAATGACTTGGAAAACAAAAGAAGGAACTGTATAGAAAAACTGGAATTCGCTATTTAACTGTGATTCACCACAATCAATGGTTCGTGTTGTGTTATGCCACCTCCAAAGTTAGAAATATTTTTTTAAAATCTTTTTTGTTATGTTACATCCACCCTCGATCATTTTAGACGAGATGTCTGCGTAAATATTTTCTCCCAGTTCGCAATATGTCTGTAGCCTACATTTAAGCATTCTGCTTTGTTTATTTTATGTGGACGGGTGGGGTAGTATTCCAAGTTTTTTTTCAAATGGAGATCTTAACCCCAAGGTGTAGCCACCCTCCCCTCACGTTCAATAAGCTTGAAGTTATTTAAAACACATATTCGAAAACCACAACTGACAATACTTTGAGATGGTACCGGGCAATTCATCTAAAAAATCACCTCGGCACGGTCATTTTGTCCCAAGTCAAGTTTCGTACCGGGCAAAAGCTGGGGTGAGGGGTAGGAGAGAAGCGTTTGTGTGTGTAGGGGGTGGGGTTGCCCTTTAAGTATTTTTGAAGGAAGATATTAAACAAATAGCCTTGATCCCTGTCCAATGAACGGGAAATTATTTTGAACAAATATCTTGTGAATAACCAGTCACCATGCTTTGAGATGCGGTATTCACCTTCCTTCTTTTAGTGAGAGGAACTCTTCTTTGTTCACAAAATGTTTCTTGTTTATGTTGTAATGCGAAAGGATTGAATGATAAAAGCAGAAAATAAGTGTTTTCATGGGCATTTTATCGCGCGTTTGTGCTTGCACAAAACCTTTCTCGTTTTTATTTTACGCAATGTTCTAATTTTCCATAGAACATATTTTTAATTACTCTTTGAACAGACAAACGCCGGAAATGTGCAGTAATGTCGATATAAATTTACCGCGTAAATGTACGTCACTTCTGGTGAGAATTTCTTTTGTATCTTTTATGACGATAGATATCGAAACGTGCTTGTTATACACTTCCCATTCTTGCCGTATCAGGTAGCACGCATTAAATGTCCTTGGGCAAGACACATACCAAGCACCCAAGTCACCAGTCTAATTCTGTAAGAAATTAGACTAGTGACCTGGGAGCTTGGTATGTGTCAAGCATAGGCGACGACCTATTCGAGAGCTAGACTGATACATTCTGAACCAGTCTAGCTCTCGAAAAGGTCGTCGCCTATGCTTAGATTCACTCGTCTGGAATATTTCAGTTTGTTGGAAAAGCGAACCGTATTTACAGTTACAACTAGAAGTCCTGTCATGAAATGCGCACAAATAGCACGCTGATATGCGCGTTGATGTACGCGTTATGGCCCAAGTAAAGCTATCAAATTCTGCACATATGGCCTGTGCACAAGCAATGTTTCAGCCAATGGACCTCCGGGTAGCCCGGAGGTCCATTGGCAGAAACATTGCATGTGTTTGCTATGAGTATCCAAGGGAACCTGCTGTGCTTTTGATGCCATTCGATATGGCAATTGCGCGCAATTCCAACACGCAATTAAGCCTAGATAAGCACACTATTCGTGACAGGACTTCTTGTTTTAACTGTAGGTATTCTGTATCTGACGTGGCGGAGATTTGCTGATACTACCAAAGAGGAATCACATCAGAAAAAAACACAGTTAGTTGTATCATTCTACCATAACACTATAAATTACACTGCCAATGAGCTCAACAGTGGCATTCTTTTACGGCCAAAAATCATATCTACAGTTATGTTATGACTTGTTCTAAACACACTTTAATATTTAAAGACCTATTTCAGGCTTTTGCTATCTCAGAGCATGTACCCTGACCATGCCATGTTTAGGAGATCCTGCTGCCAATAGATCAGACACCTGGGTAGTGATTTCTAGTCAGATCTTGGCTGCCTTAACAGACAGTCAAGACTTGACAAGAAATTACTACTAAGCAATTGGACATGTACAGGTTGTAGTCTAGTGGGAATTCAGGACAGTTCAACGACCCGTTCATTGAGAGTTAACAAAACTGAAACGAAAATCAGTGACTTAATGAAAATGAACCTTTCAACTGTTTCCAAGCCTCAACATGGACTTAAATAGCGAATGTAGGAAAATTAAAAAAACTTCAGACGGTATCGGTATTCAACGATTGGATGGGTTCGGTTTCTCGGTATCCCCATGATATCGGTATCGGTTCGTTTTTAGCTCACCAACTTTAGTTGTGTGAACTTATGGCATGGCTCGACCGGTCGGCGTACGTGTCCAATAATGTTACAGCTTCTGTCTAGGTCACTTAGTAGCACTATTTCCATATCATGGCTTTTATAATGCTGCTATATGATGATTATTATCATTTTACCATGATTTAACCACTCATACCCTACATTTTAGACATTTTTCTTGACATTTTAGTTGCGTTTAGTTTTCTGTTTTGCTCAGAATTTCATGTGTAACTTAGTGTTTAGGTCAGCTGCTGTGCTCCTTCTCTTCCCATGGCACTTATATTCATCATACATGTTCCTCAGTATCATTGTTCCATGATTAACCCCTCATACCCTGTATTTTCAACATTTTTCTTAACATTTTTAGTTGCGTTTAGTTTTCTGTTTAGCTCAGAATTTCAAGTTTAACTTAGTGTTTATGACAGTTTCTGTGTTTTACTTTTAAGAGGTTGTGTTTAGGTAAGCTTCGTCGCATGTTATGAGCCTGTTTGATACAGTTCTTGTGTTTGCCAAAGTTACTATCAAAGAGGAATGTTGGTGAGCTATATGGCGTTGGAGTCCTTCTTGTTTCGGTATATTGCCCATCTCTAATCTTGACCATAAATGTCGAAAATATGTGTGCGTTGAACCTTATCTGCAATCCTATAAGGTAACGTATCACAAAACGGATACATTCTGAACTCTGTCCCTCAAATAATAATATGACCGGAAAGTTATTTGGACAGGCAAGCATTCTACAGAAGTAGTTAGGAATTCCACTTGAAGGAACTGATTTAACACTGAAATTCCCATAGACATTTGTTCGCCAGAGAAAGTCCACCGTCGAGTGAACTTGGGCGAACTGATTTTTCGCCAGAGAGCCATAGTTTCGTGTGTACTCTGGCGAACTGATTTAACACTGAAAATATCCATAGACATTTTTTTCGCCAGAGTGCCATCGGCCGATGGCACTCTGGCGAAAAAATGTCTATGGGAATTTTCAGTGTTAAAATCAGTTCGCGCAAGTACACACGACCGTGGATTTTCTCTGGCAAACAAATGTCTGTGGGAAATTCTGTGTTAAATCAGTTCCCTCAAGTGGTATCCCTTACTACTTACAGATCGTAATGCCCCTCAGTTAAAGACTTTTATAGAAGACGCACTAAGATTCCTGACGGTTTTAGTCCGTTTCAGAGTGATGTACCGTATTCCCACAAGAAGTATCTGTGACAATTGTAAGGCGCGCATTAGGTGCTGCAGCTGTCATTTTCATACGGTGTTGGACATGTTTTGCAAGTAATGGAAATTCCTAAAAAAATGTGCGCTCTAGGGAAGTAGATTAAATGTGTTTGGGAAGGGAGCAGAGTAGGGGGTATACATGCGTGGTTTATGTATGTTTTTAAGTGCGGGAGGGTGCACATATGAACTCACATTACTTAGGTTCAAACCCAAGGCTGACAGTAGGTTATGCATCGCACACACGTCCATTATAATTTACGATTGTGAACTTACTATGTTTAGTTGTTTTAGATACATAATAATAAATGCCATATGTTGGACAAGTTTAACAGTCTGAACCCTTGAACAGAACAGAACAGAAGACATGATATGACATTTATTTGTATGCGAGAGACGAGCGACTAAGGGGCATAAGTAGCATTTTCATGGATGACAATTTTCGCCAATGAAAGCGATTTACGGGACAATTACCTCCCCTTAATTTCCTAAAGTGATCAGTAAATTTAACACTGTGGGTATAAAGTTTTGAGATAAGAACTGACAATTCGAAATGTTAGCGAATTTTGTATCATCGATGTCGTATCAGTTCACAAACTTACGGTAAAAATACAGCAGCTCGATTTTTACAGACTCTCCCACCCCCAGTTAGTTGGAATGTTTGACTGTTATCAGTGGCCTAGCCATGGGAGGGGGGGGGGGAGGGGTTGAGGGGGACACACGTGCCCATCAAATTTTAGTCATGCCTACCCCCGCCAATGTTAACCCATATAGGGAACATCAGACAACAAATTTTAATATCTAGCAATTTCCTTAATTATGAGTCCGTTTGTGTCCATAATTTGTGGGTTGTGAAACACATCAATAATTAGGCCACATTGTGGTCTAATTATTGATGCCTTTCACAACTTATAAATTGTGGACTCGTGCGTGCTCACAGTCCAGGAAATTGCGGGATTTTTTTGTCTCGAGTTTCGAATTTTTTACCGGCGGGGAGGGGGGTGGTTTGGCATAACCCACTCAAAAGAGAGGGTGTACTCTCTGCTGTGGTCGCTGTCACATTGCCGCTACGTGGCTCGGGTGATGCAGCGAATCATATTATGTATGCTGCACTCCGTAGATATTGCTCTTTCTCCCTTAATTTGATATCCTGGTTGCGCGCATGGCTTTTATTCTCTGTTTGAACCCATTTAAGAATAAGAAAGTGGCGTTTTCGTCGTCTTTTTGTGTTCTGGAACTTTTTTCCAGTCATTATTTCAACAATGTGCGCATCGTGGCATATAAGACAGACAAGTGTTTCATGAATATAAATCGCTAGGAGGTGTGATGTGATTTGCCAATTTCTTCACCCGAGAAGAAAAAAAAACTTGCAAATTACTATAAAAACGCATTCGCTAAACAAAGAGGCAAATTGAGCGTCTGTGTTGGTAGGTGTGATACTGATAGATATTCTTAATGACGGATTATCTGTGTAGTAGATACTTATCTAGTGTTGGTAGGTGTGACACTGATAGATATTCTTAATGACGGATTATCTGTGTAGTAGATAAATATCAAGTGTTGGTAGGTGTGATACTGATAGATATTCTTAATGCCGGATTATCCGTGTAGTAGATATTTATCCAGTGTTGGTAGGTGTGATACTGATAGATATTCTTAATGACGGATTATCTGTGTAGTAGATACTTATCTAGTGTTGGTAGGTGTGACACTGATAGATATCCTTAATGATGGATTATCTGTGTTGTAGATACATATCTAGTGTTGGTAGGTGTGATACTGATAGATATTCTTAATGATGGATTACCTGTGTAGTAGATACTTATCTAGTGTTGGTAGGTGTGATGCTGATAGATATTCTTAATGCCAGAATATCTGTGTAGTAGATACTTATCTAGTGTTGGTAGGTGTGATGCTGATAGATATTCTTAATGCCGGATTATCTGTGTAGTAGATACTTATCTTGTGTTGGTAGGTGTGATACTGATATATATTCTTAATGCCGGATTATCTGTGTAGTAGGTATCTATCTAGTGTTGGTAGGTGTGATTTTGATAGATACTCTTAATGCCGGATTATCTGTGTAGTAGATACTTATCTAGTGTTGGTAGGTGTGATACTGATAGATATTCTTAATGACGGATAATCTGTGTAGTAGATACTTATCTAGTGTTGGTAGGTGAGATATTGATAGATATTCTTAATGCCGGATTATCTGTGTAGTAGATAATTATCTAGTGTTGGTTGGTGTGTTACTGATAGATATTCTTAACGACGGATTATCTGTGCAGTAGATACATATCTAGTGTTGGTAGGAGAGATACTGATAGATTTTCTTAATGATGGATTATCTGTGCAGTAGATACATATCTAGTGTTGGTAGGAGAGATACTGATAGATTTTCTTAATGCCAGATTATCTGTGTAGTAGAAACTTATCTAGTGTTGGTAGGTGTGATACTGATAGATATTCTTAATGACGGATTATCTGCGTAGTAGATACTTACCTAGTGTTGGTAGGTGTGATACTGATAGATATACTTAATGACGGATTATCTGCGCAGTGGATACTTATCTGGTGTTGGTAGGTGTGACACTGATAGATATTCTTAATGACGGATTATCTGTGCAGTAGATACATATCTAGTGTTGGTAGGAGAGATACTGATAGATTTTCTTAATGCCAGATTATCTGTGTAGTAGAAACTTATCTAGTGTTGGTAGGTGTGATACTGATAGATATTCTTAATGACGGATAATCTGTGTAGTAGATACTTATCTGGTGTTGGTAGGTGTGATACTGATAGATATTCTTAATGCCGGATTATCTGTGTAGTGGATACTTATCTAGTGTTGGTAGGTGTGATACTATAGATATTCTTAATGACGGATTATCTGTGTAGGAGATACTTATCTAGTGTTGGTAGGTGTGATACTGATAGATATTCTTAATGACGGATTATCTGTGTAGTAGATACTTATCTTGTGTTGGTAGGTGTGATACTGATAGACATTCTTAATGCCGGATTATCTGTGTAGTAGATATTTATCTAGTGTTGGTAGGTGTGATACTGATAGATATTCTTAATGCCGGATTATCTGTGCAGTAGATACTTATCTAGTGTTGGTAGGTGTGATACTGATAGGTATTCTTAATGCCGGATTATCTGTGGAGTAGATACTTATCTAGTGCTGTTAGATGTGATACTGATAGATATTCTTAATGACGGATTATCTGTGTAGTAGATACTTATCTAGTGTTGGTAGGTGTGATACTGATAGATATTCTTAATGCCGGATTATCTGTGTAGTAGATACTTATCTAGTGTTGGTAGATGTGATACTGATAGGTATTCTTAATGCCGGGTTATCTGCGTAGTATATACTTATCTAGTTTTGGTAGGTGTGATACTGATAGATACTGTTAATGCCGGGTTATCTGCGTAGTAGATACTTATCTAGTGTTGGTAGGTGTGATACTGATAGATATTCTTAATGCCGGATTATCTGTGTAGCAGACACTTATCTAGTGTTGGTAGGTGTGATACTGATAGATATTCTTAATGCCGGATTATCTGTGTAGGAGATACTTATCTAGTGTTGGTAGGTGTGATACTGATAGATATTGTTAATGCCGAATTATCTGTGCAGTAAGTATTTATCTAGTATTGGTAGGTTTGATACTGGTAGGTATTCTTAATGACGGATTATCTGTGTAGTAGATACTTATCTAGTATTGGTAGGTGTAATACTGATAGATACTGTTAATGCCGGGTTATCTGCGTAGTAGATACTTATCTAGTGTTGGTAGGTGTGATACTGATAGATATTCTTAATGCCGGATTATATGTGTAGTAGATACTTATCTAGTGCTGGTAGGTGTGATACTGATAGATATTCTTAATGCCGGATTATCTGTGTAGTAGATACATATCTAGTGTTGGTAGGTGTGATACTGATAGATATTCGTAATGCCGGATTATCTGTGCAGTGGATATTTATCTAGTGTTCGTAGGAGTGATACTGATTGATATTCTTAATGCCGGGTTATCTGTGTAGTAGATACTTATCTAGTTTTGGTTGGTGTGATACTAATAGATATTCTTAATGCCGGATTATCTGTGTAGTAGGTATTTATCTAGTATTGGTAGGTGTGATACGGGTAGATATTCTTATTGACGGATTATCAGTGTAGTAGATACTTATCTAGTATTGGTAGGTGTGATACTGATAGATATTCTTAATGCCGGATTATGTGTGTAGTAGATACTTATCTAGTGTTGGTAGGTGTGATACTGATAGATACTCTTAATCCCGGATCATCTGTGTAGTAGATACATATCTAGTGTTGGTAGGTGTGATACTGATAGATATTCTTAATGCCGGATTATCTGTGTAGTAGATACTTATCTAGTGTTGGTAGGTGTGATACTGATAGATATTCGTAATGCCGGATTATCTGTGCTGTGGATACTTATCTAGTGTTCGTAGGAGTGATACTGATTGATATTCTTAATGCCGGGTTATCTGTGTAGTAGATACTTATCTAGTTTTGGTTGGTGTGATACTAATAGATATTCTTAATGCCGGATTATCTGTGTAGTAGGTATTTATCTAGTATTGGTAGGTGTGATACGGGTAGATATTCTTATTGGCGGATTATCAGTGTAGTAGATACTTATCTAGTATTGGTAGGTGTGATACTGATAGATATTCTTAATGCCGGATTATGTGTGTAGTAGATACTTATCTAGTGTTGGTAGGTGTGATACTGATAGATACTCTTAATCCCGGATCATCTGTGTAGTAGATACTTATCTAGTGTTGGTAGGTGTGATACTGATAGATATTCTTAATGCCGGATTATCTGTGTAGTAGATACTTATCTAGTGTTGGTAGGTGTGATACTGATAGATATTCTTAATGACGGATTATCTCTGTAGTAGATACTTATCTAGTGTTGGTAGGTGTGATACTGTTATATATTCTTAATGTCGCATTATCTGAGCAGTAGAAACTTATCTAGTGTTGGTAGGTGTGATACTGATAACATATTCTTACTGCCGGATTATCTGTGTAGCAGATACTTAACTGGTGTTGGTAGGTGTGATACTAATAGATATTCTTAATGTCGCATCATCTGTGTAGTAGATACTTATCTTGTGTTGGTAGGTGTGGTACTGACAGATATTCTTAATGACGGATTATCTATGTAGTAGATACGTATCTAGTATTGGTAAGTGTGATTCTGATAGATATTCTTAATGCCGGATTGTCTGTGTTGTAGATACTTATCTAGTGTTGGTAGGAGTGATACTGATAGATATTCTTAATGCCAGATTATCCGTGTAGTAGATATTTATCTAGTATTGGTAGGTGTGACACTGATAGATATTCTTAATGCCGGATTATCTGTGTAGTAGATACTTATCTAGTGTTGGTAGGTGTGATACTAATAGATATTCTTAATGCCGGATTGTCTGTGTAGTAGATACTTATCTAGTGTTGGTAGGTGTGATACTGATAGATATTCTTAATGTCGCATTATCTGTGTAGTAGATATTTATCTAGTATTGGTAGGTGTGACATTGATAGATATTCTTAATGCCGGATTATATGTGTAGTTGATACTTATCTAGAGTTGGTAGGTGTGATATTGATAGGTATTCTTAATGCGGGATTATCTGCGTAGTAGGTACATATCTACTATTGGTAGGTGTGATACTATTAGATATTCATAATGTCGGATTATCTGTGTAGTAGATACTTATCTAGTGTTCGTGGGAGTGATACTGATAGATATTCTTAATGCCGGATTATCTGTGTAGTAGATACTTATCTAGTTTTGGTAGGTGTGA
Source organism: Pictodentalium vernedei (assembly GCA_031216915.1). Classification (NCBI taxonomy): domain Eukaryota; kingdom Metazoa; phylum Mollusca; class Scaphopoda; order Dentaliida; family Dentaliidae; genus Pictodentalium; species Pictodentalium vernedei. Next base: position 85,753,061 of record CM062292.1, on the reverse strand, counting down.
CACTAATATATATTCTTAATGCCGGATTATCTGCGTAGTAGATACTTATCTAGGGTTGGTAGGTGTGATACTGATAGATATTCTTAATGCCGGATTATCTGTGTAGTAGATACTTATCTAGTGTTGGTAGGTGTGAAACTGATAGATATTCTTAATGTCGGATTATCTGAGTAGTAGATACTTACCTAGTGTTGGTAGGTGTGAAACTGATAGATATTCTTAATGTCGGATTATCTGAGTAGTAGATACTTATCTAGTGTTGGTAGGTGTGAAACTGATAGATATTCTTAATGTCGGATTATCTGAGTAGTAGATACTTATCTAGTGTTGATAGGTGTTATACTGATAGATATTCTTAATGCCGGATTATCTGTGTAGTAGATACTTATCTAGTGTTGGTAGGTGTGAAACTGATAGCTATTTTTAATGCCGGATTATCTGTGCAGTAGATACCTTTCTAGTATTGGTAGGTGTGATACTGATAGTTTTTCTTAATGACGGATTATCTGTGTAGTAGACACTTATCTAGTGTTGGTAGGTGTGATACTGATAGATATTCTTAATCCCAGATTATCTATGTAGTAGATACATATCTAGTGTTGGTAGGTGTTATACTGATAGATTTTCTTAATGCCGGATTATCTGTGTAGTAGATACTTACCTAGTGTTGGTAGGTGTGATACTGATTGATATTCTTAATTCCGGTTTATCTGTGTAGTAGATACTTATCTAGTGTTGGTAGGTGTGATACTGATAGATATTCTCAATGACGGATTATCTGCGTAGTAGATACTTATCTAGTGTTGGTAGGTGTGATACTGATATATATTCTTAATGTCGGATTATCTGTGTAGTAGATATTTATCTAGTGTTGGTAGGAGTGATACTGATAGATATTCTTAATGCCGGATTATCTGTGTAGTAGATACTCATCTAGTGTTCGTAGGTGTGATACTGATAGATATCCTCAATGCCGGATTATCTGTGTAGTAGATATTTATTTAGTGCTGGTAGGTGTGATACTGAATGATATTCTTAATGACGGATTATCTGCGTAGTAGATACTTATCTAGTATTGGTAGATGTGATACTGAATGATATTCTTAATGACGGATTATCTGCGTAGTAGATACTTATCTAGTATTGGTAGATGTGATACTGATAGATATTCTTAATGACGGATTATCTGCGTAGTAGATACTTATCTAGTATTGGTAGGTGTGATACTGATAGATATTCATAATGCCGGATTATCTGTGTAGTAGATACTTATCTGCTGTTGGTAGGTGTGATACTGATAGATATTCTTAATGCCGGATTATCTGTGTAGTAGATTCTTATCTAGTGTTGGTAGGTCTGATACTGATATATATTCTTAATAACGGATAATCTGTGTAGAAGATACTTATCTATTGTTGGTAGGTGTGATTCTGATAGATATTCTTAATAACGGATTATCTCTGTAGTAGATTCTTATCTAGTGTTGGTAGGTGTGATACTGATAGATATTCTTAATGCCGGATTATCTGTGTAGTAGATAGTTATCTAGTGTTGGTAGTAGTGATACTGACAGATATTCTTACTGCCTGATTATCTGTGTAGTAGATCCTTATCTGGTGTTGGTAGGTGAGATACTAATAGATATTCTTAATGACGGATTATCTGTGTAGTAGATACTTATCTAGTATTGGTAGGTGTAATACTGATAGATATTCTTAATGCCGGATTATCTGTGTAGTAGACACTTATCTAGTGTTGGTTGGAGTGATAATGTTAGATATTCTTAATGCCGGATTATCTGTGTAATAGATACTTATCTAGTATTGGTAGGTGTGATACTGATAGATATTCTTAATGCCGGATTATCTGTGTAGTAGATACTTATATAGTATTGGTAGGTGTAATATTGATAGATATTCTTATTGCCGGATTATCTGTGTAGTAGATACTTATATAGTGTTGGTAGGTGTGATACTGATAGATATTCTTAATTGCGGATGATCTGTGTAGTAGATACTTATATAGTATTGGTAGGTGTAATATTGATAGATATTCTTATTGCCGGATTATCTGTGTAATAGATACTTATCTAGTATTGGTAGGTGTGATACTGATAGATGTTCTTAATGCCGGATTATCTGTGTAGTAGATACTTATATAGTATTGGTAGGTGTAATATTGATAGATATTCTTATTGCCGGATTATCTGTGTAGTAGATACTTATCTAGTATTATTAGGTGTGATACTGATAGATATTCTTAATCCCGGATTATCTGTGTAGTAGATACTTATCTAGTGTTGGTAGTTGTGATACTGATAGATATTCTTAATGCCGGATTATCTCTGTAGTAGATTCTTATCTAGTGTTGGTAGGAGTGATACTGATAGATATTCTTAATAACGGATTATCTGTGTAGTAGATACTTATCTAGTGTCGGTAGGAGTGATACTGATAGATATTCTCAATGCCGGATTATCTGTGTAGTAGACACTTATCTAGTGTTGGTAGGTGTGATACTGATAGATATGCTTAATGCAAGATTATCTGTGTAGTAGATACTTATCCAGTGTTGGTAGGTGTGATACGGATAGATATTCTTAATGACGGATTATCTTTGTAGTAGATAATTATCTGGTGTTGGTGGATGTGATACTGATAGATATTCTTAATCCCGGATTAGCTGTGTAGTAGATACTTATCTAGTGTTGGTAGGTGTGATACTGATAGATATTCTTAATGCCAGATTATCTCTGTAGTAGATTCTTATCTACTGTTGGTAGTAGTGATACTGATAGATATTCTTAATGCCGGGTTATCTGTGAAGTAGATACTTATCTAGTGTTGGTAGGTGTGATACTGACAGATATTCTTAATGACGGATGATCTGTGTAGTAGATACTTATCTAGTATTGGCAGGCGTGATACTGATAGATATTCTTAATGCCGTATTATCTGTGTATTAGATATTTATCTAGTGTTGGTAGGTGTGATACTGACAGATATTCTTAATGACGGATGATCTGTGTAGTAGGTACTTATCTAGTGTTGGTAGGTGTGATACTGATAGATGTTCTTAATGCCGGATTATCTCTGTAGTAGATTCTTATCTAGAGATGGTAGGAGTGATACTGATAGATATTCTTAATGTCGGATTATTTGTGTAGTAGAAACTTATCTAGTGTCGGTAGGAGTGATACTGATAGATATTCTCAATGCCGGACTATCTGTGTAGTAGATACTTATCTTGTATTGGTAGGTGTAATACTGATAGATATTCTTAATGCCGTGTGATCTGTGTAGTAGATACTTATCTAGTGTTGATAGGTGTGATTCTGATAGATATTCTTAATGACGGATTATCCGTGTAGTAGATTCTTATCTAGTGTTGGTAGGTGTTATTCTGCCAGATATTCTTAATGCCGGATTTTCTCTGGAGTAGATACTTATCTAGTACTGGTAGGAGTGATACTGATAGATATTCTTAATGCCGGATTATCTGTGTCGTAGATACTTATCTAGTGTTGGTAGGTGTGATAATGATAGATATTCTTAATGCCTGATTATCTTTGTAGTAGATACTTATCTAGTGTTGGTAGGTGTGATACTGAATGATATTCTTAATGCCGGATTATCTGTGTAGTAGATACTTACCTAGTGTCCGTAGGAGTGACACTGATAGATATTCTTAATACCGGATTATCTGTGTAGTAGATACTTATCTCGTGTTGGTAGGTGTGATACTGATAGATATTTTTAATGACGGATTATATGTGTAGTAGATACTTATCTCGTGTTGGTAGGTGTGATACTGATAGATATTTTTAATGACGGATTATATGTGTAGTAGATACTTATCTAGTATTGGTAGGTGTAATACTGATAGATATTCTTAATGCCGGATTATCTGTGTAGCAGACACTTATCTAGAGTTGGTAGGTGTGATACTGAATGATATTCTTAATGCCGGATTATCTGTGTAGTAGATACTTATCTAGTGTTGGTAGGTGTGATGCTGAAAGATATTCTTAATGACGGATTATATGTGTAGTAGATACTTATCTAGTATTGGTAGGTGTAATACTGATAGATATTCTTAATGCCGGATTATCTGTGTAGCAGACACTTATCTAGAGTTGGTAGGTGTGATACTGAATGATATTCTTAATGCCGGATTATCTGTGTAGTAGATACTTATCTAGTGTTGGTAGGTGTGATGCTGAAAGATATTCTTAATGCCGGATTATCTGTGTAGTAGATACTTATCTAATGTTGGTAGGTGTGATACTGATATATATTCTTAATGCCAGATTATCTGTGTAGTAGATACTTATCTAGTGTTGGTAGATGTAATACTGATAGATATTCTTAATGCCGGATTATATGTGTAGTAGATACTTATCTAGTGTTGGTAGGTGTGATACTGATAGATATTTTAATGCCGGATTATCTGTGTAGTAGATACTTATCTGGTGTTGGTAGGTGTGATACTGATAGATATTCTTAATGCCGGATTATCTGTGTAGTAGATACTTATCTAGAATTGGTAGGTGAAATACTGATAGATATTCTTAATGCCGGATTATCTGTGAAGTATATACTTATCTAGTGTTGATAGGTGTGATTCTGATAGATATTCTTAAAGTCGGATTATCTGTGAAGTGGATACTTATCTAGTGTTGGTAGGTGTGATACTGACAGATATTCTTAATGACGGATGATCAGTGTAGTAGATACTTATCTAGTATTGGCAGGTGTGATACTGATAGATATTTTTAATGCCGGATTATCTGTGTAGTAGATACTTATCTGGTGTTGGTAGGTGTGATACTGATAGATATTCTTAATGCCGGATTATCTGTGTAGTAGATACTTATCTGGTGTTGGTAGGTGTGATACTGATAGATATTCTTAATGCCGGATTATCTGTGTAGTAGATACTTATCTAGTGTTGGTAGGTGTGATACTGATAGATATTCTTAATGCCGGATTATCTCTGTAGTAGATTATTACCTAGTGTTGGTAGGAGTGATACTGATAGATATTCTTAATGCCGGATTATCTGTGTAGTAGATACTTATCTAGTGTCGGTAGGAGTGATACTGATAGATATTCTCAATGCCGGATTATCTGTGTAGCAGATACTTATCTAGTGTTGGTAGGTGTGATACTGATAGATATGCTTAATGCCGGATTATCTGTGCAGTAGATACTTATCCAGTGTTGGTAGGTGTGATACGGATAGATATTCTTAATGACGGATTATCTGTGTAGTAGATACTTATCTAGTATTGGTAGGTGTAATACTGATAGATATTCTTAATGCCGTGTGATTTGTGTAGTAGATACTTATCTAGTGTTGATAGGTGTGATTCTGATGGATATTCTAAATGACGGATTATCCGTGTAGTAGATTCTTATCTAGTGTTGGTAGGTGTTATTCTGACAGATATTCTTAATGCCGGATATTCTGTGGAGTAGATACTTATCTAGTATTGGCAGGTGTGATACTGATAGATATTCTTAATGCCGTATTATCTGTGTATTAGATACTTATCTAGTGTTGGTAGGTGTTATACTGACAGATATTCTTAATGACGGATGATCGGTGTAGTAGATACTTATATAGTATTGGTAAGTGTGATACTGATAGATATGCTTAATGCCGGATTATCTGTGTATTAGATACTTATCTAGTGTTGGTAGGTGTGATACTGACAGATATTCTTAATGACGGATGATCTGTGTAATAGATACTTATCTAGTATTGGCAGGTCTGATACTGATAGATCTTCTTAATGCCGTATTATCTGTGTATTAGATACTTATCTAGTGTTGGTAGGTGTGACACTGACAGATATTCTTAATGACGGATGATCTGTTTAGTAGGTACTTATCTAGTGTTGGTAGGTGTGATACTGATAGATATTCTTAATGACGGATTATCTGTGTAGTATATACTTATCTAGTATTGGTAGGTGTAATACTGATAGATATTCTTACTGCCTGATTATCTGTGTAGTAGATACTTATCTAGTGTTCGTAGGTGTGATAATGTTAGATATTCTTAATGTTGGATGATCTGTGTAGCAGATACTTATCTAGTATTGGTAGGTGTAATACTGATAGATATTCTTAATGACAGATTATCTGTGTAGTAGATACTTATCTAGTGTAGGTAGGTGTGATTCTGATAGATATTCTTAATGCCGGATTATCTGTGTAGTAGATACTTATCTAGTGTTGGTAGGTGGGATACTGATAGATATTCTTAATGCCGGATTATCTGTGTAGTAGATACTTATCTAGTATTGGTAGGTGTAATACTGATAGATATTCTTAATGTTGGATGATCTGTGTAATAGATACTTATCTAGTATTGGTAGGTGTGATACTGATAGATATTCTTAATGACGGATTATATGTGTAGTAGATACTTATCTAGTGTTGGTAGGTGTGATACTGATATATATTCTTAATGCCGGATTATCTGTGTAGTAGATACTTATCTAGTGTCCGTAGTAGTGATACTGATAGATATTCTTAATACCGGATTATCTGTGTAGTAGATACTTATCTCATGTTGGTAGGTGTGATACTGATAGATATTTTTAATGACGGATTATCTGTGTAGTAGATACTTATCTAGTATTGGTAGGTGTAATACTGATAGATATTCTTAATGCCGGATTATCTGTGTAGCAGATACTTATCTAGTGTTGGTAGGTGTGATACTGATAGATATTTTTAATGCCGGATTATCTGTGTAGTAGATACTTATCTGGTGTTGGTAGGTGTGATACTGATAGATATTCTTAATGCCGGATTATCTGTGTAGTAGATACTTATCTAGTGTTGGTAGGAGTGATACTGATAGATATTCTTAATGCCGGATTATCTATGTAGTAGATTATTACCTAGTGTTGGTAGGAGTGATACTGATAGATATTCTTAATGCCGGATTATCTGTGTAGTAGATACTTATCTAGTGTCGGTAGGAGTGATACTGATAGATATTCTCAATGCCGGATTATCTGTGTAGCAGATACTTATCTAGTGTTGGTAGGTGTGATACTGATAGATATGCTTAATGCCGGATTATCTGTGTAGTAGATACTTATCCAGTGTTGGTAGGTGTGATACGGATAGATATTCTTAATGACGGATTATCTGTGTAGTAGATACTTATCTAGTATTGGTAGGTGTAATACTGATAGATATTCTTAATGCCGTGTGATTTGTGTAGTAGATACTTATCTAGTGTTGATAGGTGTGATTCTGATAGATATTCTAAATGACGGATTATCCGTGTAGTAGATTCTTATCTAGTGTTGGTAGGTGTTATTCTGACAGATATTCTTAATGCCGGATATTCTGTGGAGAAGATACTTATCTAGTATTGGCAGGTGTGATACTGATAGATATTCTTAATGACGTATTATCTGTGTATTAGATACTTATCTAGTGTTGGTAGGTGTTATACTGACAGATATTCTTAATGACGGATGATCTGTGTAGTAGATACTTATATAGTATTGGTAAGTGTGATACTGATAGATATGCTTAATGCCGGATTATCTGTGTATTAGATACTTATCTAGTGTTGGTAGGTGTGATACTGACAGATATTCTTAATGACGGATGATCTGTTTAGTAGGTACTTATCTAGTGTTGGTAGGTGTGATACTGATAGATATTCTTAATGACGGATTATCTGTGTAGTAGATACTTATCTAGTATTGGTAGGTGTAATACTGATAGATATTCTTAATGACAGATTATCTGTGTAGTAGATACTTATCTAGTGTCGGAAGGAGTGATACTGATAAGATATTCTTACTGCCTGATTATCTGTGTAGTAGATACTTATCTAGTGTTCGTAGGTGTGATACTGATAAATATTCTTAATGACAGATTATCTGTGTAGTAGATACTTATCTAGTGTAGGTAGGTGTGATTCTGATAGATATTCTTAATGCCGGATTATCTGTGTAGTAGATACTTATCTAGTGTTGGTAGGTGTGATACTGATAGATATTCTTAATACCGGATTATCTGTGTAGTAGATACTTATCTAGTATTGGTAGGTGTAATATTGATAGATATTCTTAATGTTGGATGATCTGTGTAATAGATACTTATCTAGTATTGGTAGGTGTGATACTGATAGATATTCTTAATGACGGATTATATGTGTAGTAGATACTTATCTAGTGTTGGTAGGTGTGATACTGATATATATTCTTAATGCCGGATTATCTGTGTAGTAGATACTTATCTAGTGTCCGTAGTAGTGATACTGATAGATATTCTTAATGCCGGATTATCTGTGAAGTAGATACTTATATAGTGTTGATAGGTGTGATTCTGATAGATATTATTAATGCCGGATTATCTGTGAAGTAGATACTTATCTAGTGTTGGTAGGTGTGATACTGACAGATATTCTTAATGACGGATGATCTGTGTAGTAGATACTTATTTAGTATTGGCAGGTGTGATACTGATAGATATTCTTAATGCCGTATTATCTGTGTATTAGATATTTATCTAGTGTTGGTAGGTGTGATACTGACGGATATTCTTAATGACGGATTATCTGTGTAGTAGATATTTATATAGTATTAGTAGGTGTGATACTGATAGATATGCTCAATGCCTATTATCTGTGTAGTAGATACTTATCCGGTGTTGGTAGGTGTGATGCGGATAGATATACTTAATGACAGATTATCTGTGTAGTAGATACTTATCTAGTATTGGTAGGTGTAATACTGATAGATATTCTTAATGCCGTGTGATTTGTGTAGTAGATACTTATCTAGTGTTGATAGGTGTGATTCTGATAGATATTCTAAATGACGGATTATCCGTGTAGTAGATTCTTATCTCGTGTTGGTAGGTGTTATTCTGACAGATATTCTTAATGCCGGATATTCTGTGGAGTAGATACTTATCTAGTATTGGCAGGTGTGATACTGATAGATATTCTTTATGCCGTATTATCTGTGTATTAGATACTTATCTAGTGTTGGTAGGTGTTATACTGACAGATATTCTTAATGACGGATGATCTGTGTAGTAGATACTTATATAGTATTGGTAAGTGTGATACTGTTAGATATGCTTAATGCCGGATTATCTGTGTATTAGATACTTATCTAGTGTAGGTAGGTGTGATACTGACAGATATTCTTAATGACGGATGATCTGTGTAATAGATACTTATCTAGTATTGGCAGGTGTGATACTGATAGATATTCTTAATGCCGTATTATCTGTGTATTAGATACTTATCTAGTGTTGGTAGGTGTGATACTGACATATATTCTTAATGACGGATGAACTGTGTAGTAGATACTTATCTAGTGTGGGTAGGTGTAATACTGATAGATATTCTTAATGCCGGATTATCTGTGTAGTAGATACTTATCTAGTGTGGGTAGGTGTGATACTGATAGATATTCTTAATGACGGATTATCTGTGTAGTAGATACTTATCTAGTATTGGTAGGTGTAATACTGATAGATATTCTTAATGACAGATTATCTGTGTAGTAGATACTTATCTAGTGTTGGTAGGTGTGATTCTGATAGATATTCTTAATGACAGATTATCTGTGTTGTAGATACTTATCTAGTGTGGGTAGGTGCGACAGTGACAGATATTCTTAATGCCGGATTATCTGTGTAGTAGATACTTATCTAGTGTTGGTAGGTGTGATACTGATAAGATATTCTTACTGCCTGATTATCTGTGTAGTAGATACTTATCTAGTCTTCGTATGTGTGATAATGTTAGATATTCTTAATGTTGGATTAGCTGTGTAATAGATACTTATCTAGTATTGGTAGGTGTGATACTGATAGATATTCTTAATGCCGGATTATCTGTGTAGTAGATACTTATCTAGTGTCCGTAGTAGTGATACTGATAGATATTCTTAATACCGGATTATCTGTGTAGTAGATACTTATCTCGTGTTGGTAGGTGTGATACTGATAGATATTTTTAATGACGGATTATCTGTGTAGTAGATACTTATCTAGTATTGGTAGGTGTAATACTGATAGATATTCTTAATGCCGGATTATCTGTGTAGCAGATACTTATCTAGTGTTGGTAGGTGTGATACTGAATGATATTCTTAATGCCGGATTATCTGTGTAGTAGAAACTTATCTAGTGTTGGTAGGTGTGATACTGATAGATATTTTTAATGCCGGATTATCTGTGTAGTAGATACTTATCTGGTATTGGTAGGTGTGATACTGATAGATATTCTTAATGCCGGATTATCTGTGTAGTAGATACTTATCTAGTATTGGTAGGTGTAATACTGACAGATATTCTTAATGCCGGATTATCTGTGAAGTAGATACTTATCTAGTGTTGATAGGTGTGATTCTGATAGATATTCTTAATGCCGGATTATCTGTGAAGTAGATACTTATCTAGTGTTGGTAGGTGTGATACTGATAGATATTTTTAATGCCGGATTATCTGTGTAGTAGATACTTATCTGGTATTGGTAGGTGTGATACTGATAGATATTCTTAATGCCGTATTATCTGTGTAATAGATATTTATCTAGTGTTGGTAGGTGTGATACTGACAGATATTCTTAATGACGGATGATCTGTGTAGTAGGTACTTATCTAGTGTTGGTAGGTGTGAAACTGATAGTTATTCATAATGACGGATTATCTGTGTAGTATATATTTATATAGTATTAGTAGGTGTGATACTGATAGATATTCTTAATGCCGGATTATCTGTGTAGTAGATACTTAACTAGCATTGGTAGGTGTGATAATGATAGATAATCTTAATGACGGATTATCTGTGTAGTAGATACTTATCTAGTATTGGTAGTTGTAATACTGATAGATATTCTTAATGCCGGATTATCTGTGTAGTAGATACTATCTAGTGTTGGTAGGTGTGATATTGATAGATATTCTTAATGCCGGATTATCTGTGTAGTAGATACTTATCTCGTGTTGGTAGGTGTGATACTGATAGATATTTTTAATGACGGATTATCTGTGTAGTAGATACTTATCTGGTATTGGTAGGTGTGATACTGATAGATATTCTTAATGCCGGATTATCTGTGTAGCAGATACTTATCTAGTGTTGGTAGGTGTGATACTGAATGATATTCTTAATGCCGGATTATCTGTGTAGTAGATACTTATCTAGTGTTGGTAGGTGTGATACTGATAGATATTTTTAATGCCGGATTATCTGTGTAGTAGATACTTATCTGGTATTGGTAGGTGTGATACTGATAGATATTCTTAATGCCGGATTATCTGTGTAGTAGATACTTATCTAGTATTGGTAGGTGTAATACTGACAGATATTCTTAATGCCGGATTATCTGTGAAGTAGATACTTATCTAGTGTTGATAGGTGTGATTCTGATAGATATTCTTAATGCCGGATTATCTGTGAAGTAGATACTTATCTAGTGTTGGTAGGTGTGATACTGACAGATATTCTTAATGACAGATGATATGTGTAGTAGATACTTATTTAGTATTGGCAGGTGTGATACTGATAGATATTCTTAATGCCGTATTATCTGTGTATTAGATATTTATCTAGTGTTGGCAGGTGTGATACTGACAGATATTCTTAATGACGGATGATCTGTGTAGTAGGTACTTATCTAGTGTTGATAGGTGTGATACTGATAGATATTCTTAATGCCGGATTATCTGTGTAGTAGATACTTATCTAGTGTTGGTAGGTGTGATACTGATAGATATGCTTAATGCCGGATTATCTGTGTAGTAGATACTTATCCAGTGTTGGTAGGTGTGATACGGATAGATATTCTTAATGACGGATTATCTGTGTAGTAGATACTTATCAAGTATTGGTAGGTGTAATACTGATAGATATTCTTAATGCCGTGTGATCTGTGTAGTAGATACTTATCTAGTGTTGATAGGTGTGATTCTGATAGATATTCTTAATGACGGATTATCCGTGTAGTAGATTCTTATCTAGTGTTGGTAGGTGTTATTCTGACAGATATTCTTAATGCCGGATTTTCTGTGGAGTAGATACTTATCTAGTATTGGCAGGTGTGATACTGATAGATATTCTTAATGCCGTATTATCTGTGTATTAGATACTTATCTAGTGTTGGTAGGTGTTATACTGACAGATATTCTTAATGACGGATGATCTGTGTAGTAGATACTTATCTAGTGTTGGTAAGTGTGATACTCATAGATATGTTTAATGCCGGATTATCTGTGTATTAGATGCTTATCAAGTGTTGGTAGGTGTGATACTGACAGATATTCTTAATGTCGGATGATCTGTGTAGTAGATACTTATCTAGTATTGGCAGGTGTGATACTGATAGATATTCTTAATGCCGTATTATCTGTGTATTAGATACTTATCTAGTGTTGGTAGGTGTTATACTGACAGATATTCTTAATGCCGGATTATATGTGTAGTAGATACTTATCTAGTGTTGGTAGGTTTGATACTCTATATATTCTTAATGACGAATTATCTGTGTAGTAGATACTTATCTAGTGTTGGTGGGTGTAATACTGATAGATATTCTTAATGACGGATTTTCTGTGTAGTAGATACTTATCTAGTGTTGGTAGGTGTGATACTGATAGATATTCTTAATGACGGATTATCTGTGTAGTAAATACTTATCTAGTGTTGGTAGGTGTGATACTGATAGATATTCTTATTGCCGGATTATCTGTGAAGTAGATACTTATCCAGTGTTGATAGGTGTGATTCTGATAGATATTCTTAATGCCGGATTATCTGTGAAGTTGATACTTATCTAGTGTTGGTAGGTGTGATACTGACAGATATTCTTAATGACGGATGATCTGTGTAGTAGATACTTATTTAGTATTGGCAGGTGTGATACTGATAGATATTCTTAATGCCGTATTATCTGTGTAGTAGATATTTATATAGTATTAGTAGGTGTGATACTGATAGATATTCTTAATGACGGATTATCTGTGTAGTAGATACTTATCTAGTGTTGGTAGGTGTGATACTGATAGATATGCTTAATGCCGGATTATCTGTGTAGTAGATACTTATCCGGTGTTGGTAGGTATGATACGGATAGATATTCTTAATGCCGGATATCCTGTGGAGTAGATACTTATCTAGTATTGGCAGGTGTGATACTGATAGATATTCTTTATGCCATATTATCTGTGTATTAGATACTTATCTAGTGTTGGTAGGTGTTATACTGACAGATATTCTTAATGACGGATGATCTGTGTAGTAGATACTTATATAGTATTGGTAAGTGTGATACTGATAGATATGCTTAATGCCGGATTATCTGTGTATTAGATACTTATCTAGTGTTGGTAGGTGTGATACTGACAGATATTCTTAATGACGGATGATCTGTGTAATAGATACTTATCTAGTATTGGCAGGTGTGATACTGATATATATTCTTAATGACGGATTATCTGTGTAGTAGATACTTATCTAGTGTTGGTAGGTGTGATAATGATAGATATTCTTAATGACGGATTATCTGTGTAGTAGATACTTATCTAGTGTTGGCAGGTGTTATACTGATTGATATTCTTAATGACGGATTATGTGTGTAGTAGATACTTATCTAGTGTTGGTAGGTGTGATACTGATAGATATTCTTAATGCCGGATTATCTGTGTAGTAGATACTTATCTGGTGTTGGTAGGTGTGATACTGACAGATATTCTTAATGCCGGATTATACGTGTAGTAGATTCTTATCTAGTGTCGGTAGGTGTGATACTGATAGATATTCTTAATGCCGGATTATCTGCGTAGTAGACACTTATCTAGTGTTGGTATTTGTGATACTGACAGATATTCTTAATGCCGGATTATACGTGTAGTAGATTCTTATCTAGTGTTGGTAGGTGTGATACTGATAGATATTCTTAATGTCGCATTATCTGTGTAGTAGATACTTATCTAGTGTTGGTAGGTGTAATACTGATAGATATTCTTAATGCCGGATTATCTGTGTAGTAGATTCCTATCTAGTGTTTTTTTCAAATGACACAATCATGTTTTAGAGGAATTTTGAATGTTGGTTTCTGATCCCCGCCGGGATTCGAACCCTCGGCGGTTTATCTGTGTAGTAGATTCTTATCTAATGTTGGTAGATGAAATACTGATAAATATTCTTAATGCCGGATTATCTGTGTAGTAGATACTTATCTAGTGTTGGTAGGTGTGATACTGAGAACTATTCTTAATGCCGGATTATCTGTGTAGTAGATACTTATCTAGTGTAGGTAGGTGTGATACTGATAGATATTCTTAATGCCGGATTATCTGTGTAGTAGATACTTATCTAGAATTGGTAAGAGTGTTACTGATAGATATACTTATCTAGTGTTGGTAGATGTGATACTGATAGATATTTTTAATGACGGATTATCTGTGTAGTAGATACTTATCTAGTGTTGGTAGGTGTGATACTGAGAGGTATTCTTAATGCCGGATTATCTGCGTAGTAGATACATATCTAGTATTGGTAGGTGTGATACTGATAGATATTCTTAATGCCGGATTATCTGGGTAGTATATACTTATCGAGTATTGGTAGGTGTGATACTGAGAGGTATTCTTAATGCCGGATTATCTGGGTAGTATATACTTATCGAGTATTGGTAGGTGTGATACTGAGAGGTATTCTTAATGCCGGATTATCTGCGTAGTAGATACATATCTAGTATTGGTAGGTGTGATACTGAGAGGTATTCTTAATGCCGGATTATCTGCGTAGTATATACTTATCGAGTATTGGTAGGTGTGATACTGATATATATTCTTAATGCCGGATTATCTGTGTATTAGATACTTATCTTGTGTTGGTAGGTGTGGTACTGACAGATATTCTTAATGCCGGATTATCCGTGTAGTAGATACATATCTAGTATTGGTAGGTGTGATACTGAGAGGTATTCTTAATGCCGGATTATCTGCGTAGTAGATACATATCTAGTATTGGTAGGTGTGATACTGAGAGGTATTCTTAATGCCGGATTATCTGCGTAGTATATACTTATGAAGTGTTGGTAGGTGTGATACTGATAGATATTCTTAATGACGGATTATCTGTGTATTAGATACTTATCTTGTGTTGGTAGGTGTGGTACTGACAGATATTCTTATTGACGGATTATCTATGTAGTAGATACGTATCTAGTATTGGGAAGTGTGACTCTCATAGATATTCTTAAAGCTGGATTATCTGTGTAGTAGGTATTTATCTAGTATTGGTAGGTGTGAGACTGGTAGATATTTTTAATGACGGATTATCGTGTAGTAGATACTTATCTAGTGCTGGTAGGTGTGATATTGATAGATATTCTTAATGCAGGATTATCTGTGTAGCAGATACTTATCAGTGTTGGTAGGTGTGATACTAATAGATAATCTTAATGCCGGATTATCTGTGTAGTAGATACTTATCAGTGTTGGTAAGTGTGATACTGATAGATATTCTTAATGACGGATTATCTGTGTAGTAGATACTTTTCTAGTATTGGTTGGTGTGATACTGATAGATATTCTTAATGCCGGATTATCTGTGTAGTAGATACTATCTCGTGTTGTTAGGTGCGATACTGATATGTATTCTTAATACTGGATTATCTGTGTAGTAAATCCATATCTAGAGTTGGTAGGTGTGATACTGATAGATATTCTTAATGCCGGATTACCTGTGTAGTAGATACTTATCTAGTGTTGGTAGGTGTGATACTGATAGATATTCTTAATGTCGCATTATCTGTGTAGTAGATACTTATCTAGTGTTTGTAGGTGTGATACTGATAGATATTCATAATGTCGGATTATCTGTGTAGTAGATACTTATCTAGTGTTCGTGGGAGTGATACTGATAGATATTCTTAATGCCGGATTATCTGTGTAGTAGATTCTTATCTAGTGTTGGTAGGTGTGATACTGATAGATATTCTTAATGCCGGATTATCTGTGTAGTAGATAGTTATCTAGTGTTGGTAGTAGTGATACTGACAGATATTCTTACTGCCTGATTATCTGTGTAGTAGATCCTTATCTGGTGTTGGTAGGTGAGATACTAATAGATATTCTTAATGACGGATTATCTGTGTAGTAGATACTTATCTAGTATTGGTAGGTGTAATACTGATAGATATTCTTAATGCCGGATTATCTGTGTAGTAGACACTTATCTAGTGTTGGTTGGAGTGATAATGTTAGATATTCTTAATGCCGGATTATCTGTGTAATAGATACTTATCTAGTATTGGTAGGTGTGATACTGATAGATATTCTTAATGCCGGATTATCTGTGTAGTAGATACTTATATAGTATTGGTAGGTGTAATATTGATAGATATTCTTATTGCCGGATTATCTGTGTAGTAGATACTTATATAGTGTTGGTAGGTGTGATACTGATAGATATTCTTAATTGCGGATGATCTGTGTAGTAGATACTTATATAGTATTGGTAGGTGTAATATTGATAGATATTCTTATTGCCGGATTATCTGTGTAATAGATACTTATCTTGTATTGGTAGGTGTGATACTGATAGATATTCTTAATGCCGGATTATCTGTGTAGTAGATACTTATATAGTATTGGTAGGTGTAATATTGATAGATATTCTTATTGCCGGATTATCTGTGTAGTAGATACTTATCTAGTATTATTAGGTGTGATACTGATAGATATTCTTAATCCCGGATTATCTGTGTAGTAGATACTTATCTAGTGTTGGTAGTTGTGATACTGATAGATATTCTTAATGCCGGATTATCTCTGTAGTAGATTCTTATCTAGTGTTGGTAGGAGTGATACTGATAGATATTCTTAATAACGGATTATCTGTGTAGTAGATACTTATCTAGTGTCGGTAGGAGTGATACTGATAGATATTCTCAATGCCGGATTATCTGTGTAGTAGACACTTATCTAGTGTTGGTAGGTGTGATACTGATAGATATGCTTAATGCAAGATTATCTGTGTAGTAGATACTTATCCAGTGTTGGTAGGTGTGATACGGATAGATATTCTTAATGACGGATTATCTGTGTAGTAGATACTTATCTAGTATTGGTAGGTGTAATACTGATAGATATTCTTAATGCCGGGTCATCTGTGAAGTAGATACTTATCTAGTGTTGGTTGGTGTGATACTGATAGATATTCTTAATGCCGGATTATCTGTGTAGCAGATTCTTATGTAGTGTCGGTAGGAGTGATACTGATAGATATTCTTAATGCCGGATTATCTGTGTAGTAGATACTTATCTAGTGTCGGAAGGAGTGATACTGATAGATATTCTTAATGACGGATTATCTGTGTAGTAGATACTTATCTTGTGTTGGTAGGTGTGATACTGATAGATATTCTTATTGGCGGATTATCTGTGTAGTAGATACTTATATAGGGTTGGTAGGTGTGATACTGATAGATATTCTTATTGGCGGATTATCTGTGTAGTAGATACTTATCTTGTGTTGGTAGGTGTGATACTGATAGATATTCTTAATGCCGGATTATCTGTGTAGTAGATACTTATATAGGGTTGGTAGGTGTAATATTGATAGATATTCTTATTGGCGGATTATCTGTGTAGTAGATACTTATCTAGTGTTGGTAGGTGTGATACTGATAGATATTCTTAATGACGGATTATCTGTGTAGTAGATACTTATCTAGTGTTGGTAGGTGTGATACTGATAGATATTCTTAATGCCGGATTATCTTTGTAGTAGATAATTATCTGGTGTTGGTGGATGTGATACTGATAGATATTCTTAATCCCGGATTAGCTGTGTAGTAGATACTTATCTAGTGTTGGTAGGTGTGATACTGATAGATATTCTTAATGCCAGATTATCTCTGTAGTAGATTCTTATCTAGTGTTGGTAGTAGTGATACTGATAGATATTCTTAATGCCGGGTTATCTGTGAAGTAGATACTTATCTAGTGTTGGTAGGTGTGATACTGACAGATATTCTTAATGACGGATGATCTGTGTAGTAGATACTTATCTAGTATTGGCAGGCGTGATACTGATAGATATTCTTAATGCCGTATTATCTGTGTATTAGATATTTATCTAGTGTTGGTAGGTGTGATACTGACAGATATTCTTAATGACGGATGATCTGTGTAGTAGGTACTTATCTAGTGTTGGTAGGTGTGATACTGATAGATGTTCTTAATGCCGGATTATCTCTGTAGTAGATTCTTATCTAGAGATGGTAGGAGTGATACTGATAGATATTCTTAATGTCGGATTATTTGTGTAGTAGAAACTTATCTAGTGTCGGTAGGAGTGATACTGATAGATATTCTCAATGCCGGACTATCTGTGTAGTAGATACTTATCTTGTATTGGTAGGTGTAATACTGATAGATATTCTTAATGCCGTGTGATCTGTGTAGTAGATACTTATCTAGTGTTGATAGGTGTGATTCTGATAGATATTCTTAATGACGGATTATCCGTGTAGTAGATTCTTATCTAGTGTTGGTAGGTGTTATTCTGCCAGATATTCTTAATGCCGGATTTTCTCTGGAGTAGATACTTATCTAGTACTGGTAGGAGTGATACTGATAGATATTCTTAATGCCGGATTATCTGTGTCGTAGATACTTATCTAGTGTTGGTAGGTGTGATAATGATAGATATTCTTAATGCCTGATTATCTTTGTAGTAGATACTTATCTAGTGTTGGTAGGTGTGATACTGAATGATATTCTTAATGCCGGATTATCTGTGTAGTAGATACTTACCTAGTGTCCGTAGGAGTGACACTGATAGATATTCTTAATACCGGATTATCTGTGTAGTAGATACTTATCTCGTGTTGGTAGGTGTGATACTGATAGATATTTTTAATGACGGATTATATGTGTAGTAGATACTTATCTCGTGTTGGTAGGTGTGATACTGATAGATATTTTTAATGACGGATTATATGTGTAGTAGATACTTATCTAGTATTGGTAGGTGTAATACTGATAGATATTCTTAATGCCGGATTATCTGTGTAGCAGACACTTATCTAGAGTTGGTAGGTGTGATACTGAATGATATTCTTAATGCCGGATTATCTGTGTAGTAGATACTTATCTAGTGTTGGTAGGTGTGATGCTGAAAGATATTCTTAATGACGGATTATATGTGTAGTAGATACTTATCTAGTATTGGTAGGTGTAATACTGATAGATATTCTTAATGCCGGATTATCTGTGTAGCAGACACTTATCTAGAGTTGGTAGGTGTGATACTGAATGATATTCTTAATGCCGGATTATCTGTGTAGTAGATACTTATCTAGTGTTGGTAGGTGTGATGCTGAAAGATATTCTTAATGCCGGATTATCTGTGTAGTAGATACTTATCTAATGTTGGTAGGTGTGATACTGATATATATTCTTAATGCCAGATTATCTGTGTAGTAGATACTTATCTAGTGTTGGTAGATGTAATACTGATAGATATTCTTAATGCCGGATTATATGTGTAGTAGATACTTATCTAGTGTTGGTAGGTGTGATACTGATAGATATTTTAATGCCGGATTATCTGTGTAGTAGATACTTATCTGGTGTTGGTAGGTGTGATACTGATAGATATTCTTAATGCCGGATTATCTGTGTAGTAGATACTTATCTAGAATTGGTAGGTGAAATACTGATAGATATTCTTAATGGCGGATTATCTGTGAAGTATATACTTATCTAGTGTTGATAGGTGTGATTCTGATAGATATTCTTAAAGTCGGATTATCTGTGAAGTGGATACTTATCTAGTGTTGGTAGGTGTGATACTGACAGATATTCTTAATGACGGATGATCAGTGTAGTAGATACTTATCTAGTATTGGCGGGTGTGATACTGATAGATATTTTTAATGCCGGATTATCTGTGTAGTAGATACTTATCTGGTGTTGGTAGGTGTGATACTGATAGATATTCTTAATGCCGGATTATCTGTGTAGTAGATACTTATCTGGTGTTGGTAGGTGTGATACTGATAGATATTCTTAATGCCGGATTATCTGTGTAGTAGATACTTATCTAGTGTTGGTAGGTGTGATACTGATAGATATTCTTAATGCTGGATTATCTCTGTAGTAGATTATTACCTAGTGTTGGTAGGAGTGATACTGATAGATATTCTTAATGCCGGATTATCTGTGTAGTAGATACTTATCTAGTGTCGGTAGGAGTGATACTGATAGATATTCCCAATGCCGGATTATCTGTGTAGCAGATACTTATCTAGTGTTGGTAGGTGTGATACTGATAGATATGCTTAATGCCGGATTATCTGTGCAGTAGATACTTATCCAGTGTTGGTAGGTGTGATACGGATAGATATTCTTAATGACGGATTATCTGTGTAGTAGATACTTATCTAGTATTGGTAGGTGTAATACTGATAGATATTCTTAATGCCGTGTGATTTGTGTAGTAGATACTTATCTAGTGTTGATAGGTGTGATTCTGATGGATATTCTAAATGACGGATTATCCGTGTAGTAGATTCTTATCTAGTGTTGGTAGGTGTTATTCTGACAGATATTCTTAATGCCGGATATTCTGTGGAGTAGATACTTATCTAGTATTGGCAGGTGTGATACTGATAGATATTCTTAATGCCGTATTATCTGTGTATTAGATACTTATCTAGTGTTGGTAGGTGTTATACTGACAGATATTCTTAATGACGGATGATCGGTGTAGTAGATACTTATATAGTATTGGTAAGTGTGATACTGATAGATATGCTTAATGCCGGATTATCTGTGTATTAGATACTTATCTAGTGTTGGTAGGTGTGATACTGACAGATATTCTTAATGACGGATGATCTGTGTAATAGATACTTATCTAGTATTGGCAGGTCTGATACTGATAGATCTTCTTAATGCCGTATTATCTGTGTATTAGATACTTATCTAGTGTTGGTAGGTGTGACACTGACAGATATTCTTAATGACGGATGATCTGTTTAGTAGGTACTTATCTAGTGTTGGTAGGTGTGATACTGATAGATATTCTTAATGACGGATTATCTGTGTAGTAGATACTTATCTAGTATTGGTAGGTGTAATACTGATAGATATTCTTACTGCCTGATTATCTGTGTAGTAGATACTTATCTAGTGTTCGTAGGTGTGATAATGTTAGATATTCTTAATGTTGGATGATCTGTGTAGCAGATACTTATCTAGTATTGGTAGGTGTAATACTGATAGATATTCTTAATGACAGATTATCTGTGTAGTAGATACTTATCTAGTGTAGGTAGGTGTGATTCTGATAGATATTCTTAATGCCGGATTATCTGTGTAGTAGATACTTATCTAGTATTGGTAGGTGTAATACTGATAGATATTCTTAATGTTGGATGATCTGTGTAATAGATACTTATCTAGTATTGGTAGGTGTGATACTGATAGATATTCTTAATGACGGATTATATGTGTAGTAGATACTTATCTAGTGTTGGTAGGTGTGATACTGATATATATTCTTAATGCCGGATTATCTGTGTAGTAGATACTTATCTAGTGTCCGTAGTAGTGATACTGATAGATATTCTTAATACCGGATTATCTGTGTAGTAGATACTTATCTCATGTTGGTAGGTGTGATACTGATAGATATTTTTAATGACGGATTATCTGTGTAGTAGATACTTATCTAGTATTGGTAGGTGTAATACTGATAGATATTCTTAATGCCGGATTATCTGTGTAGCAGATACTTATCTAGTGTTGGTAGGTGTGATACTGATAGATATTTTTAATGCCGGATTATCTGTGTAGTAGATACTTATCTGGTGTTGGTAGGTGTGATACTGATAGATATTCTTAATGCCGGATTATCTGTGTAGTAGATACTTATCTAGTGTTGGTAGGTGTGATACTGATAGATATTCTTAATGCCGGATTATCTGTGTAGTAGATACTTATCTAGTGTTGGTAGGTGTGATACTGATAGATATTCTTAATGCCGGATTATCTGTGTAGTAGATACTTATCTAGTGTTGGTAGGTGTGATACTGATAGATATTCTTAATGCCGGATTATCTATGTAGTAGATTATTACCTAGTGTTGGTAGGAGTGATACTGATAGATATTCTTAATGCCGGATTATCTGTGTAGTAGATACTTATCTAGTGTCGGTAGGAGTGATACTGATAGATATTCTCAATGCCGGATTATCTGTGTAGCAGATACTTATCTAGTGTTGGTAGGTGTGATACTGATAGATATGCTTAATGCCGGATTATCTGTGTAGTAGATACTTATCCACTGTTGGTAGGTGTGATACGGATAGATATTCTTAATGACGGATTATCTGTGTAGTAGATACTTATCTAGTATTGGTAGGTGTAATACTGATAGATATTCTTAATGCCGTGTGATTTGTGTAGTAGATACTTATCTAGTGTTGATAGGTGTGATTCTGATAGATATTCTAAATGACGGATTATCCGTGTAGTAGATTCTTATCTAGTGTTGGTAGGTGTTATTCTGACAGATATTCTTAATGCCGGATATTCTGTGGAGTAGATACGTATCTAGTATTGGCAGGTGTGATACTGATAGATATTCTTAATGACGTATTATCTGTGTATTAGATACTTATCTAGTGTTGGTAGGTGTTATACTGACAGATATTCTTAATGACGGATGATCTGTGTAGTAGATACTTATCTAGTGTCGGAAGGAGTGATACTGATAGATATTCTCAATGCCGGATTATCTGTGTAGCAGATACTTATCTAGTGTTGGTAGGTGTGATACTGATAGATATGCTTAATGACGGATGATCTGTTTAGTAGGTACTTATCTAGTGTTGGTAGGTGTGATACTGATAGATATTCTTAATGACGGATTATCTGTGTAGTAGATACTTATCTAGTATTGGTAGGTGTAATACTGATAGATATTCTTAATGACAGATTATCTGTGTAGTAGATACTTATCTAGTGTCGGAAGGAGTGATACTGATAAGATATTCTTACTGCCTGATTATCTGTGTAGTAGATACTTATCTAGTGTTCGTAGGTGTGATACTGATAGATATTCTTAATGACAGATTATCTGTGTAGTAGATACTTATCTAGTGTAGGTAGGTGTGATTCTGATAGATATTCTTAATGCCGGATTATCTGTGTAGTAGATACTTATCTAGTGTTGGTAGGTGTGATACTGATAGATATTCTTAATACCGGATTATCTGTGTAGTAGATACTTATCTAGTATTGGTAGGTGTAATACTGATAGATATTCTTAATGTTGGATGATCTGTGTAATAGATACTTATCTAGTATTGGTAGGTGTGATACTGATAGATATTCTTAATGACGGATTATATGTGTAGTAGATACTTATCTAGTGTTGGTAGGTGTGATACTGATATATATTCTTAATGCCGGATTATCTGTGTAGTAGATACTTATCTAGTGTACGTAGTAGTGATACTGATAGATATTCTTAATGCCGGATTATCTGTGAAGTAGATACTTATCTAGTGTTGATAGGTGTGATTCTGATAGATATTATTAATGCCGGATTATCTGTGAAGTAGATACTTATCTAGTGTTGGTAGGTGTGATACTGACAGATATTCTTAATGACGGATGATCTGTGTAGTAGATACTTATTTAGTATTGGCAGGTGTGATACTGATAGATATTCTTAATGCCGTATTATCTGTGTATTAGATATTTATCTAGTGTTGGTAGGTGTGATACTGACGGATATTCTTAATGACGGATTATCTGTGTAGTAGATATTTATATAGTATTAGTAGGTGTGATACTGATAGATATGCTCAATGCCTATTATCTGTGTAGTAGATACTTATCCGGTGTTGGTAGGTGTGATACGGATAGATATACTTAATGACAGATTATCTGTGTAGTAGATACTTATCTAGTATTGGTAGGTGTAATACTGATAGATATTCTTAATGCCGTGTGATTTGTGTAGTAGATACTTATCTAGTGTTGATAGGTGTGATTCTGATAGATATTCTAAATGACGGATTATCCGTGTAGTAGATTCTTATCTCGTGTTGGTAGGTGTTATTCTGACAGATATTCTTAATGCCGGATATTCTGTGGAGTAGATACTTATCTAGTATTGGCAGGTGTGATACTGATAGATATTCTTTATGCCGTATTATCTGTGTATTAGATACTTATCTAGTGTTGGTAGGTGTTATACTGACAGATATTCTTAATGACGGATGATCTGTGTAGTAGATACTTATATAGTATTGGTAAGTGTGATACTGTTAGATATGCTTAATGCCGGATTATCTGTGTATTAGATACTTATCTAGTGTTGGTAGGTGTGATACTGATAGATATTCTTTATGCCGTATTATCCGTGTAGTAGATTCTTATCTCGTGTTGGTAGGTGTTATACTGACAGATATTCTTAATGACGGATGATCTGTGTAATAGATACTTATCTAGTATTGGCAGGTGTGATACTGATAGATATTCTTAATGCCGTATTATCTGTGTATTAGATACTTATCTAGTGTTGGTAGGTGTGATACTGACATATATTCTTAATGACGGATGAACTGTGTAGTAGGTACTTATCTAGTGTGGGTAGGTGTGATACTGATAGATATTCTTAATGACGGATTATCTGTGTAGTAGATACTTATCTAGTATTGGTAGGTGTAATACTGATAGATATTCTTAATGACAGATTATCTGTGTAGTAGATACTTATCTAGTGTTGGTAGGTGTGATTCTGATAGATATTCTTAATGACAGATTATCTGTGTTGTAGATACTTATCTAGTGTGGGTAGGTGCGACAGTGACAGATATTCTTAATGCCGGATTATCTGTGTAGTAGATACTTATCTAGTGTTGGTAGGTGTGATACTGATAAGATATTCTTACTGCCTGATTATCTGTGTAGTAGATACTTATCTAGTCTTCGTATGTGTGATAATGTTAGATATTCTTAATGTTGGATTAGCTGTGTAATAGATACTTATCTAGTATTGGTAGGTGTGATACTGATAGATATTCTTAATGCCGGATTATCTGTGTAGTAGATACTTATCTAGTGTCCGTAGTAGTGATACTGATAGATATTCTTAATACCGGATTATCTGTGTAGTAGATACTTATCTCGTGTTGGTAGGTGTGATACTGATAGATATTTTTAATGACGGATTATCTGTGTAGTAGATACTTATCTAGTATTGGTAGGTGTAATACTGATAGATATTCTTAATGCCGGATTATCTGTGTAGCAGATACTTATCTAGTGTTGGTAGGTGTGATACTGAATGATATTCTTAATGCCGGATTATCTGTGTAGTAGAAACTTATCTAGTGTTGGTAGGTGTGATACTGATAGATATTTTTAATGCCGGATTATCTGTGTAGTAGATACTTATCTGGTATTGGTAGGTGTGATACTGATAGATATTCTTAATGCCGGATTATCTGTGTAGTAGATACTTATCTAGTATTGGTAGGTGTAATACTGACAGATATTCTTAATGCCGGATTATCTGTGAAGTAGATACTTATCTAGTGTTGATAGATGTGATTCTGATAGATATTCTTAATGCCGGATTATCTGTGAAGTAGATACTTATCTAGTGTTGGTAGGTGTGATACTGATAGATATTTTTAATGCCGGATTATCTGTGTAGTAGATACTTATCTGGTATTGGTAGGTGTGATACTGATAGATATTCTTAATGCCGTATTATCTGTGTAATAGATATTTATCTAGTGTTGGTAGGTGTGATACTGACAGATATTCTTAATGACGGATGATCTGTGTAGTAGGTACTTATCTAGTGTTGGTAGGTGTGAAACTGATAGTTATTCATAATGACGGATTATCTGTGTAGTATATATTTATATAGTATTAGTAGGTGTGATACTGATAGATATTCTTAATGCCGGATTATCTGTGTAGTAGATACTTAACTAGCATTGGTAGGTGTGATAATGATAGATAATCTTAATGACGGATTATCTGTGTAGTAGATACTTATCTAGTATTGGTAGTTGTAATACTGATAGATATTCTTAATGCCGGATTATCTGTGTAGTAGATACTATCTAGTGTTGGTAGGTGTGATATTGATAGATATTCTTAATGCCGGATTATCTGTGTAGTAGATACTTATCTCGTGTTGGTAGGTGTGATACTGATAGATATTTTTAATGACGGATTATCTGTGTAGTAGATACTTATCTGGTATTGGTAGGTGTGATACTGATAGATATTCTTAATGCCGGATTATCTGTGTAGCAGATACTTATCTAGTGTTGGTAGGTGTGATACTGAATGATATTCTTAATGCCGGATTATCTGTGTAGTAGATACTTATCTAGTGTTGGTAGGTGTGATACTGATAGATATTTTTAATGCCGGATTATCTGTGTAGTAGATACTTATCTGGTATTGGTAGGTGTGATACTGATAGATATTCTTAATGCCGGATTATCTGTGTAGTAGATACTTATCTAGTATTGGTAGGTGTAATACTGACAGATATTCTTAATGCCGGATTATCTGTGAAGTAGATACTTATCTAGTGTTGATAGGTGTGATTCTGATAGATATTCTTAATGCCGGATTATCTGTGAAGTAGATACTTATCTAGTGTTGGTAGGTGTGATACTGACAGATATTCTTAATGACAGATGATATGTGTAGTAGATACTTATTTAGTATTGGCAGGTGTGATACTGATAGATATTCTTAATGCCGTATTATCTGTGTATTAGATATTTATCTAGTGTTGGCAGGTGTGATACTGACAGATATTCTTAATGACGGATGATCTGTGTAGTAGGTACTTATCTAGTGTTGATAGGTGTGATACTGATAGATATTCTTAATGCCGGATTATCTGTGTAGTAGATACTTATCTAGTGTTGGTAGGTGTGATACTGATAGATATGCTTAATGCCGGATTATCTGTGTAGTAGATACTTATCCAGTGTTGGTAGGTGTGATACGGATAGATATTCTTAATGACGGATTATCTGTGTAGTAGATACTTATCAAGTATTGGTAGGTGTAATACTGATAGATATTCTTAATGCCGTGTGATCTGTGTAGTAGATACTTATCTAGTGTTGATAGGTGTGATTCTGATAGATATTCTTAATGACGGATTATCCGTGTAGTAGATTCTTATCTAGTGTTGGTAGGTGTTATTCTGACAGATATTCTTAATGCCGGATTTTCTGTGGAGTAGATACTTATCTAGTATTGGCAGGTGTGATACTGATAGATATTCTTAATGCCGTATTATCTGTGTATTAGATACTTATCTAGTGTTGGTAGGTGTTATACTGACAGATATTCTTAATGACGGATGATCTGTGTAGTAGATACTTATCTAGTGTTGGTAAGTGTGATACTCATAGATATGCTTAATGCCGGATTATCTGTGTATTAGATGCTTATCTAGTGTTGGTAGGTGTGATACTGACAGATATTCTTAATGTCGGATGATCTGTGTAGTAGATACTTATCTAGTATTGGCAGGTGTGATACTGATAGATATTCTTAATGCCGTATTATCTGTGTATTAGATACTTATCTAGTGTTGGTAGGTGTTATACTGACAGATATTCTTAATGCCGGATTATATGTGTAGTAGATACTTATCTAGTGTTGGTAGGTTTGATACTCTATATATTCTTAATGACGAATTATCTGTGTAGTAGATACTTATCTAGTGTTGGTGGGTGTAATACTGATAGATATTCTTAATGACGGATTTTCTGTGTAGTAGATACTTATCTAGTGTTGGTAGGTGTGATACTGATAGATATTCTTAATGACGGATTATCTGTGTAGGAGATACTTATCTAGTGTTGGTAGGTGTAATACTGATATATATTCTTAATGACGGATTATCTGTGTAGTAAATACTTATCTAGTGTTGGTAGGTGTGATACTGATAGATATTCTTATTGCCGGATTATCTGTGAAGTAGATACTTATCCAGTGTTGATAGGTGTGATTCTGATAGATATTCTTAATGCCGGATTATCTGTGAAGTTGATACTTATCTAGTGTTGGTAGGTGTGATACTGACAGATATTCTTAATGACGGATGATCTGTGTAGTAGATACTTATTTAGTATTGGCAGGTGTGATACTGATAGATATTCTTAATGCCGTATTATCTGTGTATTAGATATTTATCTAGTGTTGGTAGGTGTGATACTGACAGATATTCTTAATGACGGATTATCTGTGTAGTAGATATTTATATAGTATTAGTAGGTGTGATACTGATAGATATTCTTAATGACGGATTATCTGTGTAGTAGATACTTATCTAGTGTTGGTAGGTGTGATACTGATAGATATGCTTAATGCCGGATTATCTGTGTAGTAGATACTTATCCGGTGTTGGTAGGTGTGATACGGATAGATATTCTTAATGACGGATTATCTGTGTAGTAGATACTTATCTAGTATTGGTAGGTGTGATACTGATAGGTATTCTTAATGCCGTGTGATTTGTGTAGTAGATACTTATCTAGTGTTGATAGGTGTGATTCTGATAGATATTCTAAATGACGGATTATCCGTGTAGTAGATTCTTATCTAGTGTTGGTAGGTGTTATTCTGACAGATATTCTTAATGCCGGATATCCTGTGGAGTAGATACTTATCTAGTATTGGCAGGTGTGATACTGATAGATATTCTTTATGCCATATTATCTGTGTATTAGATACTTATCTAGTGTTGGTAGGTGTTATACTGACAGATATTCTTAATGACGGATGATCTGTGTAGTAGATACTTATATAGTATTGGTAAGTGTGATACTGATAGATATGCTTAATGCCGGATTATCTGTGTATTAGATACTTATCTAGTGTTGGTAGGTGTGATACTGACAGATATTCTTAATGACGGATGATCTGTGTAATAGATACTTATCTAGTATTGGCAGGTGTGATACTGATATATATTCTTAATGACGGATTATCTGTGTAGTAGATACTTATCTAGTGTTGGTAGGTGTGATAATGATAGATATTCTTAATGACGGATTATCTGTGTAGTAGATACTTATCTAGTGTTGGCAGGTGTTATACTGATTGATATTCTTAATGACGGATTATGTGTGTAGTAGATACTTATCTAGTGTTGGTAGGTGTGATACTGATAGATATTCTTAATGCCGGATTATCTGTGTAGTAGATACTTATCTGGTGTTGGTAGGTGTGATACTGACAGATATTCTTAATGCCGGATTATACGTGTAGTAGATTCTTATCTAGTGTTGGTAGGTGTGATACTGATAGATATTCTTAATGCCGGATTATCTGCGTAGTAGACACTTATCTAGTGTTGGTATTTGTGATACTGACAGATATTCTTAATGCCGGATTATACGTGTAGTAGATTCTTATCTAGTGTTGGTAGGTGTGATACTGATAGATATTCTTAATGTCGCATTATCTGTGTAGTAGATACTTATCTAGTGTTGGTAGGTGTAATACTGATAGATATTCTTAATGCCGGATTATCTGTGTAGTAGATTCCTATCTAGTGTTTTTTTCAAATGACACAATCATGTTTTAGAGGAATTTTGAATGTTGGTTTCTGATCCCCGCCGGGATTCGAACCCTCGGCGGTTTATCTGTGTAGTAGATTCTTATCTAATGTTGGTAGATGAAATACTGATAAATATTCTTAATGCCGGATTATCTGTGTAGTAGATACTTATCTAGTGTTGGTAGGTGTGATACTGAGAACTATTCTTAATGCCGGATTATCTGTGTAGTAGATACTTATCTAGTGTAGGTAGGTGTGATACTGATAGATATTCTTAATGCCGGATTATCTGTGTAGTAGATACTTATCTAGAATTGGTAAGAGTGTTACTGATAGATATACTTATCTAGTGTTGGTAGATGTGATACTGATAGATATTTTTAATGACGGATTATCTGTGTAGTAGATACTTATCTAGTGTTGGTAGGTGTGATACTGAGAGGTATTCTTAATGCCGGATTATCTGCGTAGTAGATACATATCTAGTATTGGTAGGTGTGATACTGATAGATATTCTTAATGCCGGATTATCTGGGTAGTATATACTTATCGAGTATTGGTAGGTGTGATACTGAGAGGTATTCTTAATGCCGGATTATCTGGGTAGTATATACTTATCGAGTATTGGTAGGTGTGATACTGAGAGGTATTCTTAATGCCGGATTATCTGCGTAGTAGATACATATCTAGTATTGGTAGGTGTGATACTGAGAGGTATTCTTAATGCCGGATTATCTGCGTAGTATATACTTATCGAGTATTGGTAGGTGTGATACTGATATATATTCTTAATGCCGGATTATCTGTGCAGTAGATACTTATGAAGTGTTGGTAGGTGTGATACTGATAGATATTCTTAATGACGGATTATCTGTGTATTAGATACTTATCTTGTGTTGGTAGGTGTGGTACTGACAGATATTCTTATTGACGGATTATCTATGTAGTAGATACGTATCTAGTATTGGGAAGTGTGACTCTCATAGATATTCTTAAAGCTGGATTATCTGTGTAGTAGGTATTTATCTAGTATTGGTAGGTGTGAGACTGGTAGATATTTTTAATGACGGATTATCGTGTAGTAGATACTTATCTAGTGCTGGTAGGTGTGATATTGATAGATATTCTTAATGCAGGATTATCTGTGTAGCAGATACTTATCAGTGTTGGTAGGTGTGATACTAATAGATAATCTTAATGCCGGATTATCTGTGTAGTAGATACTTATCAGTGTTGGTAAGTGTGATACTGATAGATATTCTTAATGACGGATTATCTGTGTAGTAGATACTTTTCTAGTATTGGTTGGTGTGATACTGATAGATATTCTTAATGCCGGATTATCTGTGTAGTAGATACTATCTCGTGTTGTTAGGTGCGATACTGATATGTATTCTTAATACTGGATTATCTGTGTAGTAAATCCATATCTAGAGTTGGTAGGTGTGATACTGATAGATATTCTTAATGCCGGATTACCTGTGTAGTAGATACTTATCTAGTGTTGGTAGGTGTGATACTGATAGATATTCATAATGTCGGATTATCTGTGTAGTAGATACTTATCTCGTGTTCGTGGGAGTGATACTGATAGATATTCTTAATGCCGGATTATCTGTGTAGTAGATACTTATCTAGTTTTGGTAGGTGTGACACTAATATATATTCTTAATGCCGGATTATCTGCGTAGTAGATACTTATCTAGGGTTGGTAGGTGTGATACTGATAGATATTCTTAATGCCGGATTATCTGCGTAGTAGATACTTATCTAGGGTTGGTAGGTGTGATACTGATAGATATTCTTAATGCCGGATTATCTGTGTAGTAGATACTTATCTAGTGTTGGTAGGTGTGAAACTGATAGATATTCTTAATGTCGGATTATCTGAGTAGTAGATACTTATCTAGTGTTGGTAGGTGTGAAACTGATAGATATTCTTAATGTCGGATTATCTGAGTAGTAGATACTTATCTAGTGTTGGTAGGTGTGATACTAATAGATATTCTTAATACCGGATTATCTGCGTAGTAGATACATATCTAGTGTTGATAGGTGTTATACTGATAGATATTCTTAATGCCGGATTATCTGTGTAGTAGATACTTATCTAGTGTTGGTAGGTGTGAAACTGATAGCTATTTTTAATGCCGGATTATCTGTGTAGTAGATACTTATCTCGTGTTGGTAGGTGTGAAACTGATAGGTATTCTTAATGACGAATTATCTGTGCAGTAGATACCTTTCTAGTATTGGTAGGTGTGATACTGATAGTTTTTCTTAATGCCGGATTATCTGTGTAGTAGACACTTATCTAGTGTTGGTAGGTGTGATACTGATAGATATTCTTAATCCCAGATTATCTATGTAGTAGATACATATCTAGTGTTGGTAGGTGTTATACTGATAGATTTTCTTAATGCCGGATTATCTGTGTAGTAGATACTTACCTAGTGTTGGTAGGTGTGATACTGATTGATATTCTTAATTCCGGATTATCTGTGTAGTAGATACTTATCCAGTGTTGGTAGGTGTGATACTGATAGATATTCTCAATGACGGATTATCTGCGTAGTAGATACTTATCTAGTGTTGGTAGGTGTAATACTGATAGATATTCTTAATGCCGGATATTCTGCGTAGTAGATACTTATCAAGTGTTGGTAGGTGTGATACAGATATATATTCTTAATGTCGGATTATCTGTGTAGTAGATATTTATCTGGTGTTGGTTGGTGTGATACTGATAGATATTCTTACTGCCTGATTATCTGTGTAGTAGATACTTATCTAATGTTGGTAGTTGTGATACTGATAGATATTCTTACTGCCTGATTATCTGTGTAGTAGATACTTATCTGGTGTTGGTTGGTGTGATACTGATAGATATTCTTAATGCCTGATTATCTGTGTAGTAGATACTCATCTAGTGTTCGTAGGTGTGATACTGATAGATATTCTCAATGCCGGATTATCTGTGTAGTAGATATTTATTTAGTGCTGGTAGGTGTGATACTGAATGATATTCTTAATGACGGATTATCTGCGTAGTAGATACTTATCTAGTATTGGTAGATGTGATACTGATAGATATTCTTAATGACGGATTATCTGCGTAGTAGATACTTATCTAGTATTGGTAGGTGTGATACTGATAGATATTCATAATGCCGGATTATCTGTGTAGTAGATACTTATCTGCTGTTGGTAGGTGTGATACTGATAGATATTCTTAATGCCGGATTATCTGTGTAGTAGATATTTATTTAGTGCTGGTAGGTGTGATACTGAATGATATTCTTAATGACGGATTATCTGCGTAGTAGATACTTATCTAGTATTGGTAGATGTGATACTGATAGATATTCTTAATGACGGATTATCTGCGTAGTAGATACTTATCTAGTATTGGTAGGTGTGATACTGATAGATATTCTTAATGCCGGATTATCTGTGTAGTAGATTCTTATCTAGTGTTGGTAGGTCTGATACTGATATATATTCTTAATAACGGATAATCTGTGTAGAAGATACTTATCTATTGTTGGTAGGTGTGATTCTGATAGATATTCTTAATAACGGATTATCTCTGTAGTAGATTCTTATCTAGTGTTGGTAGGTGTGATACTGATAGATATTCTTAATGCCGGATTATCTGTGTAGTAGATAGTTATCTAGTGTTGGTAGTAGTGATACTGACAGATATTCTTACTGCCTGATTATCTGTGTAGTAGATCCTTATCTGGTGTTGGTAGGTGAGATACTAATAGATATTCTTAATGTCGCATTATCTGTGTAGTAGATACTTATCTAGAGTGGGTAGGTGCGACAGTGATAGATATTCTTAATGCCGGATTATCTGTGTAGTAGACACTTATCTAGTGTTGGTTGGAGTGATAATGTTAGATATTCTTAATGCCGGATTATCTGTGTAATAGATACTTATCTAGTATTGGTAGGTGTGATACTGATAGATATTCTTAATGCCGGATTATCTGTGTAGTAGATACTTATATAGTATTGGTAGGTGTAATATTGATAGATATTCTTATTGCCGGATTATCTGTGTAGTAGATACTTATATAGTGTTGGTAGGTGTGATACTGATAGATATTCTTAATTGCGGATGATCTGTGTAGTAGATACTTATCTAGTGTTGGTAGTTGTGATACTGATAGATATTCTTAATGCCGGATTATCTCTGTAGTAGATTCTTATCTAGTGTTGGTAGGAGTGATACTGATAGATATTCTTAATAACGGATTATCTGTGTAGTAGATACTTATCTAGTGTCGGTAGGAGTGATACTGATAGATATTCTCAATGCCGGATTATCTGTGTAGTAGACACTTATCTAGTGTTGGTAGGTGTGATACTGATAGATATGCTTAATGCAAGATTATCTGTGTAGTAGATACTTATCCAGTGTTGGTAGGTGTGATACGGATAGATATTCTTAATGACGGATTATCTGTGTAGTAGATACTTATCTAGTATTGGTAGGTGTAATACTGATAGATATTCTTAATGCCGGATTATCTGTGAAGTAGATACTTATCTAGTGTTGATAGGTGTGATTCTGATAGATATTCTTAATGCCGGGTTATTTGTGAAGTAGATACTTATCTAGTGTTGGTTGGTGTGATACTGATAGATATTCTTAATGCCGGATTATCTGTGTAGCAGATACTTATGTAGTGTCGGTAGGAGTGATACTGATAGATATTCTTAATGCCGGATTATCTGTGTAGTAGATACTTATCTAGTGTCGGAAGGAGTGATACTGATAGATATTCTTAATGACGGATTATCTGTGTAGTAGATACTTATCTTGTGTTGGTAGGTGTGATACTGATAGATATTCTTAATGCCGGATTATCTGTGTAGTAGACACTTATCTAGTGTTGGTTGGTGTGATAATGTTAGATATTCTTAATGCCGGATTATCTGTGTAATAGATACTTATCTAGTATTGGTAGGTGTGATACTGATAGATATTCTTAATGCCGGATTATCTGTGTAGTAGATACTTATATAGGGTTGGTAGGTGTAATATTGATAGATATTCTTATTGGCGGATTATCTGTTTAGTAGATACTTATCTAGTGTTGGTAGGTGTGATACTGATAGATATTCTTAATGACGGATTATCTGTGTAGTAGATACTTATCTAGTGTTGGTAGGTGTGATACTGATAGATATTCTTAATGCCGGATTATCTTTGTAGTAGATAATTATCTGGTGTTGGTGGATGTGATACTGATAGATATTCTTAATCCCGGATTAGCTGTGTAGTAGATACTTATCTAGTGTTGGTAGGTGTGATACTGATAGATATTCTTAATGCCAGATTATCTCTGTAGTAGATTCTTATCCAGTGTTGGTAGTAGTGATACTGAGAGATATTCTTAATGCCGGGTTATCTGTGAAGTAGATACTTATCTAGTGTTGGTAGGTGTGATACTGACAGATATTCTTAATGACGGATGATCTGTGTAGTAGATACTTATCTAGTATTGGCAGGCGTGATACTGATAGATATTCTTAATGCCGTATTATCTGTGTATTAGATATTTATCTAGTGTTGGTAGGTGTGATACTGACAGATATTCTTAATGACGGATGATCTGTGTAGTAGGTACTTATCTAGTGTTGGTAGGTGTGATACTGATAGATGTTCTTAATGCCGGATTATCTCTGTAGTAGATTCTTATCTAGAGATGGTAGGAGTGATACTGATAGATATTCTTAATGTCGGATTATTTGTGTAGTAGAAACTTATCTAGTGTCGGTAGGAGTGATACTGATAGATATTCTCAATGCCGGACTATCTGTGTAGTAGATACTTATCTTGTATTGGTAGGTGTAATACTGATAGATATTCTTAATGCCGTGTGATCTGTGTAGTAGATACTTATCTAGTGTTGATAGGTGTGATTCTGATAGATATTCTTAATGACGGATTATCCGTGTAGTAGATTCTTATCTAGTGTTGGTAGGTGTTATTCTGCCAGATATTCTTAATGCCGGATTTTCTCTGGAGTAGATACTTATCTAGTACTGGTAGGAGTGATACTGATAGATATTCTTAATGCCGGATTATCTGTGTCGTAGATACTTATCTAGTGTTGGTAGGTGTGATAATGATAGATATTCTTAATGCCTGATTATCTTTGTAGTAGATACTTATCTAGTGTTGGTAGGTGTGATATTGAATGATATTCTTAATGCCGGATTATCTGTGTAGTAGATACTTACCTAGTGTCCGTAGGAGTGACACTGATAGATATTCTTTATACCGGATTATCTGTGTAGTAGATACTATCTAGTGTTGGTAGGTGTGATACTGACAGATATTCTTAATGACGGATGATCTGTGTAGTAGGTACATGTCTAGTGTTGGTAGGTGTGATACTGATAGATATTCTTAATGCCGGATTATCTGTGTAGTAGATACTTATCTAGTGTTGGTAGGTGTGATACTGATAGATATTCTTAATGCCGGATTATCTCTGTAGTAGATTATTACCTAGTGTTGGTAGGAGTGATACTGATAGATATTCTTAATGCCGGATTATCTGTGTAGTAGATACTTATCTAGTGTCGGTAGGAGTGATACTGATAGATATTCTCAATGCCGGATTATCTGTGTAGCAGATACTTATCTAGTGTTGGTAGGTGTGATACTGATAGATATGCTTAATGCCGGATTATCTGTGCAGTAGATACTTATCCAGTGTTGGTAGGTGTGATACGGATAGATATTCTTAATGACGGATTATCTGTGTAGTAGATACTTATCTAGTATTGGTAGGTGTAATACTGATAGATATTCTTAATGCCGTGTGATTTGTGTAGTAGATACTTATCTAGTGTTGATAGGTGTGATTCTGATAGATATTCTAAATGACGGATTATCCGTGTAGTAGATTCTTATCTAGTGTTGGTAGGTGTTATTCTGACAGATATTCTTAATGCCGGATATTCTGTGGAGTAGATACTTATCTAGTATTGGCAGGTGTGATACTGATAGATATTCTTAATGCCGTATTATCTGTGTATTAGATACTTATCTAGTGTTGGTAGGTGTTATACTGACAGATATTCTTAATGACGGATGATCTGTGTAGTAGATACTTATATAGTATTGGTAAGTGTGATACTGATAGATATGCTTAATGCCGGATTATCTGTGTATTAGATACTTATCTAGTGTTGGTAGGTGTGATACTGACAGATATTCTTAATGACGGATGATCTGTGTAATAGATACTTATCTAGTATTGGCAGGTCTGATACTGATAGATATTCTTAATGCCGTATTATCTGTGTATTAGATACTTATCTAGTGTTGGTAGGTGTGACACTGGCAGATATTCTTAATGACGGATGATCTGTTTAGTAGGTACTTATCTAGTGTTGGTAGGTGTGATACTGATATATATTTTTACTGCCTGATTATCTGTGTAGTAGATACTTATCTAGTGTTCGTAGGTGTGATAATGTTAGATATTCTTAATGTTGGATGATCTGTGTAGTAGATACTTATCTAGTATTGGTAGGTGTAATACTGATAGATATTCTTAATGACAGATTATCTGTGTAGTAGATACTTATCTAGTGTAGGTAGGTGTGATTCTGATAGATATTCTTAATGCCGGATTATCTGTGTAGTAGATACTTATCTAGTGTTGGTAGGTGGGATACTGATAGATATTCTTAATGCCGGATTATCTGTGTAGTAGATACTTATCTAGTATTGGTAGGTGTAATACTGATAGATATTCTTAATGTTGGATGATCTGTGTAATAGATACTTATCTAGTATTGGTAGGTGTGATACTGATAGATATTCTTAATGACGGATTATATGTGTAGTAGATACTTATCTAGTGTTGGTAGGTGTGATACTGATATATATTCTTAATGCCGGATTATCTGTGTAGTAGATACTTATCTAGTGTCCGTAGTAGTGATACTGATAGATATTCTTAATACCGGATTATCTGTGTAGTAGATATTTATATAGTATTAGTAGGTGTGATACTGATAGATATGCTTAATGCCGGATTATCTGCGTAGTAGATACTTATCTAGTGTTGATAGGTGTTATACTGATAGATATTCTTAATGCCGGATTATATGTGTAGTAGATACTTATCTAGTGTTGGTAGGTGGGATACTGATAGATATTCTTAATACCGGATTATCTGTGTAGTAGATATTTATATAGTATTAGTAGGTGTGACACTGATAGATATTCTTAATGACGGAATATATGTGTAGTAGATACTTATCTAGTGTTGGTAGGTGTGATACTGATAGATATATTTAATGACGGATTATATGTGTAGTAGATACTTATCTAGTATTGGTAGGTGTAATACTGATAGATATTCTTAATGCCGGATTATCTGTGTAGCAGACACTTATCTAGTGTTGGTAGGTGTGATACTGAATGATATTCTTAATGCCGGATTATCTGTGTAGTAGATACTTATCTAGTGTTGGTAGGTGTGATGCTGAAAGATATTCTTAATGCCGGATTATCTGTGTAGTAGATACTTATCTAATGTTGGTAGGTGTGATACTGATATATATTCTTAATGCCAGATTATCTGTGTAGTAGATACTTATCTAGTGTTGGTAGATGTAATACTGATAGATATTCTTAATGCCGGATTGTCTGTGTAGTAGATACTTATCTAATGTTGGTAGGTGTGATACTGATATATATTCTTAATGCCGGATTATCTGTGTAGTAGATACTTATCTTGTGTTGGTAGGTGTGATACTGATAGATATTCTTAATGCCGGATTATCTGTGTAGTAGATACTTATCTAGAATTGGTAGGTGAAATACTGATAGATATTCTTAATGCCGGATTATCTGTGAAGTAGATACTTATCTAGTGTTGATAGGTGTGATTCTGATAGATATTCTTAAAGCCGGATTATCTGTGAAGTAGATACTTATCTAGTGTTGGTAGGTGTGATACTGACAGATATTCTTAATGACGGATGATCAGTGTAGTAGATACTTATCTAGTATTGGCAGGTGTGATACTGATAGATATTCTTAATGCCGTATTATCTGTGTATTAGATATTTATCTAGTGTTGGTAGGTGTGATACTGACAGATATTCTTAATGACGGATGATCTGTGTAGTAGGTACATGTCTAGTGTTGGTAGGTGTGATACTGATAGATATTCTTAATGCCGGATTATCTGTGTAGTAGATACTTATCTAGTGTTGGTAGGTGTGATACTGATAGATATTCTTAATGCCGGATTATCTCTGTAGTAGATTATTACCTAGTGTTGGTAGGAGTGATACTGATAGATATTCTTAATGCCGGATTATCTGTGTAGTAGATACTTATCTAGTGTCGGTAGGAGTGGTACTGATAGATATTCTCAATGCCGGATTATCTGTGTAGCAGATACTTATCTAGTGTTGGTAGGTGTGATACTGATAGATATGCTTAATGCCGGATTATCTGTGCAGTAGATACTTATCCAGTGTTGGTAGGTGTGATACGGATAGATATTCTTAATGACGGATTATCTGTGTAGTAGATACTTATCTAGTATTGGTAGGTGTAATACTGATAGATATTCTTAATGCCGTGTGATTTGTGTAGTAGATACTTATCTAGTGTTGATAGGTGTGATTCTGATAGATATTCTAAATGACGGATTATCCGTGTAGTAGATACTTATCTAGTGTTGGTAGGTGGGATACTGATAGATTTTCTTAATGCCGGATTATCTGTGTAGTAGATACTTATCTAGTATTGGTAGGTGTAATACTGATAGATATTCTTAATGTTGGATGATCTGTGTAATAGATACTTATCTAGTATTGGTAGGTGTGATACTGATAGATATTCTTAATGACGGATTATATGTGTAGTAGATACTTATCTAGTATTGGTAGGTGTAATACTGATAGATATTCTTAATGCCGTGTGATTTGTGTAGTAGATACTTATCTAGTGTTGGTAGGTGTGACACTGACAGATATGCTTAATGACGGATGATCTGTTTAGTAGGTACTTATCTAGTGTTGGTAGGTGTGATACTGATAGATATTCTCACTGCCTGATTATCTGTGTAGTAGATACTTATCTAGTGTTCGTAGGTGTGATAATGTTAGATATTCTTAATGTTGGATGATCTGTGTAGTAGATACTTATCTAGTATTGGTAGGTGTAATACTGATAGATATTCTTAATGACAGATTATCTGTGTAGTAGATACTTATCTAGTGTAGGTAGGTGTGATTCTGATAGATATTCTTAATGCCGGATTATCTGTGTAGTAGATACTTATCTAGTGTTGGTAGGTGGGATACTGATAGATATTCTTAATGCCGGATTATCTGTGTAGTAGATACTTATCTAGTATTGGTAGGTGTAATACTGATAGATATTCTTATTGTTCGATGATCTGTGTAATAGATACTTATCTAGTATTGGTAGGTGTGATACTGATAGATATTCTTAATGACGGATTATATGTGTAGTAGATACTTATCTAGTGTTGGTAGGTGTGATACTGATATATATTCTTAATGCCGGATTATCTGTGCAGTAGATACTTATCTAGTGTCCGTAGTAGTGATACTGATAGATATTCTTAATACCGGATTATCTGTGTAGTAGATACTTATCTCGTGTTGGTAGGTGTGATACTGATAGATATTTTTAATGACGGATTATCTGTGTAGTAGATACTTATCTAGTATTGGTAGGTGTAATACTGATAGATATTCTTAATGCCGGATTATCTGTGTAGCAGATACTTATCTAGTGTTGGTAGGTGTGATACTGATAGATATTTTTAATGCCGGATTATCTGTGTAGTAGATACTTATCTGGTGTTGGTAGGTGTGATACTGATAGATATTCTTAATGCCGGATTATCTGTGTAGTAGATACTTATCTAGTGTTGGTAGGTGTGATACTGATAGATATTCTTAATGCCGGATTATCTCTGTAGTAGATTATTACCTAGTGTTGGTGGGAGTGATTCTGATAGATATTCTTAATGCCGGATTATCTGTGTAGTAGATACTTATCTAGTGTCGGTAGGAGTGATACTGATAGATATTCTCAATGCCGGATTATCTGTGTAGCAGATACTTATCTAGTGTTGGTAGGTGTGATACTGATAGATATGCTTAATGCCGGATTATCTGTGTAGTAGATACTTATCCAGTGTTGGTAGGTGTGATACGGATAGATATTCTTAATGACGGATTATCTGTGTAGTAGATACTTATCTAGTATTTGTAGGTGTAATACTGATAGATATTCTTAATGCCGTGTGATTTGTGTAGTAGATACTTATCTAGTGTTGATAGGTGTGATTCTGATAGATATTCTAAATGACGGATTATCCGTGTAGTAGATTCTTATCTAGTGTTGGTAGGTGTTATTCTGACAGATATTCTTAATGCCGGATATTCTGTGGAGTAGATACTTATCTAGTATTGGCAGGTGTGATACTGATAGATATTCTTAATGCCGTATTATCTGTGTATTAGATACTGATCTAGTGTTGGTAGGTGTTATACTGACAGACATTCTTAATGACGGATGATCTGTGTAGTAGATACTTATATAGTATTGGTAAGTGTGATACTGATAGATATGCTTAATGCCGGATTATCTGTGTATTAGATACTTATCTAGTGTTGGTAGGTGTGATACTGACAGATATTCTT
This sequence comes from Pictodentalium vernedei, assembly GCA_031216915.1. Taxonomy (NCBI): domain Eukaryota; kingdom Metazoa; phylum Mollusca; class Scaphopoda; order Dentaliida; family Dentaliidae; genus Pictodentalium; species Pictodentalium vernedei. Next base: position 85,711,683 of record CM062292.1, on the reverse strand, counting down.
AATGACGGATGATCTGTTTAGTAGGTACTTATCTAGTGTTGGTAGGTGTGATACTGATAGATATTCTTAATGACGGATTATCTGTGTAGTAGATACTTATCTAGTATTGGTAGGTGTAATACTGATAGATATTCTTAATGACAGATTATCTGTGTAGTAGATACTTATCTAGTGTTGGTAGGTGTGATACTGATAAGATATTCTTACTGCCTGATTATCTGTGTAGTAGATACTTATCTAGTGTTCGTAGGTGTGATAATGTTAGATATTCTTAATGTTGGATGATCTGTGTAATAGATACTTATCTAGTATTGGTAGGTGTAATACTGATAGATATTCTTAATGACAGATTATCTGTGTAGTAGATACTTATCTAGTGTAGGTAGGTGTGATTCTGATAGATATTCTTAATGCCGGATTATCTGTGTAGTAGATACTTATCTAGTGTTGGTAGGTGTGATACTGATAGATATTCTTAATACCGGATTATCTGTGTAGTAGATACTTATCTAGTATTGGTAGGTGTAATACTGATAGATATTCTTAATGTTGGATGATCTGTGTAATAGATACTTATCTAGTATTGGTAGGTGTGATACTGATAGATATTCTTAATGACGGATTATATGTGTAGTAGATACTTATCTAGTGTTGGTAGGTGTGATACTGATATATATTCTTAATGCCGGATTATCTGTGTAGTAGATACTTATCTAGTGTCCGTAGTAGTGATACTGATAGATATTCTTAATACCGGATTATCTCTGTAGTAGATACTTATCTAGTGTTGGTAGGTGTGATACTGATAGATATTCTTAATACCGGATTATCTGTGTAGTAGATACTTATCTAGTATTGGTAGGTGTGACACTGATAGATATTCTTAATGCCGGATTATCTGTGTAGCAGATACTTATCTAGTGTTGGTAGGTGTGATACTGATAGATATTTTTAATGCCGGATTATCTGTGTAGTAGATACTTATCTGGTGTTGGTAGGTGTGATACTGATAGATATTCTTAATGCCGGATTATCTGTGTAGTAGATACTTATCTAGTATTGGTAGGTGTAATACTGACAGATATTCTTAATGCCGGATTATCTGTGAAGTAGATACTTATCTAGTGTTGATAGGTGTGATTCTGATAGATATTATTAATGCCGGATTATCTGTGAAGTAGATACTTATCTAGTGTTGGTAGGTGTGATACTGACAGATATTCTTAATGACGGATGATCTGTGTAGTAGATACTTATTTAGTATTGGCAGGTGTGATACTGATAGATATTCTTAATGCCGTATGATCTGTGTATTAGATATTTATCTAGTGTTGGTAGGTGTGATACTGACGGATATTCTTAATGACGGATTATCTGTGTAGTAGATATTTATATAGTATTAGTAGGTGTGATACTGATAGATATGCTTAATGCCTATTATCTGTGTAGTAGATACTTATCCAGCGTTGGTAGGTGTGATACTGATAGATATTTTTAATGCCGGATTATCTGTGTAGTAGATACTTATCCGGTGTTGGTAGGTGTGATACGGATAGATATTCTTAATGACAGATTATCTGTGTGGTAGATACTTATCTAGTATTGGTAGGTGTAATACTGATAGATATTCTTAATGCCGTGTGATTTGTGTAGTAGATACTTATCTAGTGTTGATAGGTGTGATTCTGATAGATATTCTAAATGACGGATTATCCGTGTAGTAGATTCTTATCTAGTGTTGGTAGGTGTTATTCTGACAGATATTCTTAATGCCGGATATTCTGTGGAGTAGATACTTATCTAGTATTGGCAGGTGTGATACTGATAGATATTCTTTATGCCGTATTATCTGTGTATTAGATACTTATCTAGTGTTGGTAGGTGTTATACTGACAGATATTCTTAATGACGGATGATCTGTGTAGTAGATACTTATATAGTATTGGTAAGTGTGATACTGTTAGATATGCTTAATGCCGGATTATCTGTGTATTAGATTCTTATCTAGTGTTGGTAGGTGTGATACTGACAGATATTCTTAATGACGGATGATCTGTGTAATAGATACTTATCTAGTATTGGCAGGTGTGATACTGATAGATATTCTTAATGCCGTATTATCTGTGTATTAGATACTTATCTAGTGTTGGTAGGTGTGATACTGACATATATTCTTAATGACGGATTATCTGTGTAGTAGATACTTATCTAGTATTGGTAGGTGTGATACTGATAGATATTCTTAATGCCGTATTATCTGTGTATTAGATACTTATCTAGTGTTGGTAGGTGTGATACTGACAGATATTCTTAATGACGGATTATCTGTGTAGTAGATACTTATCTAGTATTGGTAGGTGTGATACTAATAGATATTCTTAATGCCGTATTATCTGTGTATTAGATACTTATCTAGTGTTGGTAGGTGTGATACTGACATATATTCTTAATGACGGATGAACTGTGTAGTAGGTACTTATCTAGTGTGGGTAGGTGTGATACTGATAGATATTCTTAATGACGGATTATCTGTGTAGTAGATACTTATCTAGTATTGGTAGGTGTAATACTGATAGATATTCTTAATGACAGATTATCTGTGTAGTAGATACTTATCTAGTGTTGGTAGGTGTGATTCTGATAGATATTCTTAATGACAGATTATCTGTGTTGTAGATACTTATCTAGTGTGGGTAGGTGCGACAGTGACAGATATTCTTAATGCCGGATTATCTGTGTAGTAGATACTTATCTAGTGTTGGTAGGTGTGATACTGATAAGATATTCTTACTGCCTGATTATCTGTGTAGTAGATACTGATCTAGTCTTCGTATGTGTGATAATGTTAGATATTCTTAATGTTGGATTAGCTGTGTAATAGATACTTATCTAGTATTGGTAGGTGTGATACTGATAGATATTCTTAATGCCGGATTATCTGTGTAGTAGATACTTATCTAGTGTCCGTAGTAGTGATACTGATAGATATTCTTAATACCGGATTATCTGTGTAGTAGATACTTATCTCGTGTTGGTAGGTGTGATACTGATAGATATTTTTAATGACGGATTATCTGTGTAGTAGATACTTATCTAGTATTGGTAGGTGTAATACTGATAGATATTCTTAATGCCGGATTATCTGTGTAGCAGATACTTATCTAGTGTTGGTAGGTGTGATACTGAATGATATTCTTAATGCCGGATTATCTGTGTAGTAGATACTTATCTAGTGTTGGTAGGTGTGATACTGATAGATATTTTTAATCCAGGATTATCTGTGTAGTAGATACTTATCTGGTATTGCTAGGTGTGATACTGATAGATATTCTTAATGCCGGATTATCTGTGTAGTAGATACTTATCTAGTATTGGTAGGTGTAATACTGACAGATATTCTTAATGCCGGATTATCTGTGAAGTAGATACTTATCTAGTGTTGATAGGTGTGATTCTGATAGATATTCTTAATGCCGGATTATCTGTGAAGTAGATACTTATCTAGTGTTGGTAGGTGTGATACTGACAGATATTCTTAATGACAGATGATATGTGTAGTAGATACTTATTTAGTATTGGCAGGTGTGATACTGATAGATATTCTTAATGCCGTATTATCTGTGTATTAGATATTTATCTAGTGTTGGCAGGTGTGATACTGACAGATATTCTTAATGACGGATGATCTGTGTAGTAGGTACTTATCTAGTGTTGATAGGTGTGATACTGATAGATATTCTTAATGCCGGATTATCTGTGTAGTAGATACTTATCTAGTGTTGGTAGGTGTGATACTGATAGATATGCTTAATGCCGGATTATCTGTGTAGTAGATACTTATCCAGTGTTGGTAGGTGTGATACGGATAGATATTCTTAATGACGGATTATCTGTGTAGTAGATACTTATCAAGTATTGGTAGGTGTAATACTGATAGATATTCTTAATGCCGTGTGATCTGTGTAGTAGATACTTATCTAGTTTTGATAGGTGTGATTCTGATAGATATTCTTAATGACGGATTATCCGTGTAGTAGATTCTTATCTAGTGTTGGTAGGTGTTATACTGACAGATATTCTTAATGCCGGATATTCTGTGTAGTAGATACTTATTTAGTATTGGCAGGTGTGATACTGATAGATATTCTTAATGCCGTATTATCTGTGTATTAGATACTTATCTAGTGTTGGTAGGTGTGATACTGACAGATATTCTTAATGTCGGATGATCTGTGTAGTAGTTACTTATCTAGTATTGGCAGGTGTGATATTGATAGATATTCTTAATGCCGTATTATCTGTGTAATAGATATTTATCTAGTGTTGGTAGGTGTGATACTGACAGATATTCTTAATGACGGATGATCTGTGTAGTAGGTACTTATCTAGTGTTGGTAGGTGTGAAACTGATAGTTATTCTTAATGACGGATTATCTGTGTAGTATATATTTATATAGTATTAGTAGGTGTGATACTGATAGATATTCTTAATGCCGGATTATCTGTGTAGTAGATACTTATCTAGTGTTGGTAGGTGTGATACTGATAGATATGCTTAATGCCGGATTATCTGTGTAGTAGATACTATCTAGTGTTGGTAGGTGTAATACTGATAGATATTCTTAATGCCGGATTATCTGTGTAGTAGATACTATCTAGTGTTGGTAGGTGTGATATTGATAGATATTCTTAATGCCGGATTATCTGTGTAGTAGATACTTATCTCGTGTTGGTAGGTGTGATACTGATAGATATTTTTAATGACGGATTATCTGTGTAGTAGATACTTATCTGGTATTGGTAGGTGTGATACTGATAGATATTCTTAATGCCGGATTATCTGTGTAGCAGATACTTATCTAGTGTTGGTAGGTGTGATACTGAATGATATTCTTAATGCCGGATTATCTGTGTAGTAGATACTTATCTAGTGTTGGTAGGTGTGATACTGATAGATATTTTTAATGCCGGATTATCTGTGTAGTAGATACTTATCTGGTATTGGTAGGTGTGATACTGATAGATATTCTTAATGCCGGATTATCTGTGTAGTAGATACTTATCTAGTATTGGTAGGTGTAATACTGACAGATATTCTTAATGCCGGATTATCTGTGAAGTAGATACTTATCTAGTGTTGATAGGTGTGATTCTGATAGATATTCTTAATGCCGGATTATCTGTGAAGTAGATACTTATCTAGTGTTGGTAGGTGTGATACTGACAGATATTCTTAATGACAGATGATATGTGTAGTAGATACTTATTTAGTATTGGCAGGTGTGATACTGATAGACATTCTTAATGCCGTATTATCTGTGTATTAGATATTTATCTAGTGTTGGCAGGTGTGATACTGACAGATATTCTTAATGACGGATGATCTGTGTAGTAGGTACTTATCTAGTGTTGATAGGTGTGATACTGATAGATATTCTTAATGCCGGATTATCTGTGTAGTAGATACTTATCTAGTGTTGGTAGGTGTGATACTGATAGATATGCTTAATGCCGGATTATCTGTGTAGTAGATACTTATCCAGTGTTGGTAGGTGTGATACGGATAGATATTCTTAATGACGGATTATCTGTGTAGTAGATACTTATCAAGTATTGGTAGGTGTAATACTGATAGATATTCTTAATGCCGTGTGATCTGTGTAGTAGATACTTATCTAGTGTTGATAGGTGTGATTCTGATAGATATTCTTAATGACGGATTATCCGTGTAGTAGATTCTTATCTAGTGTTGGTAGGTGTTATTCTGACAGATATTCTTAATGCCGGATTTTCTGTGGAGTAAATACTTATCTAGTATTGGCAGGTGTGATACTGATAGATATTCTTAATGCCGTATTATCTGTGTATTAGATACTTATCTAGTGTTGGTAGGTGTGATACTGACAGATATTCTTAATGACGGATGATCTGTGTAGTAGATACTTATCTAGTGTTGGTAAGTGTGATACTCATAGATATGCTTAATGCCGGATCATCTGTGTATTAGATGCTTATCTAGTGTTGGTAGGTGTGATACTGACAGATATTCTTAATGTCGGATGATCTGTGTAGTAGATACTTATCTAGTATTGGCAGGTGTGATACTGATAGATATTCTTAATGCCGTATTATCTGTGTATTAGATACTTATCTAGTGTTGGTAGGTGTGATACTGACAGATATTCTTAATGTCGGATGATCTGTGTAGTAGATACTTATCTAGTATTGGCAGGTGTGATACTGATAGATATTCTTAATGCCGTATTATCTGTGTAATAGATATTTATCTAGTGTTGGTAGGTGTGATACTGACAGATATTCTTAATGACGGATGATCTGTGTAGTAGGTACTTATCTAGTGTTGGTAGGTGTGAAACTGATAGTTATTCTTAATGACGGATTATCTGTGTAGTATATATTTATATAGTATTAGTAGGTGTGATACTGATAGATATTCTTAATGCCGGATTATCTGTGTAGTAGATACTTAACTAGCATTGGTAGGTGTGATAATGATAGATATTCTTAATGACGGATTATCTGTGTAGTAGATACTTATCTAGTATTGGTAGGTGTAATACTGATAGATATTCTTATTGCCGGATTATCTGTGTAGTAGATACTTATCTAGTGTCCGTAGTAGTGATACTGATAGATATTCTTAATGCCGGATTATCTGTGTAGTACATACTTATCTCGTGTTGGTAGGTGTGATACTGATAGATATTTTTAATGACGGATTATCTGTGTAGTAGATACTTATCTAGTATCGGTAGGTGTAACACTGATAGATATTCTTAATGCCGGATTATCTGTGTAGCAGATACTTATCTAGTGTTGGTAGGTGTGATACTGAATGATATTCTTAATGCCGGATTATCTGTGTAGTAGGTACTTATCTAGTGTTGGTAGGTGTGATGCTGATAGATATTCTTAATGCCAGATTATCTGTGTAGTAGATACTTATCTAGTGTTGGTAAATGTGATACTGATAGATATTCTTAATGCCGGATTATATGTGTAGTAGATACTTATCTAGTGTTGGTAGGTTTGATACTCTATATATTCTTAATGACGAATTATCTGTGTAGTAGATACTTATCTAGTGTTGGTGGGTGTAATACTGATAGATATTCTTAATGACGGATTTTCTGTGTAGTAGATACTTATCTAGTGTTGGTAGGTGTGATACTGATAGATATTCTTAATGACGGATTATCTGTGTAGGAGATACTTATCTAGTGTTGGTAGGTGTAATACTGATATATATTCTTAATGACGGATTATCTGTGTAGTAAATACTTATCTAGTGTTGGTAGGTGTGATACTGATAGATATTCTTAATGACGGATTATCTGTGTAGTAGATACTTATCTAGTGTTGGTAGGTGTTATACTGATTGATATTCTTAATGACGGATTATGTGTGTAGTAGATACTTATCTAGTGTTGGTAGGTGTGATACTGATAGATATTCTTATTGCCGGATTATCTGTGAAGTAGATACTTATCCAGTGTTGATAGGTGTGATTCTGATAGATATTCTTAATGCCGGATTATCTGTGAAGTTGATACTTATCTAGTGTTGGTAGGTGTGATACTGACAGATATTCTTAATGACGGATGATCTGTGTAGTAGATACTTATTTAGTATTGGCAGGTGTGATACTGATAGATATTCTTAATGCCGTATTATCTGTGTATTAGATATTTATATAGTGTTGGTAGGTGTGATACTGACAGATATTCTTAATGATGGATTATCTGTGTAGTAGATATTTATATAGTATTAGTAGGTGTGATACTGATAGATATTCTTAATGCCGTATTATCTGTGTATTAGATATTTATATAGTGTTGGTAGGTGTGATACTGACAGATATTCTTAATGATGGATTATCTGTGTAGTAGATATTTATATAGTATTAGTAGGTGTGATACTGACAGATATTCTTAATGCCGTATTATCTGTGTATTAGATATTTATATAGTATTGGTAGGTGTGATACTGACAGATATTCTTAATGACGGATTATCTGTGTAGTAGATATTTATATAGTATTAGTAGGTGTGATACTGATAGATATGCTTAATGCCGGATTATCTGTGTAGTAGATACTTATCCGGTGTTGGTAGGTGTGATACGGATAGATATTCTTAATGACGGATTATCTGTGTAGTAGATACTTATCTAGTATTGGTAGGTGTGATACTGATAGGTATTCTTAATGCCGTGTGATTTGTGTAGTAGATACTTATCTAGTGTTGATAGGTGTGATTCTGATAGATATTCTAAATGACGGATTATCCGTGTAGTAGATTCTTATCTAGTGTTGGTAGGTGTTATTCTGACAGATATTCTTAATGCCGGATATTCTGTGGAGTAGATACTTATCTAGTATTGGCAGGTGTGATACTGATAGATATTCTTTATGCCGTATTATCTGTGTATTAGATACTTATCTAGTGTTGGTAGGTGTTATACTGACAGATATTCTTAATGACGGATGATCTGTGTAGTAGATACTTATCTAGTATTGGCAGGTGTGATACTGATAGATATTCTTAATGCCGTATTATCTGTGTATTAGATATTTATATAGTGTTGGTAGGTGTGATACTGACAGATATTCTTAATGACGGATTATCTGTGTAGTAGATATTTATATAGTATTAGTAGGTGTGATACTGATAGATATGCTTAATGCCGGATTATCTGTGTAGTAGATACTTATCCGGTGTTGGTAGGTGTGATACGGATAGATATTCTTAATGACGGATTATCTGTGTAGTAGATACTTATCTAGTATTGGTAGGTGTGATACTGATAGGTATTCTTAATGCCGTGTGATTTGTGTAGTAGATACTTATCTAGTGTTGATAGGTGTGATTCTGATAGATATTCTAAATGACGGATTATCCGTGTAGTAGATTCTTATCTAGTGTTGGTAGGTGTTATTCTGACAGATATTCTTAATGCCGGATATTCTGTGGAGTAGATACTTATCTAGTATTGGCAGGTGTGATACTGATAGATATTCTTTATGCCGTATTATCTGTGTATTAGATACTTATCTAGTGTTGGTAGGTGTTATACTGACAGATATTCTTAATGACGGATGATCTGTGTAGTAGAATCTTATATAGTATTGGTAAGTGTGATACTGATAGATATGCTTAATGCCGGATTATCTGTGTATTAGATACTTATCTAGTGTTGGTAGGTGTGATACTGACAGATATTCTTAATGACGGATTATCTGTGTAGTAGATACTTATCTAGTGTTGGCAGGTGTTATACTGATTGATATTCTTAATGACGGATTATGTGTGTAGTAGATACTTATCTAGTGTTGGTAGGTGTGATACTGATAGATATTCTTAATGCCGGATTATCTGTGAAGTAGTTGCTACTAATTATCTTGCCATAAAATAAAAGCCAAATTTTCTTTTGTTATTTTTTATAAACGAAAACGCAGACAACTTTACTTTTCTAGTGATGTCATATTTGTTTTCCCAATAATTAGATGCTTCTTATTTGGACCTTTCTCGTTCGTCTAATAATGTCAAGGAAGATAACTTTATCGAAAGTTGATTTTCAGGACGACACAAACAAGTCGGAGATGTTTTTTTTTTAAAGTGCAGTTTGGATTCGGCTGGAATTTAACACTTTCCATATTACCATTATCGTATTATTGTGGTGTACTATTTTGATAAGTCGTACCAGGTGCGGATGTATCAGAGTGAATTATTTGGTCGGAAATCATTGTGAGTTGCCCTCTTCTGAATTCCTTTTGTCTCTTAAGGGCATCTGCAATGCTTTACCTCAGGGGATAATATGACAGGGCGGTTGAGTCGGTGTGGTGGGGGGGGGGGGGGGGTGCAGGGGCACGCCCCCTCCACTTCTTCACCAATTATAAGTACCCGAACGGCATTTTTCGACATGACATCCACAACCCCTATGGTCACTACAATCACCTTTACATATATGACCACATTGACTTTCTAGATTTTATTGAATAAAAATTGAAAGCTCCAAATGGAGTGTAATATTTCAAAAGACGGTTTCAAAGTTATGATTAGCTCTCTGAACCCAAGAGATCGCTTTTCCGTCCCTTAAACATGATACTTTGTAAATTCATTAAGTATGATAGCTGGTAAGTGAATGTGTGGGGAAGACCAAGGAATATTTTCAACGTGCAGCCCTGAGGCTGCACGTTGAAAATATTAATTGGTCTGCCCACAAATAATGAATATGGCCTCTTCCAATTGCTGCCATTGAATAGATATGGGAGATACCACCAGGGTTCTAAGGGTTAAGTAAAAACAAAACAATATAAATATTCTGATGTTAATGACTTAAACAGAGTGGGTTCAAGGGTGAGGGATAGCTTATGTAAATTTATATATTTTGCCTGAATACACCGCCCCACAACCATTTGACACCCCCCCCCCCCGCCCCCGAAGACAAATTATTTTCCACCCAACACCCTTGTGGTACCCAGAAAAGAGTGACCCCCACTTTTGTCGAGCTTCCGCCGCCTCTGTAATATGATAATGACGGTGCTTCAATAGATATAATTTTGAACTGCACAGTTCAAATTTATACCTTGAAGCTTCACCGTCATCACTAGTCCAACCTATGATCCTTACATTACAATATACAGTAACCGCATACGACACAGGAACAATAAAAACACACGGAAACTAACGAACCCGAAAACTCGAGGAAAAGAATTGGTCGTAAGTTTTGTAAAAAAATAATTGTTGTTTTCATTTTATGACTATTGGCTTTCTCAAGGGTCACCGATAAATTTATCTTAACTCAATAAGTGAACGATCATCTCCACCAAGGAACGAGTCCCCACACAAAGGAGCCTCACACAGACTTTCGAACTCGAGAGGGGGCGCGGTGGAGTTGCGGTAGCCGGTTCTCGTCAAATCATTGAAGGTAAGCAACGTCGAGCCCGGTTTGTCCTCGGATAGCTGACTGTCTAAGCGATCAATTCGGTCTCCGCGTTGTGTCCTTGGACAAGGCACTTAACCCCGGTTGTCCACATGGGAACACGATGACGCCGTGCACTAAGGCGTACTGCACGTCGATGGTGCGCATGTCTTCAACCAATCTAACCCTGCCTGTGCTGCAATGCGGAGTTGGGGAGCTAGCAGCTGTTCGTCGTTGCTCGGTGGTTCTCTCCGGGTACTCCGGCTTCCTCCACCCGTAAAACTGTCACGCTCATGATTAGCCATTGTGCATAAGTATGTGATCTTAAACACCAATAAATAAATAAATAAATAAATAAATAAATAAATAAATAAATAAATTCGAACTCGAGATCAAATTAAATCAATCATTGTAGACCGCCGATTAGTGACAGGTCGCGAGTCAAAAAAAAGAAGTGTTTGAACACTTTGGAAAGAATTCCTGTAGTCCATTCCCATGTGGGAGGCCCGGCGCAGCCAGGCCTCGTATTTTCAGGAGAGCGATGTATTCGCTCGCCTACTGCTCGCCTTAAAAAAAAGTAAGGAGGGTGAAAACTAGCCCTACTGGCCTTAGAAATTGATGATTACCATAGCAGCCTATTCCAAAACCCCACACCTTTTCAGACCGCTGCTATGTTAGTGGTCTCTGTAAGACGGCCACATTGCCCCTCCCACACCTCCGGGCCTTACCAAGGCCCGGAGGTGTGGGAGGGGCAGTGTAGCCGTCTCACAGAGACTACCTTGTTAGCAACACTAAATAAAATGTACAAAGTCCACAAGGCAGAATTCATTAATAGTAAACTTCATTTTGCCACTTTTAGCTTTTGTAAGCTAATCGCTCCCCTAGGCCATGCAAGAGGAGCGATATTTAGCCCTCCTGCATTTTTAAGAATGCCAGGCCTGCGCAGCTGTGCCACCTGCCCCTAAGTAAATGTCGCACGGAACCGGTCAACAATGTAGCCTACTAATTGTTCGTATGGTTGCTCTTAAGCATTAACAGTTGTAGCGTTAACATCGGGGTAACAGTGCTGACAGCAGGCAGCCCGCTACTTTACCATATTTGCACGGTGTAAAACAACGTAGAACGGTGTACCCTACTAATTTACTAGCCACTTTGTCAGAGAAAATTATTCAGTTAACCAGAATATTCAGTTAACAGGAATTAGTGCCTGTATTTGATAGATAAACTGAGATTTTACTCTTTAATACATTGCTTGACAGAGCTCACGACTAAATGTCTGTTTTTGGATGTACTGCGGTCAAACAGGTCTACAAGTAAGGAAACTTTGATGGTTTTCAGTATAATTTCTCGACACATTACGAAAGCGTTTTTATTCAATTAACGGGAGTTACCTCCAGAGCCCATTTTGGAATTAGCAGGTTAAATTTACATTGAAGGAATGTTAATGGTTTTCTGTTTGGAAAGTAAGTACAATTAACAGTGGCATCCAGTTAAGAGATATCCGATCAAATGGAATCCTGTGCAAACAAATACGAAGTGGCTGCACTGGCTGGTGTATGAAATGGCATTGCTAAATATTTGAATTAGAGTAACAGTTAAAACTAGAAGTCCTGTCATGAAATGCGTGCAAATAGCACGTCGATCAGCGCGTTACTTTACGCGTTATAACCATAGCAAGGCTTCAAATTCTGTAGATATGGCCTGTGTGCAAGCAATGTTTCAGCCAATGGACCTCCGGCTTACCATTAGCAGAAACATTGCCTGTGTTTGCCATGAGTAACCAGGCGAACCTGCCGTGCTTTCAATGCCATTCGATATGGCAATTGCGCGCAATTCGTACGCACAATTAATCCTAGATAAGCGCACAGTTCATGACATGACTTCTAGTTTTACTGTACCCGCCTTAAAAACGTTACACACGGAACTGATGTAATCTCCGAAACAAAGTAACCTTGAGAAATAAATATTGTTCTAGAAAACATTTGAAGCATTGTATTGAAATCTTGCATCATTGCTGAATATTGCAGAGTAAAAAGAGGGGTGATTTGATGAATTTTTGGGGCTAAAATATTCAATTGACTTTTTGCTGGAAATTCCTCGAACAAATATGACCATGACTTGTAGTTTCTTTCCAGTCTACTCGACTGCCTTATTTATTACATAAATCCCAGTTTTGAGGACTGAAAAAGTTGACTGAATGGTTATATTAATTTTGACAAAGCTATTTAAATGTCCAAAATAAGATGATGCGATCAATACAGATTATCATGATAATGTGCATGTCCCGTGATTTGTATCAGATTCTCGGTGGTGTCCAGAATGGGATCTCAACCAGCCGGATTTGCTGGCGTGTTGTGATCCCATTTTTGGACACCACCGAGAATCTGATACAAATCACAGGACATGCACATTATCATGATAATTCATTTATCTAACAATTCTGTCACATAAACAGATTAAATCTCAACCCTTTACCCAACGTAACGGCCCAAACCGGCCAATGCTACTCTAAAAAAATAGCCAATTAATTTACATTATTTTTTCATTTTTTGGTCTCAAAAACATAGGTTATAACCCCTCGTTGGAGCGAGCTCGTTCCAACGGGTGGTTATAACCTATGTTTTTGAGACAAAATATGAAAAAAAATGAGTTATTCAAGAATTTTTTTTTTTGCAAGTGTCGTCTGCTTTTCATGTTAGGTAAAGGGTTAAATTATTTTTAAACATTTTTGGGACATGTTGTTTGGTCGATCACTGAAAGGCACATAGAATGTATCCATGTGCCTGTTATGATAGCCCGTAGCGCTATCGGAAACGAGTCGCCTATATGATACGGAATCAGAATGAGTCGTCTATATTATACGGAATCGGAACACATTATGTGATACGTACCGTTTCTCGTGGTTTTCTGGCTAAAATCTATATGATTGTTAGATAAAATATATATTCACACGAACGTCATAACGGTCGCCTATTGGAAAATATTCAGTACTGTAAAATCATGTCCTTTTTAGCTCACCTACTGCGAAGTAGAGATGCGGTAATGCCACAAACCCGTCGGAGTGACTACGACACTTAACCCTTTGTTTCTTGAAATCTTTGTCCAGGTGAAAACGTAGTTGCCAATTTTCTGTTGTAATAAGTTGTGTTAAAATAAACTTGATTGCATATTATGTTGATCTATATTGCTCATATGTGTGTTTCATTGCGACTGTAGTCTCTCTTTACCCTTCTACTTGGTATATGCGCTGTTATTTTGGTCATTTTCCTTTTTTAAGCAGAAAGTCAGAAGACTAACCTGTACTTGTAACAATTAAAGGCAGCTATATTATCCCAATTGTGCTTGAGTTTGTTTCATCAAACCCAATGGCACCAGCGCTTTCAACCTGCAACTGGGGGTTATTTAGGACCATCACTACAGTACTTAAGCCTTATGTTTTTTTGTTTGTTTTTTTTTTCAAATGAAAACTTAGTAAATTTTCTGTTGTAAGAAGTTGTGTTAAAATAATTGTTTTAGCTTGCCCACTTCAAAGAAGTGGTGAGCTTATGTGGTGACTACGGCGGCGTCGCCATCAGACGTTCGTGTCCAGTTTTGTGAGAATTTGTGTTTCGGCCATTGTCTCAAAATCCAGAAGGTCCCGGGCTTTTATATTGCATATGCAGGTTGGTCGTAGGGGGAGGGGCTATCATAACAGTATCCAAACCTAATAATGTGACTTTGTGTCCAATTTCACCTAAAATTGTCAACCCAAACGTAGTCAATTATTGTTGTAGAAATTCGTGTTTAGGCCAACTTTTATGCTAATTCTAATATCTTCACTTCCCATTACTGTGTATGTTCTTATTCCAATACGATCTTTAGGTATTAATCTTTTACCCAACGTAACGTCCAAATTGTCCAGCGCTATTCACAAAATTCACCATTCAGGTTTCATTATTTATTTCATTTTTTGGGGTCTCAAAACATAGCTTATGACCTCTCAATGGAACGAGCTCGTTGAGCTCGTTCCAATGAAGGGTCATAAGCTATGGTTTTGACACACAAAAAAGAAAAAAAATGTTATTCAATAATTTTATTTGCAAGTGTCATCTTCCTTTCGTGTTAGGAAAAGGGTTAAGTCTACCATATGGAAAAATGTAACCGATTTGTTTTCTTTATTTTTCTGACAACATTTTCATATTTTTCTCTGACTTCTCAATTTTAGTTGGTAAAAGTGTGTTTTAAGGTGAGTTTTGTTTCTGTGGGTCTATCCAGGCCACATTGATGTTACAGAATTGAATTACAGAAAACTTTTGTAGTAATATTAACTTTGTGATAATCATAATATATCGCATTAAAAATTAAATATATCCATTATTTTGAATGATATACAATCCAAATGCGGCTCCACGGAGCTTTAAGACATTGGATCGACTGTTTCAAACATGGATGTAGGTGATGGCCGGGCTGTTACATACCCCTTGTTATTTGTGGTCAAGAAACCCTCAGATTTGAACAAATTCAACAATGTTCCCCTTTGTGCACGCACTACCACTACAAGTCCCAATGCCAAAATGCACTGGCCAATTTCCTTACTGCTCATTAATTGCTAATTAATCTGCTTGTCTCTCAATGTTGCAAACTGATTTCATAGTTAATTGATGATTTCAGAACAAATGAAGAGTATTCGACTAATCCCAGAAGCCAAACGCGGAAATTAACCAAAAAATCCTTTTCTCACTCATCGACAATATGGTACAATACCACTAAATATTTTCCCATAGGCGACCATTATAACAATTATGTGAAAAAATATTATCGCATCACTTAAAATTAGATATTCTAATACCAACATAAAGTGTTGACTTTCACCCAGCTTTCTCTGGTCAGAAAATGGTGTGTGTGTATGTGTGTGTGTGAGTGTGTGTGTGTGTGGGGGGGGGGGGGGGTCAAGCAACAAAAAAGATAAGAATTTCAACAAGAAGTGAAGTACCACCCTTGAACTCAATTCCAACAAAAAATCCGAAATGGTTAACAGCATTTTTAGGTCTAGAAAATACTCAGAGCATCTCCTTTTTCAAGTGGAGTATTCAGCATTGGCGTAAACACATAATAAAATGCTTTAACAGTTTTCTCGAGCAATACGTTTTTTCTAGGAGCCTTATTCTTTAATATTGCACCATATCCATGTGCAACACTTCATGGCAGATAACTCTTAACCAAATATTTAGTACACTGATACAATTTGTAACACCTGAAAGTGATACCCTTATTAAGAGTTGATGTTTAGCTCTCAAATTCTAAATGTAGCTTCCACCGTTTACCTGAAAAGTGCCGAGGGGTCAGTGCATAAATAACGACATTCAGACTTCGTTATCTCTTCAAATCTCTCCAGTTTTCGATTTCAAAACATAGGTCATTATTGAAATAAGTTTGTCATAACTTGATTCCAGAATAAAAAAAAATAGAATTGGGGATGTTCTAAAAAATCTAGTTATCTTCTAGAAGAGTAAGGTAAGGGGGATACCTTGAATCACATTTCAATCTAATTTGCTATATTATTTCTACATAAAACAGGGTCTTGTTTGTGGTAATACGCGAATTACTGTTACAATACAGCCGCCGTGGATTGGTTACTGTCCACGGATGGGCAATATTTTCACCGACGCAATAATATTAGATTGCAAAACTCTAATTATAGGAATAATCATCAAAAATTTAATTAATCAAGCACCCGGTGCTTCATTAATTAAACTTTTGCCGATGATGATTTTGATTACCTGATAAACGCATGCGTGGACATCACTGCCCATGCGTGGATTACGACCAGTCCACGGCGAATGTACTGTATGTCGTTACATCCAAACTCGAAGTACACAATTGCTTCCCGGGGTTCCTAATTCCATTACAGGAACCATCTGCGGATTGCTTTTTAGTTTATATCCACGGAAGCCACTAAAGGAATGTACACACTAGACTCGATGGGATGCGAGAGTCCCAAACCTTGAGATGAAATGATAAATAACGATTTATATTCCCGTTTTGCTATTTCCACACGCCATATTGGTTCCGAGTTTCAATTTGAAATGGAGTCCTTCGAACGTTCGAGATTCGATTCGATTTCGCATCTTTATCACTGATTCAATTCGACCTTAAACCATCTTGATTATTCGAAAAATCGAATCCCGGAGAGATCTGAATTTCATACTATTCTTTATTGTCAACTTTCTGAAGATAGCTCAATTTTCTGATGAATAAGATTGAAAGTACCCAGTCTAACTAAAGTTAAAACTAGAAGTCCTGTCATGAAATGCGCACAAATAGCACGTTGATCAGCGCGTTAATCTACGCGTTGTGACCATAGTAAGGCTATCAAATTATGTACATATTGCCTGTGCACAAGCAATGTTTCAGCCAATGGACATCCGGGTAACACGGAGGACAATTTGTAGAAACATTACCTGTGTTTGCTATGAGTAACCAGGAGAACCTGCCGTGCTTTGGATGCCATTCGATATGGCAATTGCGCGCAATTCCGACGCCCGGTTACGCCTAGATAAGTGCACAGTTCATGACAGGACTTCTAGTTTTAACTGCAAATAGCATAAATTTAGTCGGAAAATTCATAAAAATTACATTTGATGCGACGATTGCATCACGGCTCGTTTGCACAATACATCGTCCGTTAAATGCGCCAAGGCGCCATCTGCAATGCCAGGCACATTGTTGCACTCAAAAGACGATAAATGGCTTTTTTACGACCACCTTAGTGATATCTGCCATTTTTCTGATAGCCTAGTAAGCCTATTAATATTGGGTTCACGGCGGAGATAGACCGCACCAGTAGGTCGTTGTATCGTAGCAACTGAAAACTGGATTCGATACCAGATTCGGTTCGGTTTCGATTCTTTTGCTTCATTCGATTCGAAATTTGATTCGACAGACGCATCGTGATCCGCCGATCCCTACAGTTCAGCCAATGTCGTGTGCAGAATATAATAACCAATAAAGGTCGCTGCACGCTGCAGCGAGCGATGCGTCGAAGCGTGAAAAGCAAAATTGTTACCGCGAATATTTAATTGAGACGAGAGCGAATTCTTTGAGTGATATTTCAAGCGAAGATTTCTCATCTGTAAATATGTACTTCGAAGACGAAAAGTTACACAAAACACAAGTATATCATGTGAAAAATAGAGCTCTCTGGTTGAATGGTCGGCGTGATGTCGCTCCGCCAAAGCGAAAAAAAAAAAATTGTTTCCAGAAATAGATCCTGGTCGACGCTCACCGAAATTCGCATTGTAGTTTTATTATTTTAGCTATTTTTCGCGTCGCGGCAGTTTGTAGCAGCCTTGGGGCCCTGTTTATATAGAAAGAGAGGCGATGCGACATGGGGCGCAGCGACTTTGCAGCGCTTCGCTAGACCCACTTATACACAGCTCACAGGCACGCTTTAATCATGCTGCACACTGCATGATTTGGCAAGCGCACATAAGCGATTCAACCAACATTTTTGGCAAGACTAGTGAAACTGAAATAGCGCGTCGCAACGCTTCGCGGCGCGTCCTGTATCAATGGTCAAACGGAAATGCATCGGAAACGAAAAATTTCGCGGCAGCGTCGCGTCGCTTCGTTTTCTGTATAAACATGGCCTTAACTTTATTGGCGACGAAATGATTCGTTGATTTAAAATTCAGAGATTTTAAAATTCATTCTGCACATTTGTCTCAGTGAAGTTCTGGTGTCCGTGTTTGTTGTAAAACAAAGCTCGCATCAGAGGTATCACGCCACCTAGACTATATATTTCATCCCTTTAGCGGACGAAGGCTTCACCTCAAGCGCTAAGACATTCCATTCAAGGGACGATTTGTTACTTTAACGCAACTATCGGAATTCTCCTAAACATTTTACGTGTAAAGGCCTTAATGTATTTAATTTCATTGACAAAAAAATACTCGATTGTTGTTAGCCATAATAATTGATGGAACTTCCCTTGATTGACGTCAGTTGAAATCTCGAGATTAAATGGAATAAGTTACAGTCTGTTCGAGGGTTTTCTCTGTTAGTCTCGTTAATGTGATGTACTTTAAAAGCATCTTATTTTTGTACGGTATGGCACTCCACAGACAGTGGTTCAGTAAGACTGAAGTTACTTTTTTCACTTATCGAATGCCAATATTCAATAAAAACTGTCTGGGGATATGTTTCGAAAAAATAATAAGCCACTTTTGTCTTCCTGTCAGTTTCCCAATACTTCAAAAGACATGTTGACGTAAGCAGCACTTTCTTTATATCTTCAGTGCGTAAGCTTACTTGATCACGGAATTAGGAAATATGATTTGTTGAACAAGAATTTGGAAAATAAAACTTTTGCCAAAATATATCACTGTACAATTTGTAGAATTATACAACGCAGACCGCATTATCCCTCCTTCTTTTGCTTATATTTTGTGAATCTGTAGGGATGTCGTTTTTTCGTAAAACCTCTTGGATTATGTACTACTCAAAGTTTGCTAAGCACCAACTATTTGACACATCATTGTGAAATTTGCTTGTGACATATTTGCGATAGTTGTGGTGGATATGATTGAGGAATGTATTGAGATGGTCCCCAGTGTTTACATTAGCTCTCTTGACAGGCAGACTTTTCGTGACAGTCATGGAAAGCGTGTACCCCTAGATTTTCATGATGTTTTCGTGTACCGTCTACATGTACATGACATGTGTAGAATATTCAAACTTTATTTCAACACAAACCCTTGTGATTTAATGATCGAATATGGCAAATGCAAATGTAAGAAGACATTTTTCTGAAGCAGAAATGTGGCGGGCTGTAGGGGTGGTGGAGCAAGGGGCTACCCATCGCCAGGTTGGTGAAGCCCTTGGCGTGCACCATTCGGTGATCACCAGAGCCTGGGCAAAATTTCAGCAGTATGGCACACCAGTAAGACGGCATGGTGGTGGCAGAGACAGGGAAACATCTGCAGCTGAAGACCGGTTTTTGATCATTCAGGCCCATAGGAACCGCTTTGCCACAGCAACCCAGCTTCGCAGTGACCTTCAGAATGCATCCGGGGTAAATGTTTTGACGCAGACTATCCGGGCAAGGTTGCACGAAGATGGTCTCCGATCGAGAAGACCATGTATTCGCATTCCGCTGTCCCAGAACCACCACGAGGCACGTTATGAATGGGCCATGGAAACGATTGGCGACCTGTCCTTTTTACAGATGACTCAAGGTACTGCCTAGACCATACAGACAGGTGTTCTAGGGCATGGAGAAGACCAGTAGAGGGATTCCATGCAGCCAACATTGCTGGGCATGACCGCTATGGTGAGGATCAATCACGGTCTGGGGCGGCATCAGCTGGGATAGATGCACAGAGCTCTGTGTCCTTGAACGTGGTACATTGACTGCACGACGGTATATTGATGAGGTCCTGGATGTCCACGTCAGATTGTATGCAGGTGCAGTGGGTGATAGATTAATTCTGATGGACAATAACGCCCCTCCGTATGTTGCCCATGCTGTCGGGGAGTACCGACAGAGGGAAGGGATTGAGCGTATGGACTGGCCAGCAAGATCCCCTGACCTCAATCCAATCGAACATGTCTGGAATGAGTTGCAGCTTGCAATTTCAGTCCATCCAGTCCAGCCAAGAAGTGTCCAGGAGCTTGGTTCCATGCTGGTCCAAGATTGGAACAACATCTCATAAAGGACCACCATGAACTTGACTGGGAGCATGAGAAGGCGTTGTCAAGCGTTAATTAACAGTAATGGGTCTCATACTCGATAATGAAGCCATACCAGTTCGCTCCGTCAACTTTTTGGCATATTGAAAAATTTCCTCTTTTACCAAAAATATCCATGTTCCATGGTTATTGTATTCAAAAGCTAAAAAATAATGTCAAACACAAATAATATCTTAATTTTTGTACTTAAGTCATTAAAGATATAATTAAATAAAAAATATATACACTTTTCATTACAATATTTCAACCAAAACGTAAAACAGGTAGTTGGATGTACTTGGTGCTTAGCAAACTTTGAGTAGTATAGAATGCTGAAATACTCAACCCAATGCGAACTAAAGTCGCTCGGCTTGCTTACTCCGGTTGGGGGAGTGGACATGATCAGAGCTTTTTCGGCAGAAACTAGGGATGCAAAGAATCGTTGCGGCTCGAAACCATATACATTACTGTGGTCGTTAAGCTGACAGAGAATTTCGACCGGGTCTTGACTTGGTCGCGATCCGGTCGAAATTATCTGTCATCTTTGCTTCCTGCCTCGCCGTACAATCTCACTTGTCGAAAGAGAAATGTTAAAACAATAAATCTGAGAAGATATTTAATGTCTTTTCTTAACCCTTTACCCAACGTAACGGCTAAAACCGGCCAGCGCTATTCTCAAAAATCGCCAATTAATTTTCATTATTTTTTTCATTTTTTGTCTCAAAAACATAGGTTATGACCCCTCGTTGGAACGAGCTCGTCGAGCTCGTTCCAACGAGGGGTCATAACCTATGTTTTTGAGACAAAAAATGAAAAAAATTAGTTATTCAAGATTTTTTTTTGCAAGTGTCGTCTGCTTTTCATGTTAGGTAAAGGGTTAAACCCGGTCTGCATTTTGTAGTAATTTATCTAGGAAATCGATCCCCACCAGGGGGTAACTGGGTTGTGTCCTCGGGCAAGGCATTTTGTCCAGATTGCCCACGAGGGGGTACAGTGGCGTTGTATACTAAAGCGTACTGCACGTCGATGGTACACTTGTCCTCAACCAATGCTAATCCAGCTTGTGTGGCGTTAGTACGATGGGAGAGTCTGACAGTTGCTCGCTGTTGCTCAGTGGTTCTCTCCGGGTACTCCGGCCTCCTCCACCCGTAAACGTTCCGATAAGACGTGATCCTGACTGTCGAAAGTGTCGTTACACCCCAATAAATAAACAATTGATTAAATAAATACATTTAGGGAATCGCGGCCCACTAGAGCAAGTGTCTCGCAAACCACTCGTGGCCTGATCACGAAAAAGGCCGCTTTTGTGATCACTGTACTAGAGCACGTGACTATATGTTACAATGGTATCCTCTATCTCACTTTTATGGTCTGCACCACCCTCGGGAAGTGGAGCGGTGCTTGTTTATTTTGGTTTTGGTAAATACGTTCTGTTTTACTGTTAAAATGGAAGCCCGTAACCAATGTTTGGTGTGGAAGTGCTCAAAAATGGCAACATAGGCAAACAAAAAAAAAACGATGGGCTGAACTTGACTGCATACATACGTTGTGGTCATGTGATAGTCGTAGATGCTGGAAGCGACCGTAAACATAAAAAAACAAGTGCATATGGGTCGCTTCGTTCCCCTATCAAGGGAATGTATCCACCTTCAAATCAAAATATTACTTTTATTATTGACTGCTGACACCTTATAGGCCTCGATGGGACGCCATGCGGAAAACAAGAAATTCCACATTTCTGACAAAATATGACTGACAGAAAATCGTTTTATTCGGAATGCGACTCGATTTATTAAATACGCTTTAGACCTCAAAGGAAATGACAACATACGCTATTACTAAAATCGAAACATAGCTTTGCGTAGATACGTAGCCGTTCGAATTATGTTTGTCTATGTTTGTGTTCCAACCTTTATAAAAAAGATAGCAATAATGCTCACGTGATAGGTGTACCAATGGTCACAAAGGAATTGTCCAAAAACCCTGGTATACAAGGGTGCCTTTGGACCAACCTATGGTAGTCCAGCGTACCTATTAATAAAGGACAATATATCTTACAGTTAAAACTAGAAGTCCTGTCTTGAAATGCGCACAAATAGCACGTCGATCTGCGCGTTAATCTACGCGTTATGACCATAGTAAGGCTTTCAAATTCTGTACATATGGCCTGTGCACAAGCAATGTTTCAGCCAATGGACCTCCGGGTAACTAGGAGGTCCATTGGCAGAAACATTGCCTGTGTTTGATATGAGTAACCAGGAGAACCTGTCGTGCTTTGGATGCCATTCGATATGGCAATTGCGCGCAATTCCTACGCGCAATTAAGCAATTAAGCCTAGATAAGCGCACAGTTCGTGAAAGGACTTCTAGTTTTAACTGTATAATCTGATGTTGTAACGGACTCGGTAAAGATGGTTCCAGAGAAGAGTTATTAACAATGAACTGGCAGAAAAAGTATTTTAAACTATAATTCTGAAATAAATATTGAAAATGTCATCCACGACTGTTGTTAGTCAATCATTCGCATAACACTTCTTTAACCCTTTACCTAGCAGGAAAAGCAGACGACACTTGCAAATACAATTCTTGAATAAATAAATGTTTTCACTTTGTGCGTCAAAATCATAGCCTATGACCCCTCATTGGAACGAGATCAACGAGCTCTTTCCAATGAGGGATCATATGCTATGGTTATGAGACAAAAAATGAAACAAATCATGAAAACTGAAGGGTGATTTTTGTAAATAGCTCTGGCCTGTTTTGACCGTTAAGTTGGGTAAACGGTTATGACACTATTTCCGAA
This sequence comes from Pictodentalium vernedei, assembly GCA_031216915.1. Classification (NCBI taxonomy): domain Eukaryota; kingdom Metazoa; phylum Mollusca; class Scaphopoda; order Dentaliida; family Dentaliidae; genus Pictodentalium; species Pictodentalium vernedei. Next base: position 85,688,228 of record CM062292.1, on the reverse strand, counting down.
AATATTTTTAGAATAACCAGAAATAATTTAACATGTGCCTCATAACTTATGTTCCCCATTGAGTTCGTTCCTGTGGTGGCGTCACGACGATGACCAACTGTGTGGTATAAACCTCATGTATCCCGACTATGGAGGCCCGTGTCACGACTGGTAAAGTATCCCGACTACATCATCAAGACATGCCTTCTTAGAAGGCATGCCTGATAATATAGTTGGGCTGTTTTTATTGGTAAGTCAGAACTATTCGTTAACAACTCTGGAAATGTGTTTATATATACATAGGCGTAGTAGTCGCGACACATGGGCCCTCCAACTTCTTGTTTACTTCATCGTTTCTAATCGGGTATTGCATACATTACAGTCACCGTGGACTGGTGATAACCCACGCGTGGGCAGTGATGTCCATGCATGCGTTTACCGGGTGCGTTCTCTAGTATAATAACACAATTTTACCTTTACGGTAAAAGTGCATAATGCACAGACTCAAACTGGATAGAGGCTATGTTTTGTATATACGAATAGAAGAAAATAAAAAAAATGTATAGCAGTTTTTGGCAATAGTGCTGGCATGTTACGGTCGTTACTTTATGAAATAGACTGTAAGACGAAAAGACATAGCTGCATTACCGCATATTTTCAAGAATTTGAATGTTTATTTTTAATGAATAACAGAGGAAAATTTGCAACCAATCTGTCTTTTGTCTCCCTTATTCTAGCATCCCTTGGCAGTTATGATGCCGTTAAAGCTGTCAACGTATTGACGTGTTAAGCGTACCATAATATTCATTGCAAAACAAAGCAAATCTAATTTAAAACGGATAAACTTGAATTTCATCCTGATAAAATTAGTAAAAGGTTGAACGAACTTCTTCAAACGACGCATAATAACAGCGTTTTTCTGGCGTAAAAGATAATCTCATGAGAAAGGAGCCAACGAAAATTGCTGGCAAATTTGATTTCTACGATAACTCAACACCTTCGTTTCATTGAAATTACGTAATAACCGTGTTAGACTCCGGCGGTCTGATGAAAAAAGCAGTTCACTGTTGGTCTTCGTGTTTACGTATTTAAACTGCAGATGATGGGAGGTGAATCCCACCACAACAGTTTTCCGAAAACACACATTGCGCAAATCTTAATGAACAGAACTAACGACACAATTACTTGTTTCTTGGGTGGGAAAAATTATGTCACAGCTTCTTGTTTCATGGGTTGGAAAGTTGTTAGTTAGTGCCAGTCAATATTAACCCTTTGAACGCTGGTGGTATCGTCCATGCCAGTTCAATGCCAACTATTGGAAGCGTCCAGATTTATTATTTAGGGGAAGACCAATTAATATTTTCAACATGCAGCCATGGGGCTGCACGTTGAAAATATTGATTGGTCTACATCACACATTTACCTTGTAGCCATCCCACTTAATGTCATCAAGACGCAGCTTGTGACCCGGCCGGAAAAACGGTCTCTGGGGTTCAAAGGGTTAATCGACTTTATCACCATCTTCCATTTGATGATATTTGCCCCCTCACGTGATTTTTATTTACAAAACAATAAACAAATGTGAAGCAAACCGGAGAGACAACGATGACGTCACTGTCGATCGAGTCATATTCCACTTATTTTCGAACGTGCAACTCACCTTGCAAACGCCTAAATGTCCATTAGAACCTCTTCTCTTAACGTATCAGCCTCATCCACTCGCGTAATTTACAGTTGAAAAAATACATTTTTCACTGCATTTCAACAAAACCTGGTCATGTGACTCATCAATACCCACCACGAATCAGAGAAAAGGGGAGGGGGGGGGGGTCACACGATATAATTTTGTTGAAAGTTTTTGAAACATTTGAAAAAACAATAATTTGAATAACGCATATAGAATAAACTTATAGTGTATAGCCAGAGGCTCGTCGGTTTCATTCTTAATCCTACTCGCAGAATAAACCTTTTACTTGAAAACACTATACGTTTATTTTGTTTATCCCATAAATCATTTACAGGGTAATCGCGGCGACATCGTGCTATGACTCTCTACAAAACACTACGAGATGTGAGGAGCACATTGGTCCAATTCGATCGACTAGCAAAACTGCCAAAAATAAACAAGGCGCAGTGATACATTTCTGTCTAAAAATAATTCCCCTACAAACATGAGCTAAAGTTGCAAAAATACTTTACTTTTTTAAATGAACAATGTTCCGATCATTGCGGAATTCTCGACGTTTGATTGGTTATGAGTTCGCGTTGTACTTTCTGTGTTAGCCTTCAGCTGCGGTACAACATAAACGTTATGTTAGCGGATGACGTCATTGCACAAGCGACTCAGCTGACAAAGTCGTGGTTGAACGCGCTATCGCATCACATTCATTTCAGCTGAGGATCTAGTTTCTCTATTGTTTCGATTTCGATTTTATTTTGAGGCCCACGATAGGTGCGATAAATTATATTTGTTCATAACTCCACTTGCTTTATTTTATTATTCACAAATACCAAACGTGTGTGTGGGGGGGGGGGGGAGGGGCGGGGGGGGGGGGCGGAACATAGACGTCATTGTGGTGTATTGACTATAACATGGTGTGATGTTTGCTGGCATACACTTGTATGTTCAACCTCGCCGCTATCGCGGCTCGGTAAAACATATAAGTTCCTGACAGCAAACATCACACCATGTTACCATCAATACACCACAATAACTTATAATGTTTATCTTTCTTATTTTCCTTGTGTATTGTTGTTGTGTTTTTTTTCGTCGTCGATTCAACTTGAGTTTTATAAACAAAGCAGACAACACGTGCATTTGTTCATTTACATTTTCCTAATTTAGAAAATGAAACATCACTCTTCATGCCCCCGCCTTTCACAATCGAACTTATATGCTTTTCAACGCTTGGTTTCGATTGATTTACTTTGTGTTTTCTTTGTTAATTGTCGTTCGTTTTATTGTCAGACAGAGTTGAAATGAGTAATATATTCTGAAACTAAACATTTCAACGACTGTCAGCGTTTGATAAACGTCGGTTCATTATGTCTCCCACAAACGTAAAACATGTCATGACAACATGAATGCGGTAGAGGCCAGAGGCCAACAAGTCCGTCTGGACAATAGGAATAAATTCTTTCAGTGTTAAACCTACGGGGAACATTTATCACCCTACTAGCAACTGCTACTTGGTGAATAAAGCAAAACATTATCCAAGGCTTTTATTCTTCGAATAAACGTCCATTTATGGGATAAATATTGATTAACTTTATTTTGACGTTAATATTGTACAATATTTTTGTTATACTTTGGTAATTGTAGTTCATCGTAAGAATTAATATATTGTTCTGCTAAGAATGAAACATATAACGTGGTTCAGACTTACGTAGTACAATTCACATGTGTTCTTTACCAGAAGTTTTCATCTATGATTTACTTTATTAACCCTTTACCCAACGCAGACGATTTCAAAATTTATTATTTTAAATATCATTTTTTAACTTTTTTCAAAAAATGTCAACAAAACCATATCATGTGACCCCTCTTTGGAACGAGCTCGACGAGCTCGTTCCAAAGAGGGGTCAAATGATAAGGTTTGGTTGAAATTTTTCGAAAAATATTTTTTTTTCAGCTACTGAATTTGCATATTACGCGGGCGGATCAGGGCGATTCGTTGGGTAAAGGGTTAATGTTACATTTGGTACTTACTTAACTCTTTTGGCGCGGATTATCCCGAGAAACAGAATTCTCAGCGCGAAATAATTATCAGGCATTTTACTAAAATACGGTTTATTAGATTAAAGAGTTATAATTCTTAAAAGCGTTCCAAGAATCTCATAGTTTTTTTTCAGAATTGGATCATGATTTGTTTTATATATATTTTATGTATATATTGCCGTACATTTTAGTAGGATTTTGTAGGGCCATTCCCTACTGATTTATGTATTCCTGAAGTAAAAAAAAACACAGTAGGGTCTACATTATTAGAGACAATGTGATATAGTCATTTTAAAGTCGTAAAGGTGCCATCTGCAACGCAGATGCGTTGCAGTTGGCACCTTTATGCTTTCCAGTGACAATATAGTTGTTCTTGGATAGAATATAAATCGTGCACAAACAGATAAATGCGTTGACGTTTGATTGATAGCACTTGGAGATGGACACACAGTTGCCTAAAATGTCGACTATAGTTGCCTACCGCGGGTTGACGTGATTTCGACTTTAGCTACCCGTCGCGCCAAAAGTGTTAAACGTTAATTTTAACATAGATGGTCAATGGTCAATCAGCTTTTTTGATGCTGAGTCGTGTTTATGTGAGTTATTTTCTGACAAGGTTTGTGCGCTGCAAATGTTCTACGCCTGATTTGCTTAGTGTTACAGATAGTTACGCAGGAGGAGTGGGTTAGGCATACATCAGTGACATGGACTGTGCTAATCTTCTGTCTGCAGCAAGGCTTTATACCTCGATCCGTGTGATCAAGGTAATAGCTTTACCATTTCTGTTCGATTATCTACACCTAGTGGGTGAAAACTTGTTAACCCTTTCAACTCGATGTGCATACATTGTTGCGTGAAGAAAAAAAATGATAGTGGAGGAACAGACGATATAAAGAGTAAAAAATCTGATGCGAGGCTCAGTAATAATTTAATCCGTAATTTGTCGAGCTGTTGGATTCAATTGTTGTTGAACCTCCCAACAAACCAGAATGGTTTCGCCCTTTTCGCCACTGACAATATTGCCTGAAATGCCTCCCAAGGCACCAGTGTTGAAAGGGTAAATGTACACAACAACCTGGTATAAAATGTTGGTAATCGCAAAAGACTCAGATTTATTTATCTTCAATGTTAATATAAGTTATCTCCGCCAATTCGTATGGTATATGTAGATTTAATGCCTGGTTTATAAACACCGAGCCGCAGGCGTTTTGTCCCGTTTGAAACACAATACAAACATACGCGTGCGCTTATACCCTGGATGTTGCACGCTCTTATATACCTTGGATGTTGGGTGCATCCTTTCCCATGGCTATTTGTCCAATCAAAAAAACGAATTTATCGGGATATAGGGACAATACTGGTTCACAAATTTATTTCTTTGGAGAGCCCCACGAAAAAGAAACACCCAATGAGCAATGCTAATCCTTCTATGAGCGTTGGAGAGGGAGATACCGTTTTCCTCAAGAGGATTCTTTTAACGTTTACACATTGTCCTCCCGTGGAAACCACGAGAAGTGAGACAGTGCTTGGTGTACTTTGGTAATCAAGCCATGGTCAACTTTTCTCGTCTTTCACATCGACTTACGAAAAGGTTATCTCCCCTGATTGCTACGAATTGGCTGGCAAAAATTAACACAAAATGAATGAGGAATTTTTTTTTTCTCAAAATTATATAAAACCTATGAAAGTTATATTCGCTGTGCGCAACAATCCTCTGAGAACAATATATGTGCTCTCCGTTGGAGATATTATCGAACGATTTCATTCGACCAATTTTTTTCCCACGTTGATTGATGCTACTGCTATTTCCTGTATAATTCCATGTAAAATGATAGAAAATTGCATTTTCGTCAACTTTTAGCTGTTAATATATATATATTTTGCTTCATATTAGCAATGCTGTGCGCACACCGATATATAATATGATATTGTCGTATCTAACCATATAGGGGGCGCGGTGGCTCAGTAGGTAGAGGTGCAGGCTGCAAGCCGAGAGGTTCTCGGTTCGAATCCCACCTGCGGCAACCGCGTTGTGTCCTTGGGCAAGACACTTCACCCCCGTTGCCCATGTGGGGGCACGATGACGCCGTGTACTAAGGCGTACTGCACGTCCATGGTACGCATGTCTTTAACCAATCTAACCCTGCCTGTGCTGCAGTGCGGATTTACGATGCTGGGGAGCTGGCAGCTGCTCGTCATTGCTCGGTGGTTCTCTTCGGGTACTCCGGCTTCCTCCACCCGTAAAACTGTCACGGTCATGATTAGCCATTGTGCATAAATGTGACCATAAACATCAATAAATAAATAAATAAATAAATAAATCTAACCTTATAAAAATATGCAAGCTGACATCTCCCCATTTTTTTCCTTTCGATGTTAAAACCAAGAAAAATTGTATTGTAGTAAAAACAGTTAAAACCGCGGTCCGCAATATCAGATATGTTTCCGCGTGAGTATAAATGAAAAGGTGCGATAACCCCTAAGCGCCTTAATTAATTTCTGGTCAACCAGTAAAAAAAATCCTCGTATAACTAAAAATTCATTTTTTGGCTTCCAAAACAAAGGTTATGACACCTCATTGAAACGAGCGCGACGCGCTCGTTCCAATGAGGGGTCATAATCTATATTTTGGAAGCAAAAAACGAAAATATAAAAAAATGGAATGCCGATTTTCGTGTTTAGCGCTGGCCGGTTCATTCTCAGATGATTTCTCCGCTTCCGACAACAGTCCCTGGCGATCAAGATTTCATTCACACCTTTCAGAGGTTCAATGTTAATTGGATTACAGCGAGACGCAAGTATTTACAAGGGGAGATAACTTTCCCAAGACTCAATATCTGTGACGATAAAAAGTTGAGGATGTCTGTTTTACTGGTAAAATGGGACCCAGTCACCACTGTCTGGAGTGAAAGTGCTCTTAAATGGGCAACTAGGGTATAAACTATTGTTCAAACTTGAGTCTCTCTCCATGTTGCGGTCTCAATTAGCCATTGAGCAGAGATATGTGACATTGAACTAAATAAGTGCATACTGTGTTGGTTGTAATGAACCACTGGTTAATTGTTTGGCGCATTGAACATCGGATCGAAAGGTCGCACGTTCATTTTTTGATCCACGACATTTGCATTGTGAAGTTTAGCAATGTAAATAATCCCAACTGCCCAAGTCAACTACACTAGTGGGAGCACGGATGCTCAGGGGTTCTAAGACGTAAAGCACGTTGGTGGTACAATTACACCTAGCCAGTGCTAATCCTGCTTGTGTGGGCTTAGTAAGATGGGGACCACTACCGTTACTCTCTGCTGTCCGATATTTTCCCCTTGTATCCCATATTCCTCCACCTGTAAAACTGGAACACGTTATGACCTGTGCTGTCGATGATATCGCTACACTTTAACCAGCAAACAAACCAAGAGATATTTCTAATTATTCTCGTGAGAACCCCGGGATGTAAAGCAGTGTTTGTTTACCATGTTGACTAAAACAAGCTGGTAAAATTGGACCTGGGACAGAAATTCTCTTACATGGACAGCATGGGTGTAAACGATTGGCTGGACTTTACTTTATATCCATGTTGCGGTCACGATTAGTCATTGTGCAGGAATAAGTTATACCAATAAACAACACAATATACACATTCTTTTTCAACATTTTTTCAGTTCAATTGAAAATATGACAATTGTCCCCCATACAGACGTATTTAAAATGCAGACGTCATTTTCCACTTTGTTTTGAAATTTCGTATTGTTCTTCTTTGTATCATCAGTGTAACGTTCATTGGATAATGTGTCACACTTTTCCTCTCGGGGAATGTGAAAAGAATAAGTTGATTGTTCGCAACTTCACATATGAAACTGAAAAACACGAATCGTATTATAACAATATCACTACCCAATAACTGACCTGGGCGTTTCAGTTTAACACTTCCGCTGCCGAAAGCGACTATTTCACCTTTTTTGTGATGATTATCTGTACGTTCTGGTATGCGCAGATCAAACCGACCATCTGATTAATTGTTGGAAAGGGCTCAAAGAGCCCTTTCCGACACTTAATCAGATGATAGAGTTTCAAATATTTCATAAATTGTATTAAACTTCCTCGCATACAAGCGTACTTAGAGGTCCTCCTTATATGGCTAAAGTGGGCGTGGTAGTGAAAGGGTTAAATGCTAGGTTTGATATTCTGAAAAAATACTATTCAGTAAATTTCTTTTAAATCAACTATTTATATAAAACAATCTGTCCATCAAGAAGAGACAAATATTCTTTGCAGACATAATGAGATTGTTTACGTTAATATTCGAATCAGTTCGCTCTTATTGCAGAGAGACATTCTCTTTGCTGACATCAGTGTCTGTTCGTCCTGCAGGTTTGGTAATTACAAGGGGAGATCACTTTGAGCCAAAATTGCTCCAATTGTGAAAATAGATGTGAATTTATTTATTTATTAAGGTTTAACGACACGTTAACAACCAAGGTCATATCGCGTCGGTGACAGTTTTACGGGTGGGGGAAGCCGGAGTACCCGGAGAGAACCACCGAGCAACGCCGAGCAGCTGCCAGCTCCCCAACATCGTAACTCCGCACTGCAGCACGGGCAGGGTTAGATTGGTTTAAGACATGCGCATCATCGACGTGCAGTACACCATAGTACACGGCGTCATCGTGCCCCCATGTGGGGAGTCAGGGTTAAGTGTTTTGCCCAAGGACACAACGCGGGAGTCCGAATCTATCGTTCAGACGGTCACTCATCCAAGGATTAACCGGGCTCGACGTTGCTTAACTTTTGTGATCTGACGAGAACCGCTTACCGCAACGCCACCGCACCCCAAAATAGATGTGAAAGGGAAGTACTTGTACATATAGGCTGTCGTATTTATTTATTTATTTAATTATTTTTTTTTATTTATCTACTTTGGTTTAATGACATTTTCGACAGCCAGAGTCACCTACAGTGTCCGACAGTTTTACAGGTGGAGGAAGCCAGAGTACCCGGAAAAAACCACTCAGCAGCGGCGAGAAATATCAGACTCCTGAACGTACCAACTCCGTACAGGCAGGGTTATCATTCGTAGAAGGCAAGTGCACCATCGACGTGCAGTACGCCTCAGTACACAGCGTCACCGTGCACCGTGTGAAATCGGGATTAAGTGCCTTGCCCAAGGACACAGCGCAGTTGCCCCTGGCGGGGATCAGTAAATGGACATACGTGGTGATTTGCAGTGCATCCTGTATTTGGAAGAATTACAATCACACAATACGAGTGGTAATGATAACACCATGCTAGTGAACACTTCGTGTAAGTGCCTGCGAATCAGACTTTTTGTTAAACTAAATCCCGAATCGACTCAGGCAAAGGACTTCGAATCGAATCGAATCAAATCGAATCTAACTTCGAATCGAATCTCAACGTTTTTCAATTTGTATATATTAAACCTTCTGACAACAGTAAATACATTGAGTATCAACTCAAGTATAATGTATGCAACAGTGACTCATCTGTATCGGCCATTCGATAAAAAACGCGGAATATTCCAGAACGGAATAAATTTGCGTCGGAAGCGGAACCTCTTAGCACTCTTCTTCTATCATCAGGTCTCCTGTACAGGAGGGGGAGTGGGTTGAAACCCCCTCCCCCTCTTGTACAGGAGACCTGATGATATAAGAAGAGCTGAAGGGAAGGCACTTGATAGGATTTTGAGGACATGTCGAAGAATCGAAAATATCCGAATCGGTAGGAATGGATTCGAATCGAATTTAGGGACGATTTCGAATTGAAACGAATTTCGAAGCTGCGCAGGACCCTAACAACTTTGAAATGAAATATAATCAATAGTTTCCTGTCTCGATTCCGGCTTTATTGTTATTTTTAGCAAGATGCGGAATGATTCGTTGTGAACGAATTATTCCGCAATCAGCTCGAGAAATAAAATCGGATCCAAATCGAACAGCGCAACTATGTTTTTTTTTTAAATCCTTTTCTGCAAATCCATACACGAATAATTTAAACGGATTGAATCTTTCCGACCAGAGAAAACAGTATGTGTAATTATTTAATTATTTATTTATTGGTGTTTAAGGTCACATATTTATGCGCAATGGCTAATCATGACCGTGACAGTTTAACGGGTGGAGGAAGCCAAAGTACCCGGAGAGAACCACTGAGCAACGGCGAGCAACTGTCAGCTCCCCAACATACTAACTCCACACAAGCAGGATTAGCACTGGTTGAAGACAAGTGCACCATCGACGTGCAGTACGCCTAGTACACAACGCCACCGTGCCCCCACGCGGACAATGAAGATGAAGTGTCTTGCCCAAGGACACAACGCAGTTGCCGCAGGTGGGATTCGAACCGAGGACCTCTCGGCTTACAGCCTGCACCTCTACCTACTGAGCCACCGCGCCCCCAGTATGTGTAATTTAAGCAGAGTGCAATCGATTTCCGTCTGATACGATGAGACTCTGGCTGTTGACGATGTCATTAAATCGCAATAAAGAAACAATGAAATACCGAGAGAGAAAAGGGCGAGGATTATTTTTATAATACAAACTTCGGGAAAGAACAGTGAAATATGATAGTCTAGAAATTATGTAGAATTAATTGTTAGGAGGTTTACCTACCTTTTGCGTCTATGACATCGAATATTAAATTTACAAACTCTGTGTGCCATTTAAAATCCACTTCCCCATCAAGTGATGACGTTGGATATTCTCCGTTGTCCTGCCGTTTTGAAGCCTCTAGAAAATCGCTCCATAAACAATACCATTCAGTTTGGTTAAGCTAAAATGTAGAGCTGAAACGGTTAAGAGGTTTTCTTGATCGATTAATCGCATGGATTAACCTTGGTTACCGATTAATCACTTGTCCAAATAGATATCTGAATAATTGCCTTACCGTTGATGATTTACAGCATGAACCCTTTACCCAAAATAACAAACAAAACCGACTAGATCTATATACAAAAATCTCCATTCAAATTTATTATGTTTTCAATTTTTGTCTCAAAAACATAGCTTATGACCCCTCATTGGAACGAGCTCGTTGAGCTCGTTCCAATGAGGGGTCATAAGCTATGTTTTTGAGACAAAAATTGAAAATCTTTAATAATTCATGAATTTATTTTGCAAGTATCGTCTGCTACCCGCAATGGGTAAAGGGTTAAGAATGACCATTTCCAGCGCCTAATACAGTATGATGATCATGCAAGTAAACAAGTATGTCAGCAAGTAACTTGCATGCTTTACTCTGTCTCAGATACTTTATGTGAGTCAATGTGACAATGTGTGCCTGTTATGGAGCAAGTTTGTTCCATTGTTAACCATATAATACAGTAGTTCAAACGTAACTGTTAATCGATCAATTACTTTTTGGATCGACCAAGATGTTGATCATTGATTAGTCGATTAATCGGGTAAACGTTTCAGCTCTACTAAATGAAGATCAGTTTTTAACATTCGTTATACTTTACCCAATATAGCGACTAAAAACCGATAGCGCTATTCACAAAATCTCCACTCAATATTTTTTGCCTCAAAACATAGCTTATGATCCTCATTGAGCTCGTTACACTGAAGCGTCATTTCCCATGTTTCTGAGGCAAAAATACCTTTTTTTTGTTGTAATGTTGCGAAGTGGGACCTCGGGTTAATCAAGCTCGAACGAAGAGCTATAGCTCTTCCATGAAAATAATAGCAGCAAAAGGACGGTTTTCTATTAGCCGATAAACTAAGAATCCGAGTATAGAAATACTCTGACCTACATACCGACTGACCTACACTCGGTGGAAGAACTGATCAGAGATAACGCCGGAAGTCGAGTTTTATTTGTTAAATATCACGGGCGGAAATCTTCGAATTGGTAATATTGGAACTGTCATAGCTATCATTAACCCATAAATCACACCCCACAACAAACGGGCATTCACATAATGCTGAAGTTGCAGAATTGTAAATTCTATCACACAATTCCGCCGGATAACTGAATCCCGGCGGAATGTGTTTGTGGAACAACCCCTCGAAAGACTGCATGCAGATTGCCGACAGTATACATGGCAGTACAAGTGTCTAACAATGGCGCCTGCCATGTCACGGGGGCTTTCCCTAACCATTCCGCTGGCTGGTAGTCGCGTGATCAGGTTTGGCATTAAAAATCTAGTGGATGTAAGCACCGATTGCTGGATGTTTAGGGGAGTTGTCTCTGGACTCCCGACGAGCAAGTACCTTCCTACAAGAAGTAAGATGGATGCCGCCATTGTTGCTATTAGGTATGAACTTTGACTGTAAATTTTACTTTATGCCAGAGATAACGATGGTAGTTGAGTTTTATTTGATATTAAAAATCGTAGATAACTGGTAAACTGGTCTTCATTGTGCTGAACACGACAAGATCGTGAGGTAACCAACCTGAACCCAAAATCTGGAGCCTGTGTCTGATATCGTCTGGTAAGGAATCACAAAACGCCACGGGCTGATGGGACTTCGCGGTTGATGGGGCTCTGTAGTTCTCTCAGTAATCACAACACTTGGAGTCAAAATTTACGATCGCAAATCAATAGACTTTTTACTTAATTCCGTAACAGACGTATATTTATATTGGTGCCGTGGCTGCAGATTTTTCAAAATCAGTACCCAGAACTATGTACCCGTAGGCAACGACGTACCAGTATCCAGCGACTCAACGGAGCTCTCTACAGAAGCTTGCTGGAGTACCTTCAACCGTACAGGTAACAGACAGTGATGGAACGCAGTGGTGGAGCAAAAACACGCAGCGGTGGAACAAAACAAGCGAAACGCGAAATAGTGTTGCGTTAGTAGTAGTGTGCGATAGTACAAATTGTGAAGTACTCGCGAAAAGTGCAACTTCCAGGAAGGAGGAACGTGGTGGAGCAACTCTACAAGCAGCCAACAAAACTGTAAGTGTAACATATTTGATATTTTGCACATACTATCAGCAGGAAAATGGATGAAATTAATGTTAGGCAGAGGGCAGAGGCTCTTGTAGGCCAGCAACTTCATGAAATGCTGCAGAAGCTGGACGACGTTACCGCACGTCACCACGTCGCCTGAGCGCTAGAATGTTCTATGTCCCCTATGGGACATAGAACATTCTAGCACTCAGCCAACGACCAGCGGCTGTTGGATGCTGAAAGGGCTGACCTGCAGGGACAAATGCAAGCACACGAACGTGCTTTGCAAGAACAAAATGCAAATCAAGCACAAGCTTTTCAGGAACAAACCCAGGCCCTTCATCTACAGATGGTAGAACTACAAATCCAGCTTGCGAACATGAAAACGAGGGAGGACAGTGAGCAGGAGGTCACTGAGCTTGATTTAAGCGATGCTAACAGTGACATAGCCGAGCAGGCTATCACTAAAATGCATAAAACCATTTTGGCAAGTAGCAGAAATGCAGCTACTACAGCTCACGCAAAGCAAACTCAGGCCCTCCACGCCCATATCCGCAGATTTGACCGAAATCCGAAAAATTTTCGTGCTTGGATTAAGAGCTTGAAGCTATATTGGGCAACTAATAACATTCCACCGTCGCAAAGAAAATTCATTGCTGCTCAAACCAGCGATCATGTGGTAAATGATTTTATCATATGACTCGTCCGATTTGTTCACTTTAAAACATTTGATATTTTGTTTTCATATTAATCAGTGATAAATAAAGCCTTCCGGCAATTTCAGTGGTCAATTTCAAAACTAGACAATTTGATTGGCTGAACAAAATAAAACTGGGTCACATTTTCATAATTTGCATAATTAGAGTAGGGAGCTTTCATTGGTCAATTTCAAAATTGAACAATTTGATTGGCTAAACAAAATACAACTGGGTGACATTTGCATAATTTCAGTGGGGGAATTTACGTTACCTGTCCTATTTAGGGTGGGTTATATTGTATTAATCTTTTACCTACAAGAAAAACGCCATTCATTTGTTTTTTTATATTTTCACTTTTGTTTCCAAAACATAGGTTATGACGCCTCATTGGAACGAGCTCGTTCCAATGAGGGGTCATAACCTATAACCTATGTTTTGGAAGTAAAAAATGAAAATTTTTAGTTATACAGGGATGTTTTTTCCAAGTGCCGTCTGCAACTCCAGTTAGGTGATGGGTTAAAAAAGTCATACTAAGTGGCTAATTTGTGCGTGTGTGTGTCATATGATAAATAGAATATGAAATGAGTGTTTTTCCATATAATGTTTATGAAACTCGTCCGAATTTTCCGTTTGGGCTCGCCAAAGGCTCGCCAAAACGGCAAATTCTTAGACTCGTTTCATAAATATTATATGACAAAAACACTCATTCCATATCCTCTGTTTATCTTGAGGCATATTGAACACATCCCCAAGGTACGGTGGGAAGAGCTACAGAAAGAGCTCAAAGTCAGATATTCAGAAATAATTGACAAAAGCATGGCGAGAAGTTATTTGCGCCATATGAAGCAGGAGAAAAATGAGACCATTGTGTCCTATGGTGAACGATTACTCGACCCCGCCAAAGACATGAATGGGAAGCAAATCGACGTTTCCTCCGAACAGAAAATGTTAGCCGACTATTTCACTGACCGGCTGTGTGAGCCCCACATGCAATTGAAATTAATCACAAAAGAGCCCAAGATGCTCGACAAGGCCATGGCTATGGCGATATTTGAAGCAGGTGTAAAACATAAAGATAAAGCCCGGGGAGAAGCAGGAGGTGTACAAAATTAGGAATATCCAAAAAGGGATGAGCAAATTCAAAGCCGTTTCGGCAGGGTCAGCAGTATAGGCAAGGTCAATCGAGATACCAAAATTAACAGTATCAGAATAAAACGTTTGTTCAGCAAAGGGTTCATCATTACCCCAGACCCATGTGCCATCTCTGTGGGAGACCAGGGCACTACAAACACGATTGCAGAGTGAAAATCGTGAGGCAGGTAAGAACAGTAGAGGCGCAGGCCCCGCCCCAACAACAACAAACTCATGCCGATGGTGCAGGGCAGACTAGGTTCAGTTCAGGAGCTTGTTGTCGCTGTGGTCAGTTAGGGCATTACGCAGCCTCTTGCAGAGTTAATTTTAAACTAGCAGAACTCGGTCCTTTTATGGTAAAGGTTCGAGTCTCCATCAATACAGTCACCCTAAGAAAATGTCAAAAGTGCAAGGAGATACTAAGACCAGACTGGAATTTCTCAGGTGCATGAATTCTTAGTCTTAGATGAACTTAATCGAAGTGTATTACTTGGTTTAGATTGGATCAATGATAATGGAGTGAACATTTACTTTGAACTTAGAAAATTAAAATTACGGGGACAGCTTATACCCATAGTAAAAGACTTACAAATTAGTTGTTTGACTAGATTGGTGAGTCAAATTGAAATTAAACTGCAAAACACTTGTGTCTGTACAGCGAAGGCCATAGGGGCCTGCTCAACCTTTGGCTCTGATTATTTAGAACATCATGGTTTAAAGCAAGGTTACATAGCTGAACAACCAGGCTTACTTGTTAGTAACAGTCTGGTGAGTAACAATGAAGGACATGTTCCTGTGTTGGTAGTGAATAGCACTAACAAACATTATACATTAAAGAGGGGCTGTATTGTGGGAAAGGTAGAACCTGTAGTACAGGATAAAAACTTAGTAGAAATGGAACAAGTTTTGAGAAGATTAAATTCTGATGGACCAAAACAAGAGAATGAACTTGATGAAAACGATATCAAGGAACCGGCTGATAAACAGGACATAACTACGAACTTACTCAATGAGAATAGAGATTTATTTGTGCGAAGTGATAAAGACTTAACCCAAACAGACACAGTCACCATGAAGATTGATACAAGTGACGCCAAACCAATTAAAAGCAGACCATATAGGGTACCACTTACAAAACGAGAAATTATGGATGATGCGATTCAGGAGATGCTTGAAGCTGGCATAATTCGTCGCTCAAACAGTGCTTGGAGCTTTCTTTGTCTCTTAGTGGACAAGAAAGACGGCACAAGTCGCTTCTGTGGTGATTTCTGCCCGCTTAATCAAGTAAGCAAGGGTGATTGATGATAGCTTTACCCTACTTAGTGTTTGTAAACACTTTACAACACTTGACATGAGGTCAGGTTACTGGCAAGTCAAGATGGACGAAGCCGATAGACCTAAGACTGCATCCACGTATCACAAAGGGTTATATGGGTTCAATGTCATGGCCTTTGGTTTAATAAATGCGCCAAGCGAGTTTCAACAGCTCATGACCATAGTCCTGCAAACACTAGAGGACTTTTCGCTAGCCTATTTAGATGATGTGATTATTTTTAGTAAAGACGAAAAGTCGCATATTGCACATATTCGGCAAGTATTCAAACGACTGAGACAGCACAAGATGGTATCGAAACTGAACCCACAAAGGTCGAGGTCATAAGAAAATTAGTACCTCCAAAAACTGTGAGCGAGGTTAGAAGTTTCATGGGAATGGCTTCGTACTATAGACGATTCATACCAAACTTTAGCGAGATAGCACAGCCATTGATAGGACTCAGAAAAAAGCATGTTATATTTCATTGGAAAGAAGCCCATCAAAAACCCTTTGAGTGCCTGAAGGAGAGCTTGACACAAGTAGCACACCTCTCATACCCCAACCCACGAAAACCACGAAAACCCTACGTGGACGCTTCTCATTCGTGCATAGGGGCAATGTTAGTTAACTCAGCCTTGTCAAGGTGAGGAAGGTCAAATTCCAGGTGTACCAGATGAGAAACTAATTATATTTTTGTCACACAAATTAGGTGACACACAACAGAAGTGGTCAAATTTTGAAAATGAAGCTTTTGCCATATCCCAAAACAATGCAAAAGTTCAAAGGTAGGCTTTGAAAATAGCTAGTTATAATTGCAAAATTGAATATTTACCAGAAAACAAAACACCTGTGCTGACTTGCTGTCAAGATTACCCAAAGGAATTGCAAATGCAGATCCAGATTATCAGATGGATCAGGTAGAAACTGAGAAAACATTAAGGGTGGGAGTGGATAAATAGTGATAAAATTAACCCTAAACAGTACGAACATGCCAATGTTGAACAGAAAAGCTCCCCTATGGAGCCTCAAGAAATAAATTACAAAGACTTAGAGATGAAAGTGGAGCAAGAAAAATATGTTAGACTGATGGAAGTGCAGAAGAAATATTTGAGTGATAATACCCCAGCTAACATTAGTAGGTGCTTAATGATAAGGGGAATATTGTACTACATAAGTGCTACCGATGACAACCCCATGGTGAGGTTGCACATTCCCAAACACTTGCAGGGTGATGTACTCAGACAATACCATGACGACTTGGGACATTTGGGAATAGACAAGGTGTTCTGGAACACTAGCAGGAAATATTATTGGCCTGATTTATATAAAAAAAATCTACCAGTATGTAGAAAAATGCCTTATATGCAGGGCAAGAAATACTAAAAAGGTGACTTTACCTTTGCAAGAAGCAGACAGACCGTCTTATCCATTTGCAAAGAATTGCTTTGGATGTGAGTGGACCTTATCCAACGCCTCTGTCTGGAAATAAGTACATAGCCACTTTCATTGATTTTTTGGGGATGACCAGAAGCGTTTCCAGTCCCTGATAAATGAATAGAAACAGTTGCAAATTTGTTGCCCGATCAAATTTTCCCAAGATTTGGATGTCCACTTGAACTATTAACTAACAATGAGTCAGAAAGTTGCAATGAGGTGATGAAATATTTGACTTCAATATAATTTACAGGAACAGAGATCAAATGACGGGTGGACTTATCAAATATCATGGGGAAAATTTAAGTTTGGCTCCCCAGGAGTGGGAAATGCCTGAGTTAGAGTGAGACACAAGCATAGATATGTAGCACACCCAGCAGATAGCAAAAGTAGTAGCAGTAGTGACGACGAGGAGCCTATGCCTTCTCTAATCAGAAGTGAAAGACAAGTTCAAAATAACTCATCTTCTGAGGAAGAAGGGATACCAGTGGAAGAGTTACGTAAGAGATTAAAACGTTTCCCGGGAGCAGAAGAAAGCTGCCCAAGCCTCTACATCGGCACAGGAGCTGATGGAGGTCAAACTGTTAAAAGTAGAATCACAATCAGAAAATTCTGAGTCAGAATGTTTCTCTGACTGCGGTATCAACCATAGAAACAAAATGAAAGCTCATTTGACCGACGTACAGCCTGCTGTGCGTCCGTCAAATGGGGCAAGAATTGGAAATTTGATTAAGAACATTAGAGCCACCCTTCAAGGGGATAAAGGACAAGAAGTCCGAAGAATAGATTATGAATCCTGGAGCACCCAGAAGTAAATTAAATTATAAAGAAACATTTAACATGCTGTATGACTATGAAGGAGGATAGGATAAGCATCGTGAGAGACTAAATTATATTGACTTATAATTTGACAAGAAATGTAACATAGCGAAGTCGTTTGCTGGCCTGCGCAACCAGTTTGGCAATTTCTCTGTGTTGGAAAACATTCTCGAGTTTTACTGACCGGCCGTAAAATGAGAGAGTATATTGGAACTCAGCTTTGAGAATCACTCATGATGCTAATCCGTGTCTTCCTTCTCGTTGCAGAAGCAAGATGTTGTTAAATTGGTTAGTGGGAAGTTCATTGACATTAACAGTTAGTGGAAGTACAATAATCCGAAATAATGTCATCTTTACAAAAGAAAAAGAAATTTATATGGTTAACAGTGAATGGACAACAATGTATGTGGCCGAGGTGGCCCCGTTCATACATTACGTGAACAAGGTTGACAATAATGTACGATTTGTGAATCAATATTATCAAGATCTTGATACATGCATTATGAAAATATTTGAACAAAACAAGAATAACACTAGAAACAATACGTTATGTTCGATCTTAGTGGATATGTACCTGGAGGTCACGTTCATAAATAATCGCCTCGAACGAGTAAAAGAGGACCTGGACGATTATCGCAAGTTAAAGGGGCATACACCTTCATCACGAAATAAGCGAGGTTTGGCAAATTTCATTGGCGAAGGAATGAGTTTCTTGTTTGGTACCGTCACTGAATCTGATTTGAAGGGAGTGAAAGAAAATATAAGACAATTGTCTGTAAATCAGGCAATAGTGCAAAGTATAAGCTAAATTAAATTAACGTATCGCGCCGTGCAAGAGAACCGAGAATTTATGGCAAATTTATCATGGACGGTATTTCTTTTGCGTGATCAAATGGAAAGTATATCGCAGGATCATGAGAACAGGTTAACCCTTATAGAGCACTTTATGCTGTCCTTTCATCAACTTGGGCCAATGTTGAATCAACTTGAACTAATATTGATAACAACAGAAAAGTATATGGATGATCTGCATGAGCAAATGGATGTGCTTGTAGATAAGAAGATATCACCCAGAGTCGTCAGCCCTACCTTGTTGACGTCCATTTTAACGAACAGTCAGGATAAGCTTGGCGATCATACCCAACTTCTGTTGAAAATTCAGAAAGAGTTATGGCAATATTATAATTTGTTGACAGCTGCGATGGTCTTTGTCGATGATAAACTAGTAATTCTTGTAAAAGTTCCATTGATTAACACAACTTTTCAGTTTGAAATTTTCGAAGTGCAAGCCTTACCTGTCCCATTTATAAATGTGAGTCGAAAAGCATCAACAACTGCAAATAAATTGGTAGCAATTTATCGGTTGGAAGCCGATACATTACTTGTCGACAAACAAAGAATGCATTAAACACCAGAATTAGGTCATGACAAATGCATAGATGATAAGAAATGATTCTTCCCCTTGAAAGGAGCAGTGAGAACGATACACACGACGTCTAGTTGCTTATTAGCTCTGTTTCTTAATATGAGACCTGAGATGGAGAAATTATGTTCAACCGATGTGAAACTAAACATGGATTTACCTTTTGTGACGCGTATTGAGGAGAGACTTTGGTATACCGCTACTGACGTACCATTGCGATTCTCGATTACGTGTCTAAGATGTAAGAACCCTGAAACCACGCCGAATCACACCACTGATCGGTATCTTGGAATTTAATCCATTGTGTATTGCGACTAGCGGCCAACTATTATTGAATAGTTATTTTCATCGCCGAGATAACATTACGTATTGTCTAGTATCCAATGCAGTATTGCCCAATTTCTCGTTTACTCAACGGCAAATTTGGCAACCTGCCTTTAACATATTAAATGTAACGACCTTTGCGATTCCGCGGTCAATTCAACATCTGGATGAATTAAAAGTGGATGACCTACATCAAGAAGTAGACAAAATGCAGTTAGCCCTTGTAGAGCCCTTTGAGGTACCGAAATGGGCATATTTTGTGGGATATATATTTTTAATATTGGGGAGTTATCTATTGATACGCTGTCTTAGAGCGAAGGGCCATGTTAAATTACTCCACGTAATCTTACGATATAGGAATAAACGGAAAAGAACTCCATTTTTTTTTCTGCTGATGTGTGTGTGAAATGTCTAATGTTACATGCAGTGTTGAAGAAAATAACCCTACAGTTAAAACTAGAAGTCCTGTCACGAAGTGCGCTTATCTAGGCTTAATTGCGCGTTGGAATTGCGCGCAATTTCCATATCGAATGGCATCCAAAGCACGGCAGATTCTCTTGGTTACTCATAGCAAACACAGGCAATGTTTCTACCAATTGCCCTCCGGGTTACCCGGAGATCCATTGGCTGAAACATTGGTTGTGCACAGGCCATATGTACAGAATTTGATAGCCTTACTATGGCCATAACGCGTAGATTAACGCGCAGACCGACGTGATATTTGTGCGCATTTCATGACAGGACTTCTAGTTTTAACTGTATCTATACGAGTTTGGGACAACCGACAACTACAGCTATTCCGACGACAACTCCTTCTGATAAATAGTGACAATGATGCGACAATAAGTGAAAGATCGAACGACAAAGACAAAAGTGAGATGCGACCATCCTCAAACGTCCTCGTCTCCATATCAACTGTATCCGTCAGTAAATTACAATGTGAACACCGGAGAAGTGCAAGCGAGCTTACGAGCTCGGGACTCCAGCACCCTGATGACAACTCTTGACTTACATTAATATAACGTTTTAACGTTGAACAATCTTGTTTGTGTTTTCATTTAGTACAATGAGTGACTCAAGTAGTAATGACACAGTAGATAGTGATGAAAGTGAAGCCCTTGGAACAGAGCATCATTGTAAGGGTCAAACGGATGAGGAGAAGGAGAGCCGATTGAGTGATCGGGAAGTAATTTCTCTAACTCCATGTGTAGACACTATATACCCATTACCCTGGGAATATGCTACTTACCAGTACGAAAATAATGGTGAATCTCCACCTAGCGTTTGTCCTCCAACTGACCGAACACCCTCAGTTATAAATAACGTTGTTCAACCTAATACTTATGAACTGAAGTATTTTAAATCCCAGCATACTTTCACATTTGACGATACCTTCGGATGTGTGTACTTTGATTCTCAGAATATTTCAGTCACAGTTGAGATAGAAAGGGATACAGTCTGTTGGTATGACTCTACTAACCCATTCCGCATTATTATGTTTAAATGTCGATCTCGAGTGTTCAATATTTTAAATTGTTCTGATTGTGTGCACGCAGCAATAGGAATTGATCATTCCAGACATGATTATAGGCAGAGTATTCTTGAACTGATTGCTTCACGAAAGGTGGTCTGTAAGACGCCACCCAGTCCGAGCCAACCCATGGGGAAGGTTTCGTAACTGGAGAGCTCGAAGACGAGCTCGATTCAGAACTAATGGACTACCGATACATAACCAGTGTTATGTTTTGTATAAAGTTACCCATCCTGGTTTTGATGGTTGCGTTTTTAATTTTAGGACGGGACCTAGTACCATTTACCGATCCTATCGAGTGCTATCTCAAGTGCAAGAGTTGTAATTATTAACGTTTATTGAACCGAGATATAACTTTGATATCGCTTCCTGATCCTGAAGCCATGAGGACTAATTAACGTCCAGTTGAAGTATTATTATTATTATTACAGTGGTTTAGTAGTTTTTATTAGTTTAAAGTGTTTATTATATTTTCCATAACATGGCGGAAGCAGAAAATAACACTGATAGAGTATTAGCAAGAGCAAGCAGGGGACGTCAATTAAATGCCTTTCCAGGAGCAATGGCTAGTGATCTCTCAGGTAGCTTGACCAAAGCAGAGGTCAAAGGTATGGTAGGACATAAGCTCCGTGACGCCAGGGACCATTCCGAACAATTAGTCTTTGGGTGTCGGCGCCTGTTGTATGGCGAACCAATTCCAGATAAGGTAAAATGGGCTATGCAACACAGAGCATATCAATTACATAATCCACATGCGAGTAAGAAAAATATTTTGGGGGAAGTCACACTCCCAATACAAACGGGCATACACATAATGCTGAAGTTGCAGAATTGTAAATTCTCTCACACAATTCCGCCGGTTAACAGAATCCCGGTGGAATGTTTTTTGTGCAACAACTCCTCGATAGACTGCATGCAGATTGCCGACAGGCTGCATGACAGTGCAAGTGTCTAACAATGGCGACTGCCACTTCACAGGGCATTAAAAATCTCGTAGATATAAGCACCGATTGCTGGATGTTTAGGGAAGTTGTCTCTGGGCTCCCGACGAGCAAGTACCTACCTACAAGAAGTAAGATGGATGCCGCCACTGTTGCTATTAGGTATGAACTTTGACTGTAAATTTTACTTTATGTCAGAGATAACGATGGTAGTTGAGTTTTATTTGATAAGAAGAATCGTAGATAACTGATAAACTGGTCTTCGTTGTTCGTGAGGTAACCAACCTGAACCAGGAATTTGGAATCTGTGTCTGATATCGTCTTGTAAGGAATCACAAAACGCCACGGGCTGATGGGACTTCACGGTTGATGGGGCTCCGTAGTTCTCGCAGTAATCACAACACTTGGAGTAGAAATTTACGATCGCAGATCGATAGACTTTTTACTAAAATTCCGTAACAGTTAAAGACTTTATTTCGTAAGTGTCTTCTGCTTTTCGGATTGGGTTATCGGTGTAAAGGAATAATCATATTTTCAAATCCACAGTTACAAAAACATTTCTTTTTCAATTAACTTCCCGTGGGAAATCCGAAAAGTGGAGCTGTGCTTGCTTATTGTGGCAAACATATTATGCTTTACTGGTAACCGACGATTGTAGGAGAAGAGGTCAGGCAAGGAGAACACAAAATGGCTAAACTTGACTTTATGCTTGTGTTGCAGTCATACAATAGCGATATATGCCCCTGAAGAGACTCTGACCAACAAAGTTAGATGGCGGATAGCCTTTATACGACGACCGCTATAGTGGTTTCTATTTGTTAGTTTTTCATTCGATTTATTTCTTGGTCTGTTTTGAGTGTCATACTCTCTATTCTTGGGACGACATTTGTTTTTTTCTGTCTCTGACATGAATGTCTGTGAAGTACGGCACGAGTTGAACGCGCTCATGTAGCCCGTTCAAACGGCGTATTACATCATAACATGACAGACATCCGAGAAATATGCTGCTGCGTTTTTATGTTTCTCGTCTATTATGACACGAGTAAAGGCCATTTTATACTGGAGGCGAACACGAACGCGACCACTGCGAATTTCGGAGCGACTTTCCGCGCGAATTATCTTTCATACTGAAAGCGGTCATTCGCGCGGAAATTCTCAGTGTTAATAAACAATCCTCCTCCTCCCTCTTGTATACGTCAATTGACCTCGCAATATGATTGGCTGAATAGAATTGTTCGCGCGAACAATTCTCAAAAATTCGCTCTGGGGGCAAACTCCGCGGTTTTCCGCGCGAACAAAAAATGGGCACCGTTCGCCCTTAGTATGAACGTCTCCATTAAAATTGGTGTTAATAAAACAAATGCGACCACCGCGGTCGGAGTCGCGGTCGCATTCGCGTTCGCGTTCGCCTCCAGTATAAAATGGCCTTGAGAGTTTTTGAGCTGGCCCGAAATATTTTGATGCAAAAAGGAATTGTTGTTCGATGCCAAATGAATGTTTTTGGTGCCAAATGAAAAAAAACATTTATCACACACCTATTAATGTAAAACACGGAATTCCCACTGTTCTGCCTGTACGATGAAAAACGTTGTGTCGCACATGTGGTGATACAAAACACGTTCGATTTCGTTTCCAACGTAAACAGAAAAATAAACCAGGTCATCACTGGTCAAATGCACCGGATTCGAGGTCGCTTGGAAATTCCAAGTTCCTCATTTAGATTTGTTTACCCGGGATGTTTAAACAATCAGATTCGAGTCAAAAATCTACAAAATAAAAATAGCATTGTTCCTTAACAAATAATTTCCACGACTGGCCATATAATGCTGGAGTGTTCTAAACGTATAAGCTATTTTATAAGTTTTTGTTGTGTTATTCCGTGCAGTTAAGTCAATATCTAAAGTTCGATCATCGTGACCGTGATTAAAATCAATTTAGGGTTGGCACCCCACCACCTAACAGTGATGTCTCGTTGGTAACGAAGGAAACGCAGCAATTATAAAAATGAAAGGTTCTTTTAGTTCAATTTTCGTGTAGACTGGCTGTTACATGGAAGGTGTGTGATAAATACAGAACCGCACACACTCGATTTTTTGGGACCAGGATATTTCGAGAGCCTTTGGCTCTCGTAATATCCTGGGCCAAAACAATCTTGTGCGATAAGTTTTAACCCATTCGAACGTAAATGCGGTTTTGAATATGTATCGTTGTTTGAGTGCAACAAGAAGCCCCCTGCAATGATAAAGCATTGGATGAATTCTGAATTGTACATTCTGTCGCCTGACAGCGATTTTATCCGAAATAATAAATTACGAAGCCTTTGCTACCTAGGAAAACTATACTCTTGATGCCAAATGCTGGTGGCAACTCCTGTATTTTTTGTGGCAAATGGATTTTTTAGTGCAATTGTCACCATTGGCACCCGGCAGAGTGAACGCTAACGAGTATTCCAACTTGTCCTTTCCTTGCTTAAACAATCAGAAAGAAAACTACTACCTTAAAAGCATAAAAAGGTAACCCATTTTGACATTTTCGGAATATACCGACGGAAAAGTTCAATTTTAGTAATACATTTTTTTTACTCGCAGACCAACTGTAGATAAATTGGAAAGATAGCTACCTCAGTGTACTGTCTAAACCGCCCTTGGTTAAAATTCAGTCAACCATGACCACGTGCGACACGACATGCTTTCAACAGGTTTTTCGACAAATCGTGCACTCCCACGTGCTATAGGCTTGCAAACCATACAAATCGAAGTTTTGAACAGTAAACATCGATTGCACAACATTTCGTTTCAACTCGATTGAAAAGCACAATGCCGTGAATGTCCGAAGCTGATAGGGGTAGGATTATTGCTATAATTATGCAGGGCTTTTCGCAACGTCTCGTCGCCCAGCAATTCGAGTTTTATTGGTCAACTATAGCTCATTTAGTTGGGCGTCTCAGAGCCACAGGAAGATAGGATGACTGACCCAGGGGCGGACGTCTGCGCGTTACGTCGCCAAGTCAAGATAGATGCGTACGTCTCTCACACCCCCGTAACCGATTTCAGAAGGCGATGGAAACAGCTAGTCAGGTTGTAGGCACTCATAGGAGCAGAATGTGTCCAATAGCAGTTAGGATTCGGTTGCGGAAGTTCAATTTAAGGCCACGACGTCCCTACGTTAGTCCGCAATTTACACCCAGACGACGTCAACGTCGATTGCAATGGCTGCGGGCACATGCACCAAATCGATTTCACTCACGCATTATTGACTGACGAGTCTCTGTTCACGTTTTACGGGTCTGATGGACGACAACGGTGCTATCGGCGTCGAGGTGAGCGATATTCCGATGCGTGTTTCAAGGAAAACGACAGATTCAGGGGAGAGTCTATTATGGTTTGGGGGAGGGAATTTCTCATGGCGTGAAAACACCTTTCGTGGTCATCCCGGGCAATCGTAGAGTCGTAGGATATCGGAATCAGGTCCTCGTGCCTCACGTCCTTCCACGTATCCATGAGCGTAACATTACGTTTCAGCAGGATAATGCGAGGCTACACGTTGCTAGGGTTTGTGATGACTTCAACCAAAACAATGTCATAGTTCTCGATTGACCATCCTACAGTCCAGATTTGTCCCCGATCGAGCATTTGTGGGACGAGCTGGACAGGAGAGTCAGGAAGCGCGTCAATGTCCCAAACACAGTCGCTTAGGCCCTTCTTCGGGAGTGGAATAATATCCCACAAATAACCAGAAACAACTCGATGGGGTCAATGGTAAGAGTTAGAGCAGCGACTGAAGCCCGGGGTGGGCACATCCGATGTCCATTTTGAACAGGCAATGCCGTAGGGTACCCACGTTTGAACGTTATCAATGCAAACGCCGTCTGTGTTAACACAACAAAACTCGTTAATATTTAATCAGTAATGACGCAATAACATCAAAATCCAAACAATGAAATAATCATCCATAACACATTTGAAATATTTACCACAGAAAAAAAACTTGTGTTTCTTTTTTTCGCAAGTACAGAAAAACAAATAATCTGGATAGATATACTTACATGCTGCTGAAAATCACTTGACTTATAAAATTTTGACGCTTTCATCAAGCCAGACCAAACATTGTTCAATCTATTTTGAAAAGTCCGCTTTTGCTCCGAGGTACTACTTATTTCCCTTAAATCTGTTATTTTCTGAAATTTTATAAAAAGAATGGGTTAATTATTTCATTTATTACAATTGGAGGTGTGCAAAACAAAACAACAAAAAAAAACCCACCCAAAGCAATGTACAGTACGTGGAGAGTGTGTTATCACTAAATCACCCACAGAGTGGAGATTCCACCAAGGCAATTATTGCAAATTTGTTACAAAGCATAACCAGCAAAAGCAAAGTTCCAGCCAATGGACCTCCGGGTTAAACCCGGAGGTCCATTGGCTGAAATATTGCTTGAACCCGGAGGTCCATTGGCTGAAATATTGCTTGTGTTTTTTGCCGATATGTACAAAATTTGAAAGTTATAGCTTGGGTGATAACTCCACTCCGTGGGTGATTTAGTTATAATCCACTCTCCACGTACTGTATAATATCCCACGTGTCTGTTGCATAACGACGGCAGGGTAGAACCGCCACATCGTTGTAAATTTACAAGGATTACTAATCTGTCTTTACAGGTCACTAATCTGTTTAGGGGCGCGGTGGCGTTGCGGTAAACGATTCTCGTTAGATCACCGAAGTTAAGCAACGTCGAGCCCGGGTAGTCCTCGGATGGGTGACCGTCTGAGCGATCGATTCGGACTCCCGCGTTGTGTCCTTGGGCAAGGCACTTAACCCCGATTGTCCACATTGGGGGGGGGGGGGGGCGATGACGCCGTGTACTAAGGCGTACTGCACGTCGATGGTGCGCATGTCTTCAACCAATCTAACCCTGCCTGTGCTGCAGTGTGGAATTACGATGTTGGGGAGCTGGCAGCTGCTCGTCGTTGCTCGGTGGTTCTCTCCGGGCACTCCGGCTTCCTCCACCCGTAAAACTGTCACGTCCATGATTAGCCATTGTGCATAAGTAACCTTAAACACCAATACATAAATAAATACTAATCTGTTTTTACAGGTTACTAATCGGTATTTACAGATTACTAATCTGAATTTATAGATTACTGTCTAACCAATCACAGTTAACCTCTTACAATACGAACTCTGTGATTGGCTATTGATGCGCCTTCTACCCAGAGCACTGCTGTAAAATTATCTCAGAAAATACTCACTCGTTGATAAAATGGTCTTCCATCCCAATTCAATTTCCACCCCACCAAGAGCTTCTCCAATTTCAAGTGCCGCCCACCAACACTCAAAACAAAGATCATAATGGAACACATGCCAACAAAGCAAAGCGCAGCGTCATTGCGTGTAAATGTATTTATTTATTAGTCCTTATGGTCACTTTTCTGCAACTCCCCCGTGCGAACCCCGGGAAATGAAGCAGTGCTTGTAAATGAGCTGTGTTTTATTGGTAAAATAAGACCCAGCGACCAATGCTTAGGGTGGAGGTCCTCTAAAATGGACAACATAGGTGTAAACAATAGGTTAAACTTGATTTTAAGTCTTTTGCGGTCACAGTTTACCGGAGCTGCAGAAAAGTGACCTTAAACACCAATAAATCAATAAATAAAAAAAATTCACACAATGACGCTGCACTTTGCTTTGTTGGCATGTGTTACATTTTGATCTTTTGTCCATTATGAGTATAGGTGCGCCGGGATTTGAAATGGGAGAAGCCCTTGGTGGGGTGGAAATTAAATTGAGGTGGAAGTTGCCGAGGCAGTAGTAGGATGCAGTGACCGAGAGCGTAACGTGTTGCGCTCGGAGGCTGGAGGTCGCCGGTTGGGGAAACGGTGTCACGACATGGATTCAAATCCCACACTGCTCCTCCTTAGCGCCATGTTCAGGGATTGTGCTATGTTCGTCATATCGGATGAGGACGTAAAAGGCTGTTCCGTGTGCAGTCATTAGTAGCAGATCAATATGCACGTTAAAGAATCCCACTGTGGCTATGGAGATAAAGTCCACCAAAATTCCCTGATGCACCACTACATAGTGCCACTAATATTGGTTAACCCGTGGTGGACCCTCGCTGTGGGTTTCTTAGGGTGCTCCGAAAAGTCAACGGAGGAATTTACGAAAAATACCTGAGTGATTCTTATGTTCACACAGGGTGCTCCAAACAGTCAACGGGGCGATTTCAGTAAAACAATACACGGTTGAAGGACGTTTTGCAACGAGGGAATATTTTCTTCTTTGATTTTATGGCAGTGCTTTGGATAGAAGTCGCATTTTTCGTAAGGGTGAGCTTTTTAAAGGGAGTAATGGCCGCACAGCTAAGGTCATGTCGTGTTGGGAAGTAGAGGTAGAGCTTGAAATCCAGAGAGAACCACCCAGCAACCGTCAAAATCGCCAACTTATTAACACTAGAAGGCTGGTGGGAGGCACATGCACCATTGAAGTGAAGTACCTCTTAGTACACCTCGCCACCGTGTCACTCTCTCTGTGATATTTACAAGGCAACACTTGTCCGGGTGGGCGGGAGACGATGTAGGTGGGGCAACATTTCTCATTGGAGGGTGGCAGAAAATGTGTGTACTGAGATCATTTGGAGGTATCGCTCTTTTTGTGAGTTATAGTGAGGAGATGGAGAAGGCATTCGTTGTTGTGGTACGTTTTTACAAAGCTTCGTGCATTATAGAAGCGTTTTTTGGGAGGGTGGGGGGATTTTATCGCAACATAATTTAGGTACCCTGCGCAGCTTTACAATATAGTCCCTCGCCACGAATGAATTATTTCACGTAACCAGTCCAGTCAAGCGATTACTCTGTTTATTACTTTTCATTATTAACGATAATTATGTTATTTAACCCTTTACCTAACGTAACGGCCAAAAACGGCCAGCGCTATTCTCAAAACTCTCCAATTAATTTTCATTATTTTTTTCATTTTTGTCTCTAAAACATAGGTTATGATCCCTCATTGGAACGAGCTCGTCGAGCTCGTTCCATTGAGGGGTCATAACCTATGTTTTTGAGTCAAAAAATGAAAATAACAGTTATTCAAGAGTTTTGTTTGCAAGTGTCGTCTGCTTTTCATGTTAGGTAAAGGGTTAAAAAAAAGCAACAAAAAAACATGATGTCCCCATTTCACCCACTCAAAGCGTCTTCGTTTGCGCACACGGATATATGGCACAATTTTTGATTGCATAATTCACTTATGAAGTTATTGTTTATAATCAAACCCGGAAATCCCAGTAAATCACACTTTGGAAAGTAATAAAGATTAGAAACCTGTAAATACGGATTAGTAATCCGTGGAATAATCTGTAAAAACAGAAAACAGATTAGTAATCCGTGGAACTTTACAGTGACGTGGCTGTTCTGCGCTGCTGAAAATAACAGAGTGACTGACCTAGTATGTTTCGACAAGTATTCAATAATCTGAGATATTTTATTAGCAGATAGAACACAATGTAGGATGAATTTATTTTTAGCAAACCTGTGGATCGACAGCAGTAGAACTTCACTAACCGGGTGACGTTTTTTAACTGGTTGAGGGCTAGATTATTTTTGGTGATCTGAATTTGCTTTTCAAAGTTTGTTTTATTACAAATTATTGGAGAGTGCCTACAGGCACTCTCCAATAATTTGTAATAGAACATATTTTAAAAACAAAATATAACTTGCATTTGACTGAATATGAAACATGAGCACGAAAACATTGGCTTTTCCTCTGGCACCCCCATTTTTCTGAAAGCCATGATAATGGCTTCTAGCACTCAACCAGTTAACTAAAGAACATTGGAACATTGTTTACTGAAATATTCTCTGTATTTTGTACTTGACTGTGATTATTATTAGTCAGACAACACGCCCGGGGTGTCACTAAGGGGGACTTGGGATGACACTCCCAATAATTTCCCTTCAGGACATTTCAGTCAGAATGGAGTTTAAATTTTTCTCTTGTTAGTAATCGTGTACTTTCTTAACCCTTTACCTAACATGAAAGGCAGACGACACATGCAAATAAAACTCTTGAATTACTATTATTTTTTTTTTCAATTTTTGAGTGAAAAACATAGCTTATGACCTCTCACTGGAACGAGCTCAACGAGCACGTTCTGATGAGGGGATCGTAAGCTATGTTTTTGTCTGAAAAAAATAATGAAAATTGAATGGTAATTTTTTTGTGAATATTGCTGGTCGGTTTTGGCTGTTACTTGGGGTAAAGTAAAAGGCTATATTGTATATTTAGACTTCACAAACGCAGTTGGTCACACAAATTGAGGTCTGTAGATCCGGATTCAAGCTATTAGGGTAGGGGTGGGGTGGGGCAACATGACCAATCATGAGTACCAGCCTGGTACGTGTAAATTAAACAAAAAGGTTATGTCACGTCTGCTGCATACATATTTTATTGATTCCCAAACACATTTCCAAGAAACCTTGCAGTTTTTGTTTTTAACTATAATCCGACTGACTATTATACTATCTACGTCATTAAGACAAGCTTTCTACGAAGGCATGCCTTAACCCTTTACCTAACCTGAAAAGCAGACGACACTTGCCCCAAAAATTCTTGAATAACTAATTTGTTTCATTTTTTTTGTCTCAAAAACACAGGTTATGACCCCTCGTCGAGCTCGTTCCAACGAGGGGTCATAACCTATGTTTTTGAGACAAAAAATGAAAAAAATGATGAAAATTAATTGACGATTTTTGAGAATAGCACTGGCCGGTTTTTGTCGTTGCGTTGGGTAAAGGGTTAATGATGTTGATAGAATATCAGCCAGTCGCAACTTAATCCATCACATTTTTGATAAATCGGGTTTGCACCCCCATCAGTAAGCTTCCAGGCGCCCCCACCCCTACCCACACAAGCACATGAGCGCGCATATTTGGTATCGTTTCTCTTTGAATATAAGTTTCCTGAAGTTTGAGTAATCCTTTTCATGAAGAGGCAACGGTAGTTCATGTTACTGTAACGGGTGTGAAACTTGACCTTGCACGAAAGCTAGAGGGTGCACCATCTTACGTGATGTTTTCTCTGACGTCAACAGTGTGTTGTAATGGGTAAAGACATAGAGAGTAAGACTTCCATAGTCTCTCTATAAATTAATATATATGCACTACGTATCAGTTCAATGACATCAATCGTAATGTTCTATATTCGTTATTGGGCGTAGGCCAATTAATATTTTCAACGCACCCGTTTATAGTTGCAGTGAACTTGCTTTATCGTGTTTATACGAAGCACAGACATTCTTCTGGAGCAATAACTTTGAAAAATATTTGAGTCCCAACGGTACGGGTATGCCAAACGAGGCTCAAACTTCATCCTTGACTCCACAGTGAAAAAAATTCTTTCACCCAAATCTTTAAAAGGAATATAAACAGAAACATATGGAAAAATTACTAAATAGCAGAGAGAGAGAGCAAAAAGGGTTATACATTTCAAATTGTGATATATTTCTAGTATCTTTGTATTCTATACATTAAATAACATTTCCCGAGAACTATTGTTTTGGTTTTAGCAATAGAGATGTTTAATAATTTAACTTTTTAAGAATATCTTTTTTGGGCTGTCATTATCATCACTGTGAGGTCCAACCTCGACAAAACTAACATCAACGCTTCTGTCCGTTTGTGATATTTATAACATGCCTGTTCTATGTAATCCCCATCTGTAGCAACACTAAACCACGCGGAAAATGAAAATCTGTTCCGCACATATGTGCGGAACGGAAATCGTTGACAGACTATTTTTAAATAGAAGCGAAATTTCACTGGAACTTTCTACAAATCGTGCAACGCAATTACAATTTGAATCGCTGGTGAGGCACATAGAACACACTGGGACTCAGGGGACGAAATAGTAACATGGGTTCTCGCAAATTTGGGTGACGATATGTTGTCTTTGTTGATAGTTGTCAGATGACTTGCTGAGTGTCCTTCTGAGAATTGTTTTTCTACACGCGAAGGTTTGTAATAAACACAGAACGACACACGCGTTCCTGCGACCTCTCGTTTTATCCTTCCGCGTTGGCACTCGTGACATATCGATTAACCCATTCACACGCGTGTGTCGTTCTGAGTATATATGAGCTAAGGCCTGACAATTTCATATGGAGTGCCACGGATAAATAATATTTGAGACTTTTTAAAATATGTTAATGAATCGGATGTAGACAAAACCTGATATGTTGAGTTTTTGTCTAGAGGGTATGGTGGGTCATTTCAATCAATAATATTTTATGTGACCGTATTTAACTCAATACAAGTACCATTATGTTGAAAATGACCCAGTCATATGGATACTCAGATATGACCCCGGAAATTTGATCCGAATGGAGTTTATTTTGAGGTAGCATCGTTTTGGTGCACACATGCATACTCTTCAAATGCTTCAGTTGCATTGAAGAAGAACTTTTTTTTATATTTTTGTTCTCCTTGTTCATCAAACAATATGTACTCTGACTGACACTTGTTTTAAGCCTTTAACCAACGTAACGGACAACACCTCTCAACGCTATTCTCAAAAAAATCATCGTTCAATTTTCATTTTTTTTAAAAAAATTTTTTTGTCTCACAAACACAGCTTATGATCCCTCAATGGAACGAGCTCATGGAGCTCGTTCCAATGGAGGGTCATAAGCTATGTTTTTGACGCAAAAAAATGAAAAACCATAGTTATTCAAGAATTTTATTTGCAAGTGATGTCTTCCTTTCGTGTTATGTAAAGGTTTAAAATGATCATAACTTTATCAATTGCATCACATTTAGAAAAGAAAAGGGTTGATTGAAAAAAACCGTCATTGGGGTTTCTCAAACAATCGAGTCCGGTCATTAATGAAATTGTAGTGTCTCTAGTGGTTTTCTCTTGATATCTGGGCCAAACACACACCGGGTAATATCACAGACTGGTATAGTGGACAATAGCGTTCTAAAAAAACCTTCATCCCAACATGCATCACGATGACTGTTTTCAGATTTCATCCGTTTCATTAACATTTTTATAAAACATCCACTATTATTTCGTTTATGCACAATATATCACATATATACCACAAAAGGGAGACAACTGTGACATTGTTTTCTTGTAGATGTTGTGCCTCCTAGCTACAAGATAAAGTGCCTGATTGAATATTTAGATTTTAAAACAATTGTTTTGGAGACATGAATAAAAAAAAAATTGTCCAACACGATTTTCGCCAAATCATTTCTAATTACATTCCCCGGAAAGTGCAAATGACGGAAGAAGTAAATTGGTCGAGGGGACAAGAGGTAAAACAACTGTCCATTTGACTTGGACATGCTCAAGGCAGCTCATCAAACTGATGGACTTGCTGATACACGAGGCAAGTCAGCGTTTTCACTGACGAAAAACAAGAGGCTCCAGGGGGC
The DNA here is from genome assembly GCA_031216915.1 of Pictodentalium vernedei. NCBI lineage: Eukaryota > Metazoa > Mollusca > Scaphopoda > Dentaliida > Dentaliidae > Pictodentalium > Pictodentalium vernedei. Next base: position 85,654,579 of record CM062292.1, on the reverse strand, counting down.
CTGAAGCGCTCACGTTGAATAGAACACAATATAAACTGAGTCCCAGAATGAGGTGTCAGTTTAGCCAATTGCACTATATTTTTGATTTGGCACCTAAAGATCTTCGTTAGCTGGAACATTGGCACCAAAAAAGTTTCTTTCACTTGTGAAGGAAAACCATTGTGGCAGTTAAGAGCACGGACGATGGCGAAAGAAAAAAAACATATTACTTCTTTTATGAATACAATGTTAGAAATTGTTGGACAAACTTTTAATGTTTATTTTTATTAAGGTTTAATGACACTTTACCAGCCAAGGTCATATCGTGTCGGTGAGAGTTTTGCAGGTGGAGGAAGCTGGAGTACCCGGAGAGAACCGCCGAGCAACGACGAGCAGCTGCCAGCTCCCCAACATCGTAATTTCGGGCTGCAGCACAGACAGGGTTAGATTGGTTGAAGCCATGTGCACCATCGACGTGCAGTACGCTTTAGTACAGGGCGCCATCGTGCCCCCAGGTGGACAATCGGGGTTAAGTGTCTTGCCCACGGACATAACGCGGGAGTCTGAATCGATTACTCAGACGGTCACCCATCCAAGGACTAACCGGGCTCGATCTTGCTTAACTTCGGTGATCTGAGAGCATTTTTAGGTTACCAAATTTACGAATGGCAGTATTTAATAAGATGAGAGGTCCTCGGTTCGAATCCCACCTGCGGCAATGGCTAATCATGACCGCGACAGTCTTACGGGTGGAGGAAGCCGGAGTACCCGGAGAGAACCACCGAGCAGCTGTCAGCTCCCCAACATACGAACTCCACACGAGCAGGGTTAGCATTGGTTGAAGACAAGTGCACCATCGACGTGCAGTACGCCTTAGTACACAACGCCACCGTTCCCCCACGCGGGCAATGGAGATGAAGTGTCTTGTCCAAGGACACAACGCGGTTGCCGCAGGTGGCAGGTGGGATTCGAACCGAGGACCTCTCGGCTTGCAGCCTGCACCTCTACCTACTGTGCCACCGCGCTCCCCTCCCAGATTGATAGGAAATATAGTTGATTAGTTTTCTGACGTATCACAAGCAACTTTCGCATCGTGCTCCGTGTAAAAAAGGCCTTAATTCTGATGCCAGATATATTTACATTTTTACATTTCCAATGCAGTGATGACACGGAAGAAGTAATCAGCGCAATGTCATTTCTGTGAAGTACTCTTACTTTAGATCCCTTATCATTTTTCCATCAACATGTACCTGTACGCCGTAAATAACAATTTATTCTCTCATTCTAATGCACCAAAAAGAAATAAATGACAATAAAACATCTTGAGAAATTATTACATACTTTAAGCAGCGGTTGGATGCCAATCATACTTCCTGCCATGGCAATAAAATTATTCATTGCAAAACAGAAAAAACGTACACTGGTGTTTTTTTCATATGAATCATGATGGGAATGTCAAATATATCTTTCTCAGATTCTTTTTTATTCTTGCTGCGATTTGAAAATGTATCGTCTAGATTCGTTTAGGTCGGATGTCAGTCATTCGTCTTAGGGCAATAGTATCATACATTGCTCAACAGAAAAAATACTCTGATTCTGTCATTACAGTGAAATATCAAGCATATCTTTCTAAGATTCTTTTTTCTTCATATAGCAATTGCAATAACATTATTATACTCTGGTTCTTACTTCTATCATCATGGCGGAATCTTTTAAAGATTATTTTTCGTTATTGTAGACAAGATTTCAATATTCTCCCTAAAATATTCTTTCAACAATTCTAAAAACAACATTTACACTTTCACTTCAGTTTCTCCACAGCACAGTTGTCATAACAAAGTTTTCCATCCACGAGTACTTCTATCATTTCTAGCATTTCATATGAATAAGTAGGGAATTTGTTTTTGTTTTTTTTTTGTGTTTGGCATGTCTTTTATGGATGGATGCTCACATTCACGTCGCGAACGGGGTTTTGGGGTGACCTCCTCCCCCAATACATTTTCCAGCCGCGACGTTGTGGTCTGGCTTGGTGTCTTAAAAGTTGATTCGCTCTAGCTAGTAATCATGTTATTTCTCACGAGACTAAAATATTGATACCTGGGCGCATGCCACACACACAGTTGGCCATGCACATGGACATCAGGGGTAACCTGTTCGGGCAGTTGTGGACCAGATATGAACAATTTGGTGTATGGCACGTGTTAAATAAGATGTTGCGTCACGATTACTTCGCGTTTATTTTATTTATCCACAAATAAATTTTAAAGAGGTCTTTACTTTTTAAACTCTAAATAATTCCGACTGATCAAACTTCCAATTACATCATCAAGGCATGCCTTCAACGAAGGCATGCCTTGATGATGTTGTTGGAATATTTGGTCAGTCATGGCTTGACAGCCGGTCAAATCAAGTTTACGCACACCTCAGTTGTTCATCTTCTCCGGTTGCGGAGTTGTTATTGCAAGATCTTTGATCGATTCAGTTGCTTCATATCCGAGGCACACTATCTTGCCCGGGAGTCTATGGCGCACCTTGTTTGCAAGTGATGAGCACGTGTCCTCACTTGCCACAAATAACAGTTGTAGTATTTGTCTATTAAATTCTAAGCCACATCTCAGAAAAACCTGAGCTATTTCCAAAGGACACCATGAGGGGTGACGTAGAAATTATTAGATGTATCCTGATGCAGATAGTTTATGAGCGCGAGGACAAGTAGGCCTTGGTCGGGGGGGGGGGGGGGGAGGGCGTAGCTTTACTAACATTCTAATGGTAAATTGGACAGAGTGATATTTCTGCCTTAAAACGTTTTGCCCGAGTCATTGATTTTAACTTCCTGGCTATATGTCCAACTGAGCTGAAAATGGATATGGACGTATGGTTCGAAGTAACAACCCATATGCAATTAGGTTCCGTAATGAACTCGTCATTACAATATGGTGTCAGTTACATACACTAATATAATTAACTCACTTGATTACAGTAGGAGCGCAATTACTGCATACTATAACGTTATAGACGCAAGTTCACTACAACGAGGATTGCATGCCATCATGTTATACACTTAACTCTTGTGAAACGTTATATTAATTCTTAACTAATGTACAATGGCAGCTTGTACTCAGGGGCGTGGCGACATGGGGATGGAGTGTGTGTGAGTGGCGGGTGTGGGGGGGGGGTGTCACCCACCCTAATCTTGGCCAAAAATGCCTATAGTTGGAAATTCGGAGGGCAAGTCATGAGTAGTTGGAAATTCTATCTATCTGGATTTTAGTGACCGTCTGAGCGATCGATTCGGACTCCCGTGTTGTATCCTTGGGCAAGACCCTTAACCCCAATTGTCCACAGGGGGGGGGGGGGGGGCACGATGACGCCGTGTACTAAGGCGGACTGCGCGTCGATGGTGCGCATGTCTTCAACCAATCTAACCCTGTCTGTGCTGCAGTGCGTAGTTACGATGTTGTGGAGCTGGCAGCTGCTCGTCGTTGCTCGATGGTTCTCCCCGGGTACTCCGGCTTCCTCCAACCGTAAAACTGTCACGGTCATGAATATCCATTGTGCATAAGTATGTGGCCTTAAACATCAATAAATGAATAAATATATATATCTGGGTTTTAGAGCTTCTTTGGTGATGCTGATGTCACCTTTGATTCCCAAAATTCCAACTCGGTTTCAAATCGGCAAAAATTCTATCTGTTACTATTTACAACTAGTGTACGCAATATCCAGCTTCATGAGTATGCATGATGTCAGGCGGCACGAGATTTCTATAGTACGTTTGCTTATCGTAATAACAAAAACCCTCGAAATGCATTTCAAGAAAATCACATCATGTAAAATCGTTATCCTGAGCTAATTCCATCATGCACAGTTACAAAATGAGGAAACGTCGGAAATTGATCATTCCTGCATAAGATCTCATTTAATGTCAGGGCAGTGTGAATTATTCAAAGTTCGAAGCTTGAGCATTTGTTCAGCACATATTCAATTCCCAGAAGAATACCAAATACTAATAACCTGATAATTCTGTCATAAATATGTTGGTATTTCAGTTACTAGGATCAATTTTATTCCTCTTGTCATGACTTCATTTTCAAAATCTTTCTCGGTAGTGAAATTCCAACTAGGGGGAGGGACCGGGAGGGGGTTTCCCCCTCCCGGTCCCTCCCCCTAGTTGGAAATTCACTACCTACACCGTGGCTCAGTTGGTAGAGGTGCAGGCTGCAAGCCGAGAGGCCCTCGGTTCGAATCCCACCTGCGGCAACCGCGTTGTGTCCTTGGGCAAGACACTTCACCCCCATTGCCCATGTGGGGGCACGGTGACGCTGTGTAGTAAGGCGTATTGCACGTCGATGGTGCACCTGTCTTCAACCAATGCTAACCCCTGCTTGTGTGGAGTTAGTATGTTGGGGAGCTGACAGTTGCTCGCCGTTGCTCGGTGGTTCTCTCCGGATACTCCGGCTTTCTCCACCCGTAAAACTGTCGTGGTCAGGATTAGCCATTGTGCAGAAATATGTGACCTTAAACACCAATAAATAAATAAATAAACTACCCTACACACCCTAAACGGAAACCTCTAGCCACGTCCCTGAGTGTACTTCTGTTTTTCCATTTCTATACACGATAAATTGAGGGTAACAATCCAAAACAGTTTGAAACATACAGACAACGTGATGCGTTTTGAGACAGCAGAACTTAGAAATAAATCACATTCTCCACGATTTTCAAGACATGCTCACTTATTTCATGAGTAACTAATATTATTTCAACGAAAACAGCAGTACTGCTATTTAAAGTAGAGAACTTTATTGCGCTAAGACACGCAATTGCACTCCCATCTTGAAATAAACTCGACATTAATTACAATAAAGCATTCACCTCCAGCACATGGTGTAATATACTGTAATTTATTACATTAATGGTTGTAACAGTGTGGCGAACTATTTTCGAGCGTATATCATACAAATTATTCCCATCACTATACACCGTTTCATGACAACAATGGATTGAGAAGCTAATCTATAAATGGAGACCATCAGTACAACAAAGTTCTTTTCCGTGTTGAAGCCGGAAGTCTATTGCTTGCAACTTTTCACGAGCAGACAATATTTAACAAAGCGTGCGTGTAATTTAGTGTGTCGGACATCTGAGTAGGTCTGGGCTGAGTTTCGCACAGTTACATGACAATATTTAGTCCTTGGTCATTTCCACCAATCTGAATTTGAAACTGGAACTTTTGAAGAGTTTCTGAGCGTCGACACTCACCATGTTACCAACTTGGATTCAAGAACCCGCTAATCTCAGAATGCAAATGGACCCCCCCCCCCCCCCCCACACACACACACCCAACGAGTTTAGTCAGGGGATATCGAATCGAATCGAATAGAGTTTCGAATCGAATCTCAACGCTTTTTAAATTGGCGATAATCAACCTTCTTACAATATTAAAGTTTGTCTGTCTCTTCTCCAGAATTGTATGTATCGGCGACTCGTCCGTTTTGGAAAATCAACCAACAAGCGTCATATTCCAGAACGGAAGTAGTTCGGACGCAAGTACTTCATTGACATCTTATATCAGCAGGTCTCCTGGTGAAAGAAAAGTTCAAGGGGAAACACTTTTGGTAGAATAGTGAGAAAATCGTGACTATTCGAAAATTTCCGAATCGACGCTCCTCGAATTGAATCGCATCATTGCGACGATTTCGAGACATCGTAGGATCCTACTGGCAACATTCACTTGTAGGTTACTGTAATCTCGTCTGAATGAAAAGTGATGGAATAAGGTTAGGGCAAAATGAACCAAAAAAAATAACAAAACGTTATGTACATTATTTCTTGTGTATGGAGTTGGCAAACTTATTGGGGTCTTTAGTCACGACGATGAAAACAGCAATAGGAACCCTTTGGAATGAATATGTAAAAGTCCATCTTGATTATTTTGCGAGATTCTCACGTGAAACATTTGATACATCACTTTTCGATTTCAGCGTTTGAGGCACATATATCTTTTTCAGAGAGTTCACTTTTCAATCCCTTTTTACACGCCTGTTCTATGTAATCCCCAATCTACAGCAACACCAAACCATGCGGAAAATGAAAATCTGTTCCACATATGTGTGCAGAACGGAAATCGGTGACGGACTATATTTAAATAGAAGCTTAATTTCACTGCAAATTTCTACAAATCGGGCACAGCAATTGCAATTTGAATCGCTAGCGATAGCTAAAAATAGTAACACGGGTTCCCCTCGCAAATTTGCTTGACGATAAACTGTTATTTTTGTTGACAGTTCGTCCACTGAGTTCCAATGTATTCTGTGTGCCTGCAGGCACACAGAACACATTGAAACTCGTGTGACGAGTTGTAAAATGGATTGCTGAGTGTCCTTCTAATAATTGCTTTAAAAGACGTGAAGGGGTGTAATAAATACAGAACGACATGCGCATGTGAATGGGCTAAACGAAAGGGCACTTGTGCTATCGCGGAAGGATAATACGAGAGGCCGCATTACATAACACTTTGAGATCCCAATGACTCATTGGCAAGAATACTGGACTTTGAACCGAAAAAACAACGTTTGTATCCTAACCTGCACCATCGGCGCTGTGTTGGTTCTTGGATAAGACTTCATCTTGATACCAGCGTTGGAGTTCGGAGGCGCTGTGTAAGGCGCACAGCACTTCGGTGGTGTACTTGCCTTCGACCTCTGCTGTCAAGCCATTCGAGGATTTATAACTTGCATTAATGCAGAAGTTCTATATTACTGTCGTTTAATTTCCATTTAAAGCGGAGATATTCTACATGTAGCGAAGTACAAGACGGGTTGACATCAACATTAGAAATACAATTATATAAATGTCTCTTATTGTATGGTGGTGGAAATGGAAGGCGAGCTTTTCTTCAATCATTCTTCGTTTGATAAAATTTCCGTTTTCTGACATGTCCCCTCGCAAATGTTGATCACCTGGACCAAATAAATACCAAAATCCGCGAAATATCAGAAACCCATATTTGTTTTAGAGGTTGTAGATGGTGTGGAGTAAGATACTGGAATGTCTAGTTTGGTGGAATGAATGCACAGGAGTAATACTAGGCAATGTCTATTTGCGAATACTTACCAAATTGGGAGAGTCAAAATGCAAGTGACAGAAATATTTAATCAAATACATGGACTTAAATTGGAAAAGAAAACACTACCTTGTTAACCACTTCTGTATCAACGGTACAAAAGCTGATCAAGGAGTCACAGTCTAGTTTTAACTGACTGTACACACAGTACGTGGAGTGTGGATTGTAACTAAATCGATCGAGAAATGAAGTTATCATCCAAAATATCACTTTCAAATTCTGTACATATGGACAACAAACACAAGCAATGTTCAGCAAATGGACCTCCGGGTTAAACCCGGAAGGTCCATTGGCTAGAACTTTGCTTGTGACTGTTATGCTTTGCCAGAAATTTGCAATTATTGCTTGGGTGGAATATCCAGTCTGTGGGTAATAATAAACTGTCCACGTACTGTACTTGTTGGAAGACAGGGATTATGTTTTAACCACGCTTCTTGCATTGTTCCACCATATGATCGAGGAGCCGAGCTGTAACTAACTGTACACGCTCATTGAAAGCCAGGGTGTGTATTTTCACCACGTGCGTTGTTTCGCTACAAAATCTGATGGAATCATTTCAGAATAAACTGCGTACGATTTTTTGAAATTCAGGGATCGTATTTGACTACAACTGTGTTGGTCATAAAGTCTATCAGGGTGTGAAAACTTACCAGAAATAAACAGTTCCAATTCATGGTCATGATAAGCCATTGTGCAGAAATACGTGACTGTAAACACCAATAAATAAATAACAGTTCCAATCCACATGTGCAACTATTATTGGATTATACGGGTTTATGTAATTTCCCTGAAACTGGATTTACGAAACTCAAATATTGACTCTACGTGGATTATATTTCTGGATTACATTTCGGTGCTATATTACATGTGAACCGGGGGGGGGATACATGAACATAGGTGGGGTGGATGGGGGGGGGGGGGGATCAAGTGACAAAAATGTGCGTAAGCAGTTAATGCATTGTTTTCCCTTTTCACTGTTATGCCCAGAACGGTAAGAAAATGTCACCAATTGACCATGACAGTTCATTTAGAAGCATTATTAACACACGTTACCCCTTTGCACCAAAAACTAACATGAGGATGGGGGTGGGTGTCCGATATTGAACGGAGAACAATGTGCGACAATTTTCTCCTATAGTCGACTAAAATATGTATACACAACATAATTGATTCATATTCGAGTTTTGTTTAATGGAACATTCTTTAAAGTGAAGCATAGTATATATAATACTGTATAATGAGTCATTATAGCTAGACTGATTTTTCAAACTGAAAATATTAATTTTCATTTGATGAAAAACAAAAAAGTCTGATTTAACAAAAACAAAAAATTATTTTCGATAGCTCTCCTGCTCAGGCCTAGGTGATAAGCTAATATATTGCGGGCTATAATATTATGCTATGATGCCTTAACACAACAAGGCAAAAATAAGATTCCACTCCATTTTGACATCTATTAATTGTTTCTACAGCCCATTCAACATATAGAGAGTAATCGTTTGACTGGACTTGTTACGTGAAATAATTCATGAGAGGTGAGGAACGCTGTACAAACACGAGTACGCGAATGCGCACGAGTGTTTTACAATATAGTCCCTCGCCTCGAATGAATTATTTCACGTAACCAGCCCAGTCAAGCGATTACTCTGTTTATTACTTCTCATTATTAACGATAATTATATTTTTTAACCCTTTACCTAACGTAACGGTCAAAACCGGCCAGCGCTATTCTCAAAAATCGCCAATTAATTTTCATTATTTTTTTCAATTTTTGTCTGTAAAACATAGGTTATGACCCCTCATTGGAACGAGCTCGTCGAGATCGTTCCAATGAGGGGTCATAATCTATGTTTTTGAGACAAAAAATGAAAATAATTTTTATTCAAGATTTTTTTTTGCAAGTATCGGCTGCTTTTCATGGTAGGTAAAGGGTTAAAAAAGACAAAAAAAAAAACAATGAAGTCCCCATTACACCCACGGCAAAGCGTCTTCGTTTGCGCGCATGAATACATGACCCAATTGTTGATTGCATAATTCACTTGTGAAGTTACCTTTTATAATCAAACTCGGAAATCCTAGTAAATCACACTTTGGAAAGTAAAAAGGTTGGGTATTGATAACTAACTAGCAGTGACACCGTGAATTACTTCAGTCGGGCTGAAGCAGAGGTGTTGGAGCAGGTTGGAGGATCCATAAACCACACAATAAACAAAAATGACCAAATTCATTGATACCGTTTAAAACTCATAAAATACGAACACCAAGGGATTTCATGACAAGGACATTACGATTTTAGTATCATGTTGCGAAAATTTTCCAAGAGCAGGCTGATTCGCAGCTCGGATGTTGCTGCGCATCATATTTGGTCTTCTGCCAGCCCTGTCTCTATTTTATACACTGCGCAAATACGAGGAAGGAAGAATGTCAGTCAACATAATTTTAGAAGAAACAATGATTCCGCATTCACTACATGTACCTCTAACAATCTGTTGAACTCCCAGAATTTTTTTCGACAAAGCTTTAGTGGGATATAAATTGTGACGTAAACGTGGACATCCCATCGGATATTCCTGAATTATTATGTGTTATATAGCAAGCGCGGACCAGTTTTGCATGTGTGCATGAAGCGTTTGGAGTTAGTGTTTGACTGCCGATGTTTAGTATTATAAAAATGTATGAGAAGGGGTGTACCACAAAATGTCATAGCGAAAATATGCAGGAAAGGGTGATTGGTCAAAAATCTGCAATAAAAAATGACCTATGTTCACGCACCCCTGGGTGAACGATAAGTTATTCTCGTCTACGGACCAGCATTTGGGATTTGGTTGTGGTTACCATTATAACAACGTTTGTAACATTTTTCCAATTAAATTATTTTCTTATTGTCCGAAACATGCATTGCTTTCCTTAAATGTCTTGAGGCCAAACCTACTGCCAAAACACTTGACAGGGAGCCAAGCGAAAATTTCGATGTGCCATAAAACGCGACTGTGACAGGCTGTGAGTGAGAGATCTGATGGATGGTCTACCCTTGGTACATTATACGTTACAGGACGTTTACTTGCCGGGTATGGCGTCAGGTGAGGCGAAGTGAGATTAATATTGATTGCGCTGAGCCTCACATGACGCCATACTGGCAAGTAAATGTCCTGTAACGGATTTATCATGCCACCAAACAAATTAAATAATAATTTTGTTTGAACGGGAAAATTGTGGGCGATTTTGTCACTTTCCGTGTGTTATTTTGTTCATTTGTGTAATTTCGCTAACATGTCTTTTATTTGCACGAAAATAGGTTAAACCTTGAGGTGGGAAAATTAATTCGGAAACAAAATGGCGCTCAGCAGAGTGGGTGTATGGACTTATGCACTGTCACTGGCAGTGTATGGATTCAATGCCATAGCCGTTTCCCCACTGAATAATTGAATAAGTTATAACATAATATCCCATAGTCCACCGATGCTATTAGATCACGTTCATTGGTCAAAGTAAACAGGTGGCATGATATCGACTAAGTGTAACGCACACTCAGCCGGTGGAAAACATCGCTTCAGTTAGACATGGTTCATCAACATTACAAAGGAATGAAGTCAAGAGAGACAAATTTTATGGAAAAACACTAAGGAATGGATTTGAACAAACCTGAAACTAACATGCTCCTCCTGCCACTCCACACCACCCACGTCCACAGAGAGCCCAAATATTAAGCCACGGACTCAAATTGAACAAACCTGAATCTCATCGCCCTCGAGTTGAACGAACTGGAATCTGACCCTTCTAGAGATATTGATTACCAACTATAAAAGGATTCTGACTGGTGGATCCGAAGAAGAATTTTAAAGAAATTTCCTAATATTGCACTGAGTTAAAATTCGGGCTCCCATAGGAAGCTCAAACATCACCCCGGGGACCAGATTTGAACTACTTGAATCTTGCCCTTCAAGGGATGTTTCATACCAAATACGAAGGGATTCTGACTGGTGGATCTGAGGAAGAAGATATTTAAAGAAATTTCCTTATATTGCACTAAGTTAAAATTTCGGCACCCATCGGGAGCACAAATATCAACCCAGGGACTAGGATTGAACAAACTTGAATCTGACCCTCCTAGAGATGGTGTGTACCAATTATGAATGCATTCTGACTACAGGGTCTAAAGAAGAAGATTTAAAAACAATTCCTTCATCTTGCACTAATTCGTTATTCGGGCTCCCATAGGGAGCCCAAATATTTACCCAGGTAACTGATTTGAACAAACCTGAAACTGACCCTCCTCTAGGTGTTGTGTTCCAAATATGAAAGGATTCTCACTTGTGAATCTGAAGAAGTTTTTAAAGAAATTCCCTCATATTGCACTAAGTTAAATTTCAGGCTCCCACAGGGAGCCCAAATATAAACCCAGGGACTCGATTTGAACAAACTTGAATCTGATCCCCCCCCCCCCCCCACCCCCCATAGATGTTGAATACCAAACATGAAAGGGTTCTGACTGGTGGGTCTGAAAACGAAGATCGTTAAAGACATTTCCTCATATTTCACTAAGTTAAACTTTGGGCTCCAGTAGAGAGCCCAAATGCTAACTCCGGGACCCGATTTGAACAAACTTGAAACTGACCCCCCCCCCCCCCCCCTCCCCTATAGATGTTGTATACCAAAAATGAAAGGATTCTGACTGGTGGGTCTGAAGAAGAAGATTTTTAAAGACGTTTCCTCATATTTCACTAAGTTAAAATTTGGGTTCCTACAGGGAGCCCAATTATCAAGACAGGAACTCAATTTGAACAAACTTGAATCTAAGCCCCTAAGAGCTGTTATATACCAAATATCAACATATTCTAATTGATGGTTCTGGAGAAGAAGATTGTATTAATTTTGGAAAACAATTTATGGGTGCTATCAGAGTAATGCCCCTTGTGGTGCTCCTTGTGGGCGTGGCAACTTTATTTGAACAAACAGGAATTGAAATATGATAAGGAACGTGCACGTCAATTTTGGTTCAATTCGGCTCTGTGGTTTATGAGACGTCGATAAAGTAAAGTTCACGCCGGACTGACGACGGATGGCGGACGGGCGACGGACGGACGACAGACAAAAAGTCATCACTTTGGCTCCCCCTGACTTTCAGTCAGGTGAGCTGAAATAAATGTTGTCGATACAACAAATGGACGCGATGGCCCAAGTTCCAATGTCTGTAATTAAATGACTCATCAGCCCCCTACAACCATAGCTTATTGCCTGCGCCCTTCGGCAAGCTTCACGGTTTTTTAAGCAAGTGATTATAAGCTGTTGGGGATGCATAATGAACTACCTTTTGAAGCTTCATAAAATCTTGGCGTGAAAGTATCTTGTCTCTGGAAAGATCTGTAAAATAATAAGAAAATACTTTAAATACATGCTCGGAATAAAATACACTGGTGGTCTACACATGATTATAACAAACAAACATTCTAAAGATTAACTACAAATTTGGTTCTCGAGCAATTAATTTTTCAAATCAATAAGATAGGTTGGCTTTTATTTATTTCTCTTGTTTCTTTGATTACTGAAAGACTGTCGTTAAACTCCAAAACAAAAACGCCTAGAGTTTCAACAATCCTGAAAAGCGAGCAGCAAATGTATAAAAGATTATCTAAACGATGTACTGGAGTAACTGCCGTCGTACAGCCCTAGTTGGTGAAAATAACCTTTAAAACCAATAAAGAAACTCTTCAGCTGCAATGCATTTCAGTAAAGACTGTGAGTTTTAGTTTGTTCTAACGTTACCGTTACGTTCTGGAGGTCATAAACAAAATAGTCATATTCAAGTCAGCCCTCGGCAAAAGGAATTATTATTTATTTTGTTTTATTCCTGTCCAAAGTGTAATTTACTGGGATTTAATTGGATTAAAAACAATAACTTAACAAGTGAATTATGCAATCAACAATTGGGTCATGTATCCGTGCGCGCAAACGGATACGCTTTGCAGTGAATGTAATGGGGACTTCATTGTCTTTTTTTTTTTTTTTAACCCTTTACCTAATATGAAAAATAGACGACACTTGCAAAAAAATTTCTTGAATAGCTATTATTTTAATTTTTGTCTCAAAAACATAGGTTATGACCCCTCATTAGAACGACCTCGACTGGCTCGTGCCAATGAGGGGTCATAACCTATGTTTTAGAGACAAAAAATGTTTAAAAAAATGAAAATTAATTGGCGATTTTGGGGAATAGCGCTGACCGTTACTTTAGGTAAAGGGTTAAATAATTTAATTATCGTTAATAATGAAAAGTAATAAACAGAGTGATCGCTTGACTGGACTGGTTACGTGAAATAATTCATTCGAGGCGAGGGACTATATTGTAAAACACTCGTGCGCATTCTCTATATAATCGAACTTTGATATCGAAATTTTAATTTTAACCCCTAAAATTACACTTTTAATGTTTAGCGCAACTTTCGATTCACGGTCTCAGTTTTTGCAAGCAAGGATAATTTGACCCGCAAGTAAATTATTAGTCTTGAAAATATCAAATAAACACGAAAGTATACGCTATATAATATATAAACAATTTTATTTCGAAAATGAAACAAAATACTGCGTTTTGATTGGCTGGGAGGTACGGTGTAACTTGCAATCCACGGTGGCTTTTTTACACCATGGTTAACCACGGTGTAAAAACAAGAATACATAATAGAAGGTTACACGGCAAGAAAAAAGTACCCATTTTTAATTATTAATTCATACCTTCTGCTCGGTTATGTAAGAACAAAAAATTGAATACAGGAAATTTAATATTTATCTGTCATAAATTATTACAGATATGGATGTCATTGGAACTGGCTCATTGAGCCAGTTCCAATAACATCCATATTTGTCTGGTTTTATTAAGAAACTTACAAGGTACAAATGTTCTGTCAGTGTACGTTAAAGTATTAAGTACACCAAAATTCTAAGAAATAAATCCGTTATCCTTGTGTTTTCCAGGGTGTATGGGAGTTTACACCGGTCTGGGAACTCATACATCCTAAGGCTTTGCCTCAGGGTGTATGAGTTCCCAAACCGGTGTAAATTCCCATACACCCTGGAAAACACAAGGATAACTAATAATACCAAATATGGTGGTAATACCTTGATTTTTACCTCTTATTATTTTAGGTTTAACGTTTGATAGAAAATCACATTTTCGATCTCATTTCTACCAGGTATAAAGACACTGATTAAGCGGAAACCCTTCTCTGAAATGAGCCACTTAAGAGATTGACTTAAAATATATAGGTTATAAAAATTTATCAACACTACTCATCTTTTACCTGGGCTAAAGATCGGCAACTGCAATACTTGGCAGATTGAAGGGTTTTTCTCCCGTGACTTTCTCAACTGTTTTTTTCTTCTCTTTTTTAAATTATCAACTCCCCTCATTCTTTACCCGGGCTTGGGACCGGCAATTATAAAACTTGGCAGGTCTATATTTTTTTCGACTGTGAGGCTTGCTACTGTTTTCAATTAATTAATTAATTAATTAATTAATTAATTAATTAATTAATTAATTGATTGATTAATTTCCCATTTTAATGTATCAACTCCCCACATCTTTCACCCAGGCTTGGGACTGGCATGTATAAAAGCTGGCAGATTTAGAGTTTATTTTTTTATTTTTTTATTTTTTTTTTGGGGGGGGGGTATAGTGTATTTCGCTACTGTTTTTATTTTCTCGGTCTCTTCAGGGTGGGCTTTTACAATGCATTTCGCTACTGTTTTGTCTCAGCCTCTTTGGGCTTTTACAGTTCATTTAATTTTTCTCATCACGTTACTCGACTTGTCTGGTTTTATTGCTCCAAATCATGTGGGACTGGATTTTGTTGATTAATTGATTAATTAATTAATTAATTAATTTATTTATTTATTTATTTATTTATTTATTTATTTATTTATTTATTTATTTATTTATTTATTTATTTATTTAATTTCCCTTTTTAATGTATCAACTCCCCACATCTTTCAACAGGCTTGGGACTGGCATGTATGAAAGCTGGCAGATTTAGAGGTTTTTTGTGTGGGGGAGGGGGGGGGGGGGTGGTAGTGCATTTCGCTACTGTTTTTATTTTCTCGGTCTCTTCAGGGTGGGCTTTTACAGGGCATTTCACTACTGTTTTGTCTCAGCCTCTCTGGGCTTTTATAGTTCATTTAATTGTTCTCATTACGTTACTCGGCTTGTCTGGTTTTGTTGCTCCAAATCATGTGGGACTGGATTCCCAGGTCGATTCAACTGACTTGGAAAACAATGAAAAATGGAACCGTATGTATACTGGATCCACTAATATGCGGAATTCGTTACTCAACTGGGATTCACCGTGTGCAATGTTAGCGATATTCGTATTGTGTTATGCCACCCTCAGATTTAGAAGTACTTTTAAAAAAAAAATGTCTGTTTTCATACATCCACTCTCGATCATATTAGATGGGATGGGATGTCTGCGTGAATATTTTCCCCCAAGTCGCGAAATGTCTGTAGCCTACATTTAAGTATTCTGTACAATTTAGTTTGTGTGGAGGGGTGGGGTACTTTCTCTCAAGTTCTTTCGAATGGAGATATTAACAACCAAAGTGTAGCCACCACCGCCCTTGTCCAATAAGCTTGAAATTCTTTAAAAAACAAATATCGCGAACCCCCACTGACACTACTTGGAGATGGGCCGGGGCAGTTCCTTTAAAAATCACCTGCGTTTTGTCCCAAGTCGTGTTTCGTACCGGGACAATTCGTCCACAAAAGCTGATCTTTTTGGATGGGGGTGGGGTGGGGGTGGGAGGGGTGCCTGTTCAAGTGTTTTCGAAGGAAAATATTAACCCCCATAACCTGGATCCCTATCCAATAGACTTAAACTTATTTTAAACTAATTCCTTGTGAATCACCGGTCACAATGCTTTGAGATGTGGTATTCACCCCGTTTTTGTGAGAGAGATTCAACTTTCTTTCTTGTTTTTGTTCTAATACGGAGAGGTTGCATGATGTATGCACAAAATAAGAGTTTTTAATGGGCATTTTCTCGCACGCTTGTGCTTTCACAAAACGTTTTCGTTTTGATATTGGGGTAATAATTGCTCCGGATCATGTGGTACTGAGTTCTCACGTCGATTCAATTGACTTGAATAACAATAAAAAATGGAACCGTATATGTACTGGATCCACTAATATGCGGAATTCGATATTTAACTGGGATTCACCGTATTATAAGTTATCTCCACCAACATGTATGGTATATGGAGATTTAATACCTGGATGTCGGTTTTTAAACGCCGAGCCGCAGGCGAGGTGTTTAAGTTAGACATCCAGGTATTAAATTTCTATATATCATACATGTTGGCGAAGATAACGTTTTTGTTCCGTTTAAAACACAATACAATCATAGTGGAAATAAATTTGTGGACGCATTTCTCAGCTCCACAATCACTTGGACCAAATTCGTGATAATTATTTTGTTTTTGTAATCGCAGAAGACAACAGATAGAGTTAAATCATTTTGTTGACATATCGTCCCCTGAGTTTCAATGTGTTCTATGTGCCTACTGGCACACAGAACACATTGGTACTCAGGGGACGAATTATTTGCTCTTATTTTATTTTTATGATTGAATTGTTGGAAATCTGACGATATTTGTGATTATTTTCGGGTTTTTTGGTTCGATTTTTATTTCGAGGCGAGCAAAATCGGAAAGCTTTCGTTTAAATCATGTATCCCCGATGTTTCGCGTTCGCTTATACCCTGCATGTTGCACGTTCTCATACATCTTGGATGTTGTGTGCATCCTTTGCCACGTCTATTTGTCCACAGCATCTGACCAATCAAAAGACCGAATTTATTGGGATATAGGGACAATCAATATTATCAATATTGTTTTTTTATGCCACCACCAAAATTATAATTACTCTTTAAAAACAGTTTTGTTTTGATACATCCACCCTCGATTATCGGTTATATTAGATGAGATGTCTGCGTAAATATTTTCCCTCAATTCGTGATAAGTCTGTAGCCCACATTTAAGCATTCCACTTTGTTTATTTTGTGTGGAGGGTGGGGTAGTTTTCATTTTTTTTTTCGAATGGAGATCTTAACCCCCAAAGTGTATCCACCCCCGCCCCTTGTACAACAAACTCGAAATTCTTTAAAAGGGATTTTGAATTTCTGAGAACCACCACTGGCAATGACGTTTTGTCCCAAGTCGAGTTTCGTACAGGGACGATTCGTCCAAAAAAGCTGATCTTTTTGGGGGGAATGGGTGTTTGTGTGCCCTTTTCAAGTGTTTTCTATAGAAGATATTAACAGCTATGTCAGATCGAAAGGGTTCTTTCCTTTAATCCTTGTCTACCAAAAAGAGTTACATGGATATATACTAATCGTTTCAGTTTTAAGAGATTCCTCCAGTGGGGTATTACGCACAGTACTTTGGCTGATAGGTCCTGCGAGACTGTTTTAACCAGAAAAAAATCAAATATGTGAAAAAACTCACCCCCACCCCCCCCCCCCCCCTCCCAAAAAAAAAAAAAAATAAAATAAAAAAATAAAGATCACAGACTTCTAACAATGTTTACTTAATACTTGCGTCAGATACATTAAATCGACAGTAACTCTTTTGTTCCAACTTAGGCCGAAATCTCACGTCCTGGAACATTTCATGCCAATTAAGAATTGTCCAAATCACAACATTGTCTTTTCACACTAATAATAAAAAATACAAAGTTCCCTTGTCGGCGGTTGCGTTGTTTATCGATCGCATCAGCTGATGTATCACTCGATACTTTCCATAAATTAGAGCCTGTAACTTTTATGTGTTCTGTTCGTTGTCTAATCTTCCTTGTCATCTCGCGCTGTTTTCCGACTTATAATGTTCTGAAACTCTTATACACGTTTCTACGCCTATTGTTGACTTAAGGCATTTGTTGCCGAAATATCTAGACTAAAAGACAATTCTTCCATTCCCCGCTTAACACGTCTCAGAGTCAATTTTAGCCTTTGATCAGTTCGTTATACATCAACGAATTTCTCTCATCAAACGTTTATTTCATTCAGGCAGAAGCTGCAAGCCGAGAGGACCTCGGTTCGAATCCCACCTGCGGCAACCGAGTTGTGTCCTTGGGCAAGACACTTCACCCCCATTGCCCACGTGGGGGCACGGTGGCGTGCACGGTGGCGTTGTGTACTAAGGCGTACTGCACGTCGATGGTGCGCCTGTCTTCAACCAATGCTAACCCTGCTTGTGTGGAGTCAGTATGTTGGGGAGCTGACAGTTGCTCGCCGTTGCTCGGTGGTTCTCTCCGGGTACTCCGGCTTCCTCCACCCATAAAACTGTCGCGGTCATGATTAGCCATTGTGCAGAAATGTGTGACCTTTACCCAACGCAGACGATATCAAAATTTATTATTTTAAATACCATTTTTATTAATTTTTCAAAAAATTTCAACAAAACCATATCATGTGACCCCTTGTTGGAACGAGCTCTTCGAGCTCGTTCCAACGAGGGGTCACATGATATGGTTTTGTTGAAATTTTTTGAAAAACAATATTTTTTCAACTGCTGAATTTGCATATTACGCGCGGTTCGTTGAGAAAAGGGTTAAAACACCAATAAATAAATAAATTCAAGCAGAAGTCCTTGTTCCTTATAATTATTAGTATTTCAATCTCAATATTCGCTACTATATTCTGTCCATCATTTCACATCAAAGTTTTGTCAAACTTAGTCCAATTTAATCCACATCCACTAAATTACACACTTCTCGTTCTACCTCTCCTCCACTTTCGTAACCTGTTGCCATGTCCATTCACTTTCACGTTTATTTCGTGAACTGCTCCCACTGTCCCGCTCAAATCAAATTAAAACCTCTCTTGCCTTACCAAATTTTAGTTAGTCACCATGCCACACATGGTAAAATATTTCAAACATTTAGCTTTTCCACGAAATTCGGCTGCCAAACCTATTTCAAACCCTGTGAAATGTAGTACACTGCCAAATATAGGGGCGTCATGTGCAACTGAGATAGGATGACAAACCCGGTTTACATACCAAGCAAGTTTTTCACAGAATTACAGGGGTGCAACCAGCAATTGTTTATTGGGGGATCGCTCACAATGCAACTCAAGGATGAGAAGGTCTCGCAACTAAAAAGACTGAAATCTTGGCCAGAGAACAAGTGTTGGCCAAAGGTCAAGTCGGAGATAATGTATCGAGGTGACCTCCTCCCATAATCTCCTCCAACTTGACCTTTGGACATCCTGTGGTGGTCCGGTGGTGGTGGTGGGGGGGGGGGAGGGGGGGGGGGGTCCCCGGCAAAATTCTTCAATATTTTATATCAGCAGTGATGAAAGATTTCACGCTGAGTGAAACTGAATCAAATTCAATGTAGGCATGTATTATATTGCTGTGGAGAATATCGGAAGCGGAACTTTGGGATTCGGGAAGGGAGGGTGAGGTCGTACCCACCCCCCCCCCCCCCGGCTACACTCTTGAATTCACATCCGTTCCTTCCGTGAGAAACAGGAAATGTCTTTAGAAATCTGATTTTTTTGCTTGATAAGAACATGTTTAAATAGTTGTACCACCGTATTCTTCTGGACGTTATCACTCTCCACTGTGCCACTTTTTGACTTGACTTTCGTTTTACACCATGAATATTCCATAATATTATGACACCCCATAGCCTGGAACCCTATCACATAGACTTGAAATGATTTTGATCTAATTTCTTGCGAATCACCACCAGTCACAATGCCCGGATGTGTGGTATTCACCTTCTTTTGGTGAGAGCTCACACTGAAAACTAAAGTGTTAAAACTGACACTTTCAAGGTGTTAAACCCATTCTAAGTCTTAGGGTTTGAATTTAACACTCAAAGTGCAATGCTTTAAGCACTTAGACATTACAATCGTCAGACATCTGAAACTTGAATAGATGGCACTTCCCATGTGTCTAGCATTGGTGGTTCTTCCAGAATCGTCCATAATTTCATTTGCGCTTGGTGGGTACATAATTAAAAGGACACAACGCAGATGACGCGGATCAGGCTCAAGAGTTCGAGCCTAATCCGCGTCATCTGCGTTGTTTCCTTTTAAATGTCGCGACATTACACTTGTCAAGTGGTATTACTGTAACTCTTGTCAAGGTCTGGGATATCTACACTTGAACAAAGTGCTAGTTCAGCACTTAGTAAGTGTTAAATACAGCACTTCAAGTGTAGCTTTTAACACTTTAGTTTTTAGCGTGAGGGATCCATCTTTCTTCACATAGTGTTTCTTGTTTATGTTCTAACACGAAGAGATTTCGTGATGTATGCACACAATACGAGTGTTTCATGGGTATTTTCTCGCACGCGTGTGCTTGCACGAAACGTTTTTTTTTGTCTTAACTTTGGATGTGTTTTGTTGAAAAAACAAAACTCGGAGGATCTAACATGACGTTTTATTCTACACACGTATTTATCTTACTTTAAAATTAAGATTACACGTTTTTTACGTCAAAGTGTCAGTTACTTTCTCTTTCACACTCCACTAGTGGCTGTTGGCATTTCCAGTTAAATCCTCTAACAGTCAAGATTGTCGACACTTTGTGCAATGTCATCACATTTCTACGCACGTAACAGCTCGATCACCTTTAGTGCAGCTATCTGTTCACGCAGATATCAGTCTGTACCTTCAACAAATTGCTTCATTCAAACAGGATAACGCACGCAAGTTGTTCAACGATGTAGTCGAAAAACTGCCGCCAGTAAAATATGTCTGATTTTCTGGAATCAACGCTCAATAACAGTTGTGTTTTCCCAATTATCTTCAAGCATTTCCAGAACCGCAAGCCAGTTCAGAGAGTGGTGAACAGGTGCGCTGGTCTCTCATGCCAGAGGTCCAAGGATCAATCTTCGGTCGGGGAAAGTTCTGGAGATGTCCCCACACTCTCTGTCAGCATCAGTTGTGGGGCTAATGCTGTCACAACGTACCGTCCTATCGGGTAGTGACATAAAGTGGCTGGCATTTGTGCTGATGGAGACACACTCCGTGCAGGCTAAAGATACCATCGTAGTATTCGAGAATAGCAAGGCCACGAACATGCCGCTACGAAGGTCATCCCACACACATGCGCCACTGGGACAAGGAGAGGCGTTAATATAAGTTGCAATACACTCCTTGTAAAATATTTAAGGTTAAAAACAAAATGCAGGCCAAAAGGGTTGAAACATTCCAGTGTGATGGGAGAAACGGACAGACAATTTGGACAATATTGCGACTGGGTCGCAAATCTTATCGAAATTTTCTGTTCCCTTTCTTCCCAACCACATTGTAAAATCTCATTTGTCGGAAAAGGAATGCCAGAACAATAAATTATGGCTGCTAATGGGCAGAGGCGGACTGGCTATATGGCCCACCGGGAAAAAACTTCACCTCGGGTCGCTGATTCCAGTCCCCCGTACTCCGCCCTCACTGTCTTCTGTCTTATTATTTCAACCTGAATATTTCCAATGATTGGCGAAAGCGACTATTGTCACCTATTTTATGATGATTATCTGTACGTTCTGGTGAACGCAGATCAAACAAACCATCTGATTAGTTGTTGGAAAGGGCTCAGGGAGCCCTTTCCAACGATTAATCAGATGGTAGAGTTTCAAGTATGTCATATATTTTATTAAACTTCCACGCATACAGGCGTACATAAAGGTGCTCCGTATATGGGTAAATTGGGGGTGGTGGTAAAAGGGTTAAGTGGTGTTTTTTTTTTTATTAGAATGGATTTCACATGCTCTGTGGAGTATACGGACTATCACAGACGCCTTTCAAAAAGTTATAATGTGTTATA
Organism: Pictodentalium vernedei; assembly: GCA_031216915.1. NCBI lineage: Eukaryota > Metazoa > Mollusca > Scaphopoda > Dentaliida > Dentaliidae > Pictodentalium > Pictodentalium vernedei. The sequence goes on along the minus strand of CM062292.1, from coordinate 85,632,651 downwards.
AATAATAAAATGAACAAATGGTATCTGTGTTAAATCGTGGTATAAATACTGGACATAAATCTGATCGAGTACGGTGGACAGGTGTAGATTTTCTTGTATTTCACGCGCTTGTATGCTGTAGCTGCGTTGCAGCACACATGATCTGTATCACCTCCCTCAGGTAAACGCGTAAAATACCTGAGATATTGATTAACTATTTATTACATGCCCATGCAGTCTCTCTTTTGCAATACGGCGTGCAATACGGCTGTGCAATACGAAATTCCGTATTGCACACCAACCTGTTCCAATCGGGACTTTTTTTATGCAATGCGACTGCATAAAGTGCATGGTGTTTACCACCGTTGATAGAAAAGAAAATTAGGTCAGTAGGTGCTTGGGTCATGTAATAAATACAAAACCACATGTATGTTTCAATGAGTCGTTTTGTATTCAATTCGTCAGATGTGCGTAGAAAGAAAACGTCTCGATCTTCGTCAGATGTGCGTAGAAAGAAAACGTCTCGACATTCGGTCTCGACGTTTTCTTCCTACGCACATCTGACTCATTGAATACAAAACGACTCATTGAAACATACATGTAGTTTTGTCAATTTATTGAAAGATGAACGTTTTACCAACACCCAATTGAGACCGATATACAGCGGTGCCATACATAAATCAACGCGTGCAATTGAAATACAATAGACATTTGCCTCGCGTACTTCATGCCACGAGAGTTTATTACTTTGATTATTTTAGATAACAAAGTTTGGTGTGTTTGTACTTTCTGTAACAGGACACTGCAGGAAGGAGACTACAATATCAAAACATTGGAGTGAACTTTTAGGCTGATGGTGGGACGCCTTGGCAACCTTTTCTTTCAGGCGGACCGGATTACATTGCTTAACATATCCCCAGGAATGTGGGGAGTATTTTAGCTTTACTTTGAGAATAAATCAGTGAACAAAAATGAGTGACGAACTGGGAAAGGCATTGTCTGCCCACTCTCGCCCACGTGGTCCGAAGGCGAGAAGGGCAACTGCCCTCGTGCTTCTGGCGTCCTTGATTAACTCCCCACGCTGATGACATAATTCGAAATTTCAGCCTGCAAAATTAATGTTTCCATAATTCATTCGTATTTAGTACAGCTTTGTTTGACAGGACCATTGAACTCGGTCATTCAAGAGAGCATTGGTTATTTTCCTAGTTTCAGTATGAGAAAATGTGTTTATCAGGAGTTCAGTATTTTGACATCATTTATTGGCATTACTTCTGTGGTTGTCGTTGGGCCAACGGAAACAGATGGGCAATAGTATTCTCGCTTGTCCAGAATTGCCAGGTGCCAAACTTAAATCCAACTTGAAAATTTTTGTGCCAAACAAAATGTTTCGGCACCAATCTCTGATAAGTGTTTCTTGCATATTTTGAAGAAAGTGGTTAGTTATTTTGGATTTAACCCTTTACCCAACGTAACGGGAAAAACCGATCAGCGCTATTCACAAAAATCTCCAATTAATTTTCATTATTTTTTTCATTTTTGTCTCAAAAACATAGGTTATGACGCCTCTTTGGAACGAGCTCGTTCCAATGAGAGGGCATAACCTATGTTTTTGAGATAAAAAACGAAAAAAAATACTTATTCAAGAATTTTGTTTGCAAGTGTCGTCTGCTTTTCATGTTAGGTAAATGGTTAAGCCCCCAACTCTCATCCAGCACATACCCGCGCTTTTTTAATCTAGAGTGTATTTACGATTCATTTTGATATTGCTTGCATTTCGAAAAAAATATTTTTCAATGCCAAATGCTCAGCCAAGCAGTAACGATTTATCGCCAGCGTGATCACGGTTGCAACCTGAAAGCTCAAAACACATTTGAAACAGGCGGTTGGTTGCGAGGTGCATGAGTATCAGTTCAATGTTCTCTAGATGTTTGATACTAAATCTTTACCTAAAGTAACGATCATAAAGCCGCAAGGGCGGACTAGCCGTATTGTCCACCGGAGAAATTCCCGGAAAGCCCTATATTGGGTTCTCCCTGGGGCCCCCAAAATTGATGCAAAATGGCGAAAAGGCGAAATGAATCTAATTGCAAAGGCTTCTGGTATAGTACATCAGAATGTTCAAGGGTAGTCCACATGGAGGACATTTCGATATACCAGCAGTCTAGTCTGCCATTTATCTCTCAGATGCAAGGAAAGGGCGTTTCTTCAATTTCAAAAATGAAAAGGTTCTCTCCGATTGGTCCAAACTATGGTCTTCGCGATCCCCCCCCCCCCCACACCCAGGGTATAACTATTTTTGTCGAATGGTCGATGAAGATGATACAAAAATGCCATCGAAATGTCCTCTATGTGGCCTGTCGCTGATCGCACAGATGCAAGGAAGCCGCGTCGTTCAGTACGCAAAATCAAACTTTTGTCCCGGTCTGCCCCTCCCCCCGCCCCTTGGTGCATGCCTGGGTAACCTTTTTTGGCCCAGTCCGCCCCTGCTCAGAGGAAAGCAAAAATCTGTCGTAAGTGTCCATTCCGGGTTTGGATCGCGCAGGTATCTTCGGTGTGACGTGGAGTCCACCTACAACCAAGGCCAGGGAAGGTAGCTATGGTCGGTAACTCCTCTTGGCGGTCATCTGTTAAGTTGAGGTTTCTAGTTTCGTGATATGTTGACAACGATCATTGAGACTGTATTACAATGCCGAGTTGATGAAATTACTAATATGAACATTCGGGATCCAATAGAGTACAGTCGCCTGGACTGGTCGTAATCCGCGAGTGGGTAGTAATGGCCACGCATGCATTTACCAGGTAACAAAAATCATAATTAGCAGAATTTCAATTAATGAAGCACCGGGTTGTACCCGGAGCTCATTAATTAAAAGTTTTTGATTATTCCTTTAAATTGTGTTTGTAATATAATATTATTGCGTCCGTGGAAATATTGTCAACCCGTGGAAAGTGACCAGTCCACGGCGGTCGAACTTGAGTATTATGTAAAAGCAATGTGGATCAAGTGAATGACACTTCTAATCTGTATCTGTACAATAGTCGCAGTAACCAAGTTTGGTGTATGAGCGACGGAGAGCAGCTGTTGTTACTGTTGCTGTTGTTCTATGCTGAGAGCTGATTTGAATGCCTCAACTGAATGCGCGTGCACTGTGTTTTCCTCTAGCTGGTGCCAGTCTGTTACTGTTTTCACGAAGTAAGAGTTTCTGAATTGTTCAGTCTTACTCGGAGGAACATTTAAACATTTGGTGTTGTTTCTGGCACTTTTCTCAATTATATTTTTGGTTTCAAAGTCGCTGTAGCTTTTGGCTGTAATTCTTCTTTTGGGCTTACTTTCTGTAAGGAATTCGGCTCGAGGTATAGCGGGTACTAACTCCTCAACCACCTTGTACATATAAGTTAGCCTCTTCTTTTTTCTTCTTTCTTGGAGTGTTGGAATTTCAAGTTGTTTCAGCATGTTTTTGACGCTACCTTCCTCTCTGCTGTTTTCGTCATTTGTTATAAATCTTGCTGCTTTGATTGATCGTGCCAGTGCTTATGTAGGCTGTTTTCTTGCACTCCTTAGGACAGTGGCGACGGTTTCCTCTGAGGAAGCCCAGTGTTGAATGAGCTTTCTTTGTGATGTTGGATACATGTTGCTCCCATTTCAGGTTTTCTGAAAATTGTGCACCTAGGTATGGGTTACTCTGAACTTGTTCTAATATATGATTATCCAATGTATAGAATTTGTTGGTTTTAGGTTGGATACTCACGATGCAGCATTTTGTCGCGTTGAAACTCATTCCCCAAATTTGTGCCCATGCTTCCAGTTTTTCAAGATCTTTCTGTAGGATGTCATGATCTTTGTATGATTTTAGTGGTCGATAGAGTAGGCAGTCATCGGCGAAGAGACGTTCTGTTGATTTGACTGAGTCTGGTAGGTCATTAATATGGCAGAGGAAAAGTAGTGGTCCATTACAGTTCCTTGTGGTACACACGAGTCAACATGTATTTCTTTGGATGATGACCCTTCCACTACTATTTTCATTGTTCTGTTTGTGAGGAACGAATATTGGCCCTTCAATGCCATACTGTTGTAATTTGTGTAGGAGGCGTTGATGTGGGACAGTGCCGAAGGCCTTGGAGAAGTCAAGAATCCCAACATCCACTTGTAGTCCTGCGTCATAATGTTTGAGTGTAGGTCGTGAGTTGTTAATAATTGTAGGAATATCCTTTTCTGAATACATGATTTAGAGTTGTTAGGATATTTTTCTTTTTTAGGTGTTTTAGCATATGTTTACAAATGATGTGTTCAAGGAGTTTACGTGGTACTGCTGTTAAGGATACCGGTCTGTAGGTTTTAGCTAGATGTTTGTCTCCTTCTTTGAAAATGCAGGATATGTTGGCTGTCCTCCAGTCTGATGGTAGTGCACCGTTATCTATTGATTGTCGGAAAGTTTTTGTGAGTGTTGGTGCAATTTCTGTTGCACATCCTTTTAGCTCTCGGTTTGGTGGTTGGTCAGGCCCAGATGATTGTGCAGGGTTAATTTTTTTTACCAGTTTTATCACTCCTTGTACATTGATGGTCAGTTTTAGAATCTTGTGCTTTGCTGTTGTGGGTGTTTTTGGTTCTGTGTCTTTTGTATCTTTGGTGACGACGGATTGGAATTGCTCTACCAAGGTTTCTGCTTCACCTTCGCTGTCGCTCACCAGCTCCCCTTTGTTCTTCAAGGGGGAGACACCTATGCTATTTTGTTTTCTTGACTTTATATATTTCCAGAATGGTTTGGGGTTGTGTTTGCCTAATACTTCGTAGATGGTTTTATTTGTGAGTATCCATTCTTGTTTTCTCAGTTGCCGTTTGCATTCTTTTTGGTGTTTCTTAAATTGGTCCCACATTCCAGTTTCTTTTGCCGAGTTATATAGCTTTTGTTTCTTTTTTAGCATCCTTCTTGTGTTTTTATTTATCCATGGTGTGTTTATTATTCTACCCAGTGTCTTACTTGGTATGTTTTCTTCTATGTTGGTAAGAAGATTATTTTTAAATTTCAGCCATACTTCTTCGATGTTCATGCCTTCTTTAGATGGGTCCTTGATTGTGTTTGACAGTTTTTTGAGACACTATTTTATTCCGCCCCAGTTGGCTGTTGAGTTGAAAAGGAACTTTCACGGTTTGTTTTTGTTGACATGTGGTTTCATATCTATGTCCGTGATCACCAGGTCGTGATCCGATATTCCTTGTTTATTTACTGATGATTTCATTAGTGATGGATTTGTGGTGACGATAAGATCTAACAGGTTGTTCTCCCTTGCTGGTTCCTCGTGTATTTGTGATAGACTTGCTTCTGTTGTAAGTTCGATCAGGTAGTTCTTTACATCACGATCATGTGCCCCCTTGTTTATTGACATGGTATTTCACTCTATGTCTGGACAATTGAAGTCGCCACATGTGATTACGTTTTTGTGTCTCGCTTCCATTTTGCGTAGTGATTTCTGTAGTTCTTCAAGGTGCTTCTTGTTTCGACGTGGCATGTAGAATACACCGATCATTAAGTAGTCGTGTTTTTTTAGTTGTAGTCTTACCCACTCCATTTCACAGTCGGTTACAAGTTGGGGGCTGTTCGATTGCTATGATGTCTTGGTGGACAAGGATGAATACTCGCCCACCAGTTGATGATCTATCATTTCTGTAAGCTGCATAATTCTCTGGAAATATTTCGGAAGATTTAATGGCATCTCTGGCTGGATTTTTGCCTGGTCTAACTCCCTTTAGTCAAGATTCTCTCCCGCAGATAATATCCGGCTTTATGTAATTTATTGCTGCATGGAATTCTGATCTTTTCTCCTTTATACTCCTGCTGTTGACTGTTAGTATTCTAAGGTTTTGTGTGGGTGGTAGGCTGAATACACTCGATTCGTTTGACGTTGTTTGGTTCTCTATACTTGTTTGTTGTGTGTTTATTTTTGGACTTCTAGTATGCAGTGGATTGAATGATGTTTTCGATGTGACGAATTATAATGTTCAGTTTAGTCTGGATTTAGTTTCATTTGTCACAGAATCGATTTCGTAGCTGTTGAATGTAAATGATGAGATGTTGGCACTTTCACAATTACAGCAGAACCACTGGTCACTATGTTGTTGCAGGTGTTCATAATCCTGTGTACATCTCCCCCAATATGATCAATAACAAAGCCAGTATAGCGTGGATAATCCCACTCTGACTGGGAGTTGTTGTTCTCTCCTGTTCTTTTTGTTTGTTGTTTTGCAATAATACTGATCCTTTATTTGTTTCTCCTTGATGGCCCATTTTTGCATGTGTGCACCTGCTGTCGCTATAGTATTGCGTGGGTAGACCCACACTGACGACACCTACCAGCAGTCTGCTACAGCTTTTTTGCGATTTTCTTTGCCCATACTTTTGCCAGCGTGATGTCTGGGTGTGATCCATATTTTAGGTGATCAACGTGGTAGCTGTGGCGGGATTTTCTGTTTTTTTTGTCCAGATGAAAATGCCTCTGAACTGTTGATGTGCGATAAATGGAAAACACGTAGATATTAACGCAGTGAGATAAAACCTTGAGAAGAGCACAACATTAATGCTAGATGCCGTTGAACTGTGATGCAACGCAAGCATCTGCAGTGTGAAACCATTGCACCGTGAAAGGTAATTAAACCAATTGAACGTAAACATCACAGAAATGAGACCGGAGTATGCGAACCCATACAAGGAGACGGCGACGTATAGAATCGAAAGAACTGCTGAATAAATAGTTTTCATTATAATTACATGTTTGTTTTATTCCATAATTTTCGTAGTAATTATCTTGTATATCTGTGAGAAAATAAATTGTTTTTGTTGAATATTTAAAGATACCTGGCCCTCTGGGAATAAATCTATCCCCACTCAAACGCTGATGGCTGGGGAAAGGTCGCAAGATATACGATCGCACCTTTGTTCAAACAGCAATGTCTGAGTGACAGCTTAGCCAATCGTTGATCGCCCCCTGCCTCCAGAAGTAAATTAAATCTCCTGCATCTACGACAGTCGAGATTTTATTGCCAGCATCCACGCCTTGTACTCCACTTTTGAAAATATTTGCAGCCAGACGTACATGCGTTCTATCCAATCCCAATCGCCAAGTGGTCATGGTCGGTAAGATCCCCAGACTGCTATAGGTTTCTGAGTGCTCTTTACAGAAAATTAGCACGAACTACTTTGGTATTGTCGCAGATACCCTGGTATATAGAGGATATCTGGTGTGTTTGGGTGGATACTGAAAATTATCTCATGAGTGACCGAGACAAATGTTCATTTTTCGCGAGCGCTTGAGCGAGAGTAGCCATTTGTCTCGGTCACAAGTGAGATAATTTTCGGTATCCACTCCAAAACACTAGATTTTCTTTTTATTATACGCTTTTTATAAGAATCTGATAATTCCACTTGTTTCAACCTTGAGTTGATGCATGAAAGCAAACAGCGCATTGAATCATTGATACGCTGAAGTGATTTGAGTGATACCCGGAACATATAGCGTCTTGAAATCTGATTCAGCTGTTGAGTTTCTAGCCTAAACATGGCTTGAAAGTCAGTAATATAAGTGTTTGGTTCGGTACGTCCTTTGAAAGGACGTACCAAACCAAAAACTTATATTACGGACTTTCAGGCCATGTTTGGACTAGTGGGTTTCATGCATCAATTCAAGATAAATACGTGTTGAATTATTTCTGGAAATGATCGGTATCCACTCAAAAACACTAGATTTTCTTTTCATTATACGTTTCTAGAACAAACTGATCATTTCCATTGATAATTTGGCTCGTATTCACCTTAAAGTAATGCTTTGAAAGGCGCCTTTTCGATTGGTACCGTGTAAAGGAAAATATCTATATCTTCACAGTGGTGGATACGATTTCTATGTTTCCACAATTTCTTCGATAATCTATCGTTTAGCGTATAACAAACAAAGCTATTAACCAGGTTTACCAGAATAGTTCGGGATAATCGTTGTGTCCTTCAGAAGACAATCAATGCCGACTGCCCAAGTGGGAGCTAGTGGCACATTGTACTAAAAACGTAAAACACGTCGATGACACACTTGCCCTTAATCAATCAGAACTCTGCTGGTAGCTGTTGGAGAGTAGAATAAGTAAAAAAAAAAAAACCTTTTGGAACAATACATGGAATACCATGGCACTCGTAATAATGAGCCCCCTAGAGATGGGCTGCATTGGAATTTTGAATTCGATATCGGTTTCGACATTTTTAATGGTGGGTGTATGTCTCGGTATCGGCTCGATATCTGACTTGGCTTAGATTTGCTCAGAATACCAGTAAACTGATGAGAGTGCGTGATCGATCACACAGAAAAGCTAAACAGACAAATAGGGCCAAGGACTGGGCGAGAGTTAGGCATGACAGAAATGAAACTATATCACTCATACGGACATCCAAAACGGAATATGATCTTAAAACTGAAACTTATGTATCATTTCGTAACTGTGGCAGTAACATTGGTAGGGAACCCTTAAATCTTTCTGTAAAGATCACAATCTATCGAATGAACTTTTCCCGCCTTTTTTGAAGAAAGCGGGGAAATAATTAGTGACACAAAGTCGATTGTAGACGTATTAAACAAGTATTGTGCTTATCAAGCTAACTCATTTGATGACAAAGAACAACCACACATCCCACATTGTGACATGAGTTTCAAATTCATAGTGATTTCCGAAGAGGAAGTGATGTCAATTAGTAGTAACATACATCCCCAGAAGTCTTGTGGGCCAGATTTTATTAATAACAGAATCATTAAGGCATGTGCCCACCAGTTAGCTTCCCCTCTACCTTATCTTTTTAATCTGTCCTTATCACGTAATGAGTTTCAAACATTATGAAAGATGGCTAGTGTTGTTCCTGTTCATATGAAAGTATCCGTTAATGACCAGGTAAACCATCGGCCAGTCTCTCTAACAAGTTCTGTCAGTACAATTCTAGAAAAAGTCATTTTCAAACACATTTTTTCCTTCCTGGTGGAAAAAGGGTTGTTAACACCCTTATAATCAGGCTTCATTCCGGGTGACATCTATATTGCTAGTGATATGGACGTCAATGAAGAAGTCAGATTGGTACATTGTATTCTGTGATATAAGTAAGATAGAGTATGGCATGACGGATTAATTCATAAATTAGACTCTATTGGAATAAGAGGTAACCTACTCACGTGGTTTGAAAGCTACCTAACTCATCGCTCCCAGCATGTAGTCGAAAATTGAGAGAAATCCAAAAATCAAATCATTAAAGCTGGCGTGCCACAATTATCCGTTTCAGTCCCTCTTCTGTTTAATATTTACATAAATGACATTCTTGAAGATATTATGTCCAATATTAGACTTTATGCCGATGATACTGCACTTTCACCAGTAATTGAAGATGCAAACTTAGCAGCTGATGTTTTGAACAATGACCTGACAAATATTGCTCAGTGGTCTGACACATGGTAGGTCTTATTTAATCCACTAAAGGCTGAATCGTTGTACTTTTCAGTTGAAATAAACACTATGCTTCGTCCCCATCTTTACCTCCTAGGGCAGCAAATAGAAGAAACAGGCACTCATAAACATCTTGCGTTGATCTTTTTTAAAACAGGACTCAGGGATTCACATATAGAGAACCTAATAAATAAACTCAGTCCCGTGATAAACTGTCTAAGAAGCCTAAACTACAGACTGTCTAGACACGCATTGGAAACTCTATATAAATACTTCATTCTCCCCCTTTTTAATTATGCCGATGTTAGCCTAATAAATAAACCCAGCCCCATGATAAACTGTCTAAGAAGCCTGAAATACAGACTGTTTAGACACGCATTGGAAACACTATATAAGTACTTCATTCTCCCCCTTTTTGATTATGCCGATGTTATATGGGATGGTTTCACGGAGACTACACCAACACTCCTAGAGAATCTGCAGTTGGATGCTCTACAAACTATAATATGGGTAACTAGGTGCCAAGTCATCACCTTATGTACAGGTAAACGGGTTTTCATACCGCTAAAAAGCGCAGTCGTCGTCACAAATTAGTAGCTTTGAAGAAAATCATGTTCACAAACGTGACAAACTACATTTGGCTGCTCATTCCGCGATCTCTGTCAGAACTAACCTATTACCCGCTAAGATTTTCAAACTCACTAAAGGAAATTAAATGCAACACTAACGGGTTCTCTTACTGTTTCTGCCATCAGCGGTAAAACTTTGGAACGGCCTAAGTGCAGATCTGTAGAAGTGCATTTCCGTAGACCCATTTAAGAAGAAACTTGCAATTAACGACAATGTCGTTCCTGAGTTTTATTATGTGGGTGGCAGAAGGGACGTGTCTTCAACTCGAAGCTGCGTTTTTAAATTGTAGTGATTTAAACAGACATCAATTCGATAGATTCATAAGTGATAATGCTTCTTGCAGCTGTGGTCAATTTTATGAAGATTCTGACCACTATCTACTATTGTGTCCTCTATATACAGAACAAAGAAATCTGTTTCTAACAAATTTTTTTCCACACCACTAATATCACTCTAACGTTATATGGTGATCCAGGGAAAACTGCCTTGGAAAATGCCAGTATTTTCAGTGCGTTACAAGAATATATCCTATTAAAAAAATAGGTGATATTTGATAAAGGTGAGATATATGAAGAAATATATTTATATTTTCATCAAAAAGACAGTTGAGGCATTGAACTGTGACACCTGGTGAATGCTTTCTATGATAGTTGGCAAGCACACATTCCACGCACTGTGCTGTAGAAGACATGGACGGACAGTCAGAGAATTTACCACGTTCAGCCCAAGACCTTAATACCTTGTAAATCCTCCTCGGTTAGCGAGACTAGCTCGGATCCGACGTGGCATACTCCTCACCAAACGTCCAATATCAGCTTGACTGATGTTATTCCATTCTTCCTGCAGTGCAGCGGTGAGATCCTGGACATTGGTAGGGGGTGTTGGCGTTGTCGTAGGCGCCTGACAAGCATATCCCAGACGTTCTCGATTGGTGAAAGGTCTGGACTTAGTGCTGGCCAAGGCAGTATAGTGATGTTCTCCTCCTGGAGGAACTCTTGAGAAGGGCCATGGATGCTATTTAATTCTCCTCTATCTTGGAAAACGAATCGACGGCCGTGGCGTCGCTCAAATGGCACCAGATGAGCTGCTAACATGTTGTCACGGTAGTACTTCCCTGTGACACGCCCTTGGATGACATGTAATACTCTTCTGCTTGTCATGGTTATGCATCCCCACACCATAATCGACCCACCACCAAAACGATCGTGCTGTCCAACGGTTACTTCATGGTATCTTTCGTTCCGCCGCCGCCACACTCTGTTTCGCCTGTCGTGGGAGTCGAGAGTGAACCTCGATTCATCGGAAAACATGACGTTGTTCCACCGACAATTGTAACAGCGCTGTCGTGCTCCCCACAACTACGCCTTGCGACGATGTGACGTTCAGTCAAACGTGGAATTATTCGAGGTTGTCGAGCGTACAAATCTCAGCTGTGAAGGCGATTGCGGATAGTCTGACCACTGACTCGCACATCTGTCGCTCGGTGCAGCTGCTGTCCAATTTCTGAGGCACTTTGATGGCGGTTACGTAATGCTATGGTTAGGAGGAAACGATCCTGTTTAGCAGTTGTCGCCCTTGGACGACCGGCCGACGTCTGTCATCAACATTGCCTGTCTGACAGTAGCTTGACCACTATCTGTAATCACCGATTGAGTAACGTTGAGAATTTGAGCCGCTGCAGTCTGTCTGTTGCCAGCTTCCAACATGCCAATGGCACGTAAACGTTCGTCACGAGTCAGTCTTCGCATAACTCAAAAGTTACGTTTCGACCAAAAAACTATTGATGAACGAGTTTATACCAAGACAAAAACGGTGCGACCTCCGAAAGAGCCCGTGCAGTACAAATGAAAATTTCAAAACGTACCCCACAGACATTAACGCGGCGCTCGTGCGAAAAACACTAAACTTGGAAACACAATGATGTGTCCAATCACGCGTATCCAACACCATTTTCCGAAAATATCAACATCAGTTTTTGTTTTGAATAGTATATTAAAGCATGCTTGCTAAGCTACAACAGTGCTATCGGTTTAAAAATATTTCCGCTATGCGTAGTTGATGATGATTTGGCCGTTAATCAATCAGGATGAGTTTGGGCAGGATTACCTTACTTATCAGTGCCCCAAGCTTGACGAGAAGCATTCCGTCTTTACCCGTACCTGTACGGAGGTCCATCAAATGGTGGGTTCTAGTTGGTGATATACTCATGCGAAATAATATCCTTGTTGTTCGAAACCTATCTTCCTGATATGACAGAAGAACCATGTGCATTGATTTCACGATGCGAGACCCGGTTTGGTCGCTACAACACTTGTTGACTGCCCCGTCCAAACCCCCAAAAGTGGGCGAGTGCTAATTTTAATTAACCCTTTACCCAACGTAACGGCCAAAACCGGCCAGCGCTATTCTCAAAAATCGCCAATTATCACTATTTTTTTTCATTTTTTGTCTCAAAAACATAGGTTATGACCACTCGTTGGAACGAGCTCGTCGAGCTCGTTCCAACGAGGGGTCATAACCTATGTTTTTGAGACAAAAAATGAAAAAAATTAGTTATTCAAGATTTTTTTTTGCAAGTGTCGTCTGCTTTTCACGTTAGGTAAAGGGTTAATATATTATTCAAGATAATGCAATATGTGTACATTACATAACTGTATACTGTAGTAATAAACAGGTTTTGCTAGCGGTACAGGAAATAACAACAGTGATAATCGAGCTGGTAGGTAAACTAGGATTCGACAGAAAGCCTACGGCCTAATAAGGTGTGCTTGCTTGCTGTGGTAAACAAGTTGGGTTTTATTGGTAGGTTAATCTGTAACCATCGCCTGTTGTGGATATCCTCTAAAGTAGACAACATACGTATAAACTATAAATGGTTAACGTAACTTTATACCGCTGCATCGGCCTTGGTATAGCCGTAGATGATGAAAATGGGTTAAAAACAACAAACAAATGATTACAAAGGTTTGCTAAAGTTTCCACCGTCCAATTGTTGATGCCGCAGTAAATGTCGAGGGATGTGTACACCAAGTGCAGTTGTGGAAGCAGATAATGTTTAAAATTTCATTTTTCTCACACAGCTACATGCGAAGAGCATATCAAAGACGACGGGCCGAGACTCCGAGTACCAACTTCAGGTGCTTTATCGGTAACCACGAAGGCCTAAAAAAGTTCAAAATATGTTTCCCAGGCGCTCCGCGTGGTCCTTTGGCTGCCGTATGCTGTCCTTTTCTAACCACAGCAAAATTTAAAAAAATAAAAATTAAATGGTTTATGTCCGATATTTTATCCAAGTTAATAAAATTGATAAATTTGTCTCTTCAGTGTAACAAGGCGTTGCAATGCTTTAGCACTCAAGGGACGAAATACACTACCACCCTCGATATTTTGTAGATTATGAGGCCTAAAATATAAAACAAACCAAGAACATAAACTTTTGATGACAAAGAAATAATTACAAAAATAAGATAAATAACCTTTCGCCCACGTGCAATTTTACAAAAAATGGCCTGAGAAACAGAAGATCTAATTTGTGGGGCTCAAAGAATTTACTATGAAAATCCCAAGTCTGAAATCCATAAAATTCAATAAATATACACAAATTATACACCACAATGAAGGTTTGTAGTGTATAATTATATGCCTTTAATTCACACAGTTGATAGCAGGCATACTGTGATCTTGAAAAGTATGTTACCGTATCTTTCAGGAACTGATAATAATGTATTACTTCATAAGAACAACTCGTTACAAAATGTGTTTCAGATATCCAAGACAACGTTAGGAATTCAAATCACTTCCGACGACAGCGACAGGAATGCTGCATGATATGTTCCGCCTTAAACAATGTTGTGCGTTAAGCAGAGATTTGAGACAGGTCATGTTCAACTACACCTCATCAGTCACAATTTGTCTAAGAAGGCGTAACACGCATATTAATACACATTGCGAATTGAGTATCCCCTCCAGACTTGAGTTGATAATAACATAATATTTCATGAGAACAACTCATAGCCAAATATGCTAACATGTCCAAGAACAAAGCCAGGAATTCAAACCACTTTAGGATGAAACGACACAAATGATGTACGATGTACTTTCCACCTTTAAAACACGCCATGTTCAAGGTCACCTCATCAATCAAAATTTGTTTGAGAAGACATGCAACGCATATTGCCTCGTTGAGTACCAGAAGCCTTTATCATGGCTTCATGGAAAGTGGTGAAAGCCATTATAGTGACTTTACACTGTACCTGGTATCTTGATGTTTAATCATTATTGGAAAAAAAATGTTTATGTAAAAATTGTTTTGTTACTATCTATTGGAGATTGCCAAGCGGGCACTCTCCAATAAAAGGTAATAAAACAATAACTTATGAATACCGTCATAATTAACTAAAGCTTTCCATGCTGGTAGCATGGTATCTTTCAAAAATTACACATGTTGCAAATCACCTTTGAAAAATCATTTTGCACTCTATAGATTAACACACATTGAGAACCGAGTATCCGCCTGGTTAGAGCCAGGGGCATAGATCATGGAAGGTGTTACACCCTCCACACACACTAAAATATTCAGATCTTCTGTTCGCAGGGCAGCGAGAAGGGCAGGTTACCCGGTTTCCACGCCCCGCGGCTCACGCAACTACTGCCCTGCCAAGGAATTATTTGTCAGAATATTGTACTGCCTGACAGAATAGAGCTGAACAGCTAGGACACGCCGGGCACCTGATATATCATGGTCTTGTAAAACTTTCATCTCAGTTCATATTCCCTGCTGCCATGCAAAAGGAGGCTATGGTGGCCTTGTAAATCCAACAATTTTATTTAGAATATATTCATTGTTCTGGAAAAGTTGATATATATGCAGGGCAATATGCACTAACAGTAGGGCAGAATGATAATACCCCCCCCCCCCCCCACACACACACACCAATATTTTTCAGTAGTTACGGGCCTGGCTAGAACAGACACTCTTTATGCCACGTGGAAAGAAACACACGCCAACCAGAGAAACAAAATTCACCGCATCCAGTAAATTCAAGTATGTGTGAAAGGGGTTAAAGCATAAGAAATAAACAAAATAGAAAGATAATTTATGGAGGCTTATTTTTATTTTTATTTTTTTTTTTTGGGGGGGGGGGGGGTGGGGGTGAAATATTTTTAAAGAAATCAAAAATAGGTTCCTTATCAGCCTACCTCACAATTGTTTACAACAGGCTTGCAGTACAGTGGAAGTCCCTAACTCGAAAGTATTCTCTCTATTTCGTTCTTTCCCCAGCGATCTGGAAAAGAAAAAGGGGTGCAAAAGCACCAAGAACACATTAACCAAAACTGGGTCGCACACTCAATATGGGACACTCTTTCCTGTGCTAATCCACAGCTTTCCGGTACCAGTGCGCAGACGTGTATCCAACGTGCCATTCGTTTTTCGTCCGCCATCTTGTGAAGATCCGTTTCTGTTTGCTCACCAACAGTGATACATGTTGACTCGATGTTGAAGATGTACCTGTTCTGAATTCTGGACTCAGAGATGTCCCTTCACCATCCTGACATACAGGGCTGTGTGTTTGTATATTCTCTCGATTATTCACCATATGTTTTCTTTATATATCTCTATACCGATTTCGCGCGCGATTTTCGCGCATCGTGCTGTTTCGGTCTCTTCATCAATGCTAACCCTTTTGGTTCTTTTGGTTCTGCTTTTTTCTAAGTCAGGTGTCAGCTGAAGGGCAGTTGTGGTAGCTTTTCTCCCCTCTGTTGAGAGGCGGCCGAATTTGGCCCGTTCTTCCCCTTTTTGGCTGTTGGGGTACTTTTCTGTTCCCTTCGGGCCTTCGTTTCCAGCCACCTCACTCTGGTAGCTGGGGTGTCTTGTTTTATTTTTCCTTGGGGTCACCTCCCATCTACATAGCTCTCACCAGATATGTCTTGGACGATGGCTTGTAGGCGATTTTTGCTGCCTTAGCATGTTGAAGATACCCATGATTCATGCTCTACTTGATATAGGTGTTCAGTCCACCTTTTGGGCTTCGGTGTATCGTGTAGTTCGGGCACGTGACCGTTCCTCCCGCGCCCTCGGGAAGGGGAACGCAGTCGGTCAGGGCGTCCCGAACCGCCTCTGTCTGCAGAGTATTCTACCCCCCCCCCCCCCTCGGTGGAGGTTTTGCAGGGGGGGTTTTGGCGGTGGATACCGCGGTAGCTGCTGACCTTTTGTCGAAGAGATGCCAGGTCCTGGGACTGCGGTTCCCATCCAGTAGACATCTGAGGCTGTCACTAGGGTTGTGACTCCTCCTTTGGAGCCGAGCTCGGTTGATTGCTCCGCTTTTCCGCCTTTGTCAGCAGCTACTGATGTATTCACTCCTGTTGCTGCTCCGTCGGTGACGTCTTCTGTCTCCGTTTCAGCCGGCCTTGGCTTATCCCTGCAAGGGTCTGCAGGCATTTTTTTTTTGTTTGCTTCGCTGGACGTGGGTTCTGGGCCTAAACCTTCCCTGATTTCAATTCGGCGAAGTCGGACGGGATTGCCGGCCGGTTTCTCTGCTTCGGTCTCCCAGCCATCGGACCAAGCAAGTTTTGCTTTGGATTCAGATGCCCATAGTGGGGTTGTTGTGCTTCCGTCCACGCATTCTGGTCTTCAGGCCAGTATTGCAGGACCAGCGCAATCTGTGCAGACTGGATCTCCCGTCCCACAGAGGTCCGCGGCTCCAGATCCTCGGAGTATTCATACCCTATCAACATCTGCCTTCGGATGTTTCGGCTGCCACCCGTCGTCCCACGTCGGGTGTTCTTGAGGATCGTGACCCTTCGCTGGTTAAGAGGGTCAGATGTGAAGCCACCTTGCCTGCTCCTTCCCACGTCGGACCGGCAGATTCGGTGCGTGAGCTCTGGGAGGGCCTCTCCTTGTTCAGTCAGGCTCTTTCCAAGAGACTTCCCGTTGACTCACGCGAGTGGCTAGTGGCTTCTAGGCGCTACCAGCGGCACTGCTTACGCCTCCCAGGATTGGAAGCAGGCCGCTTTCTGATCCCCTTGGTGTTCCCACATCATGGGAGGCATCGGCTTGTATGCCCGAGTTTAGCTATGTGGCTGCCGACTCTGGAGATGGGTCAGACACACCTGACGTTGAGGGCCACCAGTCTTCTGTCTTGGGGGGCAGCTCTTTGTCAAGGTGATAGCTAACAGATATCAGACCAACAATAATTCAAGCGCTGCTAAATGAAGTATGAATGTTTTTGTCCATTATGGCGGATTTGTTGAAAGCCACATGGTCCGTCTGATAACTGATTAAAGAAATATTCTCATTATTTACGTAATTATGGCCCGTTAATGGGTAATTATGGTGTAAGCACAGTACATCGCACATGCTCTGGACACACACCCATATTACGCATCTTGCCTGTCACGAATGTCAGGAAACATCGGAATTCGAGTCTTTCAGCGTAACTTTCAAGCAAATACTAAATTAAGACAGATGTAAGCGACCAAGTTCAAGAGAAACGATTAAACTGAGAATCAACGTTCTGGCTATGAAACAGAAAATCGGGGATTTCTCGAAAAATTAATTCCAGTCTGAAGGTGCGTAAGACTGCGGGCCGTTGCGAGTAGATAGGGATGTCCCATGCTATAGGTGCCGCATCGGTGCGAAAGTATAGGCACGTTGTGACGTGGGGTGAAACAGAGCTCATTTTTACAATAGGAGCAGTCGCTGGCCAAGTCGGTGGCCATATATGAGTATAGGATCAGAAAAACGAAGTACGGAGCTAATTTGCATTGAGGTAAACGGCCTTACCTGTTTTAGAAGGCAAGCCATACTTAGGCAGAGAAGGCTTTGCCTGTATGAACATTACTCCGAGATAGGCGTAGCGGAGAGTTTAACCCCTTTGGTGCCAACTGCTTGAGGAGTGAAAAGCGTCAAGTAAAGTGACAATAAGCTAGTGGCCGTGCGACGGCAGTGGTAGAGTGACACCCCGTCGCTTCTTGGAGGAAAGACGTCCCGATAAAGTGACAATACGTTAGCGGCCGTGCGACGGCAGTGAAAAGGGTGAAGTGAAGAGGCGACGAAGGGACAAATACCAGCGAAAAAGAGGAAAAACCAGCGACAACAGCGAATGCGGGTCCGCAATTCACTAAAAACTTGGTGGGTATGGGATGATTGACGTTTTGTTTATCATATTCATTTGATTCCATGTAAGTTACAAATTACAATATTTATTTATATATGTATTAAAATTGTTTCCAGTGAACCCCTGCTGATTTATGCTCTTCGGGGAAAAGTTATTAACCCGTTCAGGAAAAAGAACCACGGGAGGGTTCGTCACGGTGATACATACGCTCGCCCCCGGATTCAGGCGACACTCCTTGAGTTTTGGCTGAATTCGCGGCATGAATCTATTTCTTCCACCAGCGACAAAGCCCTGTTTCCGACACTCTTAACTTTGTTTTTGAGTTCCTTCTGAAGCTTAAACCGTCAGAGCAGCCGGAGTTTTCAGACGTGCGCCTACAGCCTGTAGAGTAACCTGCTTCTGGGCATCGCCGTCTGAACCAGTCGGCGTCGAAGCTTTTGCAGCTTTGGACTCTTAAGTTTAGTTCCAAGGCTATGATTAGTTCGTTCTTCACTGGAGCTGATACCTTTTTGCCCCCTGTGCGTTATCGGTCCTGCGATTCCGCCAATCCGTCGATCTGCCAGACGTTGACGGTCTTGGATCAGGACTCCTCCTTCCTAGGGCTTTCCAAGCCAAAGTCAAGCGTTATGCCTATGGCGACTTTGGAGTCCCTGTTGGGCTTATCCAGAGAGACGCCGGGCATGTTTTTTTTATCTCGGATCATGTCGTCTCTGCCTTGGCTGCTTTTAAGCTTGACGACATACAGGCTCCATTGCGTGTGCCTTTAAGGTGGCTTATGCACCTTAGTCACACGTATGCCTGCAATGCGGCTACTTTGGAATTAGGTCGCCGGGATGACATCCTACGTCATTACAAAGATCAGCTGCTGCTTCGCCAACTTGATCCGCCTTCTATTGAAGCCTAGCAAATGCCCTCCTGCTTCGTCCGCGAAGTCACTGGCTGATCCTCCTGCTTCTACATTTTTCTCTTACTCACGTGGTAAGGGTAAGCGTCGGCAGAACAGAGTGAGGTCTCAGGGACCTACTAGTAGAGGAAGTGGTTTCTCCCCTCGTGGACCTCGCCGGGACTCGAAATGAAGGTTCTCACCTCGATTCGTCCCGGGTTTGGGGAAGGATAGCCGAGTTTGCAGACCGTTGGGTCACGATCGCATCCGATCCTTGGGTGTTAAATGTTGGGTATTACCACTTCCAATTCAAGTTCCTCGAGACAGATCACAGACAGATCACGTCTTGAACTAATGATCACGGAGATAGACAATCTCCTGTCAAATGGGGCGACCGAGGTCGTCAAAAGCATTCATTCAGTGGGATTTTATTCCCGTCTGCTCTTGGTGCAGAAGAAGGACGGCCAATGCAACTTGAACCGGTTATCGATCTGACTATCCTGAACCAGCTTATCATTGCTCCCACGTTCAGCAAAGCCTGCAAGACGCTTCCTTTCACGTTCGATTCATCGGACATCGCGAAAGTATCTCCGGTTCGCTTTTCTAGGGTGAGTTTACCAATCCAAGGTCATGCCTTTTGGCCTCAACTTGGCTCCTTTAGCCTTCACACAACTGATGTCGCATATGTGTTGGATCTCATTCCTTTTGGTCGACTGCATGTGAGACCTCTCCAACACTTTCTGCTCAATCGTTGGAGACTGTATATCCATTCTGTGGATATGGCGCTTCAGTTACCAGCATCTCTCTGTCGTCACCTTCTTCTCTGGAGGGATATTCAGTGGATTATACAGGGAGTTCCGTTGGACTTGCCCACGTCCGATCGTGTTCTGATAGCAGACGCCAGCGATCTCGGATGGGGATCGGCGTTGGATCATCTAAGCCTTTCCCTTCACGGTGTTGTGGATCAGGATCAGGTAGCTCTTCACGTCAACCAAAAGGAGTTTCTTGCTCGTCTTCTGAGATTACGGCAGTGGATATCCCACCCTTCGAATCGTCAGGTCCTTCTATTGTCCGACATTTCGACAGTGGTCGCTTAAATTCGGAAACAGGGCGGAACGCACTCGGTTCCCATGTACGATTTGCCTCGGGATCTTCTACTTTTCGCCCAGGACGTCAACTCTGGTGTGGCAACTCGTCACATTCCAGGTTGGCTGATCGTCCTAGCCGACTACCTGCACCGAATGGGTAGGGTCATTTCCACCGAGTGGATGCTTCACAGAGCAGTGTTCGAGTCGCTTTGCGATCTCTGAGGTCACCATCGATCTGTTGCGACCCGTTGGAACCATCAGATGGACTCTTTCGTGTCCTCGTGTCCAAACCCTCTGGATTTCGACCGGTTCCGATTCTGCCTCAGGTTCTATCCAAGATACGAACCTGCAGTTGTTTAATCATTCTAATCGCACCCCTGTCGCCTCAGCGGGTGTAGATCAATCGGCTCCGCTCTCTGTTGGCAGTGGTTCCGGTACGGCTCACTCTACGTCGCAATCTTCTCTGTCAAGATCACCCGAGGAGGTTTCACGTAGACCCGACTTCATTGTGTGTTCAAGTATATCTTTTGTCCGATCCTGTCTCCTCCGTAGAGGTTTTTCGAGACGAGCAGGGAGTGCATTTCTTCTTCAATGTGGCACTCCACTGATTTAGCCTATGCGGCTGAGTGGAAGGTCTTCTGTCGATGGTGTGTTGATCACTCTGTTGATTCTGCTAACCCTTTGATTGCACAGACTGCGAAGTTTCTGGTATCTCAGTTTGGTTCGCGGGATCTCCCACCTGTTATCATCACGGGGTACAGGTCTATACGTTCGGAGACATTTTCGTATATGGGAAAGCGTCGTATCGGCACTAATCTGTACCTCTCCAAGCTTATTCGGCACTTTTCTTTGAAAAGACCTTAGGTTTTTCATGTGACTCCCAGATGGAATCTTTCTTGGATGCTGCTTTGCTTTGGATGGGGGGGGGGGGGGGGGGGAGGGGGAAGGGGGCGTTCGAACCATTATCCCAGGTGGATTTTCGTTTACTCATATACATGACGACTATTTTGATGGCTTTTGCTTCAGCCAGAAGGGTTAGTGAGCTTCACCCCCTCTCGGGTGATCCGGACTTTTTCAGGAGCTCCGCCACTATTGTTTCTTTTACCACCGATTGCTCCTTCCTGGTCAAGAATCAGATACCAGACTCTACTCCACCTATCTGTAGCAGGGCTCTTCCTTCAGTTGAGGGTAATCGCCTTTTGTTCTGCCCTGTTCGTGCAATTCGCATTTGCCTCAACCGGGCCAGTTTATTAGGAATGGCAGGAGACAATTCTTTCCCTGGTCGACAGAAGATCTCTCTGCAATCAATTTCTTGGTGGATTTGTCTCGCTATTCGAGCGTCATACGCTCGTTTGGCGAGTGACGATTGTATTACCATTCACATTTCTGACCACGAAGTGCGTGCATTTTCTACCTCCTAGGCTTATGCTAACTCCGTCAAGTTGTCGGATATTATGCAGGCAGTCTAATGGAGAAATGCATCTACTTTCTTCACCTTGTACCTGCGTCAGTTGCAGGAGCAGTCTGAGGACCGTTTTTCCTTCGGACAACTTTCTTCCGCTCGGGCTGTTATCAACCCTAGCTATTAGGCTATTCTTTCGGGATCAGTTCCAGCCATGTGAGGGGTTACTGTCCTTTCTGTCTGTGTACACACATTGTCATACGCCTCATCTTTCATACTTTATTTAGGTGTTTGTGATGCGATGGTTTTACAGGCCTTGGGTACTCTTCTGTTCATGGTTTCAGCGCAGTCCGGTTATGTGGGGGTTGACTATGTGATTTCCTCCTCCTATTGTCTATTCAGCCCGTTGCATACAATTGTGAGGTAGGGCAATAAGAAATATAAATTTTATAGTAAATGTCCTTTCTTACCACAATTGTTTACCTGGAGTCCCCCGTTTCGTATTCGGGTAAGAATCCTTCTTCCCCGCTGATCACACAACTACAATCTTGGCGGATTCAAAAGAATGACACGTTGGTTATATGTCTGCACACTGGTACCGGAAATCCGTGGATTAGCGCGCATAATTGTGTCCCCTACCAGGTGTGCGCCTGCCGCTCTCGACCCAGTTTTGGGAGATCGCTTTGGAAAGAGAGTATACTTCCGAGTTAGGGGAATCCACTGTAGTGCAAACCTGTTGTAAACAATTGTGGTAGGTATTATAAGAAAAGAAATTTACTATAAAATTTAAATTTTCGTTAATAGTATTTAAAGATGTTTATGCAGGAATCAGATACTTGTTACCAATAAACCAGAAAAAGCATATATGTGTACAGCATTCAAAGGGTTCGATCAAGGAAACAGAAATGGACATTTGTTTGCTCTGCCACTTATTTGAATGATATTTAGAACAATAATGTGAGTATGGAAAGGGTTATCAATCTCACATTGCATGACATAAAATCTTTGGAACCCACACTGAAGTCTTGAGAACGTTAAAAGCATTGAATTGAATAATGTATACTTTATTTCCTTGCAAAGCAAAGGCCTTCTCTCCGCTTAGTAAGGAACTGACATCTGATTGACATAACAAGATAACATTTTTATGTTTTACAGCTAACTCCACCTCTGCTTACTTTGTCTCCAGAGTAAATATACATAACATATTATTGCTTGGGGATAATTTACTGTTACAGGAAATTGGAGACTGTGAAAACTCTGTGACCGACTGGTCCATACTCAAGGGATCTAACGACCTAAAAAACATAGTGTGCCGTTATCCTGTGACAGTCGGTCCATATGCCAAAATCGGTGAGATGAGACGATTCGTTTTCGAGTTATCGTGTGGACAAGGAAGTGCTTAGAAGACAGAAGACATGATAACAATAATAACTAGAGAAACAGAATTTACTGCCACCAGTAAATCCAAATCTGTGAAAGTGTTAAAGAATCAGGACAAAACTTTATAGAAAGAGAATTTATGGAGGCTTATTTTCAGGAGTAAAACATTTTTAAACAAATCAGAAATGGGTTTTCGTTAGCAGTATTTACAGATATTTATACAGGAATCAGAACAATTTTTATAAGAAACCAGAAAAGGTATATATGTAGCCAGCATTCAAAGGGCTCGATACACGAATCAGAAATGGACATTTGTGGCTCTGCCCACTAATTTGGGTGATGAAAAACATTCGTAAACTTTAGAAATGCATTAAGGTGTGATAATATGCATTTCCCTGTCCTTCTGAATAATATGCACTTGGTGACCTCATTCAGATGGACCATATATTCAATCAACAGCAATTTTGAACTCAGTCGGAGTAGTTCCATGTCTAAATTTACATTGAAGAATGAGTGCAACCCACTTCAAAGTAATGGCTCCACCAACTCCAGATCTACCATTTTTGGTGATGATAGCAAATCTTGAGATATCTGCCTGGTCATTTTTATTGGGGTTTGACAGCACCTTCGATTGAGAGGTTGAAGTTCTTCTCCTTATTGGACAGTTTTACAGGTGAAGTAAGCCAGAGTACCTGAATACATATGCCGAGCAGCTATGAGCAACTGTCAAAATTCACAACATACTAACTACACACAAGCAAGGTGAGCATTGGTCGATCTAAGTGCAGTACTTTTAGTATACAATGTCGTTGTGTCCCCACAGGGGTAATCGGAACTAAGTGCCTTACCCATGGACTCATCGCAGTTGCATTTGGTGAGGTATGTGTCGTGGACCTTTCGATTTTAAAGGCCAACGCCATAACCAGTGAGTCATTACTCTCCTGCCTGACCCATTGAACCGCATCTAGAGACATACTGGAAATAAGACGTCGGTTGGATCTCAAGATTGGCTTTCGTGTACAGTGTGGCAATGTGACAGAAGCGTACAAAACGTTTTATAGCCATGAGTTACATTAAATGAAAGCTTTCGGACACACATTAAAGTATTAAGGGAGTTAAAAGCACCACCTGAATATTCCATTTGTAGCTGTGGGGTATAGGAGCAGTGTCTCACTATATCAAAACAATTTTTCTAAGAAACCAGAAAAGGCAGATATATGCAGAACATTCAAAAGGTTCGATCAAGGGAATGCATTAGGGGTCCAAAAATGTAATTTCCAGCAATACGGAAAAATGCACTCAGTGATCCCTGGGTGACCTCAGTGACCTTGACCCATATCGTGAAACCCTATCGAGAGTCGACTCATTTGGTGTTGGTCCCAGGTCTATGCATCATACCATACTTGAGCTCATGTATGAACTCGGGAATGCATTAGGGGGGCAAACAATGTTATTTCCAGCAAAACTGAAAAATGCACTCAATAACCCCTAGGAGATCTCAGTGACCTCGACCCATATTTTGACTCCCCATTGAGTGTTGACTCATTTGCTGTTGGTCCGTCCATCACACCATGCTTGAGATATGGGCGTGACCCACTTTCAAAATGTTTGACCATGCCCACTTATTTTAGGTAAAAATGCATGTATGGACTTTGGGAATGCATTCGGGGGTATAAAGATGTGATTTCCATCAATTCTGAAAAATTAACTCAATGACCCCTAGGTAGCGACATTGACCAATAGTTCGAACCTCTATCGAATGTCGATTCATTTGGTGTTAGTGCCAGCTCCATTCCTACTGTTCTTGAGATATGATCGAGACCCTCTTTCAAACATTTTGGCAACGCCCACTGTTTTACATAAAAATTCATGTATGGGATTTGGGAATGCATTAGGGGTAAAAAAATGTGATTTCCAGAAATTCTGAAAAAATGCACTCAATGACATTTAGGTGATCTCCGTGATCTTGACCCATATTTTGAACCTCCATCGAGTGGCGAGTCATTCGGTGTTGGACCCACTTTCAAAACACCACATGGACACCTTTAATGATGCCCCAGGAATCTAAAAAAAAACGTTAAATGCCGAGAACTTGTGACTCTGTCAGTATGCCAACAATCAACGAGATTGGGCTATTCGTTTTCGAGTTATCCTGCAGGCAAAAAGGTGCTTATCAGACAGAAGGCAGGAGAATAAGATAAAAAAAAGAAACTGTAAAAAAAAACAATAGCCTGTGTGTATAAATATAGATTTGGTCGGTTTTAGGATATGCTACGTGCACAATCCATAGAATACCGTGTCTAAGAACTCTTCCCGCAGTACTCTTTCACATTGGCGTGAATGGTGTGTGGTTGATGTGCAAGTTGGGTGTAACTTGCAATCTGTTAACTGATCCTGTGTACTTAATAATAACAACCTGTGCGGATCAGGTATCATAGATTGTGCCGAACGTTTTTGAAGCAGCGACTTCAAACCGTCTGCGTTTATTCTTGAAGCTCTGCTGAACTGAATTATATTACAAGAACGTCTAGAAATCAAACACTTGCCTCTTCCGAACCTCCGCGCGTGCGCATACGCTCTACTGACATTCAACATGATATAATGCGTTATAGGTGTCTCTCTCTGTCGGAGACGATGCGATAACTATTTTGAAGAATGAGTGAAAATCTCATGGAAATCGGCCAAGAATTGGCGGAGATATAGCGTTTTGGTGACGGGCGGTAATTGTTTGAATTTGGTCATTTTCGAGCTGGGGCGAGCGGGCTCTGGGTGGTTGTCTGGGGTTGTGGTCCCTCTCTGAGCTAGTTCCATTTGAAACTTATAACTGACATTTACTGGTGGAGAGATGCTGGTGACTGAACGATGCATCTCGTACACTGGCGCCAAAAGGGTCCCGACAAGCCTGTTACAGTTAGATAATTGTCAGGAGTGAAAAGCTGACAGAAATCTTGCATGGGTTAATGGCGAAAAAGTGGTAATTTGGCAAATTTAATATTAAAATTGAACAAATACCACCACTGTCGGTGATACGCCCATTGTGTCCAGACCGCTGAAGGCAGCTACATGAAATGTTCAGAATTTGTTGTATTATCCCTGCCCAACACTTTAGTATCTTTGTCGAGTGCCGGGGCCCGGAGGGAACATCGTGGATTGCGTGGAAACCGAGGGGACTATTCGTCCCTTCTCCATTCTCAATGCAATGACGTTTTCATTCATTATTTACCTGCCACCGGTCGGTTTTGGCATGATTTCTGTCTATTTGATGAACTCTTCAACTTTAACCTTTCGCACCTTTATTTAGGACCGAACGTTTGGCATTATTAAACTGTTTATCTTAAACCTTCCGGACAGAAACTGGCAACTCGACCCAGTGGCGAAAAACCGTCATTTGGCTAAATTGAACAGACACCAGTGTTGGATATACACCAACTGTATCCAGACCACTCAAGGCAGCTACTTGATATTCTCAGAATGTGTTCTACTATGACTGCTCGACAGTTTAGTATCTTTGGCGAGTGCTGCAACTGAGTGGAAACACCGTGGATCGCGTGAAAACTGAGGGGACGATTCGTCCCCACTTTTTTCTCAATACAGTGACTTTTCCATTCATTATTTACCTGTCAACGGCCGAGTTTGGCATTATTCTGTCTATCTGATGAACTGTTCAACTTTAACTGTTTGTACATTTCTGTAGTACTGAAAGATCATTGCATGCTTACCAATATTCAGGGATTGATTTTACGAAAATAACAATTATTCCGACAGAACCCACATGGAAGCTCTCAAA
This sequence comes from Pictodentalium vernedei, assembly GCA_031216915.1. Classification (NCBI taxonomy): domain Eukaryota; kingdom Metazoa; phylum Mollusca; class Scaphopoda; order Dentaliida; family Dentaliidae; genus Pictodentalium; species Pictodentalium vernedei. Next base: position 85,605,919 of record CM062292.1, on the reverse strand, counting down.
TCTGCAAAGGCTTAAACTTTTAATAATGACATATAAAGCAGAAGGTGTCATACTTTGCCTGCTGCATGGATCCATAGACAGCATTCAGCACGTAATCAATTTGGAATGGAGTTAATTGTCACTTAAACCTACAAAATTCTGAAAAAAATGAAAGGGTTTTTTGGCGGCACCTATCTTTATGCAACCGAAACAGTGATTGGACTAAATTTTACAGCAACCTTATAACAGAAAATATTCTTGGAATTGAACTCTACATCTGAATGTCAAAAAAATGCTCAGATATTCTATTCCAAACTACCACTGAACGCTTACCAATATTCAGTGATTTTACGAAAATAACAATTATTCCGACAGTACCCATATAGGAAGTCTCAAATCTGCAAGAGTTAAACATTTGATACTAACATATAAAACAAAAGTTGTCTAATTATGGCAGCTGCATGCAGCCATAGAAAACATTCAGCGCTCAGTCAATTAGGAATGGAGTAAACTGTCACTTAATTGTACCAAATTCTGAAAGCAACGAGAGTTTTTTTAACTACACTATCTTTATGCAAACACAATGGGCATAGTGTTAAACTTTACCACCAAAAGTACAACAGCAAATATGCTCGGTAGGTAATTGTAAATACGATCATGTAAATCATTTTTCGATATCCCATTCATAAATGGAAAAAAAATGAACTCAAAATGAGCCAATTTTATGAAGAATTTTATGCAACTCGAATTCAAGGCCCGAAAACTGGGTGAAGGTTAAACTTTGAATAAAATATATAACATCACAATTATTCTTCGATGAATGCACAAACATCTCATGGGAAACGTTTTGATAAAATGTGGCTTCATGACTGAGAACTCGCATGTGAAAATTGGCCAGTTTTGCTAAAAAATGCATTTTGTTCGGACATTTGTGGCAAAAGTTAGTCAACGTGGGTAATACGGCGTATGTAGTGAGGTGTAGTAAGTCATGCTACAAATATTACGAAAGCTCCATCCAAATCGTCCAGGTTTTTTTGAGAATTGTGGCAAAACGTCACATTGTGACAACATTTGGCACTCTTTTGGCAGAAAACAAAAACAAAACTTAGAAATTTCATGACCCAGGTGAGAAACTACAGTATTATTTATTTATTTATTGGGGTTTAAGGTCACATATTTTTGCACAATGGCTAATCATGACCATGACAGTTTTACGGGTGGAGGAAGCCTGAGTACCCGAAGAGAACCACCGAGCAACGGCGAGCAACTGTCAGCTCCCCAACATACTAACTCCACACAAGCAGGGTTAGAATTGGTTGAAGACAAGTGCACCATCGACGTGAAGTACGCCTTAGTACACGACGCCATCGTGCCCCCACATGGGCAATGGGGGTGAAGTGTCTTGCCCAAGGACACAACGCGGTTGCCGCAGGTGGGATTCGAACCGAGGCCCTCTCGGCATGCAGCCTGCACCTCTACCTACTGAGCCACCACGCACCCGAGAAACTACAGTAAATTCAAATTTGTAAGAATAGGGTTAAAGTATCTATCAGAAAAAACTACATAAAAAGAGAATTTATGGAGGCTTATTTTTTTGTGTGTAAAAATGCATGGATGGACTTTGGGAATGCATTAGGGGGTTCAAAAATGTGATTTCCATCCATTCTCAAAATGGCCCCTAGGTGACCTCTGTGATCATGACACATATTTCGTACCTCCATCGAGTGTTGACTCATTTGGTGTTAGTCCCTGGTCCATCTGTCATACCATTCTTGAGATATGAACATGACCCCCTTTCAAAAATTTTGGCCACTCCAACTTTTTCACATAAAAATGCATGCATGTATTTCGGGAATGCTTTAGACTGTCAACAAATGCCATTTTCATCAATTCTGAAAAATGCACTCAATGACCGCAGGTGAGCCCCGTGACCTGGACCCATATTTTGAACCTCAATCGAGTGTCGACTCATTAGTGTTGGTTCCAGGTCCATGCATCATACCATGCTTGAGATATTAGTGTGACCCACTTTAAAAAATTTTTGGCCACACCCATTTTTTTCATGAAAAAATGCATGTATGAATTTTCGGAAAGCATTTGGAGGTAAAAAAATGTGATTTCCAGCAACTCTGGAAAATGTACTCATTGACCCCTGGGTGACCTCGGTGACCTTTACCTATATTTTGAACCTCCATCCAGTGTTGACTCATTTGGTGTTAGTCCCAGGCCCATGCATCGTACCATGCTTGAGTTATGAGCGTGACCCACATTCAAAAATTTTGGCCACGCCCACTTTTTTATGTAAAATTGCATGTATGATCTTTGGGAATGAATTATGGAGTAAAAATAATGTGATTTCCAGCATTTTGAAAATGCACTCATTGACCCCTGTTGACCTCAGTGACTTTGACCCATATTTTGAATCTCCATCAAGTTTCGACTCATTTGGTGTTGGTCTCATGTCCATACGCCATACCACACCCGAGATATGGACGTAACCCATTTTCGAAACACCCCTAAGGACACTCCTAAAGCCTTAGGAATCTGAAAAACATGGGTGGCCGTGAACTTGTAACTGTCTATCGGAATGCCAAAAATAGCGAGATAGCGCAATTCGTTTTTGAATTACCGTGCGGACAAGGAAGCGAATAGAAGACAGAAGACAGGAGAAGAAGAAGAAGAAGAAGAAGAAGAAGAAGAAGAAGAAGAAGAAGAAGAAAAAAAGAAAAAGAAACCGAACAAAAACAACAGTCAGTGTGTATCACACACACTAATAAAACACCAGCCTCATAGCTGACACGGGGTTTGTAAAATGACACGTTTGACCCTGTTACGCAATGTCAGACAGTAGTACTCCTAACTGTGTATGTCAATGTGATTATGACCCAGTCAGCAATGCATTTGATGACTACTGCGAAACTACAGCGAAACTGTGAGGGGATTAGATCAATAAAAGCGCCTGTGGAGTGTAAATATTTATAAGCAATGGCCGTATTTCTTTCATAGTAGGGAACCAGACTGCAGGTTTCCAGAAATTAACAACCCACATTATACACTAGACAGCTATTCATAATTACACAAGACACGAACACCTTTATGCAAACACAAGCGCGCGAGAAACTGCCCAAGAAACATTCTGATTTTGTGCAAATATCATGCATTTTTTCGTATTTGAACATAATCAAGGAACATTCGTTGAACAACGTTGAATCTCTCTCTCTCTCACTAAAAGAAGGTGAATACCATATATCAAAGCACTGTGACTGGTGGTTCACAACAAATTTGTTTAAAATACTTTCAAGTTTATTGGACAGGGCTCCAGGCTATATATCTTCCTTCAAAAACACTTGAAAGGGTGAGCCTCCACATACAAACAATCTCCCCCCCCCCCCCCCCAAAAAAAAACAAAAAAAAACAGAAGCTCAAATGAGCCAAAACGCTCACCTGGCTCAAGTTAAGAGATGAGTGTATCAGTAAGTGATCAGCAGCAAGAGCATTTTTTTGATTTTCTATGACACAACCAAAGGCCATTCATTTCTGCTTGTCATAGGAAAGCTTCTTAGCAAGTTCTGTTCTGTGAAATATTAAAAAAACAACAACGAACGAAGGTTTTGTTTTGTTTTCAACTACTGTGGTTCTTTCAACTTCACCCCCAAAGAATTCCTGTATAAATGAAATACCTATGACCCAGTTATATACTACATGACAAATTTGGTTCACATCTGCCCATTGGATCTGAAAATAGAAATTTTGAGTGTAGCCCAACATTTGGGAGCCCAAGTTTTGACTTACTGAGTATCGTTGAAAAAAAGTGAATCTGCATCATTAAAGTAAGTTCCAAACAAGAAATCTAAGCATTTTTGCAAGTGGCTTATAAAAAGAAGATTTTAAAAACATATTAGGCTAATGGAGCATTAACCCCACCCCAAGGAATATAGTAATTTTGGGGAGGGGGGGGGGGGGGGGGACTCAGTAAAGTAAATTCCACCAGCCTCAAGATGGAAGCAGCTTCATTTGGACAAAGGAGAAAAGGTTTACTCCATAGATGATCTTTGCCATAAATGAATGAATTTGGCCAAGTAGTTTTAAAGAATAAGAAAGATTTCAAACTAGAGAAACAGAATTTTACTGCCACCAGTAAATCCAATTCTGTGTAAAAATGGTTAAAGCATCAAAAATAAACAAACAAGAAGAGAATTTATGGAGGTTTATTTTTGGGGTAAAATATTTTTAAAGAAATCAGAAATAGGTTTCCGTTAACAGTATTACAAGAACAATCTTTGGAACCCACGTTGAAGTCCTGAGTGTGTTAAATTAATGATATTCATACAGGAATCAGATAAATGTATCCAAGAAACCAGAAAAAACATACATGTGCATAGCATTGAAAGTGTTCATCATAAAATAAAATATTTGGAAAACACACCGAAGTCATGAGAGGGTTAAATTAAAGATATTCATAAAGACATCCGATCAATGTTTTTTCCAAGAAACCAGAAAAAAAGCATATGTGTGCACAGCATTGAAAGGGTTTGATCAGGGAATCAGAAAATTTACTGAACAATTTCATTTTCTGATAACAATAACAATATTAACATGTGTGTTTGGCAGATAACTGTTTTGATAAGAGCAACATGTTATTCTAGTTTCTTTGTGTAAGAGATATTCCTCCAGGATAAACTACTGCAAAAATGCTGACTCATCATTTTTTTCAATTCCGTCTACCAGGCTCCCTAATAGAAACGATGGCAATTGTCTTTAACAAATCCATTCTACTGGTCCTCAGAATACTCCAAACCAAATAACAGTTCACTGTGTGGTTTAGTAAATATGTTTTTTTTAATGTTTTTCTGTTTTTAGCCCCTGGGATTGCCATGGGGATGTGAAAAAATTTTTTCGGACATCAATCAATTACTTAGGAACCACTTATACCACATGGCAAATTTGGTTGAAATAGGCCCACGGGTTTTTGAAATAGAAATTTTAGGTGGAGTCTAAAATGGATATGCCCCCACAGAGAGCCCAAATATTGACCTACCAACTTCCCTTGAACACTCTTTAATTCTCAATGCCAAAGGCTGATCCGTACCAACTATCAAGATATTCCTTCTGATGGTTCGTGAGAACATTTTTAAAGATTGTTAAGCTTTTGGGGCATTAACCGGAGCCCGAATAAGGCAGCTGCTTCATTTGAACTAAATATACTCAATAGATGGTCTGTGCAATATATATACTATTCAAAAAAGGTAGGGGATATCCAAACTGATGTTGATATGTTTGGAAAATGGTATTGGATACGCGTGATTTGACACATCAATATTTTACCAAGTTTAGTTTGGATCATGATGTCACCGGCCCGCGAAAACGTCGTGCAGGTTTTTCGCACGAGCGCCATGTTAATGTCTGTGGGGTACGTACTGAAATTTTCATTTCCACTGGATGTGCTTTTTCGGAGGTCTTATCGTTCTTTTCTTGGCATAATCTCGTTAATCAATAGTTTCTGGTCCAAATGTAGCGTTTGAGGAATGCGAACACTGACACGTGGCGAACATTTACGTGTCGTTGGCATATTGGAAGCTGGCAACAGACAGAACGCAATGGCTCAAATTCTCAACGTTTCTCAATCGGCGATTAGTAGGTTGGGGTCACGCTACCGTCAGACAGGCAATGTTGATGACAGACGTCGGCCAGGTTGTCCAAGGGGACAGCTGCTAATCAGGATCGTTTCATCCGAACCACAGCATTACGTCCCTCAGAAATTGGACAGCAGCTGCACCGAGCGACATATGTGCGAGTCAGTGGTCAGACTATCCGAATTCGCCAGCACAGCTGGAATTTGTACGCTCGGCGACCTCGAATAATTCCACGTTTGACTGAACGTCACATCGCCGCAAGGCGCAATTGGTGTGGGGCACAGCAGCGCTGGGACAGTCGACGGTGGAGCAACGTCGTGTTTTCCGATGAATCGATGAATCGATGGTCATTCTCGACTTCCACCACAGGCAAAACAGAGTGTAACGGCGGCGGAACGAACGATACCATGACGTAACCGTTAGGAAGCACGATCATTTTGGTGGTGGATCGGTTATGGTATGAGGAGGAATAACAACGACAAGCAGAAAAGTATTACGTTTCCCAAGGACGGGCACAAGGCACTACTGCGGTGACAACATGTTAGCCGCTCATCTGGTTCCATTTTCACGACATCACGGCTGTCGGTTCATTTTCCAAGATGACAAGCAAGAACACACAGAACCCGTGTCGCAACAACGTTCATCCAGCAGCAGAACATCACTACGCTGCCTTGGCCAGCACTAAGCCCAGACCTTTCTCCAATCGAGCACATCTGGGATACGTACGACAACGCCAATAGCCCCTTACCATTGGTATCCAGGAGCTCGCCTCTGCACTGCGGAAACAACCCAGTAACATCAGTTAAGCTGATATTGGAGGTTTGGTGAGGAGTATGCCACGTCGGATCCGCGCTAGTTTCGCGAATCGAGGAGGATTTACAAGGCACGGAGGTCTTGGACTGAATGTGGTAAATCCTCTGACTTCCGCCCATGTCTTCCACAGCACAGTGCATGGAATGTGTGCTTGTCAGACACCCAACTATCGCTGAAATCATTCACTAGATGTCACAGTACAATGCCTCAACTGTCTTGTTGGTGAAAATATAAATATATTTCTTCATATATCTCAGTTTTATCAAATATACCCTACTTTTTTTTAATAGTATATAATTTTTCATAATTCTAATAATTTTAATAGTGTATGTTTGAATTTGTTCTAGTGGTTGTGAAGAAGTCAAGTTTGCAAAAATTTAACGGACGCCGGACGCCAAGTGATGGCAATAGCTCCCACTGACTTGCAGTCAGGTGAGCTAAAAAAGGAAAATAAATATAAGCTTTTTTGGACGAATCGTCCAGGTGCGGAACCCTACTTGAGACAAAACGTCCGTACCGAGGTGATTTTGAGAGGAACTGCCTCGGCCCCAGAGGGGGAGAAGTGTGGCTACCAAATCTCCATTTGAAAAAAAACTTGGAAAACTACCCCACCTCGTAGTGGGCATTCAAGATTTAATACCTTGCTCAAGGACACAACGCAGTTACCCGTGGCGGGGGTCGAACCGTGGATCTTTCTGTTTGAAGCCCAATGCCGTAACCGCTCAGCCACCGCGCTCTCACTATTTTCAGTTCTGCTCACACAAGCGCTAAAGTTACTGCTTAATCACCCACCAAATGATTTAATCCTTACGCCTTTATTCAAAAATTTTAAAATTCGCTGTGGAATATTTGTCCTTCAGAATTTAATTTAAACAATATTTGATTACTAGAAATGTCAGCTGTATTCATCAGATAAGAAGGAACCACTCATGTTATTAATAGTATACAATGTAACAAAACAACAGAAACACATGTAAGGGATTCAACAGTTAGCTATAAGCTTTTGGAAGTCGTCGTCCTTATTGGATAGGGTATTTGACTGGAAGATAACATGAGGCATTTGTTGTACTAATATTGTTTAAACCAGTAGAAATATAACAGGAAGAAGAAAGAAGAGATTAAACAAGAGAAGAAACAAAAAGAGGATAAACTTGAAAACAAAAATCCATTGGTGATCTGAGTTAAGCAGACATGAATCGGGTTTGCAGCTGAGCAATGCTCTTGTTTTGTGACACGAAACAATTAATAGTTAGTGTCTACTGGTTTAAGTATTATACTAAATCAGATGCAAACGTACCCATGTAGTCCACGAATTCGCTGCAGCTAACTGGACCGTTTAAGTACAACGAAATCCTGGACAAATTCAAATATACAGGGTTTTTTGCTTTATCAAGGAATTTCGAACCAAATACAGTTAAAACTAGAAGTTCTGTGACGAATTGTGCGCTTATCTAGGCTTAACTGCCGGTTAGAATAGCGCGCAATTGCCATATCGAATGGCATCCAAAGCACGGCAGGTTCTCCTGGTTACGCATAGCAAACACAGACAATGTTTCTGCCACTGGACCTCCGGGTTACCCGGAGGTCCATTGGCTGAAACGTTGCTTGTGGGCAGGCCATATGTACAGAATTTGATAGCCTTACTATGGTCATAACGCGTAGATTAACGCGCAGATCTACGTGCTATTTGTGCGCATTTCATGACAGGACTTCTAGTTTTAACTGCAGAAGAGTACCAGTATCAAGAGCAGATGGAGGTAATTCAATTGTTGTTCTGTGGACATCTTAACATATTGGGCAATATAACAGTAAATGCTCGGTCGTCTCGCATTCACTGCAAACACAAAGGGTTGGAAGGTGATAGGTGGTTATTGTATAAATGGGCGTTCAGATTGCTGCATCGCAAACGTAACCTATAGTGGTAAATTTGACCCGCACGTGGATTAGATCCACCGTAAAATGTCGGTGGTCTTTGCCATCATTTAGGAAGGTCATAAAATTACTCAGGGATGAGTTTTGTCGGCATATAATGGTATTTGGAATTCATCCTGAAAACCATTCTTTAACACTTAGACAAAGTAGAACAAAACAATGTATACCCTACAGATTACAAGAGGGTTCAAAACTAACAACCTATAAAAGGCAAACTCTTCAAGACTAAAAACATTCCTCTGTCGAACACGATAATTCGGAATTATAACATACGTTGAATAGGTGATAGTTTTTTAGACATCGACTAGCTGCATGCTCAGCTCAATGTCTTATCAAGATTTTTGTTTCAATTATTTATCAGTTGTCTTCACTTGCTTTCCTTATAAAAAGTACCACGGTCCACTATAGTAAATCATGGCATTGTCCCAAAACACCACGATTAACCATGGTGTCATGGGTTATTACCATGGTTTATCATTTTGCATTTTTTAGACACATCGTCTCCTGAATTCCAATGTGTTCTTTGTGCCCACTGGCACACATAACACATTGCAACTCAGGGGACGTCTTGTGCAGGGTAGGTACCCCAACTCAATGAATGCATACAGTAATAATGTTTATGATTTAACCCTTTCGACACTGGCGCCATGGAAGGTAACATTTCAGTGAATACTGTCAATGCCGAAATGGGCGAAACCATCCTGGTTTGTTGGGAGGTTCGGTAATAATTTAATCCAACACCTTCGCGTCAGATATTTGGCTCTTTACATCGTCTGCTCGTCTACTACTAATGTTGTCTTCGCGCAAAAAAAATACGCACACCGTGTTGAAAGGGCTATCGTTGTTACACCACAGATGAAGGTAAACTGTAAGACGTCACAAGTAGAGCTGGGAGGTTTTTCGGTTTTCCGGTTCGGTTCAGCTTTTTGTTGCAAACCGTAAACCGAACAACAAGACCCAGCAACAAATGACCGAATGGTTTAACTGTGTTTGTGCATAAAAAATGATCGAACTATCTTCTGGAAGGGAACTTTACTAATGGCCATCTAGACTCTCGTCACTGAGTCTATCGGGCAAAGGAGCGAATTCGCATTTTTTAAAGCCCACATTTTCTCTATTATTGACTCGTCCACCGGACGAATCAATAAGAGAGAAATGTGATACTGAGAACACAACATAGAATAGGTGGACGTTATTCATTGTTCATGTTTTTCTTCCGAATAAATGACATTATTATGCCTCACGTTTGTAACATCAGCCGTGATTGATTAATTTGCCACCTTCTAAAAGTCATAGTACTGGAGTTTTGAGGCAAAACACGAGTACTATCGGAACGTTTTTCCCTGGCGACAAGAGAACGGAGAAAATGTAAGCTCCACTTCCATTGATCAGCGTCGATGGGAATGTCTCAACACCAAACGCTGGCTCCGTGTTCGTTTATAAACGGTTTAACTTTTTCGTCACCGGTAGACACAGCCTTACCCACAAATGGGCATCTGCAGTGGGTGTATTTTCAATTTTAACTGCAAACAATGAATTCAAAAGAATCAGAAATATTAAAAACTCACGTGTTGTTCACCACCTCAGTAAATCCTGAATATGAGTTATGACCTCAATCAATTATATTTCCACAAGTTTAGTAACCCTCGTCCTCACTGAACCTCCGCCTCAAGTTCAAGATAAATTGTTTCACTCCACTTAATTCTATCAACTGTCGTCGTCCGAGAAACATGAATTTATATTCCATTAATTTATACCACTTATCACGCAAGCATTAACAATGAATTATAACATGAACAGTTGTAAACACTGGCATTTGTTGATATAGAAACTCCCAAAGCGACGGAACTTGTGACAAGTCATTTTCGAAGAGACGTCATTCGTTCGAAATGACGTCATGTTTTTGGATTCGACTACATTGTTGGATTCGACTACATTGTTGTAACAAGATTGATGGCATGCTACAGTTAACGCTTAACAATGAACGTTATTTTTTGTTCGGCATAATAAAATAATTAGACCGTTTCATTTCATGTTCTATCGGTCAATAGTACCTGAGTTTGCGCGATTTCTGAAATAAAACCTTCAGCAGCTTCGCTGCTTCAGGTTTTATTTCAGAAATCACACAAACTCAGGTACTATCGACCCATAGAACATGAAAAGAAACGTTCTAATATTATATTAGCAACCTGTACCCCCGAGAATGATCAAAGGGAAGCTAGGCTGAACCCAGTGGTGATACTGAAAGAAGGCTTCTTGTGGTGAGTGGTGCCGTATAAACTACTGTGCTTATTATACCCCACGCAACGAAGTTGCTGGGGTATAATGTTTTTGACTGGTCCGTCCGTCAGTCCGTCAGTCCTACTTGTTTTTTGAACTTTTTTCTACACGCTTCCAGATATTGAGCTGATTTTTGGTGTGTGAGTCTAACATGGTGGCCTACAGATCAAGTTTGCATTTTTTTTTTCCGCTCCACTGATTTCTACCGAAATTACGGCCCTTGGACTCTGAAAAATTCATCAAAATTACAGTTTTCTGGACTTTTTTTCTACAGGCTTCCAGATATTGATCTGATTTTTGGTATGTGAGTCTACCATGGTGACCTACAGATCAAGTTTGCATTTTGTTTCGCTCCACTGATTTTTACCGAAATTACGGCCCTTGAACTTTGAAAAGTTCATCAAAATTACAGTTTTGCAGACTTTTTTCCTACACGCTTCCAGATATTGAGATGATTTTTGGTATGTTAGTCTAACATGGTGGCCTACAGAACATGTTTGCGTTTTGTTCCGCTCCACTGATTTTTACCGAAATTACGACCCTTGGACTCTGAAAAATGCATTAAAATTACAGTTTTCCAGACTTTTTTTCTGCACACTTCCAGATATTGAGCTGATGTTTGGTATGTTAGTCTGACATGGTGGCCTACAGATCAGGTTTGCATTTTGTTCCGCTCCACTGATTTTTACCGAAATTACGGCCCTTGAACTTTGAAAAGTTCATCAAAATTAGTTTTCCGTACTTTTTTCCTACACGCTTCCAGATATTGAGCTGATTTTTGATATGTTAGTCTAACATGGTGGCCTACAGAAGAAGTTTGGGTTTTGTTCCGCTCCACTGAATTTTACCAAAATTACGGCCCCATAGACTTTGAAAAGTTCATCAAAATTACAGTTTTTCTCTGCTTGAATTCTTTCAATACTGTTGAAACTACAGAACATTGTTTTCTGCAGTATTCCTAGAATCTATGTTTATTTTTAAAAAATGATTAGAGCTTGAAATATCGGGGCGCGTGGGGTATGTGAGCGTGCTCACTAAGGTTCTTTAATTTTCCAACTTACGGAGCTTGAAGTATTGTTTTCTATACGTTCTTAACACATGGAAAATCTGAACCGAAATCGAGTTTTTTTTCTGAAACCGAACCGAAACCGAAACAACATGGGAAAAATCAAAACCACCCTCCCCGAGTCTCAAGGATATGGTCCAATTATGAAGAAAGTAACCTGGTAACTTTGCTGCACTAAGGGACGCTCTGAAACTCATAGACTGTGCCAAGCTATCCGGTCACCAGTCTAATTCGGTAAGAAGTTAAACGCTGTCATGGCCTGGAACTAGTCTAGCCCTTAAATACTCCATCGTCTACGTTTTGATTCGAATATTTCAATTCATATTTTTACTCAATTTGACCCATTTTTTATGACATTACCATTAGGAAAGAAGACTCTCCACAGCCAAAGTTTTATGATTACGTCTCGTAGTTCCACTAATTGTTATGATATCTTGATAGTTTGAAGGTGAATGAAATCCTTATTGATTGTAATATCGATGATTGGAACAATAACGAATATCTGAAAATCTTTGTGAATAAAAGGACATCACGCTACATTAACGGTTGTTGGCGGGCAAACTCCACGAAAACTGGATGGAAAAATAGCCCATCACAGCGTTGAATTCTCTACCGAATTTCACTGATCGCCTGAGATCCTGAGACTGTTTGCATCTTTCTCCACGCCCGTCTGTGTGAGGGTGAGAACATAGTGGAAGAACACGGAAAGCGGAAGATCCCCAAACCATCCACAGAGCAGAGTTTTTACACCAGATCAGTTACGTTTTCCAACGGGTGCGTGATGTCTTAGTGCTTACGGCATTTGATTTCAAACGGAAAGGTCCGTTATTCGATCCCCGCCAGGGCTAACTGCGTTGTGTCCTCGGCCAAGGCACTTAATCCCGATTGTCCACGTGGGGACACGGTGGGTCTGTGTGGTACGGCGTACTGCACGCATATTGTGCCCTTGTCTTCAAGCCAATGCTGACGTTGCGTGCGCGAAGTTAGTGTGTTGGGAAGTCTGACAGTTATTCGCCGTTGCTCGGTGGTTCTATCGGGTATCCCGGCTTCCTGTGCCCGTAGACCTGTTCGATACGAGGTGACCCTGATTGTCATTGGTGTCGTTAAACCCCAATAAATGAATTTAATAAATAAAGAAATGTCCGTGTAACAAGAAGTAGTAAAGGAGGTCAACCGTTTGTGAGGTCGATTGTGCAGTATACCTTGATCACAAGGGGGCCTCTTTCGCGGTCGGATTTCAACACACTAGTGGCCCAAGATTTCATTTGTAAAATTCTTCGAAATTAAGACCACATCAAGAAAAAAAATACATAATACCATTTAGGAAAATCAAAGTTTGCGGATTTTTTTTTTTCGATGGGTGATTTTCTACTCGGTGGTTAGAGCATTGCGGTCCTTTACCTAACATGAAAAGCAGACGACACTTGCAAAAAAAATTCTTGAATAACTATTTTTTTTCATTTTTTATCTCAAAAACATAGGTTGTGGCCCCTCGTTGGAACGATCTCGACGAGCTCGTTCCAACGAGGGGTCATAATCTATGTTTTTGAGACAAAAAATGAAAATATTTTGAAAATTAATTGACGATTTTTGAGAATAGCGCTGGCCGGTTTTGGCGTTACGTTGGGTAAAGGGTTAAACCCAAAAGGTCACCTGTTCGATCCTGACCGCGTTGAGAATTTCGAACGGGTCAAGACCGTGTCGTGATCCGGTCGAAATCTTGTCGAAATCCCCTGTCCATTATTGCCATAACAGTGTTGTATATAATCTGCTGGTGTGCAAATGCGTTCTTAGCGTCGATGAAGCTATTTCCCCCAGCCGCTGCATGTGCAGAGTTATTAAGTTGTAAAGTTGACAGTCGCTCGCCGCTACACGTTGGTTCTTTCCAGGTACCCCGGCTTCCCCCACCCGTAAAACTGCACGACATGATGTAACCTCGGCTGTTATTTTGATATCTTGATAGTTTTAAGGTGAATGAAATACTTATTGATTGGAACATCTATAACTGAAACATGAAATAATTTCTGGAAATATTCGTTCACGAGTACAAACATCACTTTAAATCAAAGGTAGTCTGCGCCCAAACTTCATGAAAAATTCGAAAACAAATAGCCAGCATACAGCGTTGATTCCTTTCGGAATTGTAGTGATGGCCTGCGAGCTTGTGTGCACCTCTTACCATGCCCCGTCGGTGTATGGATGAGGCCGTAGATGACGTACATAGAAAGGGAATAAACTTTAAACCGCCCACAGAGCAGAGTTTTAATACTCGAGCAGTTGAGTTTTTCAATCCCGCGAAATCACAAAAGAATAGGGTTTTAAGTTTCAGCCTTCGGGGTAAACCTGGCGGCCCTTTGGCTGAAGCTCCGTTCTTGATTCCTTCCCGTTTTCATTTAATTTCAATTAGTTTCTGAATGAAACTCGACTATGTGAGTATAGGGTTTAATATATCCCCTGGTTTTCTGGGAACCGGGAACGGGAATGAAATTACTCTCAGATCCGGGAACCGGGAAATTTCTCGGGTAAATTCATGCAAATTTACGAGGGTAACATAACGCATTTTTATGATAATGAGCATATTTTATTGGCAATCTCCCGTCTCCAAACGGAAAAGTTCTTTTCCTAAGATAAGTATGAAAACCCAACCCGCTTCATTCTCGTCTTTATTTTCAGAATCACTCGCATTATCACCTCTACCTCCTCCAACATTAACACCCTCTTCACTGCCGTCACCAGTTTTCTCTGCTTCGAGCAGAGGAGACTGGTGACGGTAGCGAAGAGGGTGTTGATGTTGGAGAAAGTACTGAATATATATAGTGATACTAGTGATTCTGAAAATGAAAACGAGTTTGACCTTTGAAGCGGGTGTAGAAGATCTTGCTGTTGAAAGGGAGGGGTGGGGGTTCCTCCAGAACTGGTTGAGAGCTACAGTGATCGTTCAAAATGATTCTTCAGGAATCAGGACTGTAAATATTTCAGGCGTGGAAGGGCTGGCGAAATCCTACAACGTTTCAATTCAGAAAACTTCAGTTCAATACACAAACAGTGCTACTCTTCATTCCCGGTTCCGTGCTGTAGATTTCCCGGGTATCGGGGCCGACTTTCGGAACCGGGAACCATGGGAATTCCCGTTCGCGGGATTAAACCCTGTATGTTCGTATTGTACTAATAATCCATGCGTTGGTTAGAAACTGTTTGTTCTAGGTACTAACGCAACATCAGATGATGCTCCCCCATGAATTCCACAATGCCCTGTCACTTTTTTCTGGACGCTGTATAACAAAGATATGTCAATAGGGCAGAAGTTTGGGCAAGAAATTATAAAATACAAGTTGGCCAGACGTCTCTGCTTGCCGACAGAATATACACAGATAAGAAATTGCAATAAATATCCGACTCAAGATATCGGTAAACAAACATGACAAACTCCCTAATTGCAGTCTTCATTCCAATGTTCCAGGAGGAATTCTATCTTCAAGCACAAAGGTCATATATCTTGAAAAACTGAATTATAAAGTACACCCTAAAATAAGTTGGGTTAAACGTTAACCCAAATCATCTGGGTTGTGTGAATAAGAACCCATTTGGTTTCATATTCACTCAACCCAGTTCATTTGGGTTGATTTTTAACCCAACTAATTTTTGAGTATGTGAGGGTACCGTACGTACATGTTTCAGCAGTCTTTAGTAAAAGCAACTGCTGAACCTGACTTACAAATGTAAGGTGATCCCGATGAAGCGCTCTTTTTTGAATGTGATCTAAAGCCTCCAATAAATAAATTAGACAATAAATATATAATCCACCGTCGAAACGGAAGATTACTTATTTATTGTTTGACTTATTTATTGGAAAGTTGTGGGGTAGGACGCAGCTCGTTTACTCTGACAGACAAGCTCTGATTTGGGAGGACGGTGGCTCAGCGGTAGACTGTTGGACTTTCACGCCAGTGGTCCCGAGTTCGATCCCCGTCCGGGACGACCCGCGTTCTGTCCTTGGGCTTGCTTGGTACTTTTTTCGGTTGCCTACATGGGGGCACGATGACGGCATGTACTAAGGAGTACTGCACGTCGATGGTGCACATGTCTTCAACCGCTATTGGAAAAACTAAATTTTGGAAAGGTCCGAATCTGGCTAGGGCCAACCCAATCGAGGCGCTGCAAAAACAGTTTTGTTCCCTTACGCCATCCATTCGATCACTGCATTTATATTTAATTCTGAAACTAATATAACGACCACAACACACCAGCACTAATAACAAAAATATAAAAAAAATAAAATTAAAAAAATCGCCTTTCAATTTATTTTTTAAAGTTTGCATCTTTTATATTGTTTCAATGAAGGGTCATAATCTGTTTAAAGGCAAACGTGCTTTCTTTTGTAGTTATTCATAAAATGTTTCAACAAGTGCTATTCATGTTGAGTCAAAGTTAGAATAATCGACCCCTCCCATCCTCCCCTACACATGTGTAAGATATTCCGAAACATAGAAATCTAAATTCAGAAAACATTTGGAATTCAAACGCGGGTCGTTACCTTCAAGAAGTTAAATTTCCTACATGCTGATACATGGAGGACTTGTTCCTTTGTCTTACATCTGTATTTCATCCACGTTTGTTTTGTATCACAATCTATTCGTTTGTGTGAGTGGTCTTGTTTAAACATGGTTTGACACATGATATATCTAGCTTTCTCTCCCGTAAAGGTAAACAGACATCATTAAGTAGTAGTCTCCTGTGATGAATAGGTTATGAGTCACACAGCAGTCGAGTTTTCTGTAAATACACCACCCTTCATGATCCGTAGAATATATACAGTGCAGTTATCGCAATGATGGACGCCGAGTCCAGTTAGTCCTTGGATGGGTCACGGTCTAAGCGATCGATTCGGACTCCCGCGTTGTGTCCTTGGGCAAGGTTCCTAACCTCGATTGTCCACAAGGGGTCACGATGACGCCGTGTACTGAGGTGAACTGCACGTCGATAGTGTATATGTCTTCAACCAATCTAACCCTGCCTGTGCTGCAGTGCGGAGTTACGATGTATGGTGGGGGAGCTGGCAGCTGCTCGGTGGTTATCTCCGGGTACTCAGACTTCCTCCATCCGTAAAACTGTCACCTATACGATATGACCTTGGCTGTTAAAGTGTCGTTAAACCTTAATAAATAAATAAATAAATAAATAAATAAATAAATAAATAATGGACAGGGAATTTCGACAGGATCACGACTATGTCGTGATCCGTTCGAAATTCTCTGTCAACGTTTCTGATCAGAGTATTTATTGTTTGCTTAGTGGGTTTTAGCGATATGTTCAACAGCCGGGGTTATATCCTGGCGGACAGCTTTAGGAAGGAAGGTGGGATACCTGGAAAGTACCACCGTGTAGAGTTAGCAGCGGGTGAAGGCAATAGCATCATCGGCACTCAGAATGCCTTAGTAACAGCACCACCGTGCCCATGCGTGGGCATTCAGTGTTCCGTGACTTGCCGAAAGATAACGCAGTTACCGCTGGTCAGAATCGAACAGGCGACCTTTTTGGTTTAAACTCCAATGCTCTAACCACCGCGCTCCCACTGACTACAATAGTGTGAAATTTCAACCATAGAAAAAAAAAATGCGCGAACATTAATTTTACAAAATGGTATTTTTATTTTTCTTGATGCAGTCTTAATTTCGAAGTATTTTATAAATGAAATGCTGGGCTGCTGGTGTGTTGAAATCCGATCGCGAAAGAGGCTGCCTTGTGATCAAAGTACTGCACAATCGACCTCACAAATGATTGAGGCATGTTTCCATTTCTTCTTACACTTCTATTTATTTACTTATGGGGGTTTAGAGACACTGTCGACAGCCAAAGTCTCGCGACGGACAGTTTTGCAGATGGGGGATGTCGGAGTACCCGAGAGAAACACCGAGCAACGGCGTGCAACTGACTCCCCAACATACTAACTTCGTCACAAGCATCATTAGCATTGGTTGAAGACAAGGGCACCATTGGCGTTCAGTACGCCTTAGCACTCAGAGCCATCGGGTTCCCAAATGGGCGATCGGGATTAAGTTCCTTGCCCAAGGACTCAACGCAGTTACCTCCTGGCGGGGGTCGAACAACGGACTTTTCGATTTGAAATCCAATGCCGTAACTGCTGAGCCCCACGCTCCTGTTACACGGAAACGGAAAAAGAAACATTAACGCCGTATTTCCCCAGTGGGAACTACGTGAAGTGAAGCAGTGCCTGTTTGCTGTGGTAAACAATCTGTTTTGCCGGTAATATAGGACCCAGTCTCCAATGCTTGGTGTGCTAGTACTCTACAATGGGCAACATGGGTATAAAGGATTGACTAAACCTGACTTTTACTCCAAAGTTTACGTTTTAAAGGCAAAGGTTTAATAAAGAAAAAATAAACTTTGACAAGGATGTTTTTAATTGTGCTGGCCGGATGTGTCCGTATCTTTAGGCAAACGGTAAACTCACCCGGCACTGTTGTCGCAAGTCCTACCGAAACTCGATATTGTGTGGTAAATGTGGTCGAATTTGTGGGTATACGTTACAATTTATTAGAGTTAGTCGTCTACAAATGAAAGTTACAGCTGGAATATGTCACAAACAGCGCCACCTCACGGTGGTGTTGTGGGCCATATTGTGGCACTTGTCGGCCTTATCCTCTAAATATTAGCCATGCTTTGTCTGACTGTCGTAAAACGTGCAATTCGATAGTTTTAGAAAACAAAATTGTCGTCGTCACGAGAACGAGGCAATACAAATCATGGATATTATCATCTTTAACGATACGCCCAAAACCAGCATGACCTTTAAAATTTACTTGAATGTTATGGCAAGCGTAGACTGCACACATAAATTTAACTCTATGCACACTAGTGTCAACATATCGAAATTTCAAATAGCAATGTTTTCACATCATGCATCTAGAGATTTAACCCATTCATCCTTGTATGACAGTACTTTCTAAGGTAAGATCAGAGATACAAACGGTGGGTTTTATGTTTTCGGTGAACAGAGTTTACTGAGTTGTATAAGATATATACAGTACGCTGAGAGTGGATTATAACTAAAGGGGGGGGGGGGGGGATAGAGTTATCACTCAATGTATCACTTTCAAATTCTGTACACGTGGACAGAAATACAAGCAATGTTTCAGCCAATGGACCTCCGGGTATAACCCGGAGGTCCATTGGCTGGAACTTTGCTTGTGCTTGTTATGCTTTGCAACAAATTTGCAATTATTGCTTGGGTGGAATCGCCACCATGCAGGTGATTTAGTGAAAATACGCTCCCCACGTACTGTACATACGTACAAGTCATTGGTATCCATATCAATTTCCTGAAGGTAATCAGAGGTAAAAATTGGGAGCAAACAAAGACGTGCTTCTCAAGCTTTACAAATCATCCAAACGTCGGTGAGAATTACACAACAGACACCCATGTTTATTCCCCACGGTTATAGGCTCTTTCCACAAAATACCCGATGCTATAGCCTTAAGCCTATTGTTCTCTTGTATAAACACACCGGTACAGATTTTCATTTTTTCGGAGTTTTGAGATACAGTCTGTCAAACAAGATAGGTGAAATCCCTGGATGCATTATGAGCAATATTTGGAGTTTGAAATTTAGATATTTCGAAATCGCTGTACCGAGGATTATGCACACAATGATTGGATTTAAACTGCGTTTTGTTACTGGATTCAATCCTTCTGTATGGACTGGAAGTCAAAAACTTCGAATAGTTGTGCAAGTTGGTTAACGGACTAACAGGCATGAGATTCAGCACAGACAGAAGATCCGTGCAAACAACGTCACTTGTAGAAACTCACGGGGCCTATGGTGACAGTAGTATCAAAACGGCACTCGACTCGGGGTATGAGTTATGACTGAAAGTTTACAACGTACACTGCAAAAAAAATATAGGTTCTCTTTAGAACCAAAACTGGTTCTAAAATTGTCCCTGAGATGGAACCAGTTCTGTTTAAACAGTATTTATTTCAAATCAAATAAATTTATAAAGATTAATATTAAATATTAACAGAATTAAACATAAATTGAGGGGGTTTCAGCCGTAAGTTTAGAGCTTATACGAGGTTGTCTCAAATCATTATTATGCAAAGGAGATATGAACAGTTGGCATATCGAACCAGTTTTGGTTCTTTTCAGAACCAAAACTGGTTCAATATGCCAACTCTTCATATCTCCTTTGTTTCAAAATGTTTGGCGACTGCTTTGAATAAGCTCCAAGTTTACTGCTGTATCTACTTCAGTTCGTGTAATATTCTGTTAAAACTGAATGCTAATCTTGGTAAATTTATTTGATTTGAAATAAATACTGTTTAAACAGAACTGGTTCCATCTCAGGGACAAGATTAGAACCAGTTTTGGTTCTAAAGAGAACCTATATTTTTTGCAGTGTATCATAAAGTTTAATGTTGCACTCAATGGTATTAACATATTTATAGTGTGACCTTGAGGGGACAATGTGCCATCTGTAATGCTAAAATATTGTAGATAGCATCTTGTTTCACTCAAGGTACGATATAAAGCTTTAGAAATCACTCCGCCGATTTGAGTATTGCCCAAACTTTGTCTTTATACTTGATCTTCCCTCCCCTTCACTCTTAAAATACGTTAGAAACGAATACTCGAGTTTCAGTTGTCGGAAAGTAAAGCATTCTCCGTTTCTACACATCTGTCAAAAACAAAATGGAACGCATTGCTCCATTGCATCCAGCCTCGGGCAAAGGGCAGCTGTCCCTGTCCCACGCTGCCGTCGCATGGTAAATTTCCTTTCGTAGTATTCGAGAAGAGCGAGACCAAGATGTTGCCGCTATGAAGGCCATCTAACATGCCTTGCTCTGAACCAAGTGAAGGCCTTCTAAGGTATATTTCTTGCTCATCAGTCCTCATAAAACAAATCAGCATAAAACAAAACACGATTCAGCGCTTGATGTTGTATACTTTCGTTTTGACAAAGAAGGTATCGGCTACAGATAATGAATACGAGTCGCTGCAAGACACAACCAACTGGCTAAGCAACAGCAAAATACGTTGGAAACGAATACTCGAGTTTCTTCAGTTCTCAGAAAGTAAGGCATTCTCCGTTTGTACACATCTGTCGAAACAATTGAAACGCGCTGCACCATTGCCTCTAGCCTCAGGGAAAGGGACAGCCGTTCCTGTCCCCGTCCACCGCTACCGTCGCAAGGTAAATTTCCTTTCGTAGTATTCGAGAAAAGCGAGACCAAAAGGTTGCCGCTATGAAGGCCATCTAACATGTCTTCCTCTGAACCAAGTGAAGGCCTTCTAAGGTGTATTTCTTGCTCATCAGTCCTTATAAAACAAATCAGCATAAAACAAAACAAGATTCAGCGCTTGATGCTGTATACGTTCGTTTTGACAAAGAAGGTATCGGCTACAGATAATGAATACGAGTCGCTGCAAGACACAACCAACTGGCTAAGCAACAGCAAAATATGTTAGAAACGAATACTCGAGTTTCAGTTCTCGGAAAGTAAAACATTCTCTGTTTGTACGCATCTGTCGAAAAAAAATGGAACGCTCCGCTCCGTTGGCTCTAGCCTCAGGGCAAGGGCAGCTGTCCCTGTCCCCTGCTGACGTCACATGGCAAATTTTCTTTCGTAGTATGCGAGAAGAGCGAGACCAAGATGTTGTCGCTCCAGGGGCCATCTAACATACCTTGCTCTGAGCCAAGGAGAGGCCTTATGAAGTTTATTTCTTGACCACCAATCCTTATAAAACAAGCATAAAATAAAAGAAGTTTCACTTCCCCTAAGTAACGAATATATACTCTTGTAGTTGATGACACTGAACTGGCGTGGAAGATACCATAATGGTTTAAAGGGTTAATGTAATTAGGCACACCGGTGGCCTGTAAACCCCGAAGCCGCCGCCATGAGCCGCCGCCGCCAGCCATATTTTTCGTAAGCCACCGCCAGCCACATTTTTCGTCAGCAACCCGTATAAAAATCAACCGCCACGAAATTTTGCGCCGGTGTTACAGGAATGGAAGTCCGTAGGAAAATTAGTCCCTCTGGATTACTATTCCTAGAAATGTTAGACCTAGGACTATAATTCCGCGGAATAATAGTCCAGAGGGACTAACGTTCCTACGGACTTCCATTCCTTTTACACCGGCTTAAGCCGTGTAAATTGTCAACATTTCATAATTAACTCTTCACTAACGCCAGTAGTAGACGACACTCGTAAACAAAATTCTCCTGTAACTTACGATTTTCATTTTTTGCTTCCAAAACATGGGTTATGACCCCTCATTGGAACGAGCGCGACGCGCTCGTTCCAATGATGGGTCATAACCCATGTTTTGGAAGCAAAAATGAAAATATTTTTTAAAAAAAGTTTCGCCCTGGCCGGTTTTTACGGTTACGTTAAGTAAAATGATTAAACGTTAGAAAAATGTCTCCATATGTCGATTCCCTTGCCCTAATTCCAATTAGTCTACCTTCGTAAGATTTATACATCTGCCTTTCTAGTGCATTTTAGTTTTGTTTCATTCCACCAATCTGGGATAGCCGTGTTTTACACCTCTCAGTCAGCTGAGTCGCCATGAGCCGCCAGCCGTTAAAGTTAAAACTTAGCCAGCTGAGCTGGCTAGCCAGCCATATATTCCTTCACCCAGCCACGAAAATGAATGTACATGGCTTCGTTGTCCAGTGGCCTGTGCGTATGGTGCGATCCGTGACACGCACTCGTAAACATTCTTCCATGTAATTTATCATTAACAGATGACTAACTTGTGGAAGTTTTATTTTCAAATATCTATTGTTCGTGTCATGGGGAGATGGGCCTCTCATTTAATGGTATTGATCATGATAGGTTCGAATGCTTTGAATGTACGATAATTGTTGTTGGAAGATTAAAGACGTCATAGCGTGAAACTCGTCCATATATCTTCCGTAGATGCTGCTATTAAATGAGACAGATATTCAAAATCATTATTTGTCATAAAGATCAAACAAACCCAGTAAAGGAAAGATTTAATTACCTTCGGGATTAAATCACAGGTAATTTTAACCCTCTGCAAATTGATGTCAAAATTTCAAAATGACAACCGGCAAATTTAACCCATATGGAATTAAGTAGGCTATTTAACCAATCAATTATTGTTTGACAGAGCTCAATGAGGCCGTCAGACATAATTGAATTGATTAAGTTCCTTTTAGCATTGTGGGAAAAGATGCAAGTTGTTTATATTATTTAAACAAGAGTGTGTCTGTTGGGGGGGGGGGGGGGTGGTGGGTGTTGGCAGACCAGTGGAGTGTTTTCGTACAGAATACAGACGTTCTAGTCAACGGGTATTTTTATTTGAACGAGAACCTGTAATATCGTGTCTCCGACGCTTAGCTATAAGTTTTGATGGGGGTGGGGGGGGGGGGGGCATTTAGTGGCATTCGACGATCATCGGATCTGCCTGTGGTACCATTCGGGAAAATGGTATGGGATCTCAATTTTAAGCACTTCTGCATCAATGTTATGAAGTTACATACACAATAGATCGATAACATTGATAGGCACATTTTATATTCCAGATATATATCATAGCTGTATATGTAATTCTGTTAATATGTGATTCTGGCAGAAACTGAACAGCCAGAAGCGCTATATAGCATATGTAGAGAGTAATCGCTTGACTGGACTGGTTACGCGAAATAATTCCTGAGAGGTGAGGGACGTTGTACAAACACGAGTGCGCAAGTGCGCACGAGTGTTTTACAATATAGTCCCTCACCTCTCATGAATTATTTCACACTAAACAGTCCAGTCAAGCGATTACTCTGTTTATTACTTTTCATTATTAACGATAATTATATTATTTAACCCTTTACCTAATTTAACGGCCAAAACCGGCCAGCGCTATTCTCAAAAATCGCAATTAATTTTCATTACTTTTTCATTTTTTGTCTCTAAAACATAGGTGATGACACCTCATTGAACGAGCTCGTCGAGCTCGTTCCAGTGAGGGGTTATAACCTGTTTTTGAGACAAAAAAATGAAAATAATAGTTATTCAAGATTTTCTTTTGCAAGTGTCGTCTGCTTTTTCATTTTTCATGTTAGGTATAGGGTTAAAAAAACAAAAAAAAAAAAACAATGAAGTCCCCATTACACACAGGGCAAAGCGTATTCGTTTGCGTGCACGGATACAAGACCGAATTGTTGATAATTCACTTGTTAAATTATCGTTTATGATCAAACCGGGAAATCTCAGTAAATCACACTTTGGAAAGTAGTGAATATAGATTATACCCACAGTAGCTTAGTGTACCAAATATTCACCAAGAGTGGTGAAGTGGTGTAAACCGCGAGCCTCTGCCGCGCGGTTAGCACCACTTTATCACGAGTGGTGAACATTTGGAACACCAAGCTAGTTTGGGTATATGTTATTTATACCATGATTGTCAGATTAATAAGAGTTTAAATGTTAAACAAATCAATATTCACACTTGCGAATCTGTTTTTGTTTACATGAGCACCGGTGGGCGGTAATTCCGCTTGCACTTTTACCACCGAAACGAAATAGAAAACGATACGCGAAAATTACAGGGCTTTTTTCATTTTAATAACATTATAACATACTATTTCGGGTTATGGATGCTTTATTAATATGAGACAATGTATGTTTGTTAAGTTTTGGTATCTTATTGGGTAAACTTATTTAAAAATGTAACAAATAATTGCCGACTTCATTTCACTCTTCAAGAGACGGCGAGTGATAAATTTAGACAAGTTTGCATTCAAGGCCAGAACACCAATGGTCAGCTTGGATGTAGTTCCACTATAGGTGTAAATTTTAACTATTGAAATCCCTTCGCTGGCGTGTTCACCACGGTTGGTGTGTAAAGCTAAAATTTATGTCATTGGCTAAATATAGTAGAATAGGTAATCATGGTATCAAGGCTTGTAACACCAGGATCATCAACAAGTTTCTTTGAAACGCCTTGGCTATGGACAGTATCTAACAATAGTGCTTCAGCGTTTCACGGAAACAACTTAATACGTCGTATTCGCTAAGCCACAGAGAGTATGATGTATTGGGTAAGTGAGGTCGCCCCATCTTATCAAAATCACGAATGAGAGAAGTAGTATGCCCTGCACCACTGACATGTCTAGTTTGGATGATCTCATGGATGATCTCATGTGACATCATAGTCACATGACCCAGTTACGTCATGCTGGGTTGTTAGGGTAGTCAACGGGAGCGGCCCTGTTGTGACGTCATTACCGCAGTGATACGTATTGTCAGTGAGCATGCACAGCACGTGTTCTTAGGGTGATACGTGTTTCTGTCGTCCATTTTGTATACTGGCAGCCGCCATCTTGGTTTCTATGGCAGGACGTGGTTGCTATTTGACCCAAAATTATAATTAGGACGGGAGTATGTTCCGAGGGTGTGTTCCTTTGTATAATAAATCTAATTACCCAAATGGACCCAACAGTTTCCTCAAATCACCAAAAAGCATAGAAACGGACCTAGCGTAGCCCCATTTTGGGTTACAAGAGTAGAACATAGTCCTACAAGGTGCGTTCTGTTACACGTGAGTACTTTACTGAATCGGATTTTTCCCAAATCCTCGGTTAAAATTACCCCAAACAATCCGGCAATTGTTTTACTTGTTCGGTTTTCCAACTAAATCCTTAGTTTCTTCCTATTACAGACGCTATTCTACTAGCTACAGTTAAAACTAGAAGTCCTGTCATGAAATGCGCACAAATAGCACGTTGATATGCGCGTTAATATACGCGTTATGACCCAAGTAAAGCTATCAAATTCTGTACATATGGCCTGTGCACAAGCAATGTTTCAGCCAATGGACCTCCGGGTAACCCGGAAGTCCATTGGCAGAAACATTGCATGTGTTTGCTTTGAGTAACCAAGAGAAACTGCCGTGCTTTGGATGCCATTCGATATGGCAATTGCGGATGCCTCTGGCATAACAAGCATTGCGAAATTGGGAGGGAACGCGGTCATAAAACAGTGCTCACATGCACTGATATATACAGTTAGAACTAGAAATCCTGTCAAGAATTGTGCGCTTATCTAGGCTCAATTGCCCGTTAGAATTGCGCGCAATTGCCATATCGAATGGCATCCAAAGCACGACAGGTTCTCCTGGTTACTCATAGCACACACAGGCAATGTTTCTGCCAATGGACCTCCGGGTTACCAGGAGGTCCATTAGCTGACACATTGCTTGTTCACAGGCTATATGTACAGAATTTGATAGTCTTACTATGGTCATAACGCGTAGGTTAACGCGCAGATCGACGGGCTATTTGTGCGCATTTCATGACAGGACTTCTACTTTCAACTGTATATCAATGGTGGCCCCCGTGCCTTAGTGGTCGGAATAAAATACACAAAGCTATGTTAGGGGTTACGATAATTCAACCCTTTACCCATCCCGAAAAGCTGACGACACCCCCTCCCACCCCCTCAAAAAAAAAAAAAATAAATAAATAAATAAATAAATAAATAAAAAATCTTGATCTTGAATGACTAAACATTTTCATTTTTATCTTAAAAACATAGCTTATGACCTCTCATTGGAAGGAGCTCGAAAAACAGTTGAGGTACACGTGAACGTGTGCAGACACACGAATCCTGCATCCTTGGTTTGCACAATAAAGTTCGGAAACGCATTTTCAAGCTGTTGACATTTCACGTTGGAGCAAGGTTTTTTATGTTAATGGCTAACTTTTCATTTAATGAATTGGAAGTCTCTCATAACAACCCTCAAAAATGTGGCAATTTAGGTTTTTTCTTTATTTTTCGAAATGACAGATTGTACTGCAGCGACGTAATGCTAGATTACATTTTAACACTGTGTACGGGGGCGCGGTGGCTCAGTTGGTAGAGGTGCAGGCTGCAAGCCGAGGGGTCCTCGGTTCGAATCCCACCTGCGGCAACCGCGTTGTGTCCTTGGGCAAGACACTTCACCCCGATTGCCTACATGGGGTTTGATGACGCTGTGTACACTGAGGCGTACTGCACGTCGATGGTGCGCATGTCTTCAACCAATCTAACCCTGCCTGTGCTGCGATGCAGAGTTCAGAGTTACGATGTTGGAGAGCTGACAGCTGCTCGTCGTTACTCGGTGGTTCTCTCCGGGTACTTCGGCTTCCTCCACCCGTAAATCTGTCACGGTCACGATTAGCCATTGTGCTTAAGTATGTGACCTTAAACACCAATAAATAAATAAATAAATAAATAAAAATAAATAACACTGTGTGCCAGACAAGCGGAGAGAATTAAATTTGTTATTTGATATCGTGTTTAGATTGATCCAAAACAGAACCAAACAACAAAAGAGTAATAGAAAACGTTTTGTGCAAACACATGCGAGCGGGAAAATGACCCGGAAACACTATTATTTTGTACATATATCATGCAATCTCTTCGCATTAGAACATAAACAAGAAACATTCTGTGAACAAAGTTGAATCTCTCTCACTAAACGATGGTCAATACCACTTATTACTTTCCAAAATGTGATTAACTGGGTTTTCCGCGTTTGATTATAAACAATAACTTAACAAGTGAATTATGCAATCAACAATTGTGTCATGTATCCGTGCGCGCAAACGAAGACGCTTTGCCGTGGGTGTAATGGGGACTTCATTGTTTTTTTAACCCTTTACCTAATATGAAAAGCAGACGACACTTGCAAAAAAAATCTTGAATAACTATTATTTTCATTTTGTGTCTCAAAAACATAGGTTATGACCCCTCATTGGAACGAGCTCGACGACCTCGTTCCAATGAGGGGTCATCACCTATGTTTTAGAGACAAAAAATGAAAAAAATAATGAAAATTAATTGGCGATATTTGAGAATAGCGCTGGCCGGTTTTGAACGTTACGTCAGGTAAAGGGTTAAATAATATAATTATCGTTAATAATGAAAAGTAATAAACAGAGTAATTGCTTGACTGGACTGGTTACGTGAAATAATTCATGAGAGGCGAGGGACTATATTGTAAAACACTCGTGCGCATTCGCTCGCGCACTCGCGTTTGTACAACGTCCCTCACTCTCATGAATTATTTCACGTAACCAGTCCAGTCAAGCGATTACTCTCTTTTTCTCAAAGCATTCAATAAATTCAAGTTTATTGTACAGGGTTCCAGGCTATGGGTGTTAATATTTTTCTTCGAAAATACTCGTGACGGCACCCTCCCACAAACAAACATCCCTCCCCTTAAAAGGAGTTTTTTGGACGAATCGTCCCGGTACGAAATTCGACTTGGGACAAAACGCTCGTGCCGTGCGTTTTCACCCTTGCTTATTTTGTTTTTATTCATTGAGGCTTAACGGCGCCTTAACAGCCAAGGCCACATCGTGTCGGACAATCTTACGGGTGAGGATGCAGGAATACCCGCAAAGAACCACCGATCAGCAGTAAGCTGATTAGGCTCCCCAACGTACTTACTCCACACAAGCAAGGTTAGCATTGGTTGGTTGAAATCAAGTGCACCATAGACGTACTGTACACTTTAGTAGACAAAGCTACCGTGCCACCACGTGGACTAGCAAGATTAAGGACCTTGACACCAAACACAACGCTGAACCTCTGGATTTGAAGTCCGATAATCAAACCGCTGAACTACCGCGATCCCGTTTTCACCCACGTGTTGATTATTGCTACAGTTTTTTTTCCCCACAGTAGCAAGCGTATTTCGTTCCTTGAGTGCAACAAAGCGTCATCTGCAATGTTTAAGCATTGCAGATGGCGCCTTGTTGCACTCAAGGGACGATTTGGAGGTCCCGATGCATTCTTGCTAAAAGTCAATCTATTTAACACGTTAGAATACAAGACAGTTGCCCCCCCCCCCCCACCCCCCGAAAAAAAAAAAGAACTTTTCTCGGGGGGGGGGGGGGGGGGGGGCAGAAAAATAGCTTATGACTCGTCAATGAAATGATCTCAACGAGCTCATTCAAATGAGAAGTCATTGTAAGCTATGTTTGGTTTTCTCCAACGTAAAACTGTCCAACAAGATATGGCCCCGGGTGATGCAAGTGTTGTTAAATCAAAATAAACAATAAAGATAAGATATAGGACGATGTCTTCCGATGACATCGGTTGCGGAAGATAATTTTATCCCAGAAAGCACAATTTAAAGTACAAATTTTCAACAGTTTTTCATTTCAAACACGATACGTTACAATCATTTTGGAACATCGAAAGTAGATGTTTTTTCACTTTGAAAAGGCAGAATGTGTGGTAATGTCAAGTAGTTGCCTAATAGGAACAGCAGGGAGGGCGGCGGCTCAGTGGTTACGGTAACTGTGTTGTATCCTTGGACACGGCACTTAATATCGATTGTCTGCGTGGGATCACGGTGGCTCTGTACTGTATTCTGAGGCGTATTGTACAGTACGTCGATGGCGCACTTGTCATTAACCAATGCTACCCCCCCCCCCCCCCCTTGTGCGGAGTTGGTACGTTGAGGAGTCTGACATAGCTCGGTGGTTCTCTCCGAGTACCCCCGGTTCCCCCACTGCCTGCAAAACTGCCCGACACTGGTTGAATCTGTCTATCGAAAATGTCGTTAAACCCCACCCGATAAATAAATAATAAACAGGAATAGCACACTACACATGTCAAACTTTTATTGAATACTCTAAAAAAAAACATGACTTAAAGGTCCCTCATTGAAATGAGCTCGCCGAACCCGTTTCAGTGAGGGACTTTAACCAATGTTTTATTCCTAATAGTTAGGCAATAACTCAACAAATAATACAATTTGAATGGCTATCTTTTGTGAATACCATTACGTTACTTTTGCTATTTTAGCATATACGTGACAAGCGTTATTGTGCAACTATCCGATTCCCCATTAGGCCCATCCGTCCTTTGCTTGCACGTTGTATTCCTTGCGCCCAAACTAAATCCTTTTTATAGATTTATGGACGAATCGCTGAAATCAGATTATTTTAAGCATATTGCGTGATAAAAAAAATCGGTCCCTGCAATTCAACACAGTTGCATGATGCTTCGCATGGATTTCTTTTAGAACATGGGGAGTAGTTATTCTTCGAGGCATTATGATGTCTCTCTCACACGGGGTAACAGACATTTGTGTTTTATGTTTTTCGTTCCCAAGGCCCATATCACTAATTTAAACTAAATAAATTAACTTACCATACAGAAGGTTGAAAATATACTCCTGCTTTCTCATCAAAAAAGAGGAAAGACGATTTCTGTAACGCAGTGGTCCAGATGTTGCCGCCATTGTCTCATAACAAAGTGGAAACAAAATACCAAGTATGTCTTTAGTGACATTTGATCAAAACCAAACACATACCAATGGGCGGGAAAAGTTTTCTACATGTTACTGGGAGCTAACGCAAATAAAATTTGATAAAGTCGACCCAGTTTCATGTATCTTTTTGTTTAACTTGAGAATTGTCTGTCATAAATTATTTTGGCTACTTAACATCACGTTTGTGTTTATCTGCCATTCACGGATAGAGCGATAGTTGCTAGGTAGAATGTCAACATCCGCGTGAACCAAAAGAGACTGCAATGAATGATCTGAAATTGTTTTAGAAAATGAAAACATTCTTCTCTCAACTGAAAGTGTCTCTGACGCGCAACAACGTCAAAGTAAGTTACATATTTCGGCAGATTAAATGCAAGCCACATACAAAAGTTGTTTTCGTCTTCTTCTCAAGACAATGCAAACATCCGCCCAAGAATCACTTACACAATGAATGCGATACGAGCGTTCCATTGTAGAAATAATTTAACAAATACCAAATGTTCATTGCATTTTGCAGATTTACTTGGTGTGATGACTCAAATGTGACCCAACGACAAACACACACGAACTACTAACTATTACAGTACAATCGCCGTGGACTGGTCGTAATCCACGCGTGGCCAGTGATGTCCACGCATGCGTTTACCGGGTAATAGAAATCATCATCAGCAAAATTTCAGTTAATGAACCACCGGGTTGTACCCGGGTTGTACCCGGTGCTTCATTAATTAAACTTTTTGATGATTTTTCCTATAATTAGTGTTTAGAATATACGTCGAAATATTGCCCACCCGTGGAAAGTGGCCAGTCCACGGAGGTGGTACTATATAAGTTCAATATGCTGACCACCTGTGTGGGGGACACAGTGGCGCTCTGCACTGAGACATACTGCGCGTCAGTAGTGCACGTACATTTAACCCTTTAACTTAACAACCAAAACCGGCCAGGGCTATTCTCAAAAATAGCCAATTAATTTTCATTATTTTTCAATTTTTGTCTGAAAAACATTGGTTATGACCCCTCTTTGGAACGAGCTCGTCGAGCTCGTTCCAATGAGAGGTCATAACCTATGTTTT
This sequence comes from Pictodentalium vernedei, assembly GCA_031216915.1. Lineage (NCBI taxonomy): Eukaryota > Metazoa > Mollusca > Scaphopoda > Dentaliida > Dentaliidae > Pictodentalium > Pictodentalium vernedei. The sequence goes on along the minus strand of CM062292.1, from coordinate 85,574,831 downwards.
TGAGACAGACAATGAAAAATATAAGTTATTCAATAATTCTGTTTGCAAGTGCCGTCTGCTTTTTCATGTTAGGCAAAGGGTTAAGCACTGCTAATTCTGCTTCGGCAGGGTTTGACAGTTGTGCGCCGCTATGTAGGTGATTCTCTCCGTGTGCTCCGGCTTCCCCACCAGTAAAACCGCCTGACTCTGTTTGACTCTGGTTGTTGAAAGCGTCGTTCAACTCCCAATAAACACAGAAACGAGGTGCTGACCGATATATAAAATTACTGAATATTATATTGACCCAACGAATCGTTGCGTCAAAATTGAATTCAGTGATTATTTATTCCATATTTAACTCTGGGCTAAGTTCATGCGAATATAGTGATTGTTTTCTATTTTAAAGGAAAAAACCCGAGACAAAATTTGTGTCAGAATCACAAAGTGAGAAAACAAATTATTTATTGCTTGATTGCAAGTCACAGGAGGGTCACATTTGGTGTTTAAGCCGTTAAACCACATTCTCCTTCTCCCACATACACGTACAGTAGAGCCGCCGTGGCCCGGTCACTTTTCACGGGTGGGCAATATTGCTACGAATGCAATAATATTGGAATCCAAACACGAATTCTAGGAATAATCATCAAATCATCAAAAAATTAATTAATGAAGCACCGGGTACAACCCGGTGCTTCATTAATTAAAATTGGCTAATGATGATTTTTATTACCCGGTAAACGCATGAGTGGACATAACTGCCCACGCGTGGATTACGACCAGTCCACGCACGGCGAGTGTACTGTATCTACCACACGCTCATCCAGCTTTTGAGACGGCACTATTTTCCAACTTGCGATACTCATTGAAATCTACTGTACTATAAATTACTATTGTTTCTGGGAGTAAATATACTTGGTTGGGTTAATTTAGTTATTTTTTTTATTTTTTATTGGTATTTGAGATCACATATTTATGCATAATGGCTCATCCTAACCACAGCATGGATATAACGTCAATTCCAGCCAATCGTTTATACCCATGTTGCCCATTTTAGAGGAATTCCACACCACATGTGACCGTGTTCTATTTTACCAGCAAAACAGCTTATCTACCATAGTAAACAAGCATTTATTCACATCCGTGGCTCCCATGGGACGAACTGCACGGGAAGAGTTCAGTAGGAATAAAACATTAGGCGTTTGGGATTTTCACGCTAAAAGCAACTCGACTAAACTTAAGGTAATCTCGGGAAAAATTCCGGTTGTTGACTTCGAGGTTGAACTCAGATGTACATCAGCTAAAACCAGGGACGTGGTGACAGGGGTGGGGCTGTGGGGTGGCGGTGTCCCCCCCCCCCCCCCCACCAATCCTGGCAAAACTTTCCTATAATTGGAAATGCGGAGGGCAAGTCATGAGTAGTTGGAAATTCCATCTCTCGGGAATTTAGAGCTTCTTTAGATGCTGATGTCTCCTTTATTTACAACTACAGTGTACGCAATATAGAGCTTCATAAGTATGTATCATTTCAATCAGCACGGGATTTCTATAGTAGTTACTTAGAGTAATAAAATAAAATCCTCGAAATGCACTTCAACAAAATCACATCATGTAAAATCGTTATCCTGAGTTAATTCCATCATTCACAGTTACAAAATGATGAAACATCGAAAATTTATCATTCTTGCATATCTGATTTAATATTACGACAGCGTGAATTGCTCACAGTTCTCAGCTTGTGCATTTGTTTAACACATATTCAGTTCCCAGAATAATACCAAATAATAATAACCTGATAATTCTATCATAAATGTGTTGGCATTTTAGTTACTAGAATCAATTGTATGCCCTCTTTCCTGGCTACATTTTAAAATTTTTTCTCGGTAGTTAATTTCCAACTAGGGGGAGGGACTTGGAGGCGTTTTTCGTCTTCCGGTCCCTCCCTCTAGTTGGAAATTCACTACCCTACAAGCCCCCCCCCCCCCTCAAATCGGAAACTCTTAGTCACGTCCTGTCATCATCCCGCGATTGTGTTCATTGTAAATCTCTGTCTCTTTTACAACGGTCGAAAGTGTGTATCACTTTCCTTGTGTAACTCAAATATTGTGTCACCGATGTACACACAAGGCGTGGTTGGCCATAAAAACCGTGTGGAAATCAGCAGTATCACGTACATCCAACCTTAAATTGACTAAATCGTGTGTGAGAATTATTCACAGTGGGTGAACGGAAGTACAAATTCTATTTTTCGCTATTTTTGAGGCCAAGACTTTTAGCAAGCGGAAAAACTCTACTTCCACATCAATGCGTTTTAGTTAAGCCGTTTCAATATTACGGGCTATGTACTATGTCATTTATGGTTTCTTTGATTATTGTTTTGAATCCAGAGAGCAAATATGTTCATATTGTTCAGCATGTAGTTTAAGAATAAATATTTAACATTGCGCGAAAATAGGAGAGCACAAAACCTTCGATTGCCCCGCTGTTGGCTGATTTAATTAACAGATATTGTTAGTTGAGCGACCTAGAATGCGAGGAAAAACACGAAAATTCTCCGAACAGTCACACTTTTTCCAAAGCCCATTATATAACAAAATGCACAAGAACTCACATATCGTTCACACAACTGCTTGTATGACAACTCGCATATTCCGAAAACAGTCTCTGTGCACTCACCCAAATCAAATGTTTAAAATTTGAAAACTGCATTCCATTTCAACTTTAGCTCACAGACCGAGTATTGTATACATAGTGAATGATTTATATACTTACAGACGGACCAAAACGGCTCGAAAATTTTAATAAAAAACAAAACAAAACGAAAACAAAAATTAAAACTCTTCTCACCTGTGTATCTAGCGATAACGATTCTCATTGATGGGGAATGTGTCTCTCCCAAGGCCACACAGTACCAGTGCGTCACCTTGTGAAGCTCGAGTGGGGTGCGAGCCAGAAACTATTCTCAACTAAAGAGAGTTTTAACTTTCATACAGTACGTGGAGAGTGGATTGTAACTAAATCACCCGCGGACTGGAGTTATCACCCGAGCTATAACTTTCAAATTTTGTACATATCGACAAAAAACACGAGCAATGTTTCAGCCAATGGACCTCCGGGTTTAACCCGGAGGTCCATTGGCTGAAACTTTGCTTGTGCTGGTTAGGCTTTGCAACAAATTTTCAATTATTGCTTGGGTGGAATCTCCACTCTGCGGGTGATTTAGTGATATTACACTCTCCACGAACTGTATGTTACGCTAATTTACGTTTTCGTGTGGCTCTCAAGGCTTAGCAACTGATCCCTTAGAACCCCTAACAATGAACAGAGGGAAAACCCAATGGAGATAACGTACAGACAGTGCGTTTTGTGGTCAGTTGTGTCGTTAAAACTGTTGGGACTTTTTCCTACGTTAAGACGCCCGAAGTGTTATTTATTTCAAGATTTTAACACATCGAATTTGCAATGTATGGCGTAAGCACCTCTTCAAGAATGTGATTCTACCTCTTCCACGACAGTTTCGTATTTCGATTTGAATGTTTTTTTTCTGAAATGACTGAAGAACCATTAACACTCTTTATCGAACGAATCAGCCATTAACAAATTAAGTAGTTATTTTTTTTTTTAATTTTAACAAAACCATATTATGTAACCCCTAGTTGGAACGAGCTCGTTCCAAGTTGGAACGAGCTCGTTCCAATGAGGGGCGATCACATCATATGACTTTCCTGAAATGTTTTGAAAATTTAAAAAGGAAAGTTAAAGCAATAAATTTTGATATCGTGCGCGTTGGGTAAAGCGTTAGCACCACCCATCAGGTGTCTGATTTCCATTTCATCTCAGACACAAGTGAACACCAACGAGTCCCAAGTGTTTGTCGAATCTTATGAGGCGAGGTCAGTAAATGTGGCCTGGACCCAACCTTTCTCTGTACGCCACTTGTCGCTACAAAGGCGTTGCTAAAAGGTTGGGGTTCATCTCCTAATATTTTTTCTAGTCTGGGCATTTTCCCCTGGATTGGAGTCTGTATTATATCAGTATTTACAGTTAAAACTAGAAGTCCTGTCATGAAATGCGCACAAATAGCACGTTGATATGCGCGTTGATGTGCGCGTTATGGCCCAATTAAAGCTATCATATTCTGTACATATGGCCTGTGCACAGGCCATGTTTCAGCCAATGGACCTCCGGGTAACCCGGAGGTCCATTGGCAGAAACATTGCATGTGTTTAATATGAGTAACCAGGAGAACCTGCCGTGCTTTGGATGCCATTCGATATGGCAATTGCGCGCAATTCCAACGCGCAATTAAGCCTAGATAAGCGCACTATTCGTGACAGGACTTCTAGTTTTAACTGTATTTATTTATTTGGATTTAACGACACTTTCGACAGCCAGGGTAACCTCGTGTCTGACAGCAGGGTTAGCATTGGTTGAAGACAAGTGCACCATCGATGTGCATTACGCCTTAGTGTACAAAGTCACCATGTCCCCCATGTGGGCAATGAAGGGGAAGTGTCTTGCCCAAGGACACAACGCGGATGCCGCAGGTGGGACTCAAACCTCTCGGCTTGCAGCCTGCACCTTACTTAACCTACTGAGCCACCGCGCCCCCAAAGCTTCATAAGTAAGTATGATGTTAATCGGTACGAGATTTTTATAGTACGTTTACTTATCATAATAAAAAATTCCTCGAAATGCACTTCAAGAAAATCACATCATGTAAAATCGTTATCCTGAGTTAATTCCATCATTCACAGTTACAAAGTGATGAAACATCGAAAATTGATCATTCGTGCATAAGAACTGATTTAATGTTAGGACAATGTGAATTGCTCGAAGTTCTCAGCTTGACCATTTGTTTAGCACATATTCAACTCCCAGAATAATACCAAATAATAATAACCTGATAATTCTATCATAAATGTGTTGGCATTTCAATTACTAGAATCAATTGTGAGCCCCCTTTCATGGCTTTATTTTCAAAATGTTTCTCGGTAGTGAATTTCCAACTAGGAAACCCCCTTCTCGGTCCCTCCCCAGTTGGAAATTAACTACCCGACATCCCCCAATCGGAAACCTCTAGCCATGGTGATGTAGTTGGAATAATAGTCAGTCAGGACTTGCGCCACCACAGTCGTGACAAAGCTAGTTAGTTTTGTGTTTCCGCTGTTCCAAAGTCGCACCGACATTGGAGACCATGGCACAGTTACCAATAATTCCCCAACCAACCTTACAAGACGCAGGTGTTTCGTTAATCCCTGGAATATTGTTTTCGCACAACAAAAGAGTCGTGTTTGCATATGATACTAATTTATGTGATGTGAGAAGGAAATGATGCTAGGGAGTTCCGATTAATGGAATTAAATGTTTCGACAGGCCATTTACTTTTTATTGATCGAATTGCAAAACGCACTCATTGTGTGGCAAATATTCTGTTACGTTAAACAGGGATTCAATTGAGGCCATGTTTATTTATCAACCGATTCCAAGCTATGCAGTAGCAAGTAGTTGCCATTTACCTTTGTTGAAAGGCTGTATTTGTTCGGCTTCCTGTTGTTTACTGCGGTAAATAAGATCTGTTTTGCTGGTAAAATATGAATGTCACCATTACCAGAAGTGGAAGTCCTCTAAACCGGGCAAATGGGTATAAACGATTGGCTGGACTTGACTTCATATCCATGTTGCAACCACGATTAGAAAAATGTGTCCTTAACTCTTTGCCTGCATTTGCGGATATTCCTGCCCAGCTTAGGGTTTCTCTTGTCTCTGAAACAAGTATAATTTGTGCATATTTAATCAGATTGTCTCCCTGTAAATGGAATGGATTTTTTCACCAAGGATTTCCTGTATTACATTTGGATTATTTTTTCATCAAATCTAGTCATGGCTGCTTTAAAGCAGCCATGACTAGATTTGATGAAAAATATCTAGAAAATACTCAGCGGGGTAAGAGTTAAACATGAATAAATAATGAAAATAAATTAGTTCCGCTCTCGTTCTACTTTGAACTTCATTATCTTCAGCAGTCATCATTAGTCTGTGTGAAACACACAGACTATTGTTTTTGTACGGTTTCTTTTTCTTTTCTTTTTTTTCATATTTTTCTTTTTCTCCTGATTTCTGTCTTCTCTTCACTTCCTTGCCCGCGCGATAACTCGGAAACCAGTTGTCCTATCTCACCAGATGTTTGGCATACTAATAGACAGTCACAAGTACTCGGCCACCTTTGTTTTTTTCAGATTCCTGGGGCACTAGGGGTGTCCGCCGGGGTGTTTTGAATGTGGGTCACGCCCATATATCGGAAGTGGTATGACCTCTGGACCTGGGACCACACCAAAGGAGTCGACACTCGAAAGAGGTTCAGATATGGGTAAAAGGCCACTGAGGTCATTGAGTGCATTTTCAGAATTGCTGGAAATCAAATTTTCTTCACCCTTAATGCATTCCCGAAGTTCATACATGTATTTTTTACACTCAAAAACGTAGGTGTGGCCAAATGTTTTGAATGTGGGTCATGCTCATATCTCAAGCACGGTATGACCCATGGACCTGGGACCAACACCAGATGAGTCGAAACTCAATGGAGGTTCAAAATATGGGTCATGGTCACAGTGTCACGGGTCATTGAGTACATTTTGTTAGAATTGGAGGAAATCACATTTTGGAACCCCTAATGCATTCCTTTGATCAAACCCTTTGAATGATGTGCACATATATGCCTTTTCTTAGAAGAAATTATCTGATTTTAGAATGCATATCTTTAGATACTATTAACGAAAACCTATTTCGGATTCCTTTAAAACTATTTTATCCCCGAAAATTGGCTTCCAAAGTATTCCAATTACATTCATAGAGGGGGCGCGGTGGCTCAGAAGGCAGAAGTGCAGACTGCAAGCCGAGAGGTCCTCGGTTCGAATCCCACCTGCGGTAACCGCGTTGAGCTTTAGCAAGACACTTCACCCCCATTGCCCACATGCGGGCGCGGTGGCATTGTGTACTAAGGTGTACTACGGTGTACTGCAGGTCGATGTTGCACTTGCCTTCAGCCAGTTTTAACACTGCTTGTGTGGAGTTAGTATGTTGGAGAGCCTGACAGTTGCTCGCCGTTGCTAAGTTGTTCTCTCCGGGGCCTCCGCCTTCCTCCACCCGTAAAACTTTCCGACACGAGGTGGCCATGGCTGTCAAAACTGTCGTTAAACCCCAATAAATAACATTCATAGAAGGCATGCCTTGGTGGTGTAGTTGGAATATTTCTGTCTTCTATGCACTGTTTGTCAACAAGATAAACCGAATGCAATCAATCCTATCTCAATGTTTTTGTTGCACTGATAGACTGCCACTGGTACTCGGTCATCCATGATTTTGAGGTATGTGGGTCCTTGGGTTTGGCTCTGAAGGCTAAAAGATGTTCATAGCTTAAACTTGTACTGGCAAATGAGATCACTGAAGCAATAGCGATTATTTAAAACAGGAGAGAATCTCTCAAAAGAAAGCGGTCAGAGAGAAGGCTTCAGCTGTTACATAGAATAACATTGTATAGTTATTTAATATCATGTCGAATAAAGAATCCTTCACTTTTCAAAGCATTTTTAAAATTTATTTATTCTCAATCATAACTCAGGATCGACAGGTTTCGTGATGGAGTAATGTGTGCCTTTCTGGAAACACCTATCACAATTCTATTAAATTAATGATATGGAATATTTGGATGGTCTGTTTTAACCCTCTTAATACTTCAATGTGAGTACAAACACCTTTCATCCAACTCATGGCTACAGAATGTTTTTGCGCTTTCTTTTCTGTAATATTTTATTTTATGTGGAATGGACACCTTTTCAGTGTACCTTCCAAAGTAAAGCACTCTTAACAATTTACCCAACATAACGGCGAAAACCGGCCAGCGTTATTCACATAAATTTCCATTCAATTTTCATTATTATTTTCGTTTTTGCGTGAAAAACATAGCTTATGACCCCTCAATTGAACGAGCTCGTTTTGTTTGAAGGGTTAAAATGGAGTATTTAAAGTGAGTCTTTTAATCCCCTCAAAATCCTAATATCGGTCCCAAAAATGTTAATTTATGCAACCGAGAATAATGATAACCCTTTCAGTTCTCACAGTGTTGCTCCAAACACACATGGACATCGATGGGACCTTGGTATTTTGCCAATGCTAATAAGTTTCAGATAGACTCTTGGGTGCCTTTAAAACCTTTTTACGTCTATCTTCCAGTGAATTATTTTACTCGTAATATATTTTTCAGACGTACCAATGTACCTTAACATTTTCTAGCTAACTGAATATTTGCTATCATCTACAAATAAGGCAGATCCGCAGTTGGTGGAGCCAATATTTTTAAAGTGGTTTATGCTCATACTTTAGGCTTGGTATGACCTGTAGACATAGGGCCAACACCGAATGAGTTGAAACTTGCTGGAGCTTCAAAATGTGGTCCACTTCAATGCGGTCAACAGAGGTCATTATGTGCATATTTTTTTCAGAACTATTAAGAATTGTATTTTATAACTATTCTACATTCATGAAAGTTTCTTTTTAGATACACAATTTTATGGGTTTCCTGTTATTTTTTGTTTCAAGCATGTCAAAAAGTCACTTCACCCGTTTAGGCATACTTGGCATTTTCTGAGAGCATATATTTTTAATGGAATGTAGTCACATTCCAAAATGATTGGTCATTTTTTTTCCGACTCATAATCGATTATATCCCTCCTTTCATGCACCTCTGGTCAAATGATTAGAATCGTTATAGACCGAGGAGAACCAAATGGTAGTTGGGCATGATAGGTAGAATACAGAATTTTAGTCATTAATTAAACAATAACATGATTTTGGAGGGCATTGTGGTTCGTGAGCGGCCCTGCATCGATGTTGAACAGCCCGAGGGTTTATTAAAGGCCCGAGACGAAGTCGAGGGCCGTTAATAAGCCCAAGGGCTGTTCAACATCGATGCAGGGCCGCTCACGAACCATTATGCCCGACAACAATCATGTTATTACTATTATTACCACTAAGTAATTTGTAATTTTACATTTCTTATCAACCTACTCACAATTGTTTACTACAGGCTTGCACTACAGTGGAAGTCCCTAACTCGGATAAAATACTCTCTATTTTTGTCTTTCCCAAGCAAGTTGGGAAAGAAAAGTGGTGCAAAAGCACCAATAAAAATAAGCCAAAACTGTGTCGAGTGCAACCGGCGCAGACCCAGTACGGGACGCTCTCTCCCAAGTACAACTCCACGACTTCCGTTGCCAGTGCGCATATACCGTCTCTAAAGACTCATTCTTTTTAAAATCCGCTTCGTGTCGAAATGTTTTTGCACGCTTATCAGTGTTCCACCAGCTCGATGTTTGATGATTCCTGATTCATTATACCACAGTGTATCCTTTGTATTCCCAGGAACAGTGTTTTATATTCTCTTTTTTCTATTATATGTCCATAATGTATATTTATTTTCTCTCTCTCGGGTCGCGCGCGATTTTCGCGGGCCACGCGGTTCGGACTTAGATTTTCACAATTATTGTTCATGCTTTTTTTGCAAATTTTTCTAATTGTGTTAGAGTTAGGTGTCAGCGGGGTACCACTCCTACAGTGTTTCTTCTTTCTGTTGAGAGTAATCTTCCTGTTGGGTGGTTCCCGGTCGACCGTCTGGGGTCTTTGTTTCTGTCACCTTTCTCTCTTTGGGGGTGTTCTGTTTTCTAGATCTCACCTTCTCTGCTCCTCTCACCTCTTTCATGCCTAGGACAATTCCTTGTGGGCAGTGTCTGCTGCCTAAGCATGTGGACGATGTACATTCGTCGTGTTCCTCCTGTAATGGGTGTTCGGCCGAGCGGCCGTGTGGTGTCTGTGGAACATGGTCTTCCACCTTCTGGGCGTCAGTAAATCGTGTCGTTCGTTCTCGTGGCCGTGCCTCCCGCTCCCGCGGGAAAGGAGAACGTGGTCGTTCGGGGCCTCCCGAGCCGACTTTGTCTGGTGAGAGTTATTCCTCCTCCGTGGGGGATGTGCAGTCTTTTCCTGTGGTGGATACTGCGGGAGCCGTTGAGTGTTCTGGTGTAGAGATGCCTGGTTCCGGGACTACGGTCCCCCTCCAGTCGACATCTGAGGCTGTCACTAGGGTTGTGACTCCTCCTTCGGAGCCGAGCCGGTGTGCTCTCTCCACTTTTTCACCAGCCTCAGCGACTCTCGACGTATCTACTACGGCTGCTGGTCCGTCTGCTTCGTTGTCTGTTTCAGCCGGCCTCGGCTTTTCGCTGCAGGGGACTGCAGGACTGTCCGATACTGTAGACGTGGGATATCGGCCCCAGCCTTCCCTGACTTCAACTCGGCGAAGTCGGAAGGGGCTGCCGGCCGAGCCCATCGCTGTGGTCTCGTCGCCGTCGAGTACCACAGTTGTGTCTTTGGATTCGGATGTTCGTAGTGGAAACACTATGAACTCCGTGGCGTTTCCGTCCACTCACTCTGGTCACACGACCAGTTTTGGGGGACCAACGCCTTTTGTGCAGCCTGGACCTTCTGCCCCGCAGAGGTCCGCGGTGACTCTCATGAGTTCTCGCAATATTGATCCTCGGGGTGCATCGTACCCCTATACACGTCTGCCTTCAGATGTTTCGGCTGCCGCCCGTCGTCCCGCGTCGGGTGTTTTGGAGGATCGTGACCCTTCGCTGGTTAAGAGGGTCAGAGGTGAAGCCACTTTGCCGGTTCGCTCCCCTGTCGAACCGGTCGGTACAGGCAGTGAGCTTAGGGAGGCCCTCTCCTTACTCACTCAGGTTCTCTCAAAGAGCCTTCCTGTTGCTTCCAGCGAGGCTATGGGTGGTTTCCAGGCGCCTCCTATGGCGCCGCCTTCCGGGATTGGAAACAGGCCGGTTTCCGATTCCTCTGGTGTCCCGACACCATGGGAGGCGTCGGCTGGTTTGCCCACGATGGGCTATGTGTCTTCCGACTCTGGGGAGGCGTCCGACATGCTTGAGGTCGAGGGCCAGCAGTCTTCGGACTTGGGGGCGGCTCTTGACTGTGTGTTTGGGTTTCTGCCTGAGCTCAAACCTGCTAACCAGCCGACAGTGTCAGCCTGGCCTCGATCATCGGTCGCGCGCCAACAGCCTATGGAGCAACCTGCTTCTGGGCGCCTTCGACCATGCCAGTCGGTACAGGTGGTTGAGGCTTTTTCAGCATTGGATGCCAAGCTGAATTCCAAGGCTTTGAAGACTTCGTTCTTCACCAGGGTTGACACCTTTTTGCCTCCTGTGCGTTATCGTTCCTACGATTCCGCCAATCCGTCAGTCTGCCAGACTTTGACGGTTCTGGATCAGGACTCCACTTCCCTCGGGCTTTCCAAGCCCAAGTCTGCCGTCATTCCAATGACGAGTCTGGAGTCCACGTTGGGCTTATCTAGAGAGATGCTTGGCATGCTTTCTCTCTCAGATCACGTCGTCTCAGCTTTGGCTGCTTATCTGCCTCCAGATAAGTTTGACGAGGTACAGGCTCCTTTGCGTGTGCTGTCCAAGGCGCTTATGCACCTTACTCACACGCATGCCTGTAACACGGCCAATTTGGAATTAGTTCGAAGGGACGCTGTGCTGGATACAGGACGATCCCTTTCCGAGGAGCAGCGTGCTACTCTTCGATCTGCTTCTTTGGCAGGTCCGCAACTTTTCCATGGTTCCGTGTCGACGGTCCGGGATGACGTCCTACGTCATTCCAAAGATCAGCTGCTGTTTCGTCAGCTTGATCAGCCTTCTCGGGGAGGCAAGGGCCGTTCCAAGCCTAACAAGTACCCTTCTGCTTCCTCTGTGAAGCAAAAGGCTGGTCCTTCTGCCGCCGCCTCTACTTCTTACTCACGGGGTAAAGGTAGGGGTCGGCAGAATCGAGGGAAGTCTCAGGATTCTTCATTTAGCAGAGGAGGTGGTTTCTCCTCTCGCGGGCCTCGTCGGGGCTCGAAATGAAGGTCCTCACCTCGACTCGTCCCAGGCTGGAGGAAGGATAGCAGAGTTTGCAGACCATTGGACCACCATCACATCCGATCCATGGGTGTTAGATGTTGTTCGGTCCGGGCTGCGCATATCCTTCCGACGGCACCCCACTCTGTCAAGGGTGCCTCTTCCAACCACAGTTCCTTCAGACGTTTTACGTCGGGAACTTTTGTCCACGGAGATTGCCAATCTGCTGGCAAAGGGGGCGATCGAGGTCGTCAAGAACGTTCAGTCAGTGGGTTTCTATTCCCGCCTGTTCTTGGTGCCGAAGAAGGACGGCCGACTCCGACCGGTTATCGATCTGAGCATCCTGAACCAGTCTATCATTGCTCCCAAGTTCAGCATGGAGACTTTCAGGTCGGTCCGCCAATCAATTCACCAGGGAGATTTCGCAGCCAGCATCGACCTGCGAGACGCTTACTTCCACGTTCCGATGCTTCGGGCGTCACGGAAGTATCTCAGGTTCGCTTTTCTGGGGCGAGTTTACCAGTTCAAGGCCATGCCTTTCGGCCTCAACCTTGCTCCATGGGCGTTCACCAGACTGATGTCGCATGTGATAGCGTTCCATCTCACACAGTCCAGGGTGACTACTTCGGCATATCTGGACGATATCCTCCAGAGGCATTCCAATGCTGCCTTACTGGAATCAGATGTCACCACTCTGTTGAGCTTGCTCACGTCGCTAGGATTCAGAGTCAACGAGGAGAAGTCGGACCTGGTCCCTTCTCAGTCGTTTTGTCATCTGGGGATGTCTTTCTAAACCAAATTCAATTTGGTGGCTGTTCCCTAGGCCAAGGCTGTGATTCTCTCAGCTTTTGCTCTGACTCTGTCCCAGTCCAGGTCCGCGACCGCTCGGAGTTTTCTCCGGTTGATCGGTCTCTGCGGTTCGGTGACGGATCTCATTCCTCTAGGTCGGCTGCGTGTCAGACCTCTCCAACACTTTCTGCTCAGTCGTTGGAGACCGAATGTAGATTCTCTGGATCAGGTGCTTCCGTTTCCGGACTCTCTGTATCCTCACCTTCTTCCCTGGACAGATGTTCAGTGGATTACGCAGGGTGTTCCGCTGGACTTACCCACGTCCGATCGCATTCTGACGGCAGATGCCAGCGATCTCGGATGGGGTGCGACGTTGGATCCTCTCGGTCTTTCCCTACACGGGATGTGGGACCAGGATCAAGCAGCTCTACACATCAACCAGAAGGAGCTTCTTGCTCTTCTTCTGAGTTTCAGGCAGTGGATCCCTCACCTGTCGAATCGCCAGGTCCTTCTACTATCCGACAATTCGACAGTGGTTGCTTACATTCGGAACCAGGGCGGCACGCACTCGCTTCCGATGTACGAGTTAGCGCGGGATCTTTTACTGCTCGCTCAGGATGTTCATGCCGGAGTGGTTGTTCGTCACATTCCCTGTCGTCTGAACGTCCTAGCCGACTCCCTGTCCCGACAGGGCAGGGTTATTTCCACCGAGTGGATGCTTCACAGGGCAGTGTTCCAGTCGCTTTGCGATCTCTGGGGACGTCCCCACATCGATCTCTTTGCGACTCGTTGGAACCATCAGGTGGACACTTTCGTGTCCCCGTGTCCAGATCCTCTGGCTTTTGCCGTGGACGCTCTGTCACTCGATTGGAACGGTCTAGTTGGCTACGCCTTCCCGCCGGTTCCGATTCTTCCTCAGGTTCTCGCCAAAATTCGAACCTGCAGTTGTCGAATCATTCTGATCGCTCCCCTGTCGCCTCAGCGGGTGTGGATCAATCAGCTCCGCTCGCTGATGGCGGCGGTTCCGGCACGTCTCCCGCTACGTCGCGACCTTCTTTGTCAAGGTCGCCCGAGGAGGTTTCACGTCGACCCGACTTCATTGTGCCTTCACGCATATCTTTTGTCAGGTCATGTCTCCTCCGTAGAGGTTTTTCGAGACGAGCAGTGGAGTGCATTTCTTCCTCAAGGAGGCACTCCACTGGTTTAGCTTATTCAGCTAAATGGAAGGTCTTCTGTCGATGGTGTGCTGATCACTCTGTTGATTATGCCAATCCTTCGATTTCACAGATTGCGGAGTTTCTGGTATATCTGTTTGATTCTCGGGGTCTCCAGCCTGTTACCATCAAGGGTTACAGGTCTATGCTTTCAGAGACTTTTTCTTATGTGGGGAAGCGTCGTATCGGCACTAATCCTTTCCTCTCCAAGCTTGTTCGGCACTTTTCTTTGAAAAGGCCTCGGACTTTGCAGCTTACTCCACGATGGAATCTTTCGTGGGTGCTGCTTTGCTGGGGGGGGGGGGGGGGCGCCGTTCGAACCTTTATCCCAGGTGGATATGCAATTTCTCACATACAAGACGGCTTTTCTGATGGCATTTGCTTCGGCCAGACGGGTTAGTGAGCTTCACGCCCTCTCGGTTGACCCGGCCTTTTTTAGGAGTTCTCCCAACAGTGTTACTTTTACCACTGATTGCTCCTTTTTGGCTAAGAATCAGTTACCAGATACTACTCCTCCTCCTATCTGTATCAGGGCTCTTCCCTCTGTTGAGGGTACTCGCCCTTTGCTCTGTCCGGTCCGTGCTATTCGCATTTATCTTGATCGGACACGCTTCATACGGAAGGGCAGAAAACATCGGACACGCTTCCTGATTTTTCTGTCTCTCATTCCGGGTCGACAGAAGATCTCTCCTCAATCCATTTCTCGATGGATTTGTCTTGCTATTCGTACGGCTTATAGTCGTTTAGCAGCTGGCGATTGTATTACCAATCGTATTTCTGCCCACGAGGTGCGGGCACTGTCTACCTCTTGGGCTTATTCTAACTCCGTCAAGTTGTCGGATGTTATGCAGGCAGCCTACTGGAGAAATGCTTCTACTTTCTCCACCTTTTATTTACGCCAGTTGCAGGAGCAGTCGGAGGACCTTTTTGCCTTGGGTCCTCTTTCTTCTGCTCAGGCTGTTGTCTGCCATAGCCATTAGGCTTCTTGAAGGTCAGTTTCAGCCTTGTGCTGTTACTGCCCTTTTTTTCTGTCTGTGTGTCACACAGGCTCATATGTCTCTTTTCATTGTCCTTTACCAATGATTGCGACATTATGGTTTATAAGCCTCGGGACCTCTTCCTTCTACTTCACGGTTCCAGTGCACTAGGGTTATGTGGGGGTTGGTTATGCGATTCCCTCCAGCCTTTTGTCTATTCAGCCTGTAGTAAACAATTGTGAGTAGGTTGATAAGAAATCTAAATTTTATAGTAAATTTCCTTTCTTATTATACCTACCACAATTGTTTACATGGAGGCCCTCCCGTCTTCTTTACGGGTAAAGAATCTTTCCTCCCCGCTGATCACATAACTCTAACGTTTCCGGATTCAAAAAGAATGAGTCTTTAGAGACGGTATATGCGCACTGGCAACGGAAGTCGTGGAGTTGTACTTGGGAGAGAGCGTCCCGTACTGGGTATGCGCCGGTTGCACTCGACCCAGTTTTGGCTTATTTTTATTGGTGCTTTTGCACCACTTTTCTTTCCCAACTTGCTTGGGAAAGACAAAAATAGAGAGTATTTTATCCGAGTTAGGGACTTCCACTGTAGTGCAAGCCTGTAGTAAACAATTGTGGTAGGTATAATAAGAAAGGAAATTTACTATAAAATTTAGATATTTCCAAAATGATATCCCAGCAATCAAAAGACACAAAATTTAATAAAACAGAAACATTTTATTTGGGACCACGTTTAAAAAAATTCCGTCTTCCACTTCCAGCGAAGGAGGTAATGCACGCAATAAAGATGACGAATCAGTTGCCATGGAAAATGGCTACAACTGACAACATGGCCACGTGTCATTTGTTTCTGTTGCTGTCGATCAACAAGACCGCAACATGGCGAAAGCATCAACTTTTCCTTGCGAGTTCTCGCCTCATTTCTAAATTTTCAATTCTAAAAGACGTCACGTGACAAGAGGGCCGATAATGAATTTTGTTTTCCATTAGCGGCCCTCCTATCACGTGACTACCGAGCAATAGAGGATATGATTGCCCGTTAAATCGACATTAATGCAGTAGGAAACTCCCTGCAAAGTGGTAATAATAACAAAATTCCAACGAGGTCAACTCGAAAGGTTATTTCGATAATTCAGATGGTTTTAGGTCAATCGACCAGCCAGACAAAACCAGCTCCTGCAGAATCGAATACACACTAAAAACTAAAGTGTTAAAACTGACATTTTCAAGGTGTTAAACCTATTCTAACTCTTAGGGTTTGATTTTAACACTCAAAGTGCAATGCTCTAAGCACTTAGACATTACATTCCTAAGACATCTGAAACCTGAATGGATGGCACTTCCCATGTGTCTAGCATTGGTGGTTCTTCCAGAATCGTCCATAATTTGATTTGCGATTGGTGTGTACATAATTAAAAGGACACAACTCAGATGACGCGGATCAGGCTCGAAAGGTCGAGCCTGATCCGCGTCATCTGCGTTGTTCCCTTTTAAGTGTCGCGACATTACACTTGTCAAGTGGTATTATTGTAACACCTGTCAAGGTCTGGGATATCTAGTGCTAGTTCAGCACTTAGTAAGTGTTAAATACAGCACTTCAAGTGCAGTTTTTAACACTTTAGTTTTTAGCGTGTACACTCCTAGTAGAGGTAATCAGATCAACTGTACAACGTACTGCCGACATTCACACAGGGATGTGATTATAGGTTTCCGATTGGGGGGGGGGGGGGGGGTATAGGGTAGTGAATTTCCAACTGGGGGGGGGGGGGGGATCCCCCCTCCCGGTCCCTCCCCCTAGTTGGAAATTCACTACCGAGAAACATTTTGAAAATTAAGCTCTGAAAGGGGGCATTATTATAATCCTTGATGGGTGCGAGTGTGGGATGGGAAAATCTCACCCGAGGGCAAGATATTTGGCCCAGACACGAGGCTTGCCGAGTGTCGGGACCAAATATCTTGTCCTGAGGGTGAGATTTTCCCATCCCACACCCGTACCTATCATGGATTATTTTTCTCCCCCCAACATGCAGCGATTACGTTAGCCAGAGGTAATCGGGAGTCTCGTGCTGATTCAATCAACTCATTTTGTATTCGTTGTTTTGAAAAACTGATGACACCATCAGAAAGAGCATGCACAAGTTATGTATATACCAGAGGTATATACCACTAAATCGATTAGGAATCGATTAGGAACGGTGGCAGCTTGATGGTTGAAGAGTTTGTGAGCATCAAACTTTGATCACACTGTCTTCCGATGACGTCAATATGAGTTAGTTGGTAGCAAGAAACTGATACGATATGCATAACGTCATAATACCGTTATAAATGTATAACGTCACGTGGGTGAGGCGGGATACATCTGTCTTTCCCTGCTATCTCACCCGGGACACACGTATGTTACACATGCAGTGGGGGAGAAAAAAATTGATTCCAGTAACTGAAATGCCAACACATTTATGATAGAATCATCAGGTTGTTATTATTATTTGGTATTATTCTGGGAATTGAATATGCGCTAAACAAATGCTCAAGCTCAGTATTTTGAGCAATTCACCCTACCCTAACATTAAATCAGATCTTATACAAGAAAAGAAACTGAAAGCGTGTTTCTGACGTTGCTTTGTCGCTATTTTAAACTATTTTAAAACTTCAACTGGGTGCGGCTTCATAATTTACAATTTATACAATGTCCAGAGGCTTTGACATCCTGTTAATATATCAGAATGAAGAACCCAAAAATGTGTATGTTTGGTTCTATGCAACCAAATTTGATTCCCCTTCCAGGATAAACCGAAGTACCAGTTTGGGTTCCTGGATGAACTCAACATTCTCTCTGTGTAGCTTCTAGAGACAGGGACGACATTTCCTGTTTTTGACACTATACATCCTTTCAAAGTCTTCATCCTCTTCTCTCTGGTGTCTTAGAACCTCTTGAAAATAAACTTGGGGATGGTCTGAACGCTCTTAGAATTCACAAAGCATTCACTTGCAGGGGCCTTGTCAATCTTGTTGAAACCTTTTCACCAATGTTCGACAAGACCGGGTCACATGTTCACACATTGCGCGGGCGGATGCAGCCGATTCGTTGGGTAGAGGGTTAATATATAGTTCGATGAGGCACTTTCTTCACAACGCTTCGCCAGGGTAAACGTCAACAGCGTTATTGCCGTTACGGTGCACCTGCACAGTTTCTTTAATCGCCTTTACCATAGAGGCTCCGTTGAGGTGATCTAGTTAACCCTTTACCCAACGCAGACGCTATCAAAATTTATTATTTTAAATATAATTTTTTTAAATTTTTCAAAAAAATTCAACAAAAACATATCATGTGACCCCTCGTTGGAACGAGCTCGACGAGCTCGTTCCAACGAGGGGGTCACATGATATGGTTTTGTTGAATTTTTTTAAATAATATTTTATTCAACTGCTGAATTCAGTGGCACATTGCGCGAGCGGATGCAGCCGATTCGTTGGGTAGAGGGTTAATATATAGTTCGGTCGCCGTGGACTGGTCACTTTCCACAGCGAGGCAATATTTCCACGGACACAAATAATATTAGATTCCAAACACTAATAATAGGAATAATCATCAAAAAAAATAATAATTAAAAACAGGTGCTTAATTAATGAAAATTTAGATGATGATGATATTTATTTCCCGGTAAACGCATGCGTGGATATCACTTCCCACACGTGGATTACGGTCCGTAATCTACAGCTGAACTGTAGTAAAATCCATGTCTTATTGAGACTCCGATCATGTTTACAGGCTGATGGCATGATATTTTTCGGAGAACTCCCTCACCCTCTTCGCAATTTATACATATCCACCATTACTGCGTGAACACTTTTATTAACCCGTTCAACCCCAAGTTTCCGAATGGAATCGTCCCGTACAATGTTATTTACATCAGAATGGGGGGTGGGGGGGGGGGGGGTGGGGGGTGGGACTATCTTTAAAGTCAGGATGGTTCACTAATAATTTATTTCTACAGCCCCCTGGGGCTGTAGAATTAAACTATTGGGGAACCACCTGACCGTTTGGTTGTTTATTGTGCCATTGTGGAAGAGAGCGTGCATGCTTTTTGAAGGGATCAATGCATTTATTTATGTACGTTTAACGACACTTTATACTCCCAAGGTCACCTCGTGCGGGAAAGTTTTGCGCATGCGGGAAATCTGAGTACCCGGAGAGAACCACCGAGCAGCGACGCAATCGTGAGGTTCCCCAACGTACTTACTCCATATAAACAGGGTTAACATTGGTGGAAGGTGGGTGCAGCATCGGCATGCAATACGCCTTAGTCCACAGCGACACCTTGACCTCAATACATATAGGCGGGAGGGGGTCCACCCCTTAAAAGTGACCACTTGTCATTTGAACAATAAAATATGTTTTTGTGCAACCCAAAGAAAATCAGTGTTGTCATGAGAACGATTCGCTGAATTAAATACACGTCTTTGCCAATAGAGTTCTCGAGTCAGCTGGGTGTAAGAAATTGATTTTCGAGTACGTTTGACGATGCAATTCACTTCAAATCATTTAGCTTCATTGATTTAATTACAGTTACCAAAAACATTGATCTCAATGTGTGTACAAATTGGGGTAATTGGTAACTTTTGTGGTTGGATGCACATTCGAAAATCTCGCTTCCTGACATCGCACGTGCTTTGAGTGTTGCTACACCCAATACATATTTGTATTTAGTCTAGATATTTTCATTTTGTTGCGGAACAAAATACCTGCCATCACCGTATATTGGTGTTACTTAACCCCCTTCACACTGATGTCAAAATACCAAAATTTCAGGAAGCTGTTTTTTCCCATAATGCATCTAGAAATTTAACCAATTGACAGAGCTTTAATTGGTTAAATTTCTAGTTGCATTATGGGAAATTTGTTATACCTGAAATTTAGATATTTTGACATCAGTGTGCATGGGGTTAAAGACACTCACAATACTTGTTCCCACTGTATTACAGAAAACTGGAGCGATCATTTTCTTATCCACACGTTTTGTCGCAGAGCATGAGCTATTGCAAGATTGATAACTCCATCCACTCTCGTGGGAACTCTGACAAGTGGAACAGTACTCGTTTACAGTATTAAATAGTCTCTCTGGCACTGGTACAATAGGATCCAGAACCAAAATTTTAAGCTGAAAGTCCTCCAAACTAGTCTTCAACCGATGATCGGATCGGTCACCCCAATCGGCTGGTTGTGGGCAATCGGATGACAAAAGCAACGGCTCCTGGAAATTTGGTTCGGCCGATTGTTGCCAAGCATTTTTCTATGATGATTTATTTATTTATTTATTTATTTATTTATTTATTTATTTATTTATTTATTTATTAGGGTTTAACGACATTTTAACCCTTTACCCAACGCAGACGATATCAAAATTTTTTTTAAAATTTCAACAAAACCATATCATGTGACACCTCGTTGGAACGAGCTCGACGAGCTCGTTCCAACGAGGAGTCACATGATATGGTTTTGTTGAATTTTTTTTAAAAATAATATTTTTTCAACTACTCAATTTGAATATTACGCGGGCGGATGCGGCCGATTCGTTGGGTAAAGGGTAAACAACCAGGGTCATGTCATGTCGGTGACAGTTTTACGGGTGGAGGAAGCCGGAGAACCACCGAGCAACGACGAGCAGCTGTCAGCTCGTTCCAACGAGGGGTCACAGGATATGATTTTGTTGAATTTTTTTTAAAAATAATATTTTTTCAACTACTGAATTTGAATATTACGCGGGCGGATGCGGCCGATTCGTTGGGTAAAGGGTAAACAACCAGGGTCATGTCATGTCGGTGACAGTTTTACGGGTGGAGGAAGCCGGAGAACCACCGAGCAACGACGAGCAGCTGTCAGCTCTCCAAAATCTTAACTCTGACCTCTACGCCACGGCACAGGCAGGGTTAGATCGATTGAAGACATGCGCACCATCGACGTGCAGTACGCCTTAGTACAAAGCGTCATCGTGCCCCCATGTAGGCAATCGAGGTTAAGTGCCTTGCCCAAGGACACAACGCGGGAGTGCGAACCAGTCGCTGAAATGGTCACCTATCCAACTATTAACCGCGCTCGACGTTGCTTAACTTCGGTGATCTGACGAGAACCGATTACCGCGACGCCACCGCGCCCCTCATGATTCATTAACCACATTTTATTACCTTCTGCAATTGTTCAATTGTTAATGTAACATGATTTCAATGATACCATTCAATAAAGTTGAAAAACAACCACAAGGTGTATTCTTAATATCTCTAGACGCCCCTTTACGGGGTATCTTAGTTAAACGAGATCTGAAGCTTAAAATGGAGCGTACTTGCGACAATCGCTAGTTCATACCGGAAAAAGTAAAGGTTGCACTCCATTGACTCAAGTCTCAGTAAAAAGACCAGTCGCGCGCACTTGAGCGGAATACGTGGCTCCGAGAGCCACGTATACCGCCCAAGTGTGCGCGTCTGGTCATTTTACGGCGACCTGAGTCAACGACGTTTAACACTGAAATATGTTCAACTGAATGTGGTTCTTCCAAGCCTCGACCCGTGGACAGTATTACAATCGGAATCGGCATCGGAATCGGCCAAGTGTGAGCGCAGATAACCAGTAACCGGTCAGCGGCCACTTTTGGTAATCGGTTGAACATTACTCCAAAGTGGACAACACAGATATAAACGATAGACTTGATGTGACTTCATACTATGGACATACAGTACGTGGAGAGTGGATTGTAACTAAAACACCCGCGGAGTGGAGTATCACCCAGAGTATCAGTTTCAAATTCTGTACATATGGACAAAAAACACAAGCAAAGTTTCAGCCAATGGACCTCCGGGTTTAACCCGGAGGTCCATTGGCTGAAACTTCTGCTTGTGATGGTTATGCTCTGCAACAAATTTGCAATTATTGCTCGGGTGGAATCTCCACTCTGCGGGTGATTTAATGATAATACACTCTCCACGTGCTGTAGATCCTGAAGATGACTTTCCGTAAACAAATAAAGTACTGTTGGCACCACTCAGCCGGTATATTAGAGGTTACCTACACTTTGCTGAGTTAGAGGAAATTCATATTTTTGTACATTTTTTGCAAACTGTCCATTTTTAAAGTGAGTACTTGTGGGCTCTTGTCAAAATATATTGGTTAATGGTCGGAGGAAAGCGCTAGTTATCGCTCGCGTTTTGCGGAAACATCAAGATTAAACGGGGTGCACTAAAGTACACTCTAAAATTAGTTGGGTTAAAAGTTAACGCAAATCAAGTGGGTGAATAAATATGAACCCTAATGGGGTCATTTTCACTCAACTGAGTTGATTTGGGTTCATTTTAACCCAAACGATTTTAGAGTGTATATATATAACACGACACGACAAGACGGGTTTTTGAGAACAAATGGTCGTAGGCGTGTGCGATTCTCGCGCCTTTGTACGACACTTTGTAGATTCGACGCCCGTCTTTATGTCAAGAGCCAAACTACCCCTATTTGGGTGGGCACGCGAGGGAGCAGGAAGTGGTTTCACCAGTCAAGTGACCACTGACATTATATCGGTTCTCATAGGAGCTCGCGTGATTGGCAATATTAGTGCATATGCGTAACTTGTGTTGTTCTTGACAGGCGATGTGTTTCAGACGTACATTTTGTGTGATGGAGTTCGCGCTACTCACCTTGTTATTATGGTGTACACGTTGTGGTACAGGCCTGGACGGGTGTTCTGATGGTGTAAGTTTAGCTGTTTTGTCTGGTCTGATTAGTAGCGAACATAGTTTTACTTACACTTCCAAATAGGCAAGGCTTGAAAATAAAAGTGTTTCAATGTCTTCCGCTCTTCCGAAGTACTCAAAACCAGAAAGTAGAGGTAAAAACATATTAAGCAAGAGAAACAGTAAAACCACAGTTACAAACAGACTGTACCCAAAGTTGCAGATCGTCGTCTCTATCAGAATACACTACAGCCGATCGAACACATCTGTGTTAATAGCACTACTCATACCATCAAAGCTAGTCATCTGGAGAGGGCGGTCCGTTCCGGTAATGTTAGGACCACGCGAAGTTGTTTTCCATATTTTGATATACTCTGATAAGATCGAACACACCCACAGGACATATTGCATTATCTATATAGCGCTAAGTGCGCCCTATAGCAGATTCAGATTCTTTATTCACGATATACATATATGTATGATATAAACAAAAATAAAGATTATACATGAGTAACAAATAGCATACCGTGGGAAGTGGCTTAGCCAGATTGGCTGTCTACTTGCCACCCCCTAAAGGAAACAGAACTCGCTAACAGACTGTGACTAGATGAGTAAACATGGGGCGATTTATCCGGTCTATGATAGGGATGCTGGTTTTTCCGTTCCGTGGGTCGAAATTACGTTCAAGTGTGAGAAGCTAGGATAAAAAGCCAGCGGGAGGGTGGTGTTTCTGTTTAGGCAGAGTCCGCAGAGAGCAACCTGCTTGCTAAATTACCATCATTGCTCCGCATAAAGTTCAAGAGACACATTCAGTCAAATCGAGTGAATAATATCGTTCCAACTAGAAAGATCATGATCTTTATAATTGGGCGAGGGGTCAATATCGGTGGTCGCACCATGGGAGGCGAATGCCGTAAACTAGCTGACAACATTTAGGTGTCGGTCAGTTCACCGCATTCGACTTCCCATGATTAGCCGACCGACTTGACCAAGCACTTGCTTAAATACGTGTTCCCGAACGTAAATTTGTTCCTCAAGAGTATTGTTTGGAGATTCTTAGCCGTGTGTGTCTCTACGCGAGGTTAGTGGGGCAACTAGAGGGAAAAACTCTACAGGTTGCATTGGACGAGGGTGCAAGATTAAGACATATCTCACGACTAGTATGTTTATATTGCGGATTTGTTTAATTTGCTAATGGTCCACTATGATCAATATTTACTAAGTACAGTCTGGGCAGTAGGGATTAAACGGACATATGTCGAATATGACGAAAGGAATGTTGAGGTCAATGTTTTCTTAAATGTAGCCCTGTTACTGATATTTCGAACTGTGTCGTCTAAAGTGTTCCATAGTTTTGGGATGGCGTGTTTTGGAGTTTATCTAGGGTTCGTGTCCGTGTTTTTTCTGTGTATAAATGTCCCGACTGCCGTTTTGTCCTACCGAGTGGGTTGCCAGTAACCTTGAATGTATCGTTAAAAGAAGCCAGTTAATCTGCCATTTTGCCAGTCATGCGCGAACAGTAATGCATGCATTTTGAACAGGTCATCTACTTTGAGTATTTTATTTTCCTTAAATAAGGGGTCTGTATGGGAATTGTACTTTTTGTTATTTATTATTCTTAATGAGCGCTTTTGCATGATAACTAGTTTATTAACAGCTCTTGAATTGCCCCATGCTAAAATCCCGTACACCAGATGACTATGAACCAGGGCGTAGTACAATGTTTTCAGGACTTTGCGTGGGAGAATATGTTTTACTTTGTTGAGGTTATAATATGCGTGAGCTATTTTCGAGCATAGCCTAGATATATGAGCCTTGTAGGTTAAGTGTTCATCAATGCTTATTCCAAGAAATTTTAGAGATTCTTCTGTCTCACTTCCCCCGACCTTGCTTATCCTTTGATTATTTATATTTATCTCTTGACAGAAATTATTATTCTTACCCTAATTTGGGTTAAGTATAATATAAGTTGCTTTTTTAGCATTCAACAGCAGTTGGTTCGCCGAGCACCATTCAAATATTTTTTGAACTTCGTTGTTGAAATAGTGAGTTATGGCATTCCCGTCTGAACCGGAGCAGTGTACCGTGGTATCATCCGCAAACGACAATAGATCGAGTGATGTTGATTTACTAATATCGTTGATATATAAAAGGAAGAGTACAGGGCCCGGAATTGAGCCCTGTGGGACTCCACAGCTTTGTTTCGCTGAATCTGATTTGTGTTCTTCGTACATAACATACTGAAGCCTGTCAGACAGGTAACTTCTGAACCAATTATTCGCGAGGCCTCGGATACCATACTTTTCGAGTTTACATAATAGAATTTCGTGATTTATCGTGTCGAAGGCCTTTTACAAATCCAAGAACAGTGCTAACGTGCTGTTTTTATTCTGTTTATTGTTTTCTGTTGCGGTGCTTTTCAGAAGTTGGAGGATTGGGTGAATGGTGCTATGGCGTTTTCTAAATCCGTACTGGTGGGGGTTTAAAATATTGAATCTATTTAGAAAATTTGTAAGTCTCGTTTCCATTAGCTTTTTCCAGTACTTTTGAAATCGCGGGAAGTATACCAGCAAATAACTGACACAACGCACACAATGGTGGCAGCCCCCCTCATACAAAGCAACCCACCAGCATAAACACACGCTGCTCACTAAAAATGACACCACGCATCGCCTTGATATTTCACGACACGGCCGCTCTAGTGGCCTATCATGTCAACCTTAATGATGAAACTGACTGCTCAGCCACAACCTCACGAAAATAGGGGTCGTTTAGCTCTAAGGTACTATTTTCGCTTGCTCGGTTAATTGTAAGAAAAATTCAAATATCACTTATTCCACTGGGAGCGTTAGTCTAGTTTTTATAGCCTGTAAAACTGGCTGTCAAAACATTATTATTATTATTATTATTATTATTATTATTATTATTATTATTATTATTATTATTATTATTATTATTATTATTCGACTACTACTACTACTACTACTACTAATAATAATAATAATAATAATAATTCTTCCCAATATCCATCATTCCCCCATCTCACTTCCCCAATCTTATTCTATCAGACTAATATTTTGGCCATTCTAATAGGAAGTATTCCAACGTCTCCACTACTCGAGAATTAAACATTTTGAACTCATTATCACCAGCTTTCCCAATTTTCCACATAAGCTCTGAGGAGCGCGATATTAGCTTAAACAGAGTGACACTTCAAAGGTGCCATCAAGGTACTCTTCAAAATCTGGCTTCTCTTTTTCATTCAGTCAACCCAACAAACTCTTAGCATTGACCCCCCCCCCCTCCTCTTCCCCCGCCAAGTTTGATTATAATCATCCACGACTCTTTTTTTTTACCGTGGGTTGTACTCACATCAAAGTCATAGATCTACACTAATGTCGGCTGTCTGGGAGGTTTGCTAAATGGTTAGGATATTATGGTTTTATAAAGTCTCTTCTACCCTTGATCCCCATCCATCGAAGCTCACTCCTGGTTGCTTCTAGTGTGCGGCATTTCTCGACCAGGGACGTGTCTAGAGTTTTCCGATTGAGGGTGTATGGTAGTGAATTTCCAACTGGAGAGGAACCCCTCCCGCTCCCTCCCCCAGCCGGAAATTCACTACTGAGAAAAATTTTGAAAATGAAACAATGAAAGAGGGCAAAACATTGATTCTAGTAACTGAAATGCCAACACATTTACGATAGAATTATCCGGTTATTATTATTAGTTTGAAATATTCTAGGAAATGAATATGTGCTAAAATGCTCCAGCTGAGAACTTTGAGCAGTTCACACACGTCTATAACATTAAATGAGATCTAGACACCGAAGCCATGTAAATTCATTTTCGTGGCTGGCTGAAGGAATATATGGCTGGCTAGCCAGCTCAGCTGGCTAAGTTTTAACTTTAACGGCTGGCGGCTCATGGCGACTCAGCTGACTGAGAGGTGTAAAACATGGCTATCCCAGATTGGTGGAATGAAACAAAACTAAAATGCACTAGAAAGGTGTATAAATCTTACGAAGGTAGACTAATTGGAATTAGGACAAGGGAATCGACATATGGAGACATTTTTCTAACGTTTAATCATTTTACTTAACGTAACCGTCAAAACCGGCCAGTGCGAAACTTTTTTTAAAAATATTTTCATTTTTGCTTCCAAAACATGGGTTATGACCCATCATTGGAACGAGCTCGTCACGCACGTTCCAATGAGGGGTCATAACCCATGTTTTGGAAGCAAAAAATGAAAATCGTTAGTTACAGGAGAATTTTTTACGAGTGTCGTCTGCTACTGGCTCTAGGTGAAGAGTTAATTATGAAATTTTGACAATTTACACGGCTTAAGCCGGTGTAAAAGGAATGGAAGTCCGTAGGAACGTTAGTCCCTCTGGACTATTATTCCGCGGAATTATAGTCCTAGGTCTAACATTTCTAGGAATAGTAGTCCAGAGGGACTAATTTTCCTACAGACTTCCATTCCTGTAACACCGGCGCAAAATTTCGTGGCGGTTGATTTATAATACGGGTGGCTGACGAAAAATGTGGCTGGCGGTGGCTTACGAAAAATATGGCTGGCGGCTGCGGCTCATGGCGGCGGCTTCGGGGTCTAATGAGATCATATGCAGGAATGATCAATTTTCGATGTTTCATCATTTTGAAATTGATAATGATGGAATTAACTCGAGATAACGATTTTACATATGGCGATTTTCTTGAAGTGCATTTGGAGGACTTTTTATTACGATAAGTAAACGTACTATAGAAATATCGCACCCATTGACATCATGCGTACTTATGTAGCTTGCGTTCACTGTATTTGTAAATAGTAACAGTTACTCGTCGTCGTCTGTCTTCCCCATACTAAGACGTTTGCTGCTACCCTACGAAATACAGAATCCACCCACCCCCAAAACTCCACCTTCAAGTACGTTCCATCTTAGGGCCCTTTGATTTTATTTCCATTTAGTTAAAGTCTCCATTTGTTCTCATATCTCTCAATAATTCTCAGCATTTTCTCGAGCCCCTCTTCACTTTCCGACAGTCGTACCATATGCGAAAAATAGCTCTGGGATCTTCAGGTCCCCAACTGTTACCACCTGGTCGCTATGCAGGGGTACATCTCCTAAATCTTTGATGCTCAATGCGAAAATAATTTGCGAAACGATACACCCGTGTTTTAGGTCTATTTCCGTATTATTTATTATTTATTAATTTATTTGGGTTTTATCGACACTTTCGACAGCTAGGGTCACCTACTGTCAGACTGCTGGAGGAAGCCGTACTACCCTGACAGAACCACCGAGAAGCGGGGATAAATACAGATTATCATGATAATGTGCATGTCCTGTGATGTGTATCAGATTCGAGGAGATGTCCAGAATGGAATCTCAACGAGCCGGCTTTGCCGGCGAGTTGTGATCCCATTTTTGGACACCACCGAGAATCTGATGCAAATCACAGGACATGCACATTATCATGATAATTCATTTATCGAACAATTTTGTCACATAAACAGATTAAATCTTAACCCTTTACCCAACGTAACGGAAAAAAACCGGCCAACGATATTCACAAAAATCGCCAGTTAATTTTCATTATTTTTTCATTTTTTTGTCTCAAAAACATAGGATATGACACCTCGTTGGAACGAGCTCGTCGAGCTTGTTCCAATGAGTGGTCATAACCTATGTTTTTGAGACAAAAAATGAAAAAAAATAGTTATTGAAGAATTTTTTTTGCAAGTGTCGTCTACTTTTCATGTTAGGTGAAGGGTTAAATTATTTTAAAACATTTTTGGGACATAATGTTCGGTCGATCACTGAAAAGCACATAGAATGTATCCATGTGTCTGTTATGATACCCCGTAGCGCTACCGGAAACGAGTCGTCTATATAATACGGTATCAGAATACATTATGTGATACACATGGTTTCTCCTGGTTTTCAGGCCAAAAACTATATGATTGTTAGATAAATTGTCAGACTCCATAACGTACTTTCTCCAAACAGGGTTAGCATTGATTGAAGACAAGTGCACCATCGACGTAGAGTGCGCCTTCGTACACACCGCCACAGTGCCCCGCGTGGACAATCGGGATTAAGTGTCCTGCCCAAGGACAGAACGTAGTTACTTATGGTGAGGATCGACCCGTGGACTTCAGGTTTGATGTCCAATCCCGTAACCACTGAGCCATCGCGCTCCCAGGCCTATCACCCGTTTTCTTGTTATGTTACCCAGACTAAGTTCACTTTGTACATCTTTATATAGTATTCAAAAAAGTAGGGAATATCTAAACTGATGGTGATATTTTCGGAAAACGGTATTGGATACGCGCGACTGGATACATCAATATGTTATCAATTTTAGTGTCGATCGTGAATCTCACCGCCTTAATGTCTGTGGGGTACGTTTTGAAATTTTCGTTTGTACTGGACGGGCTTTTCCGGAGGCGACAGATGTGTGGTCAGACTATCCGAAATCACCTACACAGCTGGAATTTGTAAGCTCGACGACCTCGAATAATTCCTCGTTTGACTGAATGTCACATCGCAGCAAGGCGCAATTGGGGTGGAGCAACGTCATGTTTTCCGATGAATCGAGGTTCACTCGACATCCACGACAGGCAAAACAGAGTGTGGCGGCGGCGGCGGCGGAACGAACGATTTTATGACGAAACAGGTAGCACGATGGGTTTGGTGGTGGATCGGTTATGGTGTGGGGAGGCATAACTATGACAAGCAGAACAACATTATATGTCACCCAAGGGCGTACCACAGGGCAGTACTACCGTGACAGCACGTTAGCAACTCATGTGGTGCCATTTGCGCGACGTCACGATTGTCGATTTATTTTCCAAGATTACAATGCAAGAGCACACAGGGCCCGTGTCGCGACATAATTCCTACAGGAGCAGAACATCACTACACTGCCTTGGCCAGCACTAAGTCCAGACCTTTCACCAATCGAGCACGCCTGGGATATGCTTGGCAGGAGACTACGACAACTCCACACCCACCCCTCCCCACCCCTATCAATGTCCAGGAACTCACAGCTGCACTGCAAGAAGAATGGAATAACACCAGTCAAGCCGATATTGGACGTTTGGTGAGGAGTATGCCACGTCGGATCCGCGATTGTCTCGCGAACCGAGGAGGATTTACAAGGTATTGAGTTCCTGCACAGAATGTGGTAAATTCTCTGACTGACCGCCCATGTCTTCTACAGCTCAGAGCGTGGAATGTGTGCTTGTGAGACACCCAACTATCGCTGAAATCATTCACCAGATGTCGCGGTGCAATGCCTCAACTGTCTTTTTGATGAAAATATATTTCTTCATATATCCCACTTTTATAAAATATCCCCTACTGTTTTTAATAGCAAATAATGCTTTCATAATTCTACAAACTCACCTCCCAGGCCTAAGGCCTCGAGTTTATGCCACATACCCCCCCCCCCTCCCACCCCCATCCAACTCTATCATATTCCATTTTACACCCGTAAACGGTATGCACATCTTTTTCTTTTTTACTTTCACAGATTCTATCATTTGAGATAGTGTGAATAGATGGGGGCGCGGTGGCGTCGCGGTAACCGGTTCTCATCAGATCACCGAAGATAAGCAACGTCGAGCGCGGTTAGTAGATGGATGGGTGACCATTTCAGCGACTGATTCGCGCCCCTCGTTGTGTCCTTGGGCAAGGCACGACCCCGATTGCCCTCATGGGGGCACGATGGCGCTGTGTACTAAGGCGTACTGCACGTCGATAGTGCGCATGTCTTCAACCAATCTAACCCTGCCTGTGCCGCGGTTCAGAGTTCAGGGTTACGATGTTGGAGAGCTGACAGCTGCTCGTTGTTGCTCGGTGGTTCTCTCCGGATACTCCGGCTTCCTCCTGCCGTAAAACTGTCACGGTCACGATTAGCCATTGTGCATAAGTATGTGACCTTAAACACCAATAAATAAATAAATAGAGTGAATAGATGGTCAGTGACTCTCCTTCCCATTCTGAAGCCATTCTGGATCTCTCCCAAAAAAACCATCTCCTCGATGACATCCTCTAATCCCCCCATGCAGAACTTTACAAACACCTTTCCAATGCAGTGACTGACGGAAATCCCCCCGATACGTATGCAATATTGCCCCACGCCCCCCACCCCCCACCCCCACCCCCCCCACCACATCCTTTTGCATAATAAGTGACATTGCTTGTTCTCTACTGTTCTGGACAGTCTTGTTCTTCTATGGCTAAGCTGAATAGGGCCTTTAAAGTTTTAATATTTCCTCTCCTCCATTTTTAGGCACTCGTTAGGAATTGCATTTTACACTCCTGTGGGTTCTCCATGCCCCATCACTTATCATTCTCTTTTTCCCCGTGATCGATTTGTTCTGATGCGTTTTGTTCTTGATCGTCTGAATTTCCGCCTTTTACTTGAATACTCTGTGAATAAGTTATTTTGTTTCTTTTATTCACCCTTTTCCAGAGTACCTTCTAATTCAACCTCACCCCCCCCCCCCCCCACCCCGATATTCTTCTGGTCACAATAAGATTGCTGTTTCACACCCTACGATTATCGTCTTTTTTTCGTATTTACTTTATTTCGTGCTTGTTGGTAGCCTTTTGACCCTGGTCTCGATACTTTCCACCCCCTTTGGTTTTCTACTCTCCTGTACGAAGCACATTTCACTTCTCTACCCTTCATAGCCTTTTTCAATTCGTCATTCACTCTGCACCAAAGTTTCCGTGTTAGCACACTTATCTCTTTCCTGTACTTTTTTCCTGTCTCCGTGAGGCTGGCGACTCTGGCATCTGCCATTTTTTTGACACTGACCCCCTGTACATTTGCAGGCTTTGATTTCAAGTTTACTTTCAGCTGCGCCCAGTCATCACCCTTTCTGAGCTCCCAAACCTTGACACTCTCGTTGTTGAAAGCGACTATAGTCGCTTTTTTATGATGATTATCTGGACGTTCTGGCATGCGCAGATCAAATATACCATCTGATTATTTGTTGGTTGTGGCAGTAAAAGGGTTAACCCTTTACCTAACATGAAAAGCAGACGACACTTGCAAAAAAAAATTCTTGAATAACTAAATTTTTTCATTTTTTGTCTCAAAAACATGTTATGACCCCTCGTTGGAACGAGCTCGACGAGCTCGTTCCAACGAGGGGTCATAACCTATGTTTTTGAGACAAAAAATGAAAATATTTTGAAAATTAATTGGCGATTTTTGAGAATAGCGCTGGCCGGTTTTGGCCGTTACGTTAGGTAAAGGGTTAAAGCTTCGTTTTCTCCTTGCTGTTTTCTTTTTTTTTTTATCGCAAATGCCCACCCTATTCTCTTTTTCTGCCCTTTGGTTTGTCTCACACCTATCCATACCCAGTCTCTTACCTTGTCTACCCGTCCATGGTGTCTTAAACACGTTTCACAAAAGCCCGTGGCATCAAGGTCCTTACACTCGATCTATGTAGTTATTTCACGTATTGTCCTGAGACCCCTTGTTGTTACTGTGCTTTCAGAGTAACGGGATTCCTAGACATCCCCCATGATCCTGTTGTTTCCAGACGGTAACCGCGGTACTCTCCTACTCTCTCATTCCCTTTTGTTCTCCACACCTATGTGCCCTCTTGCTATTGCCTTTGACCTCCCATCCCGCTCTCCGCCAAAAAGAATCTTTAACCTGTGGAATGTTTTCTCCCATAACTATTGTTCCCATCTTACCGAGATGCATCCCGTGCCGCCTGTATATGTACTCCTTATCTCAGAACTTATCCCAGGTGTCAATAAAGGATATTCCTAATTCAATACAGTAGTCCCGCAATTCCTCACTCAATGCAATAATCCTCGAATTCCGCTCATCAGCACCCCCTAGAACAGGTAGAAACCCCGACATCACTGCATTTGCATTCCTATCGAGCAGTTTACTGAGTAAATTCCTGTACGTCCACACCACCCTTACTAGACACTTCTCGCTGATGTTGTTGGACTCCACAAAAACCACCACCACCGGATCCGATCCTCTACCATCGCCCCAGGAAAACACGGTCAGATTTGACCTGTCAGAACCATAAACTTATCTTGACCGCTCCGCTTACCCTATCTGCCATACCAACACCATCAGCCACCTTCTCTCTCTCTTGTCATCTCCCTCATCCTCTCCTTCAGATGCACCAGAATCTACTGCAATGTCTAACCTATCGTCTAAACAGCGCTTATTAGAACTTACTAGCCTTACGCTGACCCTGATCTCTTTCTGCCCAGTCCTGACTCCTCACCATCGTAAGTAACTTTTATCGGAGTGACCTCAGCTACTCCATCCCTTCCCTTAAGCTCCATAATTTCCCCTTAACTCTTAGCACTCTGGTAGTATTTCAAATCTTTCGTCATTGACTCCATATTGCCCATGCAGCAAGACAAATTTAACAAATTATATCTTGTTTGACAGAGCTCAATGAGCTCTGTGAAACAAGATATATTTTTTTAAATTCTCAGCTGCATTGTGGGAAAAATGGGATGCCCAAAACTATGGTATTTTGACATCCGAGTGCCGAGGGTTAAGCTGCACAATTGTGCTATGCACCAAAAGGCAGTAGTATCGTAACAATTGAAAAGTGGATTCGATTCGATTCGAGATTCGATTCGGTTTCGACCTTTTTGCTTCACTCGATTCCATTCGATAGAAACATCGTGATTCGTCGGGCCATATCACGAACCAACAATCATTTCTATATGTGCTGATAGACGTGTTTTGCATTTACCAGGCAAATCGACCAACAGTACTGCTACGCAAAAAATGAGCTAGCGAAATCTGGGACGGAATGACGTTCTGTACCAATGTATAGTTTACGAGATTATGAGGACAAGTAATGGTTTGATAGCCATTTTTTGCACAGAAGAAATATATGAGAATCTCCCAATAAATCACTGGGTTCTCGACAATCTGCGCTTAAATTGCTCTGAAATTTCATCTATTATTACGGGTTTTCTTCTGGCAATCAGCTCAAAGACTTCACTGGTACCTCATCTTTCAATCGATATTCACGACAATAGAAAACAAATTGTCAGTAAAACGCTTTATCGTTTAATGTTCCAATGCTAATTACTTGCCAACGGCATGGTAAACAATTAATCGCTTCGAGAATGGCCGTGAAAGACATTTGATGATTAACACCATGAAAGACGAATCCCTTTTTAATGGCCTAAAATGTTGCATAGGGTGTCCTCTCAGAAATAGCAGAGCATATAAGGGAGGGGTTAATGGACACGTGCAAAATGATCTGTTCCAGATACGTCTGTAGGTTTGTGGACCAATAGGCTATCGGCAAATAGAACAGAAAATATATTGGACATACTGATTATGTCTAATGGGGTCAGTAATAGTTTAATTCTACAACCTCGAAGGGCTGAATAACTAAATGTCACTTATCCTCCGTATATCCACCAAGAATACCCGTTTACAGTTAAAACTAGAAGTCCTGTCACGAAATGCGCACAAATAGCACGTTGATATGCGCGTTAATGTACGCGTTATGGCCCAAGTAAAGCTATCAAATTCTGTACATATGGCCTGTGCACAAGCAATGTTTCAGCCAATGGACCTCCGGGTAACCCGGAGGTCCATTGGCAGAAACATTGCATGTGTTTGCTATGAGTAACCAGGAGAACCTGCCATGCTTTGGATGCCATTCGATATGGCAATTGCGCGCAATTCCAACGCGCAATTAAGCCTAAATAAGCGCACTATTCGTGACAGGACTTCTAGTTTTAACTGTATTTGTGACAGTGAGTCTTACACAGGAATATGCAGTTAAACCTAAAAAATCTGTAACTGTATTTCTCAATATTTTGAAGTAACAGCGCGCCGCCTAAGTGCATTTTTGTGCCTGTCAAGCTCAATCAGCCCTATTAGCGTGACCCAACTCCTGTAGAAAAACGGTGTGCCCAACAATTCTATACCAGTAAATAGAGATTATAAGCGTCATTCCGCACCTTCACTGGGATAGTTGTATATGTTATGACGTAAATAGATATGAAAATTCGACTGCATATACAGAATGAATAGAGTGGATTACTACGTATTCGCAGCACCATATATCTTACCTCCTACAAGTATCTGGGAATTTCATTGGTTCAAATACGTCACATGCATATAAAACCATATACTGCCTGTCAATATCAATTTTCGCTGACAGCTATGGGTAATCTCCCCTTTGTTCATTGATTATTCAAAATGGCGGCAGCCGATAAACGCTTCAAGTTGAAAGATTGAGTGTTGGAAGCCCATATTTGGTCTGAAGTGCGGGTTAGGCAACTTAAAAGGCTTCATATTCTATGGATATGTGTCATGTTATTTTCGAAATGAAACTGTTTGGTATGTATGAATTTGCCTTGCTGCAATTTATGGGAGAGTGTAGGCACTCTCCCATAAATTGTAACAAGGCAAAGACACGTGAACACATTGTGAGAATTCTCTCATTTAATTTTGATGGCTGTTGTTACTAGTTATGTGCATCGATGCAGCAGTCGGTAAGATATATTCGTTACACAGTTTTTTGGTGGCCTAATGTGGTATATATGGTGTCAGTTAATTCCATATTGGACTCGAGCTTCGCTCTCATCCAATATGAAATTAACTGACAACACCATATATACCATATTAGGCCACAAACAAACTGTGTAACTAATAATATTCTCTGTTCGAAACGTATTTAAAATTGTTCATAACGAAACGAGAAACACTTGCAGACTTTCATCACATATACCACCGGGTGCCACCCGGTGGTCCATGTGATGAATGTTTGCAAGTGCTTCACGTGTCTTGTTCCCAGAAAAAAAAAAAAAATACTGAGTGAAAAATCTAGCCCACGGCGACTTAGTAGTAACCCACCCTCCACATACTGCAGTTTCAATATTTTCTTTCTGTTTGATCGGTTCAGTTCGTGATTTCACTACCGACCTCGCTAATAGACCATTACAATTCGCATTTCACAGCGCAAACGTTCTTGTGTGTTTCCGAGTATTTCATTCTACTGCAGTAGGAACGCATTAACTAACGAGCATTTTTCGTGCTGATTGCAACAGGAATTCTAATTCCTACTGTAGGACTAAGGATTGGTTATTTTTTCGAGAAAGCTTCACATCAAACCGTAAATTTCATCATATCTGCATTTTAAGTGACACCACAATTGATATGTGGTCCATAACGAGTCATCGATAGGAATATTTATCTAACAATCAAAAAGATTTTGGCCTGAAAACCACGAGACACGGTACGTATCATATAATGTGTTCCGATTCCGTATCATATGGACGACCCTTTCTGATTCCGTATCATATAGATTCAACTTCCGGTAAACACCGCGCTATGACAAATAATATCATTATATGCATTGTTATTACGCACTAAAATATGAAATTCAAAATTTTGACCAATTCCAACCCAATTTAAACTGAAAAACGGAAAAACGGGCTTTATGTTACCTGGATTGTTGGATAAATGTATTGTCATGAGCAAATGCATGTCCTGTAATTTGTATCAGATTCTCGGTCGTGTTTTCAATCGGATCACAACTCGCCCTGACGGGCTCGTTCCGATCTGATTGTAAACACGACCTCGAATCTGATACCAATTACAGGACATGCACATGGTCATGATAATGTATACATAATTTGTTTTGAGTTCAAAAAGGCAAACAATGTAATGAAGTTTGAGGATCTCTTTTTGACACATACAAGGGGAAATTTTATCGAGCGAAAGCCCGGTTCCCCGAAGATTAATCCACAGTTGGTGAGATATTATAAGCAGGGACGTGGCGATAGGTGTTTGGGGTGTCACCCTTCCAATCCTGGCCACAATTTCCTATAGTTGGAAATTCAGAGGGCAAGACATGAGTAGCTGGGAATTCCACCTATCTGGATTTCAGAGCTTGTTTTGCGATGGTGATGTCTCCTTTACTTCCCAAAACCCAACTCGGTTTCAAAGCGGCAACAATTCCAACTGTTACTATTTACAACTACAGTGTACGCAAGATCGAGCTTCATAAGTATGTATGATGTCAATCGGTACGAGATTTCTATAGTACGTTTACTTATCGTAATGAAAAAAAAAATCCTCGAAATGCACTTCAAGAAAATCTGTTAAATCACATCATGTAAAATCGTTATCCTGTGTTAATTCCATCATTCACAGTTACAAAATGACGAAACATCGAAAATAGATCATACCTGCATAAGATCTGATTTAATGTTAGGACAATGTGAATTGCTCAAACTTCTAAGCTTGAGCATTTGTTTAGCACATATTCAATTCCCAGAAGAATGCAAAATAATAATAACCTGATAATTCTATCATAAATGTGTTGGCATTTCAGTTACTAGAATTTAAGCCCCCTTTCGTGGCTTCATTTTCAAAATGTTTCTCGGTAGTGAATTTCCAACTAGGAGGGTGGACCGGGAAGCCCCCCCCCCCCCAATTGGAAATTCACTACCCTACACCCCCAATGGGAAACAACTAGCGACGTCCGTGATTATAAGGTATCTCGAGCAACATCCAGGGTGCGTGGATACTTGATACAAGGTTGTCGATTTTCAACCCCG
Source organism: Pictodentalium vernedei (assembly GCA_031216915.1). Lineage (NCBI taxonomy): Eukaryota > Metazoa > Mollusca > Scaphopoda > Dentaliida > Dentaliidae > Pictodentalium > Pictodentalium vernedei. The sequence goes on along the minus strand of CM062292.1, from coordinate 85,537,591 downwards.
AGGCGCAAGCCGAATCGCGGACTATTTTTTGGCAATTTCATTCACTGAGCGGGGATAGCATTATTGCTTCTCGCAAATAATGGAATAAAGAGCTGGGGAATATTCTCATAGAAGACTCACGCAAGACGCTGGGAGAAGATATTATATCCATCAATGTATGCCGTGTTTACTAGAGATTATTAGACATTAACGCTAATCAGATATATGCGTGTTCAATAATTATTTCCTTTATTATTTGCTGAGTTATAAGCTGTATCAACTAAATGTCCTCCTTCCGTGATTCAGGCCATTTAATGTACACTGATCCTGATATAACCTAAGGGAATGATAGGATATTTAAGTTTCACAGGGATAACCCATGGACTGTGGACATTGAACAGTTTTCCCATGTAATGTACACATTACACAATTATATTGTCCACACATTCCACAGTTTCAGTCATGGGATGTGCACATTTCACAGTTATCCGCATTTAATGCAACATAAGAAGTAAGGGAAGGCACTTGTGCGTAAAAAAGTAATACTGAAATCTCCATAGACATCGGTTCGCGAGAGCTAATTTTCACCCAGAATGTATAGGGCGTAAAATGTTAACACTGAAAAGTCCCATAGGGTCTTGAATTTGGCCTAAAACTTGGAGAAAATGGAATATCAGGCCAGGCAATCTAGAAAATCAAGGAGTGCAAAACAGTTGCCATCCTCAGATTGCTTGGGAGTGCAATTGCATCTGAAATATTAAATGCAAAGACTTGCATGCTATTTTGGATATAAAAATTATTCACTTCATGGTGTTAATATTGTGAAAAATTGTGCTACATTCAGCTACATAGTGGAAAAATTGGCATGGCACACACATCTTCTCATTATTCAAAATGTTGCATTCAATTCTTATGTGACTGTCTTCTACACTCAAAATGTATCGAAAGTCGCCACAGAATGGTTCATGAATTATTGCGAATCAATGCAACATTGTCAAATCGTCCCCTGAGTTTCAATGTGTTCCCTGTGCCAGTAGGCACAGAGAACACATTGGAACTCAGGGGACAAAATGATAATAGATTTTAAAGGCAGTCCCAAACAGGTCTTACCATCCAGAAAATCAAGGGGTGCACAAAATTGCCCTCCTCAATGTTTTCTAGACGTGCAGTAGGCGTGTAGCACCCCTGCACTCCTAAAGAATGTCAGGCCTGGAATATAGCGTAAAACTTTAACACTGAAAATTCCAATAGACATTTTTTTCGCCAGTGTGCCATCGGCCGAATTCAAGACCCTAAGGGACTCTACAGTGTTAAAATTTTCCTTCTGGACGAAAATTTACTCTGGCGAACTGACGTCTATGGAGATTTCGGTGTTAAATTTTTACGCCCAAGTGCTTTCCCTTACTACTAACATAGTTATTTAATTTCAAGCAATTTTGATATTCAGCGTGATTATGTTAGATAGTCTCTTCGCCATCTCTCCAAAATTCTGAATTTCTACCTCGGGCCGCCACCAAGTCTCCTCGTTCAAAACAACCCTGCCCATATGTCCGCAAACCGGCACTCAAGTGATTTCATTTGAAGTGGAACAAAATGACTGGTAAAATGTTAAAGGATAAGAGCAATAAACATATCTCTCGTAGTTGCGTTTCCAGTGGCGTAGGAGATGGGCCCGCGGGGTCCGCATTTCGGGGGAGGAGGCGGCTAGAAGGGGGCCCTCCGGCCCAAAACTTGAAGGACGTCCAAAAGCTAGTAGAAAGAGGGAAAGAGAGAGAGAGAGAGAGAGAGAGTGATAGTAAAAAAGAGTAGAGGACGGTGCCAGGTTGTGTATGTATTGATATGTTTACTTGTGTGACTGTTGCACAGTCCACAGTGTACCAAATACACATAATTTCAAACTCTCACTTCCACACGACGTACTCTTTGTAGTCTATGCATTATTCTTTTAAGTGAACGCTACATCATTGTAACTGATAGGAGTAAGAAATGAACAATATACATACATGGTGCCTCTCAAGTCGCACATGTTGGGCGTGCATGTGTGTGTCGTTGGATGGTGGGGGTGAAACTTAAAACATGTAATGAAAAAATCTACAGAGTCGTACTTTTAGAATCGATCCTATAGGCTATACCTTCATTTAATTTATGGCGTATGTACTAGGTGAAATCTTGTGTGCTGTGCACGGTAACAGCACTAAATTTTCTCCCGTTTTAAAGGCAACCACCATTATGAAAGGGCCCCCGTCTCTATCTCGCGGGGGGGGGGGGGGGGGGGTGGGAGGGGGGCACAAGATTTTCCGCTACGCCACTGTGCGTTTCGTTGACTATTCTCTCCCAGGATATTTTTTATTTCGAGAAAGCTTTTCGAGAATTAATATCAGAGGTTGGTATCATCGACGAAGAAATAAATATTCAGATTATCACAACAGTCAAATTATTCGCGGTCGATGGATTGCACCGAGCTGACGAGACCAGATTTTACGGTTGCTGATTTAGGCCACTCTCAATACTTTTTTATCTCGAGATAATATCTCAAGATCTTGAGATATGCATCTCGAGATCTCAAGATATTTCAACACCTTGGTATATTTTCTCGAGATCTTGAGATTATGTCGAGATCTTGAGATATTATCTCGAGATCTTGGGATATTTTCTCGAGATCTTGAGATATTTTCTCGAGATGTTGAGATATTATCTCGAGATCTTGAGATATTTTCACGAGATCTTGAGATACTTTCTCGAGATCTTGAGAGAGTTTCTCGAGATCTTGAGATACATATCTCAAGAGATCGAGATATTATCTCGAGATCTCCAGATAAAAAAAATATTGAAGGTGGCCTTAATCAGCCACCGTAAGATTCTCCTGAAACAAGACGCTAATTTTCACATAGAAATCACGGCCTTTCTTTTCAGAAACTGTTTGAGATTGCATTGAGTGGTGGGTGGATTTGTGGTGAATCTCGAACACACACACAGTGTGACAAAAGCAATTACGCCTGTGGTTTTCACAGCCGTAATTGCATTTGTCAATGATGGGCACAAATATCACTTTTTCAAACTTTTCCATCAATCTTTGGGATTTGTTAGAATGTTTGATAAGACGGATCAAAGGATAATTGAGAGGCCCATCCATTTGATATTTATTTATTATCTCCTAAACGACACAAAACGACGCTCTATGTCCTGCTTGAATTGAAAATCATGTATTTCTTAAGGTGTCATATTAGTAAGAAAAATTAGTTTTGTTTCCAAATCTAATATAATTTAAGGCTGGCACGATTGTGAAATTTCATGATCGACTTTTGAAGAAGAATAACCGATCAACGTCGACTTTAATCGTACCCACTGACCCCTAGAAAGAACCATATAGAAAACAATATTTCTTTTCAACCAACTCACAATTGGCTGTAACGTCAGTGCAAGCCGTTCTTCGGAACATAGACCCAAATTAATAACTTTTCCAAACGACTTTGGAAAAGTAGAAGAGTGAAAAAGCACGAGAAAAAAGACAGAAAGGGTCGAGCGAGACCGGCACTCTAAATTACAGGTATGCTCTGTGCACACTTCCTGCATTTCCGAACTACGGTGAGGTCAATTCTTTTTTGCGCCATCTTACAAGGTCGGATTTTTTGTGTGACATGTATTGTTAATGCTCTCATTCCTTCGTGAACTAGATTGTGATTGTGATAGTATACAATGCGTAAATGAATGTTTTATCCTTTTACTAAACCTTCAAATTATTTTGTTCATGTATGTTAAATTTGGCTTGTATTCTCATTGTGTACCTCAGTATTTTCGCACGCCAAATCGTGTGCCGCGTCGGTGATCGGTTTTCCTCTGGTGAGAATCATTTAGCCCAAGAACATTAGGTTTCACTAGGAAAAAAAATCGGAAAAAGCTGATTTTTTTCAGGGAATGTCGAGTACATGTCACTGAACGATTAGACAAAAGTCCCCTAAAATCCCAGTTGAGCTTTTTTTTCTACAGCCTTTTTTCGAAAACGCGTTTGAAAAAAATAAAAAAAAATCGCACGAACTTTATAACCTCGAATTGATCCAACTGTATTTTTTGTTTACGCGTATTTCGAGCTACATAATGTCTAATATACATTTACCTAGAGGAAAATGTGCATTCTGTGACAATTTCTGCGAAAAATTATTGAAAATTCACAAAAAAGTATCGGATTTACGCAAAAAATGACGATTTTCCTAACGTATTTGCCCAAAGGGTCGTAGTACAGAACGGGATGTTAGTTGGACAGACGATAAAAAATCCACCACCATTTGAAGACTTTTATCATTGCTTACAAAATAGACATTATGGAAGACCCCCTCTGCTTCTGGTCGAGTTCCCCTTTTGGCATAAAATTCGTCAGCATGAGAGCTCAACTATTTTCGGGCTTGGGACCGAACAGACACGTCTGTGTCTGGCAGCATTAGATCAATAAATAATATTTACAGAATGTACAAAAATCAATAAATAATATTTACAGAATGTACAAATCAATCAACATGGATTAAGTTACATTGACTATTATCAACGCTATATACAGAAATGACATGACCTATATACATATTATTCATCGAACTCAGAAATTTCCGACAGGACAGTGTTTCTGTGGTTGTTAAAATAATCCGAACTGCAATTACACAAACCTAAGTCAGAGAGTCCTGCCTTCTTACACCCACACCTTTTTGTACAAACACTCTTGCAACCACAACTGATCAGATTCAGTAGGTTATCGGGGGCACATGGCTTTGTGGCTGCAGTCGATACAAGAAGTCCATTGTCTAGCGACCACCTCCAATCCGTCGGAGGAAGCGAAGTGCCCAGCCATTGTTGGACCTGGAGATAACATCTGTAGACATGTTGTTGTGCAGCATCGCTGCTTGGTGGGAGTGAGGCTAGGTCGATGGGTTTATTTATACATAACGCTTGTAAGTGACATATCTATATTGGTCGAGAGAGGAAACAGTTTTACTCCCGTATAAGATCAGGAGAAGTTGTTCCCCGGCAGCGGCTACTGCACTTGGTGTACTGTCATCCGCCAAAATTGTGTTGACATACTGTTGTGAGTCGCTAGTAACATCGGAGACAATTGTACTGAATACTTTCTTCTTACCAACTCGAAAGAGTGCAGAAGTAGTGTCACAACCACTTATAGAATGTGCTACAAGGAGGTTGCTTCTATGGTCACCCATTTTGGTTGCTATTTCACTAACTGAAACTGGTAAGTTTGGGGTAATGGAATACATCATGTGAATATTACATCCCGGTTGAACTCGAGAGGTAAGAATGACTAACAAGTCTGTGTCTGTTCCCACAACGACAACATTGTTGTCATCTTGAGCGATGTCAAGTGCAGTTTCGGCTATCAGTACATCAGCATCAGCCTCGGCCTGCTTGGACTGAATATTGATAGCAGATAGCTCCTGCATTAGAAGATCGATCAGTTGGGTTTTGTTCTTGGCATTTGCAAGGAAATCGGATTGGGGTGTGGTGGCTGGTAACTCGGGTGAGATATTATCAATGGAATACCTGTCTTTAGATCTACGGGCTTGTTCCATGCCCTTTGTCGACATTGTACAAGCATAACCATCAAAAACAACCACGACGTTCGCCCCAAAATGTCTCACTAGATAATTGGAATATATGTACATATGTCCTTATATGACGACTGTTTAGGCCATACAACTGCCCTCAATAAAAACCCACCATCTACAACAAACAGAGAATGTTCTGGGATTTTAGTTTGCTCGGAACCGTATGTTTTGAGGATCTTACCGAGCGTGCTTTTCTGTGTCTTCCTCATTCCAGCAGAATCAAACAATGCTGGTGGTTTCGGGGCGAGTTCATATTTGAGATACTCTTCCATCTCTGCTTGTGACTGAATAACACATGTGATGCGGTTGAACAGAATTGTGGGGTCAATCACTACCTTACTTCCACGGACTTTGATGATATTTGCCATCGATGCGAAAGACTTCACAGTGTCAACACGTCGTAGTTTGATGCTGTTGAACGTTTTGCTTACAACATTCGATACGCAACATTCACCAATTTTGCGAACTTGGTCATAGTTCACAGTTTCGTCGGCCACAAGCCCGGTCGCTATAGAGACTAATTGTAGTGGATCTCTATTCTGAAAGGGGGAATGCACTCTGAGCCAGTTCAATAATTTGGTGATATTATTGGCATCAGTCAATTGTGAACTTTGACGGAGATCCCGATGTTGTTCGCCATGACCAGTGTGAACATGAACAAAATTTTCGAGAGCATTACATATCGGAAGGCAAAGAGGTAGTCCATGTACCCATTTCGCAACAGTGCTATCGGTTATTCCCCTGCCATGTGTGAGACCACCAGGGAGCTTGAACATTCTCATTAAACACTGCTCTTTGGTCTGATCAGAATATATCCCGTCCCAGAATTTATCTGAGCGCCTTATGGTAAAGTAACCTTTCTCAGTGAACAACTTCAAATCATCCTGTTGCATTATTTCTGTTAGCTCATTCATCTGCTGCAAATAGAGATGATAACTTTTTGCGTATGCAAAATGACCACCTGCGTGAAATACTGGAATCATATTGCGAACACAATATGTGTGGAGTTCCCAGTCGCCTGTGCGCTCTGCTCTCAAGAACAACTGGAGAAGACCTATTTGCTCGTAGTATTGTACCCAAAGCTTTCCTGTGCGTCCTACGGACGCATTCTGGAGCAGTTCGTGTAATTTTGACAGTAGGTGGTTGACACTTTCCTGATTAACAGCGTCAGCTGTTGTACAGTCACCTCTGGCAAGTCCACAGAATATTTCATTGACTTCTGTGCAGTCTATGTTATCTAGTGTTCGGCTTTCTTCAAACACAAGTTTTGTAATGGCAATTTGTGTTAGCAAATGGGCACGAACTGCTCTTGAATATGCATGACCACTGATCAAATGATGGATTGACCCACCAGCATAAACAGTCCCCCAAAGTTCATCCAAGCCGCTACCAGCCATGATCGAACCAATTGCCCCTAAATATGACATAATCATATGGAAGCCGTCGAGTCTAACGAAAACTTTTGTCAACTTATCTGACGAAGACACAATCTCCACTGCTTTGATATAAAGTGGTTGGTCAAACGTCACTGGACAAACGTTCAGTCCCTGTTTATGAGTACACATCAAGGGCGTGCACACATTACATGCCAATGCATCTTGAGTGTAGGCGAACACCACATTATGTGATTTAATCGAACATGGAAATTGAAACAATGATGCTATAATACGGTATTTGAATGAGAAAAGTCGATGCCGTTTGAATTTGAGTTTAGGGGGTATGGTTAATATTTCACACGTTTCACCAGTTCATTATGGAATAAATGACTATTGTTATATATCACTATAAAGCCACTGCTTTTCAGCAGTTTTTGATATATAATTTAACTCCCAAAGTAGTCGTAGATTTGATTTAATGGACGTTGTGTACCGTTGTGTGTATGAAAACAATAAATTTTTTTTCGTAATTTTGTACATTTTCGTGAATATTTCACCATTGAGTGTGAGGATTGGTACAAAGTTGGCATTTTCTGTTGGGGATATATATTCTCAATATAATTCAGCACGATATTTATGATTCTCACCCTACTAAGGCGAATAAGAATGAGAAATATGGAGCTGGGTCGAATTTTTTTTTTAATTTTTTTTTTTCATCAAAAAAACGGTATAACTAAAAAAGCTCAACTCGGATTCGCGGGGACTTTTCACACTTTATCCGCAATGTGTGTCCCGGAAACATATAAAAAAATCAGCTTTCTCCGATTTTTTTCCTTACTTTCTCATTTTTATGTCTAATGTGCCTGGACTAATTGTGATTTTGTGGACGTTGTGGGGTGTTCCCCTCTATCCAAATTCTTTTCTCACACCTTTTTGGACCATGCCTGAGACTTTGTTTATTCCTCAAGTTTGTAGGTGAAACGTGTGGATGACCTTCATTCCAATTGTGTCACCGGTAATCACTGTTCTCGGGCAAATCCTTGTGGCATATGTGGAATTTGTTGGTCTGCTGTGAACAAGGCGGTGCTAGCTCGTGCTCGAACACTCCATTCCCCTGGAAACGTTAGCCGTGCCTCCTCAGATATTTCTGAGAGTGCACGTGGTGAATCTGGCAGGCAGAATGTTGGGCAGTCCTTTCCTTTTCAGTAACGTATTCCTCCGCAGCTGTTGGTAATGGGACGCCTGGAATGGGAACTCCGGTCTCTCTTCCTCTGGCGCCAGTGGTAACATATTCCTCCGCAGCTGTTGGTGGTGCTGGTAATGGGCCGCCTGAAATGGGAACTCCGGTCTCTCTTCCTTTGGCGCCAGTGGTCACCCTTGGGGCGACGGTTTTCGTCGAAAAAAGTTCTTCCGTGGTCCAGTCGGGTGCTCTTTCCGATTTTCCGCCGGCATCATCTGCAGATGCTGAGGAATTTGTTCATGCTGCTCCCATTCTGCATGACAGCATTCCTTCCATCTCCTCTGGAGATGGTATACAGACTCGAGGACCCGAGACAGTATCTGGTGTGGTTCCACAGGGCTCCCAACCTTCCCTGGATTCTCAGCGAAGCTGGACGTGTTTGTTGGCTGCCCCGCCTCATCCAGCTAGGTATACACCTGGCTAGTTGGGACGGTCTGTCGCCTTAGCAGCGATTCCTCGACCTTCGTATGGCGAATCGTTCGTTGTTCCGCCTTCCCTAGCTGGAAAGCCAACCAGTGGGATGAGGATGGGGCAGGGACAGTGGCAACCTAGGCTCTCTGGGTCGCAGAGGCCGTTGGCGGCTCCTTTTAGCTGTCACTCTTGGGACTTTCCTCCGGTGATTTCTCACCAAGTCCCATGTCTGGCCGTTGATTGACGCACGTCGTCGGTCTCAGAGGATTAGCAGTCGGGCCTTCTATGGCTCAGAGGCCAGTGACAGTTTCCTGTCACGCTTGGGACAATCCTCAAGTGTTTTATCATCGTGTCCCACGTCTGGCTGCCGATCGACGTCCGTCGTCATCTCTCATGAGGATTTTCAGACAGCGCCTTCTGTCCCACAGAGGCCAGTTTCATGGTTTCCTGTCATTCTTGGGACAATCCTCCGGTGCCTTCTCAACACCTCTCAAGTTTGGCTGCTGATGGACGTCCGTCATCGGTCCATTCTGAGGATTAGGGCTCTTCTTCCAAAAGAGTTCACTGGGAAGACACCTCGTCGGGCTCGGCTGCACCAACGGATCTCTGGCGCTCATTCGGTTGCTTTCTAGCAGCCCTCAAGTGCAACCTCCTTTGGTCGGTCGCAGAGATTCCTCGCCTGGCCCGTTGGATGCTGCTCAGCATCCACGGGAGATCAGCCTGAGTTTGGCTACGTCTCTTCTGCCACATGGGGTTACGACATCCATGAAAGCGACGCCCCCCCCCCCCCCCCGACTATCTTAGAGCAGGCCTTAGATTTTGTTTTTGGCTTCTTGCCAGACTTTCGGCCTTCAGGCCAGTCGTCAGTGACCGCCCGGCCGCGGTCGTCTGTGATTCGCCACAATCCTGTCGAGTCTTCTAGCTCCGGGATTTTGCACCCTTTGCAATCGGCTCAGGTTGCCGAGTCCTTCCAAGGAATGGATACCACGATGCGTTCCATGGCCCTGAAAGGTTCTTTCTTTTCACGATCCTCCAACGCAGTTTCGTGTGTACAATTCCACCTGTCCACCGATCTTCCGAGGGTTGACTACCGTGGACGAGGATTCCTCCTCCCTCAGGTTTACTAAGCCGAAATCGGCAGTTCTCTCGATATCGGTGTTGAAATCCATGGTGGGTCTTCCCGAGAGACGCTGGGCAAGTTCTCACGGATCCCGTCGTCGCTGTCCTGGCTCCCCACCTCCCGCCAGGAGAGGCTGATGATGCCCAGGCGCCGCTGCGTGTTCTGTCTCAGACGCTGAGGAACCCGAGGAACGCTGAAGCCTGCAACATGGCTAATTTGGATCTAGTACGTCGGGGTGCAGTGTTGGACACTAATACATCCCTTTCCTCTGAACTGCGTGCTGTTCTGAGGTCGGCTTCTTTAGTCGGACCTCAGCTGTTCCATGCGGGGCGGGGGGGGGGGGGGGGGGTCCGTGACGAGGTTCTTCATCGTTCGAAGGACCAGCTCTTGTTACGCCAACAGGACCCACCTGCTGCCGCGGATGTTGGCCGTTCCAGGCCCGCCAAACGCCCACCTGCGTTGTCCTCGTCGGTCACGCGGGTTGCGCCTTCGGCTACGTCCGCTCCTTCTGATCAGAAGAAGCGTCGAAGCGGCCAGGCTTGCTAGCAGTCTCAGGGGGAAAGTCGCAGGACTCTGCTGCTTCCAGAGGTGGTGGTTTCTCCACTCGGGGGCCTCGTCGAGGCCGCGAATGAAGGTCGTCGCCTAGATTCCCCCTTTTCAGTCGGGGGAAGGCTGTCTTTGTGTTTCGACGGTGGACTGAGAAAACGCCTGATCCATGGGACCTTGACGTCGTTTATTCAGGTCTGTGACTGTCCTTCCATCGGCACCCCTGTTTATTTCGGGTGCCCCTCCCGACTGGGGTCCCTTCCGATCCTCAGCGCCAGGACTTCCTGGTGCAGGAGATCGACAGTCTCCTTTCCAAAGGGACGATTGAGGTGATCAGAAACACGCGTCCTCCGGGTTTCTACTCGCGACTATTTCTAGTGCCAAAGAAGAATGGCCAGCTTCGTCCAATCATCGATCTGTGTATCCTGAACCAGTCCATCATAGCACCTCGTTTCAGCATGGAGACTTTCAGGTCGGTACGACGGTGGATTCATCATGATCAGAGCGATTTTACAACCAGTATCGATCCGCAGGATGCCTATTTCCATGTGCCTATTCACCTGGGCTCTCGAAAATACCTTCGGTTCTCGTTTCGGGATCGCATCGTTCAATTCGAAACTCTCCAGTTTGGTTTGAATATGGTGCCCTGGGCCTTCATCCGGCTGATGTCGCATGTGCTAGCTTTTCAACAGACTCAGTCGGTTGTAACTTCGAACGGCATTCCAATTCGGCCATTCTGGAGTCCGATGTCCGGATGCTGCTTGGCCTGCTGGCATCGCTGGGTTTCAGAGTCAACTGCGAAAAGTCAGACCTGATTCCTTCTCAGCAATTTCGACATCTGGACATGGAGTTCAACACTTTCCGCAGTGTTCTGTATGTTCCCAGGGCTCGGACGTTGATCCTTTCCACCTTGACTCTGGACTTGCTTCGATCATCCTCGGGTCTCGGCCCGGACTTTCCATTTTGCTAGGCAATTGCGGTTCGGTCACGGATCTCATTCCGCTGGGTCGTTTGTTTGTTCTACCACTCAAACACTTTTTGTTGGATCATTGGCGTCCGAATGTGGATATTCTGGACCTGAAACTCAATATTCCTCGATCCCTGCATCGTCACTTACACCCGTGGACAAATGTCCATTGGTTGCCTCTGGGTGTTCCGTTGGATCTTCCTCCAGCCGATCGCATCCTCACAGCGGATGCCAACGATCGGGTTGTGGTGCGAGGTTAGACTGGTCTATCTCCTCATGGTGAATGGGACCGAGTGCAAGTGACCCTTCATATCAACCAGATGGAGCTCCTATCTCTTCTGTTGAGTTTTCAGTTGTGGACCCGCACCTGTTGGAGCACACAGTCCTCCTCCTTTCGGACAATTCGACAGTGGTGGCTTTCATTCGGAATCAAGGGGTTACACATTCGATTCCCATGTATCTGCAGTCTCGGGATCTTCTACTTTTAGCGAGGATGTTCGCGCTCAGGTGTCCGTTCGGCACATCCCCTGGCGTCTGAACGTGCGAGCCGATTCCCTGTCCCGACGAGACAGCGTCCTTCCCACCGAAAGGATGCTGCGTCGTTCGGTGTTTCAGACGATTTGCAAACGATGGGGTCGTCCTCTCATCGACATTTTTTGCCACTCGATGGAATCATCAGGTAAGGACCTTCGTCTCCCCTTGTCCAGATCCACTAGCAGTGGGTGCTCTGTCTCTAGACTGGACAGGGTGAGTCGGCTATGCTTTTCCTCCTGCAGCGATTCTTCCTCAGGTATTGTCGAAGATTCGTGCTTGAAATTGCAGATCATTCTGATCGCCCCTTGTCTCCATAGAGAGTGTGGATCAATCGGCTGCGGTCTCTGTTAGCAGATCGACCAGTTCGTATATCTCTACGCCCGCGGACTTCTTTCCCAGGCTGGCCCATAAAGTATCACAACAACTTGGCAAGCCTGTCCCTTCACTCCTGTCATTTAACAGGTCCTGTCTCCGACGTAGAGGGTTTTCAGGACGAACATTGGGGTGCATTTCTGCAACACGGGGACGCTCCACTGGCATGGCTTTTGCTGGCGCTCAGAACAAAATGTGGATTACAGAAATAAGTCATTCGCTCGGATTGCGGATTTTTTTGTATACCTTTTTGATTCGAAAGGCCTTCAGCCTGTTGCCATTAAGGGCTATAGGTCTATGCGGTCAGAAACATTTTCTTATGCGGGAAAGCGGTGTATCGGCCGTGATCTCTTTCTCTCCAAACTGACACGGTATTTTTCTCTGAAAAGGCCTCGAGTGTAGCATCTTACACCCAAATGGAACATGACATGAGTGTTACATTGTTTGGAATGGGGGGGGGGGGGGGGGGGGGGGAGGTGTGCCCTTTGAGCCTTTATCTGAGACCGATATGCATTTCTCACAGATAAGACTGCTTTCTCTCTAGCGTTTGCTTCTGCAAGACGTGTCAGTATGCTTCATGCGCTATCTGTTGATTCGGCTTTTTCAGAAATGAGGCCAACAGTATTACCTTCACTACCGATTGCTTTTTTCAGGTCAAGAATCAGCTTCCTGATTCCGTGCCTCATCCCATCTGCATTCGGACACTTCCTGTCGTAGATGGCCGGAGACCTCTTCTTTGCCCCGTGCGGGCGACTGGGACCTATATTAATCCCACACAAGTCATTCGGAGGGTCGGAAGATATTCTTTCTGTCTCTCATTCCGGGGGAGACAATCATTCTATTTAAAGGTGTATTTGTCTTGTAATCAAGCGGGCTTATTCAAGTTTGACTGCTTCTGATCTTGTTTCGAACCAATTTAATGCTCATGAGGTTCCTGCCATTTCTACACCCTTTACGTTCTCCAATTCTGTTTCGCTACGGGATGTTATGAATACGGCGTACTGAAAAATGCTACTGCTTTCTCGACCCTTTATCTTCGCCAACTACGACAGCAAACTGAGAAACTCTTTTCTTTAGGCCCTCTAGTTGCTGCACAGACTATTGTTCGCCCTCGTTGATTCTGTTTTTAGGTTGGTGTGTATTTCTTCAAGCTAACGTATTTTTAGGTGCTTCATGCAGCATTTTCATTGCTTTTCCGTTTTAGGATGCCTAATGCTGTGCATTAGCTAATGTTCTTTCAGCGAGTTTAATGCTCTTTTCTCTTCATTACCGGATTTGCTGTCGATCCTTGCCCTCCTTGCATTTCTTTCAGCTGTGCTATTAGTGGTATTGGTTATGTGATTCATCTCCTATTGTTTATTCAGCCAATTGTAAACATTTGTGAGTAGGTTGAAAAGAAATTACATGTTTTTTAATAAGTTTTGTTTCTTAACATACCTACGGCAATTGTTTACCGGAGGCTCATCTTCATAGGGGGTATAATTGATATTTTTTGCCTCCCTGCTAAATCACAAAACTTCTTGTTGGCGGAAATTCGGAATTGACGTTACGGTAGTTCGCGCATGTGCTTGGTAATGCAGGACGTGTGCAGGAAGACTACCTGTAATTTCGAGCGCCAGTCTCGATCATTCCCTTCGATCTTTTTTCTCGTGCTTGTGCACTCAAATGCTTTTCCAAATTCGTTTCAGTGAACAATTGTGGTCGGTGTGGTGAGAAACAAATTACTATCAAATTTTAATTTTTGTGTCATCAGTTCCTCGGGCCAGACATTATTTTGGCATGCTGGTGTGCTGCCCGCATAATGCCCACAGGGAAAATTCAGACTCCTGACAATCTCGGGCCCAAACTTGAGCCTAGACCAGGAGTGGTCAAGAGTCTAATAATAGCTAATAATAGCTGCGATTGAAATTTAACCCTTTACCCAACGCGGACGATATCAAAATTTATTATTTTAAATATCATTTTTTTTAATTAAATTTAAAAAAAAAAATTCAACAAAACCATATCGTGTGACCCCTCGTTGGAACGAGCTCGAGGAGCTCGTTCTAACGAAGGGTCACATGATATGGTTTTGTTGAAATATTTTGAAAAAAATATTTTTTCAACTGCCAAATTTGCATATTATGCGGGCGGATGCGTAGGATTCGTTGTTGGGTAAAGGGTTAAGAAGGCAATTGCCCTCCTTGACAAACTGATGACAATCAGCTGGATTGACAGTTTATCTTTTTAATATAATCTGATTCTTATCAAAACATTTCTTTGTTACTTCATCTTTTTAAACATCACATTAAACTTTAAACCCTTGTATTTAACGGAATGGCCGCTATGACATAAACGTTTCTGCATTCAACTGGTGATGTACAAGCCGGAACGTTTTCCCCAAACCGTTTATACTATAGTTCCTTTCCTGTCGAGTTATCAGTTATGCTTCGAAAAGTTTCCAAATTTCGTTATACAATTATCGAGCGTCTGTCGCGTAGTGTGAAAATGAAAACGCCCAAAGCAAAATAAAGTCGGTTCACAAAAAAATTAGTTAAAATAAAATATTAGGTTCCGCTCTACAGTTTCGCACTACTGCACAGGAGTGACATTCTAAGCATTGGGCATATGTTGAAACTGAGGCCATGTAAAGTAAAGATATATTTTTAGTATCAGATATGTGATTACATTAGGCTTTTTGTTGGACAAGAGAATTCGAAGTTTTGGTCTCAAAGTTGGAGTCCGATACATGAGGATAAATTACCAGATGAATTATGGGAAACAGAGGTTTCGAAAAACTGGCTATTTTTTAAAATTTAATTTTTACACGTTTTTTTTTACCAGACATGTAACTAAAAAATGAAACGGAAACATATATTTTGTTTTTGCATTTTAGAAACAAGGGATGCTCTGCTCCAGGGTTAGGTATGTGGGGGTGGTGGAAAAATTATGCTTCTGAGGCTGCTGGGTGGCTGAAAATGACTGGCTTCTGCAGTTTTTCGTTCACTTTTTCTGGTTGAAGACTTGCCTTTGACAATGAATTATTCCACCCACATTCAGATTGTTTATTTCTACTTAGTCAGATGGTGTCATGGGCGCAGATCATGGGGGGGGGGGGGGGGGGGGGGACGGGGGGACATGTCCCCCCAGATCTCATCAAGGGGGACATGGTATGCCATGTCCCCCCCCCCCCCCCATCCACTGGGGGGACATGGTATGACATGTCCCCCACTATGCTGAATTTCACGGGAAGGAAGTACCAGCATCTTTAAAAATTTCCAACATGCTGTTAAAAAATCGACCTTTTGTATTGAAGAAAACAATAAGATTTTCATCTCAAAAGCCACCAGAATGCACCATTTGATACCTCTGTTTTGAAAATTTTCTCGAAATGGCAACACCCCCCCCCCCCCCCCCCCACCTCATTCACTTCACACCTTCATCACTCGTGTCAGATGCCTTTAAATCTGCTGCTCAGCCATATCATTCAATAATCAGAAATGTGTCCCCCAACATTCAGAAATGTGTGCCCCCCCCCCCCCCCCCCCCACCCAACATTCAAATGCTTCCTATGCCACTGATTATAACAGAACCGCTGGCGTTTTTGTCTCAGTCGGAGTCAGTCCAGGCATTTTACAGCAATTGCATTTTAATTTTTCTTCCCACACATGCATATGTAATGTTTGGGGTTTATGATTATCGGGTTATAATATAGCAATACCATGATTTTGGAAGGCATTGCAGTTTATTAATGGCTCGACAGAAATGACTAACAGCCCGACAGCTTATAAGCGGCCCGAGACGTAGTCGAGGTCCGCTAATAAGGTGAAGGGATGTTTATATTTTTCGGCGGGCCGTTAATAAACCTCAATGGCCGACAAATTCATGTTATTAGGCCTACTGTTATTACCACTACTGTCAGTAAATACTGTAAATGACTAGACTTGAAGTGGGCGAAAATATAAATTATAATGAACAGTGAAAAAGTTACAATTGATAATACATCAATTTTAATAAACTTAGTAGAATGTGAATGCGAGATTCACTTCTGATACACGTTCAACTAGTCCAAACTTGGACCCACAGTTCGTAATATAATTTTGGGGTTGGTACGGCCTGTACTGTAGCCGTATCAACCACAAAAATTATATTACGGACTATGTCTGTGGGTCCATGTTTGGACTGACGTAACGTTCAACGAACAGTTGTTCAACACTGCGCCTTCAAATAAGTTGTTACTCAGCCAGACACAGCTGTGGGTTGCACGAATGCATAAGCAGCATAACTATTTGATATCGGAATATCAATGTTGCAGACAGAATTCTTATGCAGAGAGAGTAATAGGCCGGTACTGAGCTCGTGAAAATGTGCAAGACAGTATCGTCTGCTTTGTTTACATTTTGAAAACGAAATTTATCGATCGAATTCATTCAATTCACGCGACTTGTTGATGACGTATGTGTCGGGCTGTTATTGGATCTGTTAATCCATTAACGGGCCCGACACATACGTCGTCGCTCCATCTGTTGGGCCCTTATGCTAATCCACCGCACAGTTGAATTGTGTTAATCTAATAGGGAACGCTCGGTAAAGCGGGAACAATTATGGTTAAGCATTTTGACAAAATTACAACAGGCTGTTGAAAAACATATTTTTTTCTACTAAATAATTAAGAGAAATTATACCCCAGAGGCCACCAGAATGCACCATTTGATAGCGCAATTTAAAAATTTTCTTGGGGGGAGAACCCCCTCTGCCGGCTCGTGCCTGCGGCACTCGCTGCAGATGGCTTTGGCATCTGCCCATCCCCCCCCCCCACACTTTTTGGAAGCGATCTGTGCCCATGGATGGTGTTATAGGTTTTTTGTGGGTTTGGGGAATGTAATACACGTTATGGGTTAGATGACTAAGTTACAGAATATTTGCATTTGAAGAGAGTGTATCGGACGTCATTTTTGGAAATGCCTGGTGAATTGTGGAGCGGAACCTCAAAGAGCATTTTGCTGTCGGTGTCAGTTCTTGAACCAGGAAGTTCCTTATTTGTGTTTGAGTTATAAATACACCATTTTTCAAAAAAACTTTTCATTATTTCTGTTTTGTGTGCAATTGTTAGTGATAGTTGCCATTGATCAAGTGATATCTCAGCAAAACTGGAAGGAAATAAGTGGAAATTCGGAGAAATTTATTGATGTACCTAATTTCGCACCTGATTTGAATTTTCGTCAACACACTAAGGTTGAGCACTGCCTTTCCTAAACACCGAGCCTTGTATTCTTGACAAATATATGCAATTATGAACAGCCTGGTTGTTATTGTTGACCACAGATTTGCAGTCATTGTGTCTACTTTTTCATTTTAATCATTGGTGTCATGTCTGTGTGCCATCCGTCTGTTAAGCTGTTTACACTTTCATATCCGGAGAGCAACAACCTACCCCCAAAGCAATGGTTATTGCTGCTTATTAGTCCCCTACGGGAACTGTAAGGCGACTATAGGATTGCACTCCGTCCGTCTGTTCGTCTGCCTGTCCGTCTGTCCGTCCGTCTGTCTGTCTCTTTTTTATGTTACCACCTCTCCCTCCAACATGCTTTAAGTACACCTTTCATATTTAATACATGGATAAATGGTTCTGAGGGGATGATGCACGCTCAAAATCTTTGTTTCAAAATCCAAGATGGCGGAATGGCGGCCATTTTTGTTGTGTTTTTTTAAGCTTTCTTCTCTATTTTCATGTTACCACCCTTCCCTCCAACATGGTTCAATCTACACTTTGCATATTTGGCACATGGATAGAGGGTTGGGAGGGAATGATGCACGTTCAACATTTTTTTTTCAAAATCCAAGATGGCTGCATGGCGGCCATTTTTGTTGTGTTTTTTTAAGCTTTTTTTCTCTATTTTATGTTACCACCCCTCACTCGAACATGTTTCAAGCTACACTTTTCATATTTGGCACATGGATAGAGGGTTGTGATGGGATGATGCACGTTCAATATTTTTTTTTCAAAATTCAAGATGGCGCCATGGCAGCCATTTTTTGTGTTTTTTTAAGCTTTTTTTCTCTATTTTATGTTACCACCCCTCCCTCCAACATGGTTCAAGCTATACCTTTCATATATGGTACATGGATAAAGGGTTGTAAGGGGATTATGCACGCTCAATATTTTTTTTTCAAAATCTATGATCTGTCTGTCTGTTTGTCTGTCTGTCTGCCTGTCTGTTTTTATGCTACCACCTCTCCCTCCAACATGCTTTAAGCTACACCTTTTATATTTCGTACGTGGATAAATGGTTCTGAAGGGATGATGCACGCTTAATATTTTTTTTTCAAAATCCAAGATGGCGGAATGGCGGCCATTTTTGCGGTGTTTTTCAAGCTTTTCTTCTATATTTTTATGTTACCACCCCTCCCTCCAACATGGTTCAAGCTACACTTCTCTCAATTCTCAATTTTTAGATTCCATTCACATTTGAAATCCTGTCTGATAACCTGTATTTTACCCAAATCACCCCCAGGTCTGACACTCCTGTTGACTGTTGTCATGAAACCCGAATTGTCCCCAAGCCGAACCGTCCCCAGGCCGAACCGTCCCCAATTATTTTTCCAAAACTGCCCCCCCCCCCCCCCCCCCACCGTCTGATATTCCTGCTGACTGTGGTCATGTCTTATGTGACAAAAACACCTTATGTCACAAAAGCGCCGTAGGGGACTATAACCACCTCGGTGGTCAAACACTTCTTGTTTTACATCTTGATTGTATTTAACAGTGCTATTGGCAGGACCTGGGTAGTCAATATGGCTGTGGTAATAACAAAAATGCTTTCTGGAGTGACCCAGAGAAATGTGAGGGTTGAGGTGGTGTGGAGGGGTTGTGAAAATCAGGCAAAAACTGGCCGCAAAAGCTATTCAGCAGTCAGAAAGGCCATGCTATTTCTTTTTACTGGTTGAAAATAGAAACTTGTGGTTTTTGTTCATTGAAATCAGGATAGATTCCAGATTTTTTGGCCTGAGTGAAATCCAAGGGGAGATCACTCTGTTTGTTCTTAAGATTCTGCTCTACAGTTTCGCACTATTGCACAGGGGTGAAATTCTAAACATAGGGCATATGTTGGAACTAAGAAAAATAGAGATATATTTTTAATATCAGACATATGATTACATTAGGCTTGTTGTTGGACAAGAGAATATCAAGTTTTGGTCCAAAAGTTGAAGTCTGATACATACAGTTAAAACTAGAAGACCTGTCACGAATAGTGCGCTTATCTAGGCTTAATTGCGCGTTGGAATTGCGCGCAATTTCCATATCGAATGGCATCCAAAGCACGGAGGTCCATTGGCTGAAACATTGTTTGTGCACAGGCCATATGTACAGAATTTGATAGCTTTACTTGGGCCATAACGCGCATATCAACGTGCTATTTGTGCGCATTTTATGACAGGACTTCTAGTTTTAACTGTAGGGGTAAATTACCAGATGGATTATAGGAAACAGTGGTTTCGAAAAATTGGCTATTTTTTAAAATGTACTTTTTACACGGGTTTTTACCAGACATGTAACAACAAAAAATGAAACGGAAAGATATAAAGTTGTTTTTTGCATTTTAGAAACAGGGGATGCGATGCTCCAGGGGAAGGTAGCTGGGTGTGTGGAAATTATACTTTTGAGGCTACTTGGTGGCTGAAAATGACTGGTTTCGGCATTTTTCAGGTTGAAGTCTTGCCTTTGACAATAAATTAGTCCACCCAGATTCAGATTGTTTGTTTCTACTTAGTCAGATAGTGTTATATGTTTTTTGTGGATTTGGAAAAGGTAATACATGTTATGGGTTAAATGACTTAGTTACAGAATATTTTCATTTTAAGAGAGTCTATGGCATGTCACTTTTGGAAATGCCTGGAAAATTGTGGAGAGGAACCTTAAAAAAACAATCATTTCCACCCACAACATTAACCCAGTCCCGTGGCCGTCTTGTCTGCAGATACTGTTATATCTAAATTGGTCAACTTTATTTTGGTAAATCCTCGTACATCTTGACATGCTTCGAACTTCTTTTAAAAACGTTTCTCCCAGCTGTTTTGCAAATCTGCCCAGATTTGTACTTACATTTTTACTCACAGTAATATCCGTCAAATGGTTAGGCGTGAAGCCGAAGAGAAACAGCGATACGAATGTCAACAAACACGTCCAATAGAAAAGAAAATGAATGTCATTTAGACTGCTTCCCAAAAGATTGTTTTGCTTTTTTATCGATCCATTTGATTAGTACAGCTTCAAAGAAAACAAACTGACGCTTCACCTTTGGTTTTGATCATTGGAATTAAAATTTGTTTATTTGAATGAATTTTAATGCTTGGGACGTGTAAGAAACAGAACGCGATGTGTGTTTGAATCGATCGGTGTTTCACATAACTCGTTGAAATGGCGTAGTTATATTTCGCCAAAGGCTCTCGCGAAATATGACTACGCCATTCCAACTCGTTTTGTAAAACACTCACCGATTCAAACACACATCGCGTTCTGTCTATTTATCTTGATTCATTTTTAATAAGCCTTTGGGAAGATAATTATTTGCCACTAGGTTATTCAGAATAAATAATAATTATGTAATAAATTTGTAAACATTAATAATGGATTGACTTATTATTTATTTATTTATTTTTATTTATTTATTTTCCGTTTTTTCCTATCTGTACTTTTTATCATGTGTGTTTTTTGCAACTAATATACTTGAAGGCCCAGATAAATTAAAACATTGTACTCTGAGTCAATAGGACGCTATTTGTTATGGTGTAGCATTGCATATGGCGCCCTGATGCACTCAAAGGATGATAATAAATTATTTGCTGCTTGTTTATTTGGAGTGAATAAACAGTGAGTAAACAACAATCTTGAAATAATTTTGGAAGCATTAATAAATAGAGAGTAATCGCTTGACTGGACTGGTTACCTGAAATAATTCATGAGAGGTGGGGGACGTTGTACAAACACGAGTGGGCGAATGCGCACGAGTGATTTACAATGTAGTCCCTCGCCTCGAATGAATTATTTCATGTAGCCAGTCCAGACAAGCGATTACTCTGTTTATTACTTTTCATTATTAACAATAATTATATTATTTAACCCTTTACCTAACGTAACGGCCAAACCGGCCAGCGCTATTCTCAAAAATCGCCAATTAATTTTCATTATTTTTTTGTCTCTAAAACATAGGTTATGACCCCCTCATTGGAACAAGCTCATCGAGCTCGTTCCAATGAAGGGTCATAACCTATGTTTTTGAGACAAAAATGAAAGTAATAGTTTTGCAAGTGTCGTCTTCTTTTCATGTTAGGTAAAGGGTTACAAAAACAATGAAGTCCCCATTACACCTACGGCAAAGCGTCTTTGTTTGCGCGCACGGATACATGAAACAATTGTTGATTGCATAATTCACTTGTGAAATTATCGTTTATAATCAAACCCGGAAATCCCAGTAAATCAAACTTTGTAAAGTAATAAAGGACTTTACTTTTTTTATTCAGTTATTTATTAGATTGTTTTTTTATGCCCCCGACGTAAATCGGGTGGCATATAGTGATTGAAGTGTGCGTGTGTCCGTCCGTCCGTTTGTGTGTGTGTGTGTCCGTGTGTGTGTTTGTCCGAGCCAATAACTCGAAAACTCTTAGGGCCACAGTCATCAAACTTCACACACGTATACAGGACCATGGATGGATGTGTCACACACCATAGCCGGGTTCGTACCTTCATGGTCAAGGTCACATTTCAAGGTCACACTAAAAATCGGTCAATATTCGTGTCTGAGCCATAACTCAGAAACGAATCATAGTACAATTTTTTACAAATGTTAAGGACAGTCAGAAGGTGTGTCGCGTATAATAGTTTCCGCTGCATCTGCAAGGTGCAGGTCACAATTGACCTTCATATGTTCAGGGTCACAAATCGTGTCTCAAGCATAACTCCAACACTATTAGGGCTACAACCATCTAACTTCGCTCAATTATAAAGGACAACGGGTGGATGTGTCACACATCACAGCCAAGTCTGTAAGGTCAAGGTGGGGGGGGGGGCATGTGTTACCTTAGTAACATTTTTCTTGTTATTTTCAATATTCGTAATCATGCTTTACCATTGCAGATGACGCCTTGTTGCACTAAATGGACCATGCATGGACCATGCATGGTTAATAATTCGTTCTCATTTACAGTCAGCTTCCACTTGGCACAATAATATTTCATTTTGCACAGTGCAATTGATGCTATTGAACTAATATGGGAGATACGACCAGGGTTGAAATGTTCACGGGAAAGGTATCGTCGACTTAATCTTACCAAAGATGGCCAGTTCTGTTTGTTTCTACGACCGAAAAGTAAGAAGCTGATGCAATAGTGTTAGTATGTCTGTTCGATTGTCCGTTCGCGATAAATCTTTTGCTAGTGAACAAACTTATCTTTTTAGTGTTATTGTTTGTTGTCCAGTGTGTAGGTTTATGTAGTGACTCACTCACATTGGTTACAGGATCGTAGCTGGTAGTAGACATGTTTTACGACGAAATGGCTATGGAATATTGTCCCTATATTCCAATAGATTCTGTCTTTTGATTGGTCAGAATGCCTTGGACAAATAGCCATGGCAAAGGGTGCGCCCAACATTCAAGGTATGCGAGAGCGTGCAACATCCAGGGTATAAGCACACGTTAAACATCGGGGGTATATAGTTTAAACGAAAGCTTTTCGATTTTGCTCGCCTCGAAATAAAAATCGAACCAAAAAACCCGGAAATAGTCACAAATATCATCAGATTTACGACAATACAATCATAAAAATAAAATAAGAGCAAATAATTCATCCCCTGAGTACCAATGTGTTCTATGTGCCAGTAGGCACAGAGAACACATTGGAACTCAGGGGACGATATGTCAACAAAATATTGTTTAATCGTTTCCTTGACGACCCAAGGGATGTAACTCTACCTGTTGTCTTCTGCTATTATAAAAACAAATTATTATCACGAATTTGGTCCAATTGATTGTGGAGTTGAGATATGCGTCCACAAATTTATTTCCACTAAGTTGTATTCAAAACGGGACGAAAACGTTATATCTGCCAACATGTATGGTATATGAAGATTTAATACCTGGATGTTAAAGTCTCCGTATACCATACATGTTGGCGGAGATAAGTTAAAATGTAATCGGCAAATTCTTTAGACATCATCCCGTTAACGATTAACCGCCTGTCAATTTGGAACATTCATACGCTGGTACATTTAACCGCATTCATGATGAACATATTTAGTATTATTGTAATAAAAATCTTGCTTGAAAATACTCAGGCCTGAGAGAACATAACTTATGCAAATCCCCATAAAAGTACATGAACTGAAATTCATCAGTCCCGATTACTTTACGTGAGACCTCTATAAGTTACATTCCTTGAGGTCCGTGCCAAAAGAAGTTACATTCCTGTTGCATGAATCCATCGATATAAAATGTGTCCACATTCCTGTCACGACTCATCGGTTAAACCGGTGGCGAAGATCGTAACCGGGAAAAGCTCATAGTCGTTCGAGTAGATTTTAATTAGATTTTAATCGTTTAATGGATTCAACACTTGTGGCTTCCTTACCCATTTTCTAAACGGAATCGAATGATGTTTATAGCCATTGTTAAACAAACTACGGAGACGTGTTGTTTAAATTTGAGATTTTTGTCCATTGTGACTTATTGGAATTGAAGTTTGTTTCAACATGCTGGTTATTATTAGGGTTTAATCCCGGGAACCTGAATTTCCGGGTTCCCGGTTCCGAAAGCCAGCCCCGATACCCGGGAACTCTAAAGTACGGAACCAGTAATGAAGCGTGGCACTGTTTGTGTATTGAACTGACGTTTTCTGAATTGAAACTTTGTAGGATTTCATCAGCCCATCGACGCCTGAAATGTTTACAGTCCTGACTCCTGACGAACCATTTTCAACAAATCACTATAGCTCTCAACCAGTTCTGGAGGACACCCCCCCCCCCATCCCCCCCCCCCCACCACCACCATCCCTTTCAACATCAAGATCTTCTTCACCAGCTTCAAAGTTCAAACTTGTCTTCATTTACAGAATTACTAGTATCGCTGATCACTACCTCCCCCAACATCAACACCCTCTTCACTGCCGTCACCAGTCTCCTCTGCTCTGAAAACAAAGAAGAGATTGAAGCGGGTTTGGGTTTTCATACTTATCTTAGGAAAATAACTTTTCCGTTCGGAGATGGGAGATTGCTAATGAAATATGCTCATTATCATTAAAATAAATGAGTCCTGTTACCCACGTAAATTTACTTGATATTACCCGGGAAATTTCCCGGTTCTGAGAGTAATTTCATCCCCGTTCCCGGTTCCTAGAAAAAATAGGGAATATATTAAACCCTAGTTAATATTTAATGGAATATCTACATTTTGGGAAGAATAGATGTGTTATCCCGAGCGTTGTAGGAATCATTTTGCCGTTAACACCTGTTGTTTTAACAGTATTTAGAACTAATTTTGAGGTGAATACACCCTGATTTTAGGGTCCGGCGAATAATGATTTTTCCCTCGAATAGAATCAAGAATCAAATCAGTCAAACGGTTCGAAGCCGAATCGAATCTCGAAACGAATCCACTTCCCTATTGTAACGATACAATGGCGGTTCGTACCAGTACTTTCGATCGCCAATGTGAACCTAATGTCAATATACGTATTGGGCTATTTCGCACCATCGACCCACAAGTACAGTACGTGGAGAGTGTATTGTCACTAAATCACCCGCAGAGTGGAGATTCCACCCGAGGAATAACTGCAAATTTGTTGCAAAGCATAACCAGCACCAGCAAAGTTTCAGCCAATAGACCTCCGGGTTATACCCGGAGGTCCATTGGCTGAAACATTGCTTGTGTTTTTTGTCAATATGAACTAAAATTTGAAAGTTATAGCTTGGGTGATAACTCCACTCCACGGGTTATTTAGTTACAATCCACTCGCCATGTACTGTATAAGTACGTGGACATGTCACTTGTTTCTGAAAAGAGCCGTTTATTCAAATGCCAGACAATGGTGTTCCCTTTAGAAATGTCTGCATGGGCCATGGGCCAGATGGTCAATGCACTTTCATCAATATTACAACCCTATATGACAGGGTTCTGACCAAGTGACTTTCAAACTTGAAGCTGTCGCTTTGAATGGATCACTAATATTATGAGTTTTGACACTTTCTGTTCTCGATATTCTGGTGCTGACAACTCATTCCACCTTTTTCTTAGCATCGGGACTAGATTCAAATGACCAGGTATCATCAAGATGGTTGGATAAAAATATTTACAGTGTACCTATGTTAGCAAAGTTCTATCCATTTTTTTTTTTTTGGTGGGGGGCGTTGGGAGGTTCCAAGGATCTTTTCATTGAGAAATCTGTCTTCATACCGGACGGGATTTGGATTTTTAAAATTTTACCACCAAGAAACCAGAGGCCGAGTTGATTCGTCCCGGGCGTTACATGGACAACTACTCCACCACTGAGCTTTCGAATATGCTACAGCTGGAGAAACAATGACAAACGCTAATTTGAACTTTGACGTGGTTTTCAAATTGTAAGCCTAAATAAAAAAGTACAACCAATGCCAAACACTATTTTTAACTTTAAAATTGGTCGTCAAATTGTGAGCATTTACATAAAAAATACGAACAGTGCCAAACGTCAATTTTAACTTGGACAAGTTGATCATGGAACTGAGACCATATGCTTAAAAGGGAGCTTCTCATTTATCCCACATCTTTTGTTCCCAGTATAAGTGTGAAACTGTAGAAGATCAAAGATTTACCGACTATAGTTGTTATCAAATATGTATGTGGGATGAGTGAGAACAACAATTTGCAAATGCACTAACATAAAATTTATTACATACAAAAAATTGAAACATTGAAAATATCAAACATCTGGGACAATTTACAAATTACATACAAAAAATACAAAATACATCGAAAATTTCAAACATCTTGAACAATTTATGAACATCATGGAAAATACATTAAAAATTTCAAACATGTTGAACAATATTTTAACAGTAAATACATGGAAAATACAAAATTATATAAAACACAACAGTTTACTACCTTGTCTGGCCTGTGATTCAATGTTTAACAATTCTTGCTATGGCGTCCATGCATGATATGATATCTTTAATATTCTCCGTTTTGAGCCTTTCTATTGTGTTGTCAATCTGCTGATACCTTCCCTTTCTTGGTTCCAATTTACCACCTCTTCGAAGCTGAATCATGGTTCCTTCATGGTAGGCCTGTTCTTTCTTCATAAAATCGATCAATTTGAAGAAGTTTGGATGAGAGCCAGGTATCGTCTGCTGTAACTTCCGATGCCAACCCTCTACGTGGTAAGTGGTCCTGGGCCCAACAGTCTGGTAATGGTTCCACAACTCCAAGCCATGACTTCCTTCGACCCAGTAATCTGTCATGTAATCGTTGAAACGGGTGACATTTCCTTCCAGTTGGATATCGTTGCTTTCATTGCTTTCGTTATAGCAGTTCAATGTATCAAAGGTCCATTGGCTGAAACATTGCTTGTGTTTTTGTCGATATGTACAAAATTTGAAAGTTATAGCTTGGGTGATAACTCCACTCCGCGGGTGATTTAGTTACAATCCACTCTCCTTGTACTGTATAGACCCTACCTGAACATATGAACGCACTTTCAATGTTTTGACTTAAACCCCTAGGAGTCTATCGCTGGAAACTGATTTTGTACTGACAAATGTGTAGCTATGGGGGCCACATGGTGCCGAATCAAAATCCGAAACCTTTATGTACATCTAGAGACCTTACCTGAACATATGAATACACCTTCAATATTTCAAATTAGAACCCCTAGCGGCTTTTTGCCACAAACCGATTGTCTAACGACAAAAATGGCACGATGGGAGTCTTATGGGGGCCGGATAAAAACTTCAAAACCTTTATGTACACCTTGAGAAAATACCTGAGCATATGGACACACTTTGAGCGTTGGATTTAAAACCCCTGCCGCATGGGGCCGAACAAAAAATCGGAAACCTTTATTCACATCTAGACCCTTTACCGAAACATATGAACAACATTTCAATATTTCAAATTTAAACCCCTAGGAGTTTCACTGGAAACAGATTCTCTAACGACAAAAGTGGCGATATGGTCACCACATGGGGCTGAATTAAAAATCCTAAACCTGTATGCACATCTGGACATCCTACTGGAACATATGAACACACTTTCAGCGTTTCGAATTAAAACCTCTAGAAGCCTCTCACCGGAAACAGATTATCTAATGACAAAAGTGGCTCTATGGGTGCCACACGGGGTTGAATAAAAAAATTTGAAACATTTATGCACATCTAGACCCCGTACTGAAACCTATGTACACACTTTCAACAGACTTTCACAAAAATCGTACACATGTATGCACATCTACAGACTCTACCTGAACATATGAACACAATTTCATTCAGCGTTTCGAATTATAACCCCTTGGAAACTGATTAACTATCAACAAAAGTGACGCTAGGGGAACCACACGGGACCGAATCAAAATTCCGAAACTTATATGCACATCTAGATACCCAACAGGAACACATCAACACACTTGCAGTGTTTCGAAATAAAACAGCCAGGAACTTATGCCGGAAACCGATTCTCTAACGACAAAAGTGGCGCTACAGGCACCGCTTTGGTACAAATTAAAAATCCAAAATATCCCTCTGGAACGTGAACACACTCTTTCAACGTTTCCCCAGGAGGCTTTCGTCACAAACCGGTTCTCTAACGACAAAAGTGGCTCTACGGGGTTGAAACAGAAATACAAAACCTTTATGCACATCTAGAAATCCTAATGGAACATATTAACACACTTTCAACGTTTTGAATTAAAACCCCTAGGAGCCTTTCGCCACAAACCGATTGTCTTACGACAAAATTGGCACTACGCGTGCCACACGGGGGCGAATCAAAAATCCAAAAGCTTCATGCACATCTAGAAACTCTACTGGGACATATTAACACACTTTCAACGTTTTGAATAAAAGCCCTAGGAGCCTTTCGCCACAAGCCGATTCTCTCACGACAAAAGTGGCGCTACGGGTGCCCCACGGGGCCGAATCAAAAATCTAAAAGCTTTATTCACATCTAGAGACCCCACTGGAGCATATTAACACACTTTCAGGCTGCAGTTGATTATCTTGTATCGCAAAATGTAATTGAAAATTTGCAAACAAATTTGAAAACTAGTTCACTGATGCTTTACTTCTGATTGTGGAACATTCCAGGCATTACTCAGATTAACTCTCCATCAAGCATCATTAGCAACTTCATATGTAAGATGAGTTCTGTTGGTTTAAATAGTTCCTGTTTTTACAACGTTTTGCATAAAATGTCCATTAAAAATAACTACAAGCCCATCAAATTAA
Organism: Pictodentalium vernedei; assembly: GCA_031216915.1. Lineage (NCBI taxonomy): Eukaryota > Metazoa > Mollusca > Scaphopoda > Dentaliida > Dentaliidae > Pictodentalium > Pictodentalium vernedei. Next base: position 85,508,993 of record CM062292.1, on the reverse strand, counting down.
AAATCCCAACTTCCATTTTGAGAACTCTATTAAACAACCAAGACGCCATTTATAACAGTATACAAGTCCATGCAACCCTTAAAGACAGTTCCGTTAAAAAAAAAACACAGTAAATGTTTCATGTGTTGCAGATCATTTGGAAATGCCCAGAAATGGATGGAAACTATTCTATCTACTTAGAAGAATTCAATATAAAACAGTATAACATAAATCTGGTATACAAAAATAGCTATGTAATTTTTACAACATGCTATTCATTTTTTGGAAATGCGTAGCATTTTGCTACGCAAAGAAAAAAAGTTATTTTGAGCACTGAATGGCAATCAATATTAGTTGCTTCGAGCATTTGACAAGCAATGGAAATATAGAATAAATGTATAGTGTTTTCAAGTAAAAAAATTATTTTTCGAGTAGAATAAGAATGAAACCGACGAGCTTCTGGCTTGAAAACACTATACGTTTATTTTGTTTATCCCACAAATCTTTACATGGCAGTCGCTGCGAAATCGTCCTGTTACTCGGTACAAACGATAAAAACACCTGGCCTACTACCTTCGTTGAATCGTTTGCAGAAACCATGCCCAAGACAGGAGGGTTTCTCTAAACCATTCAACGAAGGTAGTAGGCCAGGTGTTTTGGAATCCCATTCGCATGTTCTCATTGCATGTTCTCATCTTGGTGTGCATGTCTGGAACTGATGTCATGCGCAGTGGTGCATTATGGGTAGGGCATGCGAACGGCTGTCTTGTCATGTCATCACCATGCCGATGCGTAGTATCTAGTGCGTGATTCTGAGGTGTTTAATTCTCCTGAAATCGCTGGAGATTACTTTTCCCAACCATGCGGGATGACATTTTGTTTTAGGGAAACGCTTTTTTCACTCGCCCAAAAAGCGGGGTAGTTATGGCTGTAAATGTCTTTTCACTGTCCGGAGGGCATTTTTGGCGCCAATCCCCCCCCCCCCCCCCCCCCCACCCATGTTTCATCGAATTACCCCAAACAACTCTCAAATAGAATAAAATCTCTCTTCTGGGCCGTAAAGCCTTAGGTTCTTCCCTGTGTGACCGTGAAACAAACTAGTATCCCTTCCATATAACTGGCTATCCCATAAGGCCTTGAGCGGGGCCTCGATTACAGTGTTTTCAACTTACTTCGTGAACCGCCCCCAGAAATAGTCGAAATGTTTTTGCAACATTTCGTGTGATGGCCTAAATGGATTGTCACGAATTTATTTACATCAATTAAATAAGAAGCTGGGAAACCCATGGTTCGCGCCTATACTGTATAGATTTATCAACAAACAAATTTTCTGAGTTTTTTAAACTATAATCCCCAGTGATATTTATTCCAACTACATTTTTAGACGGCATGCCTGATGGTGAAGTTGGAATATTTCAACAGTCTGGAATTGTATCATGGCAGTCGGAACCATTTGGATTTACAACCACCCCCTCCTCCATTGTGTCAACTTCGCAACGCCTCTGAACAAAACATGCATGCATAGAGAGCCCTCAATGAAATGAAAGAGTTTTCTAAAACTGTTCCAGTGGGTTTCAGTAGAAAAAATATCACTGTGTGGTGAATTTTCCATAGTTCTTGGCGGTTGTTGATGAAGCTTTTGTGAGATCCAGAGTTGATACTGAAAAATAAGTCGTTACTAGCCTAACAATCAGTGGAAGTGAACAGGCTAGAATTGGTTCAATTGACAGTACACGCATCCTGTTATGCCTTGAACATGTCGACATTTCGAAGGTAAAATAGACATGCCTCCCGTTATAAACAAGCTGACGTCTCAACTATCAATTGATGCCATTTAATCTGTTGGAAATGTATTTTGTTAGTCCGCGTTTACTCAAGCAATGTTAATACCACACCAAAAACTATATCAATGATGTCTGTGGTGTTTCCAGATAACATTTAATGTCATTATTTTCATTGCAACCCAAGATTTAAGTTCACGGCGACCTTGTAGAAAATGCGTCGCATTTTTACGACTGACAGCAGCGTGCTTGAATCAATTTAGGCCCATTGCCTTGGGTTTTGACAGGAAGAAGTATAGAATACACCCATAGCAGCTTGGTGTACCAAATATTCACCACGAGTGGTGAAGTGGTGTTAACTGCGAGCATTCGGCGAGCGGTTAACACTATTTCACCACGAGTGGTGAACATTTGGTACACCAAGCTACTGTGGGTATATTTTATTTTTTCTATGATCGTCAGACTATTAAGAGTCGCTATTATTTTTTCTCGATTTTACCGAGCAGCAGTCGTACACCGCTGTCACTTTTATCACCGAAACGAAATAGATTTTTTTAATAACATAATAATAATAATAATAATAATAAAAATAATAATAATAATAAATACAGATTAGAGCCATGACTCCACGCAATATGCTCTCAGGCTTTAAAAAATTAAAATAAATAAATTCAGCTCTGTGTTAATCATAAATTTAGAAGGACATTTTATGAAAAGGTTTTACTGAATAAGTGCGTCTTAAGGTTAGTTTTGAAGAACTGGTATGTTTGTGGTGATTTCAAGTGATCAGGCAGATTGTTCCAGAGAAAAGGCCCGGCAACGGAGAATGCCTGCTTTCCAGCAGTTACAAAGTTGCTGGTCTTGTGACAAAGATTATCTGTGGGGGAGGATCTCAGAGATTGTGTGGGAATGAATATATCCTTGAAGTACTTTGCTGAGATATGTAGGAGCCAATCCATTTAGACATTTATAGACAGGTACAATGATTTTGAAATCAATGCGTTTTCCAATGGGTAGCCAATGAAGGTGGTAAAGTAAGGGTGTTATATGGCACGATTTCCTCCTTTTAAGAATTTAAAAGGATTTCCTCCTTTTAAAACATACTATTTCGAGTTATGGATACTTTACTGACACGAGGCAATGCATGTTTGGTAATTTTTGGTGTCTTATGGGGTAAACTCATTTAAATACGTAATAAATAATGGCCACTTTCATTTCACTCTTCGCGAGGCGACGTGCGATAAATTTAGACACGTTCGCATTTTTTTCCCCTGGAAACAGGGGAGGGGGATGGGTGTGTGTGTCACCCCCTCCAATCCTGGTAAAAATGTCCTATAGTTGGGGGGCAAGTCATGAGGAAATTTATTTCCCAAACTTCCAACTCTGTTTAAATCGGCAAAAACTCTTACTGTTTACAACTACTGTGCGCAATATGGAGCTTCATAAGTATGCATGATGTCAATCGGTACGACACTTCTGTAGTACGTTACATATCGTAATAAAAAAATCCTCGAAATGCACTTCAAGAAAATCACATTATGTAATATTGTTATCCCGAGTTAATTCCATCATTCACAGTTCCAAAATGATGAAACATCGAAAATTGATTATTCCTGCATAAGATCTGACTTAATGTTAGGACAGTGTGAATTGCTCAAAGTTCTCAGATTGAGCATTTGTTTAGCACATATTCAATTCTCAGAATAATAATAATAACCTGATAATTCTATCATAAATGTGTTGGTATTTCAGTTACTGGAATAACTTTTATGCCCCCATTCATGGCTTCATTTTCAAAATGTTTCTTGGTAGTGAATTCCCAACTAGGATGAGGGACCGGGAGGGGGTTCCCCCCGGTCCCTCCCCCTGGTTGGAATTGCTCTACCCTACACACCTCCAATCGGAAAACTCTAGCCACGTCCCTGCCAAACGTCTTGACTGATGCATACATATTATTTACACTGTTCAATCGGCAGGCGCATTCTGGATGTAATTGGAGGACTCTTGGTATGGTACGTCACGTTCTCACATTTAAAGAGGCAAAACAATAACCCGCGGGCAAGCATCGTGTGAATTTTTACCAAAGAGAAAATAATGGACAGGTAATATATTATTCTGTTATATTTATTTGTTTTAAGAACCCCTCCTCCGCATATACTCAACCTGTCACCAATGCCCAGTTTGTCTTAGTGGGAGAACAGCTCCACACAAACTGGCACGTGATCCCCCGATTTTCGCACAACATCTCAAATCGAGAGCTTTATAATTATCTATAGGCAATAAATGTATATGATTTGGATTTGTAAATGTGGGGAAATAGCTCCGGTGCCAGTTTGATAAGAACGATGAACCATTTTGATGTTGAAAACGAGAAAATTTTCACCGATCGTGGGGGCGTCCAAACAAAACAAACGGCAGAGCGGACTCTGTTTCTCTGACAAAGCGGACTCTGTTTCTCTGACAAAGCGGACTCTAAAAATATTTGTGGTTTTGGCTAAGCGGACTCTGGGATATATCGTAGAGTTAAATCAATTGTGTTTGCATGTGTTAAGCCTTTTTGGAACTCGGAGAAGATTAATTGGCACAGGCAACATAGTAGAGGTGCGTTGACAGCATGTTGTTGCATACTTAATTCATCCTTCCAAATTTTACCTAAACAAAAAACACACACGTAAAAGAGGGTCCAGATTTCGGGAGAACTGCGGTTGAATTGGACATGAACACATACGGTCACAGAAAAGAAACAGGTGCCACAGGGGATGAAAAGAAAGACTCTAAAATACTTTCATACTTCAACATTTTATCTACCTCAAAATACAAAGCACTACAAACTATTAGCACTGTTAATAACAAAATAGTTCCTGTTCACATTTCCAAATTCAACTAGCCATACCTTGTTCAAATGACAGGGTTCGATATCGATGAGCCCAGTCAAACTAGAACAAAATGACCACTGTGGACAGGAACTGATAATAATAGAGTCGGTACATCACAGTCACACTCCTACAATCAACACTCAGCACAGCAACTAGCGCATGCAACATTATTTTTAAACATAATTTAACCAATATTTACAACTTCGTGACCACCTTCCAATTTCCGTCATTATGTCATTGTCAGTGCGTGTGTAGATGTCTCCTGATTTCGAATTGCCGTTCTTTGTTCACCCCGGGAACTTACCCAAATACTCCAATATTGTGGATCAGTAGCTATGTATTGCCGTTTCTTTCTACCTCTTTATTCACCCATCCATCCATTCATCCACCCATCTGTGCCAGTGTTTTTCACCTCCTAACTCCTAAAAGTTAGGTTCCCCAAATTAGTCAAATTATATTTCATCTACATATACAAAGGTAAAAACGTATCATTTGTAATCTTCCGTACCCCATCCATCCATCCATCCATCCATCCGTCCATCCATCCATCCATCCATCCATCCATCCATTCCATCCATCCATCCATCCATCCATCCATCCATCCATCCATCCATCCATCCATCCATCGCTACAGATGTGGGGAGATCGGGTGGGGTGGGTGCTGTTATTGTTATAACATAGGTCCGTTTCGGTCCCGTTTCTGTTCCGTTCTGGTCCCATTTCGGTTCCGTTCTGGTCCCGTTTCGGCCCGTTTAGGTCCGTTTCGGCGATTCGTAACCCCGTGTATGATGATGTCTATACAGATTACGTTAGATACTTTAACATCAATAAAAGCTTTAACCGTGAGCGAGTCGTGTGCATATAAAGTAGCAAAGCATATGTAAGCGGTTTGCGCTGTGAGAAAAAGAAATAGGAGAATTTAAATTCACATTTACTTTTGTAAATTGTGTAGGAAGAATGTCAGAAGATATCGTAAACATTTAGAAGGATGAATTAAGTATGCAACAAAATGCTTTCAACGAAACTCTATTATGTAGAGTATGCAAATTCCAAAAAAAGGCATAACACATGCAAATACAATCGATATATCCCAGAGTCCGCTCAGCCAAAACCAGGTCTTTTTTAGAGTCCGCTTTGTCAGAGAAACAGAGTCCGCCATGCCCTTTTTTTGTTTGGATACCCCAACGATCGGTGAATTTTTTCTCGTTTTCAGCATCCAAATGATCCATCTTTCAAATCAGACTGGCACCGGAGGTATTCCCCCACATATACAAACCCAAATCATATGCATTTGTTAACTGCAGACAATTATATAGCTCTCGATTTGAGATGTTGTGCGAATATCGGGGGCTCAAGTACCAATTTGGAGGGGGGGGGGGGGGTCTAACTTATTAACATAAAACCATAATATATTACCTGTCCATTCTTTTTCTCTTTTGTAATCATTCACACAATTCTTGTCCGCGGGTTATTTTTTTTTTTGCCTCTTTTATACGGAGAATGTGACGACGTACCATTCCCAGAGTCCTCCAATTATACCTAAAATCCGCCCGCCGATTGAACAGTGTTTTATCGATACAATGAAATGATCTGGCTCGTAGTATAACGTCGAGTTGAGGAGGTCAGATCGCCGGACCTCCTTAACGAGACGTGATGCGACATCCCAGTTCACTTCACTTTTGCGATAAAAAGGTTTATTATATGATAAATTGGATTGAAGTAAAAAATAACGTTTTTTGTTTACACTTATTTTTGTAACAGGTGCATACTTCCGGAGAATCCCCGATACGCATGAATACGTTAAAAAAATATCATGAATACGATAAAAAAAAAACCGACCGCCGTTCGAGCGCACCCATTCCAACTCAGAGTAAAGTACCCTCTGCTATCGGAACAGCTAATTATGCGAATTCGAACGCACCCGTAAATATTCCGTCATGCTATAGTGATACGGAATCGGATTCCGCGCTGTGGATTTCCGGGGGCCAGAAAAAGATCGCCAAACAGTAGTGATATTTAGCGGTTAAATTAGATAGTCATATAATAAAAATTTGTATCGACCACATTAACTTCTGTGAGCATGTGCGATCATTCGATTCAGGTAGAGAACGTTTCCACCTGCATTCATCTAAAACTGATTACATGTGTCAAGATCACAGTTTTGACAGTAATTGTAAGACAAATAAATCACAAACTCATCGAAATATATTAGACTAGATCATTTTTTTTTGCAATGATGATGTTTTTATTTTGGCTCACCATGTGTAAGTTTAGTTTAAATATATTTTACTGTCATTAGATTGAAAACTGACAACAGGGTTGAAAGACAAGTTATTAAACTTATATAAGTTCCTCTCCTAAAACATTCAATGGCAGCTAACAAAAATATACAAAAAAAACCCCAATTTATATCTACAATACAATAAACATGTTTCAAATAAGGTAACAGGAAACCAGTTCATAATAGCTAAAGAGAAGTGAAAAACACGACATGCAGGTATAGGATCAGATGGTATAAAGCAAAAGAAAACAGTGGAGAGTTGGGTGTTGTGTCCTTTTTGTACGGATGTGTCCATCGCAAGTCATCGCCAAGCCTTATTTGGATGTTAGAGAGAAGGCACACCCAAAAAGGGGAGAGGGGGGGAGGTTAGGGCTAACTGACACGATTGCTACCTGAAATAAAAGACTGCACTAGCAGAAAGAACAGATTGTTTTCATTTCGTGATAAATTAGATTTTCCTTGCGTTAAAGCTGAAAAATGGGAATTGCGCCATGCTCGGCTCAAGAACATAATCATGATCTTCATTCATAAACAAAGTCCATTCATAGCCCAAAATATGTCGCCACGATACCTAATATGAATACTTTCTCCCACCACAAAAGTACTGAGATATATATAAAGTCGTGTGGGACAGCTGGGAGAGATATACCCGTGTCGCCCACCCACGTGACAACTATCTCACCCCACCCACGTGACCAACATATTTGTATATTTAATTGGCACTGGAACTATTTAATCATCGCAAATCACGCCAACACATGTATAAACAAACAAAATGGAAGGTCGTTTTGCTTCCGTAAATATGTCTGTCATTGTAACCGAAAATCAAAACCAGAACACTCAAAAAAAAACTTTATCACACCTCAAATTGCTCTATGAATTTATCGGAGAGAAAAAAAAAATGATATCACTGAGCCCTATAAAACTGAAGTACAAGTCTTGCAATGACGTGTGCAGGCATGTCGATTTCGCTTGAGGTCGCCTAAGTGTATTAACCCTCAACATGCGGTGCTAGTCTGCGTGTTTTGAAGTATATACCAATGTCTTATTGGTTTTCTCCTAGAATGAACGCACTAAGAATTATTTTTTTCTGGAAAATATGGTATTATTTTATGGCGTCGCATCCCTAAAATGGTGGGAGAAAAATCATTCCCGATGGGTATTTGGGTTGGGCGGTGAATCTAGGGGCATGCGGTAATTTTAACCAGAAAGCTTTAGTGCGATCCAATAAAAAGTACCCTTCGCGTGCACAAGTTCTCTCTTTAAACTGGTTCTTATAGTTTGCAGCGTTCCGTGTAACATAACCAATGAGAACCATTGGCTATATTTATTAGACACCCATTAAACTTTAAACCCTTATATTTAACGGAATGGCTGCTATGACATAAATGATTCTGTATTCAATGGGTGATGTACAAGCCGGAACTTTTTTCCAAGAACCGTTCATACTTGTTCCTTTCCCATCGAGTCATTAGTTACGCTTCGAAAAGTTTCCAAATTTCGTAATACAATTATCGATCGTCTGTCGCGCAGTTGAAAATGAAAACGTCCAAAGAAAAATGAAGTCGGTTCACAAAAAATTAGTTAACCAAAAATGAGATAATATTTAAAAAAAACAACAATCATTTCCAACTAGAACATTAACCCAGTTCCGTGGCGGTCTCCTTTTGTGCATCCCGTATATCTAAATTGGTCAATTTTATTTCGGTAAATCTTCGTACATCTTTCGAACTTCTTTTAAAAATGTTTCTCCCATATTTTTACTAACAGTAATAGCCAACAAATAGTTAGGCGTGAATGGGCACCAGCCGAAGAGAAACAGCGATATGAATTTCAACAAACACTGGTTCCGAAAAGGTTGTTTTGATTTCTTATCGATCCAGTTGATCAGTATAGCTTCAGTCAAAACAAACACGCTCTTCACCTTTGGCTTCAAACATCGGAATTAAAATTTGTTCATTTAAATGACTTTTAATGCATGGGTTGTGTAATAAACACAGAACGGGATGTGTGTTTGTGTCGCAGGATTACAGGGGTTAAGTGATGGAGGAAAATTTATGTACTGATCAGTGCTCAGCCGACAGCCAGTGACTGTCGTCTGAACCCCAGTTCGAACGTAAACCTTGCCACCTTATCAATGCCTTATCCGCTTGGGACTTTTAGGATTCCCGAAGGTGCCTGTGGCTTACAACGCCAAAGGGTGATCAAGGATAATTCACTGAAAAGATTATTTATTTACATGTACGAAGAAATATAATATGAAACAAATTACTCACAAACATTATCCACAAGAATACACAAATTACGCAGATAACAGTTTATTCTTTTGGGCCCTCGACGTCTCCCACAGCTAGCTGTGTCCGCTGGATCAATCTCACATCGTCTTCATCCTCTCACGGTTTGTGACAAATACAAAGTGTCTATTCACCTCTCGTTGCTTCCTCCTCGCAGGGTTAACTTAGCCGTCAGTCGGGCTTAACTCATATAATGTTCTGCTTGTGCGACTCTATCAGCGTTCTCACAGCTCAACCACAATTCAATCGGCGTGTACCACAGTTCACGATCACTTTGAGCCTTGTCTAGCTCTCACGGGGTTAAGTTATTCTTCGCCTTCAGCTGTATACTTAACAAAGCTTAAAAATATAAAAATATTCTGCAAAGTGTTCTCAACATCACCAATTCTCACAACGCCTAAAACTATCTTATCTCGCGAGCTACTCCAGCGCTTACTCAAGCTCTTAATACGGTTTCTAGACCTCAACGTTGCAGCTTTTACTTCTTTGGCTACTATGCCACTACGGTTCGCAACCGTTAACAAACTACTATCGGTTCCTTACAACCCTCACAGGGTTACGACAGTACGCGGACTTTCAATCTCGGTGCCTATGACCCTCGACGGCCAAGGCTAAATACGGACCTTCTGTGAGTGCCCTCGGGCCATCTGCCTCTCAGAATTCTGCTTCTGAAACTGTTCCGGTTCCTATTCTCATGTATGGCCACCAACTTGGCCCGCGACTACTCCTATTCGCAATATGAGCTCTCTGGCTCCCCTACAACGTGCCTTTACTTTCTCACCGATGCGGCACCTTCTCTAACCTATAGCATGGGGACCTCCCCATCTAGTCGCAACGACCCACAGCCTTACACACCTTCCGACTGGAATTGGCTGGAATGAATTTTTCGAGAAATCCCCCGATTTTTATTTAGATAGCCAGAACATTTATTCTCAGTTAATCTCTTCTCTTGAACTTGGCCGCTTAGATCTATCTTAATTTAACACTCGCTTTAAAGTTCCTTTGAAAGACTCGCATTTTGATATCTTTTGACATTTCGGCGACAGGATACATGCGTAATATGGGTGTGTGTCCAGAACATGTGTGATGCACTGGTTTTCAACAGTTTCAATTTGACTGGCCTTAATTAGCCAGATAACGATTACAGAAGAGAATACTGTCTCTCTAACTATCGATCTGTTATCAGAAGCCCAAATGGCGTTGAACACGTGCGCCATGATGGACATTACATTTCAAACTTAATTTAGCAGCGTTTGAAATATCTATTTTCAGGGTCCGTCACATACCTATCGAAAATATTTACACTTTTATACAACACAATCGCAACTTTTAGCTATCACCTTGACAGTTTGAATCGGTGGGTGTTTTACAACGCCATTCCAACTCGTCATGTAAACATCGCGTTCTGTCTATTCATCTGTCGGAATTACCGATTCTCATTACAACATGTTTGATGCACATCTATGCTAAATACTATTGATAGTCATGAAAGACACATGATCTCTGCCAAGATATTGAACAGTGAAACTCAACCTTTGCTTTCGTTATTGAAAACCAGGGAAAACTTAATTAATTTAGAGCAAAAAAGCACAGTTGGGTTCGATATTGAAGCCAGCCACTTGTACTGTTCCTACAGAATTTTGTATCAATGTTGCCCTCTGCACGGCGTGCTGCCGACGAGTTGGTACGAGGCCTACTGTGTAAATCTACACGATTTACACTTCGGCAATGAAGCAGCATACCTTGAATTGAAGAGCATGTTAAGTTGATGTAGTTCTCAGGAAGCAGGACTAAATCAATCCTTAAAACTGCTTTCCGTGCAACGGAAAAACGGGCGGCGACACGTCGACCGTCCCTGCAGATGTTTGACAGTTAATACATGCAGTTTCTAATTAACTATCACCAACTCCACCCTTACTAGATGACTCCCCCCCCCTCCCCAACACACACACTAGCTGAATAAAGACAATAAATACGGAAGAATGAAAAGTCTGGTTTAAGAAAAACTCAGTAGTTAACATTTGTGGAACCAATGATTTATGTTTTCTTGTTGTTGCGGCAACACGTTTTTTGTTCGTTTGTTTGTTTTTGTGTGTGTGGGGGGGGGGGGAGGGGGGGGAGGGGGTGGGAGGGGGGTGTAGTATTGCTAAACTATGACTTTTTGGAGTTTGTACAGTGGAACTTAAACATGTTACCACCTACCCACTACTAAAATTCTTAAAAATCTTGAGTAGGGTGGGAATTAGACCACAAAGAGGGGAGGGGTGGTAAATACATGTGGTCTGATGCAATATATTATCAGTTATGAGATGACTTCCATGAAATTCAAAAATGATTATTAGAATATTTAAAGCATAGACAATATGACAATATTTTCCAGACACAGATTGATGTGTATGTTTAAATGACTAATTAAGGACTTCTGCTCGTATTTCTGTTTTATACAAGGATATTATTTCGCTTTAACTCTCAGCAACACAACTTAAATCGAATGTCACCTATATAGATATGAATTAGCTACATGGGTGTATGAGATGTGGTGGGGGTTGCGGTACTCTCGACCCCCTCCACCAACAACCAGCTAATTTTATAGTTTTCGTTGCAAGGGACTGGTATTTTCAGAACAAATTGTTCAGATGGAGAGGGGTATTTTTGTAATTTTTGGCAAATATCAGGGCAGTGGGCAGAGCATTTCCATGGGCAAATTGGAGGCAAGGGTCTGCATTTTGATTTTGAAACAACAGCCCAGGGCAATTTGATTAGTCAGCCCCCGTCCCAAAACAATGTCATCCAAAAGCCTATCATTAGCCACATTCTATCAGTCCTCTTTAAAACTACTTACTAAATGTAAGTTCAAAATACCTAATTCCAAATTTAAGATTGACAAGATATAGGAGCAGACACATAAAAAAATTGTTTTGTTGTGAACCAGATACCAAGAAAAAAATATTGATAGAACCGTTCAGATAACAAACTGGTGAAGTATACACTCTAAAATCGGTTGGGTTAAAAATCAACCCAAATCGACTGGGTTGAGTGAATATGAACCCAAATTGGGTTCATATTCACTCAACCCAGTCGATTTGGGTTGATTTTTAACCCAACCGATTTAGAGTGTAGTATTAGTACAAAATAATGTAAATATTGATGAATCTTTGAAAATATTATCAATCAAAATAAGTTGGAGCTTACTGGTGAGAATCCCCCCCCCTCCCCACCCGCTTATTTCCTTATTCAGCCTCTGACTAAGACTGTTGGATACTCATTTCATGAGCTTTCGAGAGAATGCTGTCAGACGCAACCTTTTGAGTTTTGAGTGTTCGGACCGACATTTTTGTTTTTTGCGAATAAAATTGATCCACAGGTCAAAGACTTAAGACTGGTTCTCTGACAAAATTGCCCGTTTCTTAGTAAAATTCTTTCAACCGTTCAAATCGTCGACTATTTAATTCAATTAGCAATTAATTACAGTGAATTCTTTTTCAGGGTTGGGTGTGTAATAAATACAGAACCACACTTATGTTTGAATGTGTTAACTGACTAGAGCGTGTGGCGCTTGGATACCACTGGAGCCTACCGGCTCTTGTGGTATACCTGCGCCACTCGCTCTCGTCCAGTAATCGTTAATCCATCGAAACATAAGTGTGGCTCTGTATATGTATTAATGGGTAAAGGCACTGAGAAAAACTCGAAATGTAACGTATGCAACCCTTGCTTTAGTATTGGGACCCGACAGAAAGTGACTCACGCAAATCTCACAAACAATAATCACTCCTGATCATGAGACCCGATCCCACCCGAATGATATATGCAAGCTTTGTTTTAGTTACTTTCTTCATATTTCGCATTGCCTGAATCCACCAATGCAAACGATTTCCATCCAGGGTTTTTTGTCATGAGCGAGCGGTTAACCGGAAGTGAAAATCGTAACCGGGAAAAACTCGCTCTGGTACAGGATAATCGATTAATCGCTTAAACACTAAATAAGTAGATTTTTGTGGTCGACTACTTGTCAAGTCAAAGCAGTCCTCAACAAAATGTTCCATATCTCTGTTTACTTGTGCATTATTTGGAGAAAAACATTTAGAACTGGTGAAACACCTGTCATCTGAAGCGGCCATTTCTGCAACACGGAAGTTTTCACGTTTAAGCGCTCTCCACCAAAACAATTAATATCTGACACGCGAGGACATTCTTGTATGCGAATAATCAAACCCGGAACTGCTCAGATCAGTCGATTAGACCCCCGCGAAGCTTCCAAATTCGATTCGATTCTAAATCGCGCGGACGATTTGATTCGTTTTTAGATGAGTTGTTCCGATTCAAAAATGTTCGAATATTTGACATGTTCTAAAAATCTCACCATACGTCTCCCCTTGATCTCTTCTTATATAATCAGGTCGTCGATGCTCGGAGGTTCTCTCCGGGAACACCGGCTTCCTCCACTCGTAAAAACTGTCATGGCCACGATTTGCCATTGTGCAGAAGTATGTGACATTAAATACAAATAAATAAATAAATAAATAAATAGATAAATAAATAAATAAATAAATAAATAAATAAATAAATAAATAAATAAATAAATAAATAAATATAACCAGGTATCCTGTACAGGGGAATAGTTCAAGCTAGGATTCCTCAAGAATCCGAACCACTAAAGTTATTTTTATACAATAGAACGCGCCCGATAACACTACGTGCTACTCTCATATTTTCAAGTGATTTGGGGTGTTTTGTGATTTGGGGTTGTTGTCGGGTTGCTTGTGGTAATTGGATCGCCGATTTCATGGCCTTCACATACGGAAACGCAAGAACATACTTTCAACACTACGTGCTACTATTAAGTCAAGTCGGCTTCGGTAGTTTTGAGTGTTTTATGGGTGATTTGAGGAAATTGTCTGATTGTTTGTGGGATTTCTAGGAAGTAACCGAGGATTTGAGAAAAATAGGAACCAGTAAAGCTTCTCTTATACTAAGGAACACGCTTCATAGTGCTACATGCTACTCTTATTGGGGGATTTTTCGGGAATCCGGACCCATTTCCGCGATTTGGGGTGGGCATTTTTGGTGATTTTTAGTCTGGTCAATTTGGGTAAGTCTTATACAAAGGAACACACCTTATTATTGGACAAGAACGAGGATCTGGGCGAATATGATTCCGTTTCGGTAGTTCTGGGTGGATTTTGGTAATTTGTTGTATTCTCGGATCTACTTTGACATTTGAATGTACTCCTGGTCAATCGAACGCACACTCAGAACATGCCCCATATTGGTGTTGACATGTGGGTCACATAGCAATCACGGGCTACCATGGAAACCAATATGAGTACCTCCTGTATACAAAATGAACGACAGAAACGCGTGTTATCCTAACACTTGCTGCGCATGCGCCGTAAGACCAGCTATCATTATGGAAATAACGATGGCCGCTCACGCGAGCTACCGTGACAACTAGACATTATCTACTGGGTGACGTAACTAGACGTCATTTTCGAGGCGATGTCAGGCCAGTATGGTACGTTCGGGAACATGCTATTCTACTGTTGTTCAGGGACTCTCCCTCTTTCGAAAGGCACCAAATCTAGTTTACTACCATATTTTTCTGCGTCGACAGTTGTGTCGACTGCACTAGAGCGACTTTCTGAGACAGTGCTAATGCTGACTTCCGTGCGACCAAACAATTCTCCCCACAGACAACAAATATTTCCGACAGAGATGATCATTGTCGAGCAACCCCCCCTTTCATTCTAGCTTCCCTCCTACACCGGACATTTGATTACATCAGTCGTCAGTGACCGTGCGTTGCCTGATAATTATCACTAAAATATGTGATATATTGAGGATCTCAAACGAGTGATGTTTGGGTATAAGATTTTTTGAAACGAGTTTGATGAATTTGATTCTCAACGAGCCTTTTAGGCGAGTTGTGAATCGAATTCATCAAACGAGTTTCAAAAAATCTTATATCCATACATCACGAGTTAAAGATTCTGTATATCACATGAATTTTCGAATGTTTTTTACACTTTTTATTTAATTCATTGTCGCCAAATTCTCCCAAAACAACCGATAATCAGTTCGTTGGCTCAGACGCTTCACACCATGACGTCATGAATGCGCTTTCCTTGCACCTATTGTCGTAATTGACCTGTTACCGTAAATGACGTCACGTGAACTACACACAAGAATACAATGCTACTGCTATGGGAGCACACGCCGATTAGACACTAGTTGATAATCAGGAAATACGACATGGGTTGTTACGTAGACATTAACGACGTTTCTTGTGACATAAGTATACCAAACATATACACGACATAATTTGTAAAAGTCGGATATAATGTATCTGGTAATTAACTAGTGGTGAAGTGAGTACAATAATCTATAATTACAACCTGATTTACGTTTTTGATTGACATAGTCATTCGACGCAAGACGCAGGATTACCCTCGAAACATTTCAAAATAATAAGCAGCTACCACTCAACCTTGGAATCAAGTATCCATTTGTCAAAGAAAAATATTTTCAAAGATGTAGAATAATCTCTGCCGAAGACATCACGCAGTCCACCAAGACCGCCGTATTTAACCCTTTGCCTAGCGAACGCACGGCATCCGCCAGCGTAATGTGTAAATTCAGCAGCTGAAAAAACAATGAAAAAAATTCAAGAAAATCACATCATGTGACCCCTCATTGGAACGAGCTCGACGAGATCGTTCCAGTGAGGTGTCACATGATATGTTTTTGTTAGAATATTTTGAAATGTTTAAAAAAATCGATATTTGAAATAATAGAATTTGATATTGTCCACACTGGGTAAAGGGTTCGATGACACGCCATGATCATTTAACATCTTTGAATAATATTAAAAAATTTCAATAATATTTTATATACGATATTGTAATTACACTAACAGGCAGAAAAAATTCTGACCAAATCGCGACTTTGTCAGCTTTCTTCACCACGCCACTTCAGTATCTCTCCTGCAGAATAAAGAAATATGAGACATTGAATCTCATATGCTTTTTCCGTTCTTTTTCTTCTTCATTCTGTCTTGATTTCGCAACATTTTATTTATCATATCTCGATGCACTGATACAATTATGTCGTGAACGGCTCTCGATCCGGCCAAGAAAGGGACATCTTTTGTGACCACTGCGCTGTACACGTGTTATAAGAAAGAACTAATTATGGAAACAAGAGTCGTTTAATGACCAAGGCACCCAAACCAGTGGTACAGTAAGTGGCAATCGTACATTGAGTTTGCAGTACATATCAGTCTATTTATATTAGACATTAAGGCTACCTGCCTGGAAATGGATTACCCAAACTCGTTTCAGGCTACCCTTTTTACATTTTTTTTTACACTCACAAGGAAAGATGAGGGTATTATTACTTGTGTTATTAGATATCAATAATTATGGGAGCAAAAGTCGTTTAATGACCAAAGCAGTCATCCGGGCTTCAATATGTTATTTACTGTCAGTGTATCGATGAAGCGAAGCGATCCTCATAAATCGTGTTTCTAGATGAGTTTAATATATTATCTGGTTTTCTAGGAACCGGAAGCGGGAATGAAATTACTCTCAGACCCGGGAACCCTGGAAATTTCCCGGGTAATATCAAGCAAATTTGCGAGGGTAACATGATGCATATATTTAATGATAACGAGCATATTTCATTGTAATCACTCATCTCCAAACGGAAAAGTTATTTTCCCAAGATAAGTTGGAAAACTCAAACCCGCTTCAATCTCGTCTTTATTTTCAGAAAAACTCACATTATCACCTCTACCTTATCCAGCATTTACACCCTCCTCTTCACTGACGTCACCGGTCTCCTCTGCTTGCTTTAGCAGAGGAGACTGGTGACGACAGTGAAGAGGGTGTTGATGTTGCAGGAGGCAGTGAACAGTGATACTAGTAATTCTGAAAATGAAGACGTGTTTGAACTTTGAAGCGGGTGAAGATGATTTTGCTGTTGAAAGTGAGGGTTGTGGTTGGGGGTAGTGGTTTTGTGTCCTCCGGAACTGGTTGGGGGCTATAGTGATTTGTTGAAAATGGTTCGTCAAGAATCAGGACTGTAAAAATTTCAGAACCCTTCAGTTTAATACACAAACAGTGCCACGCTTCATTCCTGGTTCCGTGCTGTAGATTTCCAGGGCTTTCGGAACCGGGAACCGGGAATTCCCGGGGTTAAAAGAATTCCCAGGATTAAACCCTAGTTTGTAGTACACACTGGATTATTTAAATTAGAAATTAAGCCTACATGGAAATGGGTTGCCCCAGTTTGTTTCATGGTACCCTTTTCATAAGTTTCTAAGCATTAAAAAGGTACAGTAAGCACATATAGGTTGGGTACCATCGTTAGTGTAAATACTAAGGTGAGTAATTTAGAATACTGTAACTAATACAATATATCGTTTCGGTGTCCCACTGAGGTGTTGTGATGAAATACACTGTTGGAAAAATATCCGAGAGCCCTCTCCAGCAGTGTTTGACATTACAGGACGTCGTATCCAAAGTCCAAAGAGCATAATGTTTTACCGTCATTATAAGGTAGATCAAAGGTTTGGAGAAACCTGTAAATGAACACAAAGGGCTATCGGAGTATACTGAAATTTCATTTGACTAATGTCGACTGTTTAGTGATACAGGCGAACAAAAAAATCAGTCTCCTTTCATTTTAGGTGAATTACCGCAAATAGCAAGTCACTCTAGGTGTTGATATACATGCTATGATGATAGCAAGGCTGTCAAATTCTGTACATATGCTCAATACACAAACAATGTTTCAGCCAATGGACCTCCGGGTTTAACCCGGAGGTTCAGTGGCTGACACATTGCTTGTGCTTTGTGTTGACAACAAGGAGAATCAGTCATGTTTCAGATGCGATTCGATTAGGAAATTTCGCGCCATTTCAACGGGAAATTATGTCAGAATAAGCGCATATTTGGCGACAGGACTTCTAGTTTTAACAGCAGTATAACGCTCAGTTGATGTAATGTGGACTGCGACATGTGAACGGTAGACTGATAAATCAACCGATCTGTAAGCAAAACTCTTTCCAACAGCAAGTAACTTCCGAACTCGACATATTAAGTATCATTATTGTCGGCTATGATGTCCAAACGCAAAGTGTAAAACACCACCAAATCCGGGATTCAAAACCGTATCCGTGCACCCTGCATCCAATTGCATCCCAATGACAATAGAATAAAGCTACAAGACATCTAGTGCCAGAAGAGAATAAATGGTGAAGGCCTTCATGAACTGTATTTAAAAAAAAACAAACTTGATTTTGCCGTGTCGCTAAGTGTGCGAGGTCGTGTCAAAAATGAGGTGATTGGAATAGGTTTACCTTACCAGTATGTTTCCGTACTATCAACCCTCATTTAATTTATATATTGATCATCACCTCACGCCCTTCCCCTACTTTTTCCTGAAAACTCTCATTCTTGTGTACATTCCTTCCTGATATTCCTAGATCTGGTTCAAGTGCTCTCACTCTGATATTTCTTGGGTTATGTTTTGCTATAAGCATGCCTTCATTTATTATTTATTGGTGTTTAAGGTCACATATTTCTGTACAGTGGCTGATCCTGACCACGATAGTTGTACGGGTGGAGGAAGTCGGAGTACCCGGAGAGAACCAATGGCGAGGAACTGTCAGCTCCCCGAGATACTAACTAAACACAAGCAGGGTTAGCAATTGTTGAAGACACGCGCCCCATCGACGTGAAGTACGCCTTAGTACACAAGGTCATCGTGCAACCACGTTGGCAATGGGGGTGATGTGTCTTGCCCAAGGACACAGCGCGGGATACCGCAGGTGGGAATCAAACCGAGGACCTGTCGGCTCGTCTTTCTGAAGATGAAAACTCATTTTGTAGTTTTATGAGAAACAGTGTTGACCGTATAGAGCCCAAGTAGGTAAGAGAAATTTAGTCGCAACATTCTTTAAAATATCTTCCAAAGCGATAACGGAGATTGTGTTACGTCCAGTTCCAGGCCTTTAAATTTTTCCCAACTAACGACGGTAAACGCTGTGCCCAAACTGCGCCCAAATTATGCAGAGTTTGAAACTTTTTCCAAAGTTTTGCAGTGTTTCGACAATATATAGTTTGGCCAGATTTCCCTGATGCTCGAATCAAACAATGCAATCGATTGACTTACCTTGACTTTATCTCCACGTTGTAATCATGATCAGCCATTGTGCATGAGTATGTGACCTTAAACACCAATAAATAAATAAATATGTCAATCGTTTATACCTAATGTTGCCTATTTTAGAGGACTCGCACCCCAAGCATTAGAGATTTGGTCCTATTTTACCAGTGAAATTATGGGCATTTAAGTCTTTAACACTTTACCCAACGTAACGTCCAAAACTGGCATGCGCTATTCACAAAAATCGCCAATTAATTTTCATTATTTTTTTTCATTTTTTGTCTCAAAAACATGAGAGCACTAGGAGAACTTCGATACATTCACACTTCGCGATGTTTCTAGAAAACATCACCTGTCTGATGAATGTCATTCTACGAGTGGTTTAAATCTGATTACCGGCTCTAGTACCTTTTTGTTTTATTTATACCTTGCTCTTAATAAATAATTGACTTTGTCACATAAAATGGAGAAAAATGACACTTTCTATCGCAAACACACGGGTTTGTTTGTTTACATCTGCGCAGGTGGGCAGAACTTTACACTTTTTCGATATACATGTGTACCGCGGTATTTTTTTAACACCGATACTTATCTTATTTGTACTATTTGTTAGGACAGCCCGGTATTCGAAACTGAATACCGGGCTGTCCTAACAAATAGTACAAATAAGATAAGCAAAGCATCGTAACAAATGTAAAGTTAAACGATCGACCGACGGGGAGAGTTAAAAACGGAAAATTCGAGTGAGAGATGTACGAGGATTGACAATCGGAAGTTGGTACAAAAATCGGGGAATGTGTCTCTTGAAAGCTGCAAACTCGGCGCCCGTGAAATACACCTGTCAACTCGAACTCCTTTCTAGAAAACATCACCTGTCTGATGAATGTCATTAAGCTCATTGACGTAACCAGGCCTCAGGGACGGAATCGGCCAAAAATGGTGTCGAGAAACGTACCGAGGGGGTCCCCGGACCAATATCCGGACAAAATTTAGATTTTTCGATGAGAAAGAACCCGGCTTCCTTGCATCTGAGCGATCAATAACAATCCGCATATAGGGTTTTTGCAATGGCATTTTTGTATAATATTTGTCGCTCAGTTGGCAAAAACAGTTGCACCAAAAGGGGCCCAGGACTCTTCAGGCCGACCATAGATCGGCCCAATGGGAGAACATTTTGATTTTTAGAACCGAAAGAACGTTGTTTTCTTGCATTTGATCTATCAGTGACAGACTAGATTGTTGGTACGGTATATCGAAATGCCCTCTATGTGAACTTCTACTGGCAGTTCACATAGAGGGCATTTCGATGAACCGACAGTCTATGCAATCAGATCCATTTCGCCTTTAGGTCATTTTCACGAAATTTCATGCACCAACAGGTGCCGGACCATACGGCCAGTCCGCATCTGTCAGGCTATATGAAGTAGGCGTGGGGTCAAAATAGTTACTCTCACTTCACTTTACCTTGTGCTCTATTAAGACTGTGTATCCCCTTGATGAAGGCCCATGGCCTTCGAGGGAAAAATTCATGAACTTGCCTTGCCAACTGACGTATTCTTAGTACTATTTAACCCTTTACCTAAGATGAAAATCAGACCACACTTGCAAACAAAATTCTTGAATAACTAATTTTTTTCAGTTTTTTTGTCTCAAAAACATAGGTTATGGCCCATCATTGGAACGAGCTCGAAGAGCTCCTTCCAAATAGGGTCATAACCTATGTTTGTGAGACAAAAAATGAAAAAATAATGAAAATTAATTTGCGATTTTTGTGGATAGCGCTTGCCAGTTTTGGCCGTTACGTTGGGTAAAGTGTTAAAGACTTAAGTGTCCATAATTCAAAAGCCCAACTATAACAAATTACCCACGAAATGTCAGGTCGAGACCCCCGCCGGAACCCCGGGAAGTGAAGCAGTGCTTGTTCACTGTGGTAAACAAGCTCTGTTGCACTGGTAAAATAGGACCAAGTCTCTAATGCTTGGGGTGCGAGTCCTGTAAAATAGGCAACATTAGGTATAAACGATTGACTTTTCATGACTTATTTGGGCTTTATCTCCATGTTGTAGTCATGATTAGCCATTGTGCATGAGTGTGTGACCTTAAACACCAAAATAAATAAATAAATATGTCAGGTCAAGAGTACCTAAGCAGTTTTCAGGGACGTCCGGTGCCTCCGTCCAGGGACGTAGCTAGAGTGTCTTTAATATGGGGGGGGGGGATCAGTTTTATTTCTGATTGGAGTTGGGATCCCAGTTTTAATAAAGAGCAAAAACGAAAAAAAAAACAAAATGTGAAAATGCAGATGATAACATGAAGCTGAAACAAACCATACAAAACTCTTCTGAAGGTGAGAAATCATGAAAATGTCTAAAGGGTGGCTGGGTAGTGTGAATCGGGAAACAGAACGAGAGGAGATAGAAAGCGAGGATTCCTTGAAAGTTCAAGCCCGTAAAACACTCTGCACAAGAGAACATACTTCTGGCACATGCCTTTACCTTCCTTCCCAAACCAACCATTGAATCAAAGGTGACGTCACGTATCTAGCAAAACATCAGAAACACGCATTGCCCTAACAATAGATAACGTGCATGCCCCACGTATCATCATGGTTATAATGCCAGAACATGGCCACGCTCGCGTGATTCCATGACAGCAATGTCACATCTTGCGCCGAATACCACTTCCCACTTCAGCAAATCGTAAATTGTATGTACATGATATACTACTGATGTCGCAAGTTAAAAGTCCGTTGTGAGGCAAAAACAAGAAGCTTCTCAGCGTAGACAGCTGACACTTGTCAGGCGGAACAAAACAGTGGTTTTGGTCCTCAGGCAGTCCCTCACTGAAATCAAATCCCCCTTCGAACATTTATGGAGGCTTACAGTGCCTTGTAAAGTTATTTTGAAATGGAAGGGATTTTTACCTTTTTTGATTAATGTCTGTTTATTTGCATACAATTTTAAGAAAGCATGATTAAAATACAGTGCCTATATTATATTTGTTTTGTAAACATCCAGGTTTGCCCTGTTTTGTGAAAAATAGCTAAAATTGATGTAGACAATAATTATTTGTGGACAAAGGTGCAAAAATATAACAGAACACAAATGTATATCATAAACTTTCAGTAAATGTTTGAGTGTTGTAAGTCCATATTTGTATTGAGGGCAGGTACTGCAACTTAACACGTACACTGCCGAAAACGACTATTATCACATATTTTATGATGATTATCTGTACGTTCTGGTATACGCAAATCAAACCTATCATCTGGTTAATTGTTGGAAAGGGCTCAGAGAGCCCTTTCCAACTAGAACTATCACTGAAGGTGATTAATACCCCCGCTTTGGGTTTTTAGAGGAATGCACTTCTGATCATGTAGGCGAAGGCCATAAGGAAATGTATACATAAAGATCATTTTTTGTTGTTGAAATTTGTATTTGCATGTGGCCTTCCACAGAACAGCACTGAATACTTAAAGAGCCCACACATATATGGTTTACATTTGGAAAAACACATTTACAATGTGCAACATGTATTCAAAATCGGTTCATTAATGTAGGAGGAGTTGCACACACAAGAATCCCATTTGAAAACCCATAATAAATCCAAGTTAAAGGGAGATAACCTGGTTAAAATTGTCGCAGATCAAAAATTTGGGAATATGCGTATGTTCACTTAGTTGTGATAATGTTTGAAAGGTTTCGTCAAAATTGATTGATAAATGTAGGAGGAGTTGCACGCACAAGAATTTCATGCAGAAACCCATAATAAATCTAAGTTAAAGGGAGATAACCTAGTTAAAATAGCCACAGCTAAAAAATTTTGGAATATGCGCATGTTCACTTAGTAGTGATGATGTCTGTAAACTTTCGTCCAAATTGATTGATAAATGTAGGAGGAGTTGTGCACACAAGAATTTCATGCAGAAACCCATATTAAATCAAAGTTCAAGAGAGATAACCTGGTTAAAATTGTCGCAGATCAAAAAGTTTGGAATATGCACATGTTCACTTAGTAGAGATGATGTTTGAAAGGTTTCATCAAAATCGGTTCATTAATGTAGGAGGAGTTGCGCACACAAGAATTTGTTCGAACGGAAAGACATAATAAATCTAAGTCAAAGGGAGATAACCTGGTTAAAATTGTCGCCAACCAAAAATCTTGGAATATGCGCATGTTCACTTAGTAGTGATGATGTCTGAAAAGTTTTGTCCAAATTGATTGATAAATGTAGGAGGAGTTGCACGCACAAGAATTTCATGTAGAAACCCATAATAAATCTAAGTTAAAGGGAGATAACCTAGTCAAAATTGCCACAGCTCAAAAATTTTGGAATATGCGCATGTTCACTTAGTAGTGATGATGTCTGTAAACTTTCGTCCAAATTGATTGATAAATGTAGGAGGAGTTGCGCACACAAGAATTTCATGCAGAAACCCATATTAAATCAAAGTTCAAGAGAGATAACCTGGTTAAAATTGTCGCAGATCAAAAAGTTTGGAATATGCACATGTTCACTTAGTAGAGATGATGTTTGAAAGGTTTCATCAAAATCGGTTCATTAATGTAGGAGGAGTTGAGCACACAAGAATTTGTTCGAACGGAAAGACATAATAAATCTAAGTCAAAAGGAGATAACCTGGTTAAAATTGTCGCAGATCAAAAATCTTGGAATATGCGCATGTTCACTTAGTAGTGATGATGTCTGAAAAGTTTTGTCCAAATTGATTGATAAATGTAGGAGGAGTTGCGCACACAAGAATTTCATGTCCGGAAAGACGTACGGACGGACGTACGGACGGACGGACGGACGGACGGACGGACGTACGGACGGACGGACGTACAGGGCGATTCCTATATAGCCCCCACTTCTTCGAAGCGGGGGTATAACAATTAATCAGACGATAGAACTTTATGTGTGTCATAAAGTTTATTAAATTTCCACACATGCAACTTTACATAGAGGTCATCCATATATGGATAAAGTGGGCGTGGCAGTAAAAAGGTTAAAAGCTTCATATTCTGTGGACATGTATCCTATTATCTGTAAGTGAAATTATCTAGCCTGTGTGGATTTAGGCAGGAACATTGAAAAAAGATTTTCAGGCCAAAAATGCTTTGCACTCTACCTGTTATCACAACAAACAAAGATAAAAAAATAATAAAAATAAAAGCCTGCATCCTTCATTGATTTGAAAAATAAATTGCTCGAGAATCAAATGTATTTTTTAATTTGGTCAAATGTTTCGAAGGTTAGCCCATTTTTCTTTACAGACTGACTGAGATTATCTCTTCATGTCATTACTCGATTGTATTTTAGTGTCCAAACACTAAATTTGAAAATGTGACTTTTTCTTCGCCTATGGAGATGGAGCTACTTTTTTATCTGCGGACAAAACGTGCCGGTAATGAGAAACACGGAGAGAACAACGGTAGGGTTCATACCATATTGTTTACGAACTATGCGGGCAATTAAAATATCACTCAATGTTTTTGTTTTGCCATGAAAATATCAGCAGACATTATTCAACAAAAAAAATAAAAAAATCAATACTTAATTATTTCCAGTGCGCGAAAGTGAAACACTACTCCAAATGATGAATATCTCTCGTCACGATCCGGAAACCGTTGAAAATAAAAAGGAAAACAAAACATAAGACTAGAAAGCCTGGTAAATATATTTCCGACCAATTTGTTGCGTTTCAACTTGAGTCGGAGGTCAATGAAATATCAAATCTGCCATAATAATCACTGGGGGCGCGGTGGCTCAGTTGGTAGAGGTGCAGGCTGCAAGCCGAGGGGTCCTCGGTTCGAATCCCATCTGCGGCAACCGCGTTATATCCTTGGGCAAGACACTTCACCCTCATTGCCCACGTGGGGGCATGGTGGCGTTGTGTACTAAGGCATACTGCACGTCGATGGTGCACCTGTCTTCAACAAATGCTAACCCTGCTTGTGTGGAGTTGGTATGTTGGGGAGCTGACAATTGCTCGCTGTTGCTCGGTGGTTCTCTCCGGGTACTGCGGCTTCCTCCACCCGTAAAACTCACGGTCATGGTTAGCCATTGTGCAGAAATATGTGACCTTAAACACCAATAAATAAATAATAATAACAATCACCGATGTCTATCACGTGTTTCATATTTTTCGGAAGGGTTCTTCTCTTGAAGAACCTTATTCAGCATGCGTGCGCGTGTATGTACTGAGACATTTTTGGTGGCACAGCTTGAGTATATCCAGAATGTTTTTATTCAATTCCTGTTTATTCCTATATTTTCTATTGCACTGAAGAATGTGAAATATCATTCAGTTCTCTATCACGGAGCCTGAGGAAGCATTCTTGTCCGTGTATGAAAGTATGGTAAAGATACTGAGGGCATTTTGAATGAGATGGTTAAACAAAGTCAATTTTGCTGATTAACCGCATCTGATTTAATTCACCAGAAGTTGTGTTATTTTGTTTATTAAACAATCTGTGAATGTAAGGTTGAGTTCTATGAGGGGTGATGTTCACCCAAGAGGTTTTCTTCTACGGTGACAGTGCCTTCACCACCCTAAAAATGTTAACATTAATAGTACTTTATTATCACATACAGGGGGGGGGGGGGGGGGGGGGGGGGGGTAACGTTTTTTAGGTCTATGTATTTTGACAGCGATCTTTGCGAAAACTGATTGAGCAAAAAATAATCGATGTAAATGCGCGAAAATAGAAGGTGGAGAGTCGCCAGAAAACAGCATTCGTAGAATTGTCCCAATAAATCCATCACTGATGAATCGCGTAACACAATTAGGATACCTTTCGACTACAGCCAAATAAAGACAATTGTTAACCATTTCAAGATTGCATGCATAATGTTTTGCCCATGCAGAAGCTGACAGTCCGTGCGTTGACAGCATAATAAACATCTAACTGCTGGCAGTCCGTGCGTGGATAACATAATAAACATCTAACTGCTGGCAGTCAGTGCGTCGATAGCATAATAAACATCTAACTGCTGGCAGTCCGTGAGTCGATAGGATAATAAATATCTAACTGCTGGTAGTCCGTGCGTGGATAGCATACTAAGCATCTAACTGCTGGAGGTCCGTGCGTCGATAGCATAATAAACATCTAACTGCTGGCAGTCCGTGCGTGGATAACATAATAAACATCTAACTGCTGGCAGTCCGTGTGTCGATAGCATAATAAACATCTAACTGCTGGCAGTCCGTGCGTCGATAGCATAAAAAAAACATCTAACTGGACCGAAACATACGTCATAATTAGACGTTATTACTCGGTTAATTTCATATCGGGCGAGATATTGTTACGAGCATGGTGTAAATGAAACAATTGGGTACTAGGGTCGGTAATCAGATTTAAATCACTCGTAGGATAAAGGTTTTAACCACGTGACTCTGCCTTTATCCTACTCGTAGTTTAAATCTGATTACCGGTCCCAGTACCTATTTATTCTATATATAATTTGATCGTCGATGCTTGTGAATTTTGGTGGTAATTTTGGGTCGTTACGTTGGGAAAAGGGGTCACATTACACGATACGTGATAAAAAGAATCTCCAGTTCGTCACGATTGGATATGAAAAATTCTGAATCGTGTTCAGTCTCGGTAAACCTCAACTCCGGCCGATTTTAGTGAACTCGCTTCAGAAATTCATATCAAATCCTAACTGGTTTTATCATGACTCACGTTTGTAACATCAGCCGTGATTGTTTAATTTGACACCTTCTAAAAGTCATAGTACTGGAGTTTTGGGGCAAAACACGGGTACTATCGGAACGTTCTTCCCAGGAGACAAGGGAACAAAGAAAATGTAAGCTCCACTTCCATTGATCAGCGTCGATTACGAACGCACTGATTGCAATTGCTCAACACAAAACGCTGGTTCCGTGTCCGTTTAACTTTTTTCGTCAGCGATAGACACAAACTTACCAACAAATATATCGTCTTCAGTGGTGTGTTTTAAATTTTAACTGCAAATAACGATTTTATTTGTGTTTGACATTATTTTTTAGCTTTTCAATACGATAACCATGGACAATGGATATTATTGGTAAAAGAGAATTTTTTTTGTTTGCCAAAAGTTGACACGGAGCGAACTGGTATGGATTCAGTATCGAGTTACTGTTAATTACAGCTTGACAACTCCTTTCCATGCTCCCAGTCATGTTCCTGGTGGTCCTATGTGGGATGTTGTTCCATTCATGGACCAGCATGGCACCAAGCTCCTGGACACCTCTTGGCTGGACTGGACGGGCTGAAATTGCAAGCTGCAACTCATTCCAGACATGTTCGATTGGATTGAGGTCAGGGGATCTTGCTGGCCAATCCATACGCTCAATCCCCTCCCCCTGTCGGTACTCCCCGACAGCATGGGCAACACGAGGACTGTCATTATCGTCCATCAGAATGAACCTATAAACCACTGCACCTGCATACAATCTGACTTGGACATCCAGGTTCTCAACAATATACCGGCTGTGTAGTCAATGTACCACGTTCAAGGACACAGAGCTCTGTACGTCCATCCCTGCTGATGCCGCCCAGACCATGATTGACCCACCACCATAGAGGTCATGTTCAGCAAATTTGGCTGCATGGAATCGCTCTCCTGGTCTTCTCCATAAACTAGAACGCCTATCTGTGTGGTCTAAGCATTACCTTGACTCATCTGTAAAAATGACAGGTCGCCAATCTTCTCTGGTTCATTCAATGTGGTCCATGGCCCATTCACATCGTACCTGGCGGTGGTTCTGGGACAGCGGAATGCGAATACATGTTCTTCCCGATCGGAGACCCCCTTCGTGCAACCTTGCTCGGATAGTCTGCGGCGAAACATTTACCCCGGATGCATTCTGAAGGTCACTGCGAAGCTGGGTTGCTATGGCAAAGCGGTTCCTACGGGCCTGAATGACCAAAAACCCGTCTTCAGCTGCAGATGTTGCCCTGTCTCTGCCACCACCATGCCGTCTTACTGGTGTGCCATACTGCTGAAATCTTGCCCAGGCGATCACCAAGGGCTTCACCAACCAGATGATGGGTAGCCCCTTGCTCCATCATCCCCACAGCCCGCCACATTTCTGCTTCAGACAAATGTCTTCTTACATTTGCGTTTGCCATATTCAATCATTAGATCACACGGGTTTGTGTTGAAATGAATATTGAATACCCTACACATGCCATGTACATGTAGACAGAACACGAAAACATCATGGAAATCAAGGGGTGCATGCTTTTCATGACTGTCACGAAAAGTCTGCCGGTCAAGAGAGCTAATGTAAACACTGGGGATCATCTCAATACATTCCTCAATCATATCCACCAAAAATGTCGCAAATATGTCACAAGCAAATTTCACAATGATGTGTCAAATATTTGGTGCTTAGCAAACTTTGAGTTGTATATTTTGTATTGCAATCGAGTTGATAATTCACCACTCTGTCATTGTTGTCAATAAATAGCGCAGGTAGATTCTTGTAATGATTCCAAATACCTGTTGGCGATAAAAATAAAAATGGTATTTCCAGCTTACTTCTTTCTTTACTTTCCCCGTTCCGATGTTTAGGTACTGTTCAAAATTAATTATCTACAACATGAACAGAAAAGATAATGCACATTGCTCCTTAAAAATATGTTGAAATTGGTTCCGTGGTATCATCGTCACGTCAATTTGTTCTCACTCCTGGACACGAATGTTACACTGAAAGTTTCAGCCACACCTCGAGCGCACCTACCAGGGCACACACTAATCTGATAGTGCTCGAGGACGCGGGAATGTGCAGAAAATATTCTACTCCGGGGCATTGTAAAGTCGTCTTTAAAGTGTATACAAGTGGCATGGTAAACAGATCGACCGATGCACAGAACACTCATGCAAAACGTGTTGCTAGTCAGTTTGACAGTTTCAAAACACTAGCTCTCGCCAACTAATTGGCCTCTGTGGTGGTAAAAGGTGTACATACAGTAGAGTCGCGGGCAGTGCTATCCGGCCGCGAGCAGTGCGCATTCTTTTAGCAGGTTATACAAATCATCATCAGCAAAAGTTTAATTAATGAAGCACCGGGTTGTACCCGGTGCTTCATTTATTAAATTGTGGATGCTTATTTCTGTAATTAGTGTGAGGAATATAATATTATTGCGTCCGTGTAAATATTGCCCATCCGTGCAAAGTAACCAGTCCAGGACGGCTGTACTGCAGACCAACTTCATAATTAACATTTTCTTGTGATACAATTCGGATCCATGTCTTTCATTTCATAAGACATTCGACAAAATATACTTTCGAAAATTTTCGGAAAACTCCGGAGAAGTGGGGTGGTTCAAACTTCTTCTGTGTAGTATATTTCATGTTTCCTAGAAAATAGACGAATTTCGTTTATTTGCATCACTCACACAACGTCACGATGTGTGAATGCGTTCGCCGAGTGCCAGCTCGAAAGGACAGGACGAGATGCACAACCTCGACTTCTTTCGGACGTATTGTTGAACGTATTCACACATCATTGCATTCCGTGTTGACTATATACCTCTGTGACATGGAATCCATAATTTAAAAAATTCAATCATCGCACACAGAAGATTTCCGACTTTAAAACTCTTTATTTTTCTAATTGACATTCGAGCTACCGGTTGTCAAAATAGTCCGTCAAAGGAAATTCGTATGGAACATATGCTCCATACGGATTTGTAAATATGGAACAGGGGGCAATACTATAAAACTTTTACAATTGTATTTTCTAGAATTGTATTCTCTACCTATTAATACATCTGACCAAAATGAATCATTAGCATTTTAAAAGATATGGCAATTTGCCAACTGGCAAATTGCCACATCTTTGAAAATGCTAATGCTAATGGTTCATTTCAACCATTTTAAACTCATAACTAGAAATACAATTCTCAAGAATACAATTGTAATAGTTTTATAGTATTGGCCCCTGGTGGAAATGTAATAGTCGTGTAATAAAATAATTTACATGCCTGATAAATCTATCTCTTTTTCGAGCTTTGTCGGAAAACAATCGTGTTTAACTGATATCTATATATCTTAAGTTTACTCAAAGAGGTGCGAAATTGACATGAAATAGACTCATAAATTGTCTAAAAAATCCGCCAAAATGGTTTGTTGGGTCCATGTAATTCGTTGAATTAAAATCAACGTCGAGTCAATGATCCCTGCTGCAAATTCTAGGCACATAATCTTAACGACTTTCGGTAATGTCATTTTCCGGTTTATTCCTTGGAAACCATCAATGGAAGATTTCGTCATGAGATTTGAAAGGAGTTTAACCCCTTCCAAAATGCTGGCGGATATTCCTGCCGCGGACACAATGTTTCTTCTCACTGAAATGAGTATAATGTTGGCGCATTTAATCAAACTCTCCTCAGCTAATTTGAAGGGATTCTTAAACGTCTTTTTGAGTTAAATTTGGATGAATGCTTCATAAAGTTTAGTCATGGCTGCTGTAAAGCAGCCATGACTACATATGATGAAAACATATTTTAAAAATACTACGCATGTTAAGAGTTAAGCCAGGCAAAAAAAAAATGTTGGGATATGAAATAATAAGTGTTTTGTGACTTAAAATCTCGCGCAAAATGAAAATGTTACAGAATCACAGGCAACGATGTTAACTGGAAGCAACAAGACTTAACAAGCATACAACCATCTTATCACCGCCAATGACCCACCATGTAGTGGATACCAAAGATGTATTCGTGGTGTGATTGCCTGGATGTATGTTGCTACGCTGGTCTCTATTAGAAATTGTGCAGAAATATGTGACATTAAACACCAATAAATAAATAAATATGTGGTTACTGGAGTGAGGCATAGGCTGATCGTACATCACAAACGAAAACAAAAACCATTGATATTTGCTATAAACCTTTATTCTACAAATGAACAGAACCTCCATATCGCCCATAGTTCCCTGACACAAGCGAACGAAAGCTATAGTTTCCAGATATATAAACAAGTCTTAACCCTTTACACAACGTAACGGCTAAAACTGGCCAGCGCTATTCTCAAAAATCGCCAATTAATTTTCATTATTTTTTTCATTTTTTGTCTCAAAAGCATAGGTTGTGGCCTCTCGTTGGAACGAGCTCGTCGAGCTCGTTCCAATGAGGGGTCATAACCTATGTTTTTGAGTCAAAAATGAAACAAATTAGTTATATAAGAATCTTTTTGGCTAGTGTCGTCTGCTTTTCGTGTTAGGTAAAGGGTTAATATGATCACTCAAATAATGAATTTGGAACATGAGGTACAAGAAGAGAAAAAAAATACTTCTTAATACGCCCACACAAATAATGAATTTGGAACATTAAGCATAGGGAGAGAAAAAAGACACATCTTTTCACTCAAATAATGAATTTGGAACATTACGTACAGGAAGAGAAACAAAAACACGTCTTAATACGCTCACACAAACAATGAATTTTGAACATTAAGTACAAGGAAAGAAAAAAAAAAACACGTCTGTATACGACCCCTTACATGATGAATTTCGAACATTCAATACAGGAAGAGGAAAAAACAAACACGCTTTAATACGTTCACTGAAATGATGAATTTGAAACATTAAGTACAGGGGATAAAAAACACGTCTTAATACGTTCACTCCAAAAAAGTGAATTTGAAACATTAAGTACAGGGGAGAAAAAAACACGTCTTAAAACGTTCACTCAAAAGGTGAATTTTGAACATTAAGGGAAACAAAACATGTCATAATACGTTCACGTTCACTCAAATAATGAATTTGGAACATTAACCCTTTACCCAACGTAAAGGCCAAAACCGGCCAGCGCTATTCTCAAAAAATGCCAATTAATTTTCATGATTTCCAATGAGGGGTCATAACCTATGTTTTGGAGACAAAAAATGAAAAAAAATAGTTATTCAAGAATTATTTTGCAAGTGTCGTCTGCTTTTCAGGTTAGGTAATGGGTTATGTACAGGGAAAGTAACAAAAAGCACGCGAATGATGAATTCGTTGCAATAAGTACAAGGGGGGGGGGGGGGGGCGTCTTAATACACGTGTTAGCACGTTCACTCAAGTTATGAATTTGAGACATTAAGTACAAGGAAACCCAAACAAAAATACATGTCTAAATGCTTTCACTCAAGGAATTAGAAATATTAAGTATAGGTAAAATAAAGCCATAAGTTCACTCAGATAATAAATTTGAAACTTTTGTCTCTGTCACAAGTGAGATAATTTCCGGTATCCACTCAAAAACACTAGATATTTTTTTTATTATACGCTTTTTATACGAATATGATAATTCCACTCGTTTCAACCTTGAATTGATGCATGAAAGTGTAAACAGCGCATTGAATCATTGATACACGGGAGTGATTTGATTGATACTCGGAACAGATAGCGTCTAGCAATCCGATTCAGCTGGCGGCTTTCTTGTCCAAACATGGCCTGAAAGTCCGTAATTTTCGTTTTTGGTTTGGTACGTCATTTGAAATGACGTACCAAAACAAAATCTTACATTACGGACTTTCAGGCCATGTTTGGACTAGTGGGTTGCATGCATCAATTCAAGGTGAACACGTATTGAATTATTGCTGGAAATGATCGGTATCCACTCAAAAACACTAGATTTACTTTCCATTATACGTTTTTAGAACAAATTGATCATTTCCAGTGATAATTTGATTCGTATTCACCTTGAAATGATGCTTTGAAAGTCGCCATTTTGATTGATACCGTGAAAGTGAAAATTTCTATATCTTCACAGTGGGGGATACGATTTCTATCTTTCCGCAATTTATCCGATAATCTATCGTTTAGCGTATAATAAATCTTGATACGTTTCCTCTAATAATGGGTTTGAAACATCAACTACAAGGAGATAAAAAACACGCGTTAATAAGTCCACTCAAATAACGTATTTGAAGCTTTTGATACAGGGACAAATAAAAGGTATCTTAATGCTTCACTCAAGTGATGAATTCGAAATATTAAGTGCAGGGAGAAGAAAAACAACATGTTTTAAAACGTTCATTTAAATGGTGTTCCCTCCGTCTTACTCTCACACTCTCTCTCTCTCGCATCCCCCCCCCCCTCTCTCTCTCTCTCCTATAAATATTTATAACATATTATAAGTTATTGAGGTTGGACATACACTCCGAACCGCAAACCTTAGACCGTGTTTCCGTCAATTCATCACAATAACATATATGTTCCCGTAAGATCCTACCCATATTTCAAAACCCACATCGTGATATGAACAATGACGAATAAATAAGCCTCACGTGTACCCACAACGTCACTGGACAACTAATCAATAAATCAGAAAAGAGTCGAGGTCACTCCACCTTAGTTCAGATCGTAAACTGAGTGGTAATTTAAACAACACTTCATTCGGAACGTCGTCAACTGGACCTGTGAAAAATCTGGTTAAAAATGAAACGGTTTGCAAGCCACTTGTTGATGGAATAAATGCGAAAGGGACAACCTCAGTTTTTTGGCGTGCTGACGTCGGACGGTAAAAATATATTATTTCCCCGTGAGAGCCCAGGAAGTGAAGCAATACTTGCGTACTGTGGCAAACAAGCTCTGTTTTACTGATAAAATAGGACCCAGTCACCAATGCTTGGGGTGGAAGGCCTCTAAAATGGGCAACATGGGTATAAACGATTGATTCAACTTGGTTTAACCTCCATATTGTGGTCATGATTAGCCATTGTGCAGAAATATGTGACTTTAACCCTTTACCCAACGCAGGCGATATCAAAATTTATTATTTTAAATATAAATTTTTTTCAGATTTTTCAAAAAAATTCAAAAAACATATCATTTGACCCCTCGTTGGAACGAGCTCGACGAGGTCGTTCCAACGAGGGGTCACATGATATGGTTTTGTTGAATTTTTTTTAAAAATATATTTTTTCAACTGCTGAATTTGCGTATTACGTGAGAGGATGCGGTCGATTCGTCGGGTAAAGGGTTTAACACCAATAAATAAATGACATATGCTATTGGAGACGAAAACATAGAAAAAATCGGGCTTTTGTCGAATCAAAGGGCGAGGACTGTTGGCTTACTGGAACATAGCTACTTATGCTTGTTTCTGTGGTAAACATGTTTTTCTTTTGCTGACAAAATAGTACCAACGTCTGTCGTTGATTTTTTTTATCCTTGTATTGTGGTCATGATGTAGGCACACAAATGCTGAAAGTGGTATTAGACAACAATCAGTGTATAAATAGTACATGCCTTGTCTATTGACACAAAACGTCGTCTTGTGTGGTCAAATATGTCATAAATTTCTCTTTGCTTTTGTTTAACACAACGGAAATTAGTAAAGAAACGGAAGTGTCTGTGGTGTAAAATGGCATTGTGGAAGCGTTCCTGGGTGACTTTGGTGAGGTGTCACCGGGGAAATATCCAAAGAAACATATCCTACCTAGGGTCCTGCGAATCTCTAATGTCAAATCATATCCCGAATTGATTCAGTCAGAGGATTCCTATCGAATCGAATCACGAATCGAAATTCAACGCTCTTTCAACTCAGGGTCTGGAAGAGGAAATTTGGTCCCAGGGTCAATTCTGTGAAAGGCCCCCTTTCGAAAGTGTCGGGATCGGGATGCTGATGCAGATTCCGAAGTCCTTGAAGTGAAGAATTCTTGAAGTGATAACACCGAATCTGATGCATTTGTGTTAAAACACTTTACCCAACATTATGGCCAAAACCGATAAGTGCTATTCACAAAAATTACGATTCGATTTTCATTATTGTTTTCATTTGTTTGCCTCCAAACATAGCATCGTTCCAAAAAAGGGGTCATAACCTATGTGTTTTGACGTAAAAATGACAAATGTTGGTAAGTGTAAAAAAATAACAAAACGTGAAGTTTTTTTGGATCAATACGTTTCAAACCCTCTGGCCATTTGGTATGAACATATCGAGGGTGAATGCGAAAGGAGGTTCATCATTCCTGTCACTTTGACATACAACATAATAAATATGGAAATAGCAGAAATTTTAAAAGATGGATTCAATTTAACCAACTCTGAACTGAATGATGAACCTTCGAATCTTCGACTTGTGATCGCCTATAAGAAAAGCATAGGCTTGAGGAACATCCTTGTAATGACTAATTTAGAGTTCATCAATGAATAACATCAATTATTGCCAGTCAGTTTAACCAGCGGCCAAGCTCATTACTTAGTTTAAGTCAATTTAATGTATTTTATCATGTTTGAAACCATCACGATGAAGT
Organism: Pictodentalium vernedei; assembly: GCA_031216915.1. Taxonomy (NCBI): domain Eukaryota; kingdom Metazoa; phylum Mollusca; class Scaphopoda; order Dentaliida; family Dentaliidae; genus Pictodentalium; species Pictodentalium vernedei. Next base: position 85,473,372 of record CM062292.1, on the reverse strand, counting down.
AAATGAAAACAATATTTCTGCGGCAAAAAAAGAACAAAGGCGTTTCAATGGGAAATGTCTGTGCCAGTGCGCGTGTTTAACCTTAAACAAACACACACATACATACTCACAAAAACAAATCGTGATTTAAATATTATTATAGCAATTTTTCAATTTTTGTCTCAAAAATATAGCTTATGGCCTTTCATTGGAATGATCTTGTGTAGCACATTCCGCTGAGTTGTCATAAATATACTTTGAGCACTGATCAAAATACAACTGAAACCTAGGCGACAAACGTCGCCACTCAGTGTGCCTATCTCCTAAGATGACGCCGACGTCAAGTCAGTCTATGCAATAGCTCCTCCCAATCTATGATGTTTGATGACTTGAAACTTGCCTCTGTAGCCACAGCGTAACAGCTTTCACTTCATTAAACACCGCGATGTTTAGCTAGCACGAAAACTAGTTACACAGTGTCACTTTCCAATCTCGACACTTCTTTTTTTTTGTCAATAGCAACCAAAATATGTTGTAAATATTCAATTTGTGTTGCCTTGAAAATAGTAGTAGTAGTAGTAGTAGTAGTAGTAGTAGAATATTTTATTTAAGTGTCACGTTTCGATACACATGGAATATATTACAAATAGAATGTTAGCAGAATATTTCTATGAAACCCAGCCTCTGAAGGCTTATGAGACACATTTTGATCATTGATTGGTCGTTATACATTAAGCATCACCCCGTCCCCGCCCACCCCTTGAAAATAATTGTATATACACCCATGCAGACATTTCCACGTGTTTCGTGACTTCACTTCAGAGCGTGAACATCACCTAGATAGCCATGGAACTACCCGATAGACTAGTGAAAGCCATTTCAGCTCTGGGCGTCTCATGCCCTGTCTTCTGGACTATCCAGGAAATAGGCTTGAGCGTCCACCTGAAAGTGGAGTTTGAAATTGAGAAGCCAACAACAACACCAACCTCTTCGGGGAGAGGTAGTACCTTTGGAGAGAGGATCCCCTCTTCCACTGGTCCTCACCCCAAGGGGCACGGAAGCCCTGAAAAAAGACAGCACAAGAAGAAGAAGAGCCCATCGACCAAGCGCAGGGACGCCCGGCGCTTGGAGGCCTTCCGGGATAGGAAGAAAGAGTTGAGTGAGGGGGTGGAGGCTCTGGAGGCAGCCGCCAGTTCCCCTCCTAGTCCCACTGGTACACCCAATCAACTGTCGGCTCCTGAGCCGGTACAGTTGGATGAGGAACATCCAGTGGAGACTGCGGAGGAACTGGAAGTTGCTTTTTCACCGCCTCCCACCCCTCACTCCCCCCTTCCTTCACTACCGGAAAGCCCGGGAGCGGAACAACCACTAAACCCTTATGAGGAATTAATGAGAGAATTAGAGCTGGCAAGAACAGAACGGTTAAAATGCAGAGAGTACCGGGAAAAACTTAACGCGAGGACCTCTACACCACCACCACCACCACCAGCTTCACCATCACCATCACCAAGCCAACCTCCACCCAAAAAGAAGAGCCGCAAGAAGGGTAGAAAGGGCTGAACCTCTTCCCTCCTTCCTTTTTCTCCTTTGACACACCTAGACATACAAAATCATTTACAGTCACTGAGGGTCGAAAGGGGCTTGTCCCCCATATCGTCCCTGCGCGCCTTCGGCGCGTCAAACCATTTCGTTCGTTCCACGTGTTTCTGCATATACCCACGTCCATAAACAGTACGTGGAGAGTGTATTATCGCTAAATCACCCACAGAGTGGAGATTCCACCCAAGCAATAATTGCAAATTTGTTGCAAAGCATAACAAGCACAAGCAAAGTTTCAACCAATGGACCTCCGGGTAAAACCCGGAGGTCCATTGGCTGAAACATTGCTTGTGTTTTTTGCCGATATGTACAACATTTGAAAGTTATAGCTTGGGTGATAACTCCACTCCGCGGGTGATTAATTTACAATCCACTCTCCACGTACATTTACAACCAAATATTTTAATCAATTTTTCAAGTCCGAAAAACTGAAAAGTATTTACAAATATACAAAGAGCGAAAAATGTACATAAAGCCTTTGGGAGGTCAGAAAAGCAACATGTTCATACCGAAGTCAAATCCTCCCATTTTGGGGGTTCAAGATTTCCTTCGACATACAAATGTTCCTTCGTCGGCCTTTCAAAAATTTAAATTAAAATCGATCGCCAAGCCTGGTATTTATGTTTAAAAGTTCAATTAGGTAATCGGCATATTTTAAATTTGCGTTGTTTACGTTATACGCCTCACTTGTAATCACGATAGGATCTGGTCAGATACCTCCTTGCACATCATCAACATATTAATTTTTTCACAGACAAAAATTATATATTTTCAAAAAACAGCCAGCGTTTCCGAAGTGTGTTTTTTGAGCATTATTTATTTATAGCAACTTTCGCCCCCACCCGTCCCACCCACCTACAGTTAAAACTAGAAACCCTGTCATGAACTGTCCGCTTATCTGGGCTTAATTGCGCGCATGAATTGCGCGCAATTGCCATATCGAATGGCACCCAAAGCGCGACAAGTTCTCCTAGATATTCATAGCAAACACAGGCAAAGTTTCTGTTAATGGACCTCCGGGTTACCCGGAGGTCCATTGGCTGAAACATTGTTTGTGCACAGGCCATATGTACAAACTTTGATAGCCTTAATATGATCATAACGCGTAGATTAACGCGCAGATTGACGTGCTACTTGTGCGCATTTCATGACAGGACTTCTAGTTTTAATTGTAACATGGAGGCGGTTGAGAAACTTTTCGATATGTGACCAATAAGCATCCCAGCAATCCATTTAGTTGCATAGAGATCAGTTATTTTGAGACCGGAAAAAAAGAGGTAAATTCTTGAAAAATCAAGAATTTGGTTTTTACATGTCTTTTGTTCGTGTGAGGAAACAATTAAACATCATCGTTCATCACTTTAAACAATAATGAACACTGAAAGATCATCATTTCATTCATACCATAGTTACGCAATACAAGCTAGCTAGTATCAACATGACGCTATGGGCAGACTGGTAGGATCTGTTATCTGAAAATAGAAGAAAATAAAGCATATCAAGGTGAATTATTAAAACACATGTGTATTTCTTTTTAAAAATAAGTTACATAGAGTACGTGGAGAGTGGACTGTAACCAAATCACCCGCAGAGTGGAGTTATCACCCAAGCTATAACTTTCAAATTGTGTACATATCGACAAAAAACACAAGCACTGTTTCAGCCAATGGACCTCCGGGTTTAACCCGGAGGTCCATTGGCTGAAACTTTGCTTGTGACACTCTCCGCGTACTGTACAGTATGATCGCCGTGGACTTGTCACGTTCTACGGGTGGGCAATATTTCCACAGACGAAATAATATTAGATTCCAAACACAAGTTATAGGAATAATTCTCAGAAATTTAATTAATGAAGCACCGGGTATAACCCGGTGCTTCATTAATTAAATTTTGCTGATGATTATTTTTATTACCTGGTAAACGCAAGCGTAGACATCATCGCTGCCCTCGCGTGGACTATGACCACTCCACGGCGATTGTCTCGAAGCACTTAAGTATTACAAGTGATATATAAATGATCTCTGAGGAGACACGATTTGATATGAAATTTATCAAACAAGTGAACTAAAATTGATCTGAGTCAAGGTTTACATTTTTAAAGCCCTGACAGTGGTTTCTAGCACTCAATGAGTTAAAACATGCGCACGAAATACATCATTACAATTCTGTGCTCGCAGCCGTGTCCATTTTCTCCACCAGGACGCAATACGATTGTACCAACGCCTGTGGATTGAGATTTCATAAATAAAATATCAAAAAGTCAATACAGAATCAAGGAAAAGAAGCAAAGCATGAAGCTGAGATTCAATGTCCTCGCCTTTTCTTCTTTTTTCGACAAGTGAGGGTCTAGTGTTGTGGGATAGTCAGAGAACAGACTTTCGACCGGATCGCGAGCCAGTCTCAATCCGGTCACAATCCTCTGTCCGCTCTGATAATTACAGAACTGTAAGCCTACACATGTACACTTCACTCTGAAATCAGTTGGATTAAAAAGCAACCCAGATCAAGTGGTTTGAGTGAATATGAACCCAGTTGGGCTCATATTCACTCAACCAAGTTGATTTGGGCTGATTTTTAACCCAACTGTATTTAAAGTGTTACGAGAAAATCAAGAAACCGTTAATGAAAGGAGGGCGGGGGGGGGGGGGGTAGAATGGTCCGCGCCCGTCTGAAACTCACACAGGCTACAGTATCTGGGCTGATAGGTTTGACCTTGTCGATAACACTATTGGGCAGCGTAGGTGTGTGTGCACAGTTTGATCTCGGCACTGAAGCATTTCCAGTACATTGGAAACAAATGTGCCTAGTGTTACACACTCGAACAAGAAAAGCAAATAAACCATATCTCAAATTCATTACAAAGATTTACTGTTATCTCATACCTTCTTATAAAATGAAGTATGCAGAAGAGCAATAAACTATATAAGAGGAAGTCTAAATCAGTAAATCAGTTTAGTAAGAAGTGTTAACGTCAGATATTTAGTTGCTTACATTCATAGCCAGATGCACTTATCTGTAGTGGTAGGACTTTGTGTCTCTTTCAGTTCCCTCTGAAATTAGTTGAGTTAAAAACAACCCAATTGGGTTCATATTCACTCAATCCAGTTGATATGGGTTGATGTTTAACCCGACTGATTTCAGTGTGTTCGAATGAAAAAAGCGGCGACGCAATGGCTAGAGCATCCACTGCCCCTAAAATTGCAGAACACGATATAACCGTGACTGTTGAGTGAATTGTTAGGCCCCAATAAACAAGCAAGAAGTTACTTCGCAGAAAGGTGTGAATTCATCAATCGAGGCTTTTTTGTCTGCATGCCTTCCTCTCTGTCTGCCTATCTGCCCGTTTACTTTATGGCCTGTCCACCTGCCTACCCACCACCCTTTCGAACTTATGCTTGCGGTAAGTCAAGCTCTTAAAGAATACAAGATATCTCCGATCTAAAGATTAGTTTCCCGTGGGACGCTCCGGAAATATAAAATGCCTGGGTTCCCAAAAACTCCATCTGCTTCCCCACCCCATCTAATATGGATACCTCGCTACTCGACTAGTGACATCCTTGTAAATTCTTGGTATTTGAACTGCACACATAGCGGTTACGGAGTGTTGGTAATGTACCCGGTCTCTCTCTCTCTCTCTCTCTCTCTCTCTCTCTCTCTCTCTCTCTCTTTCACTCTCTCTATCTACAAGGGAGATATCGAGAGATAGAGAGAGAGTATTACGTATCATTTTTTTAACACTTTCTTTGGGGTCTTATGAATCACACATTTTTTATTCAAATCGATTCATCTCGAATCAAATTGGGTGTAAATAGAGAGTAATCGCTTGACTGGACTGGTTACGTGAGATAATTCATGAGAGGTGAGGGACGTTGCACAAACACGAGTGCGCAAATATAGTCCCTCGCCTCGAATTACTCTGTTTATTACTTTTCATTATTAACTATAATTATATTATTTTACCCTTTACCTAACGTAACGGCCAACACCGGCCAGCGCTATTCTCAAAAATCGCCAATTAATTTTCATTATATTTTCATTTTTTGTCTCTAAAACATAGGTTATGACCCCTCATTGGAACGAGCTCGTCGTGCTCGTTCCAATGAGGGGTCATAACCTATGTTTTTGAAACAAAAAAATGAAAATATTCGTTATTCAAGAATTTCTTTTGCAAGTGTCGTCTGCTTTTCATGTTAGGTAAAGGGTTAAAAAAAAAACAAAAAAGAATGAAGTCCACATTACACCCACGACAAAGCGTCTTCGTGTGCGCGCATGGATACATGGCACAATTGTTGATTGCATAATTCACTTGTGAAGTTATCGTTTATACTCTAACCCGGAAATCCCAGTAAATCACACTTTGGAAAGTAATAATATTCGATATCGAATCGAATCTCGAATCGAATCGGTCTTGTAGAAGAAGTCAAAAGTTGCTGATCGAACCGATTGCACTAAACATAATATCAAAATACAATGCTTATTGAATTATGTTCTTTAATTTTGACCACCTACAAGGTTGCAGAATGAAATTTGAAAAGACTTGTCCCTTTCACCCTACCTGTCCTGCATCCAGTTTATCAGAGTGAAGTTATCATTCCCAGTTACACCCCATGATTTTTTCCGAATTTCTTCCCTCGAACGAATTGCCGCTTACAGGTGATATATAACATTGGACTTTGGTAAAACCATTCGAAGAGTAAGATCTCCCAGCACTGGACGGGACCGTGGGGTTTGGGGGGGGGGAGGGGGTTCTGAGTGTTAATTCCGTTAACTAGTAGAGTGCTAAATTATTTTTGGTCATCAAAATTTGTTCACATGTCTTGGTCTTGTTACAATTTATGGGAGAGTGCCTACAGGCCTACAGGCACTCTCCCATAAATTGTAACAAACCAAATCAATACAGACTAAATAATTTTACATCCAAGATAATATGAAATATATCCACTGAATGTGGTGCCTTTATTTTGTGAGACCTGCTCTTTAAAGTAAAGCCCAAATATGGGCTTCCAGTACTTTACAAGTTAACAAGCTTATTCAATTTAATCAAAAACCGAAAGGAACGGGTGCGAAAATTACCGGCACGAGGCACTGCACAGGGTTAGCCTATATCAACGGCTGACAATCAGCATTGTTTGTAAACTTTAAATATCGTTTCAACAGTGGTAGTGACAAATGAGACTTGAATTAGCGTGTGTGTCGGCATGGGTATAGATTCTGATTTACACTGGGAACTTAATTAAGCACCCCTGTTTTTTCCCAGTAGTGTTAATAGAAACTGTCATTACTTTCATGCTATCTTTCAGATGGCCAAAAGTGATTGTTTGCGGAAAGAATGGTTTATTGACAAGCGACAGACAACACAATGATGCAAATATGCAGTATTTTAATGGCGCTAATTACACATATCTCTCTCTAATGTCTTTGATGGAAAAAATGTATGGTGCCGGAACGGTCCATGACGAAACAATGCCGGTAATTACTGACAAAAAAATGTAACTTGTGATCTCCTGAACACGATAGCAGTTTCTGACGTCAATAGCGATTGTATCCACCACGTGCCTGGATGAAAGCCTGCACCTTCCTCCCAATGCTACTAGTGATCCTCAAATATGGTCCAGAAGAAAATGCTGCCACTCCTCACGCAATGCTGCTTCCAAATCGGACAAAGGCGGATCCCTTGCTTGCACACGACGTCAAATAATGTCCCAGATGTGTTCTAATGGGTTCAGATCGGGGTGCATTGCAGGCCAAAGTAGTGTTGAGCTAGTGCTGTTCTGAAAGAATACTCTCACAGGATGGAACAATGTGGCCTTGCATTGTCATCCTTGAAAACAGAGCGAGTAGCCAACATGTGTTTGTCAAAATGAGTCACGACGACCGGATTTGAGAATGTCCCGTATGTACTGATAAGCATTACGATTCTCACGTACGGTCACCATATCAAGTTTACAATCGTGAGAGTGGCACCATCAGATCATTACTGACCCTTCACCACAAGGAACAGTAGGTCTGATGTTCCTGTGCACGTAAGCAATATTTATATGCCCCCATAGTCATGGGGAAGACCTGCAGTGAGTCAGGGAAAAAATCTCGAATTGTTCCTATCACAACAGACACCAGAAAAGCTGTTAATTATGGAGCCCGGGAAGTGACAGGCTTCTCTCTTCTTTTTATTTCGTGTTAACGAAATATTATTTCGTTTTAACGAAATATTATTTCGTTTAAACGAAATAATATTTCGTTAAAACGAAATAATATTTCGTTAAAACGAAATAATATTTCGTTATTCGAAATATTATTTCGTTGAAACGAAATTTTATTTCGTTATTTCGAAATATTATTTCCTTAGAACGAATTAATTATTTCGTTAAAACGAAATATTATTTCGTTAAAACGAATTAATTATTTCGTTATTTCGAAATATTACTTCGTTATTTCGAAATATTATTTCGTTTAAACGAAATAATATTTCGTTATTTCGAAATAATATTTCGTTAAAACGAAATAATTATTTCGATTATTTCGAAATATTATTTCGTTATTTCGAAATAATATTTCGTTGAAACGAAATAAAAAAGAGAGAAGCCTGTCACTTCCCGGGCTCTAGTTAATTGAAATAATTGTTTGCTTTTGATTCGCAGTGATTATGTATAAGGTCTAGTTTAAGAGGAATTTGAAATTGAAAGAGCTATTCGAGGCAAATCATTTTCTTTTATTTAAAAAAAGGAGTCACGTTGATATGAGAGGTGCTCGGGAGGGGTGAAACGTTGGATTTCGGATGATATATATTCCAAAAGTTGGAAATTCATTAACATCAATTTAATTTGCTCTTGGCAAGCTTTTTTCGATCAGGGCGAAAGTGCTTTTCAAATTTTCGATCACATTCGCCGACTTTTCCAATCAGCTAGCAAAATTTTCCGAATTTCCAACTCGAATCTGTGACCAGACTGTTTTTTTCAAATTCATCGTTCGTTTTGGAGTAGTGAGTTGAAAGGAGTAGGCATTGCCTGAATAGATGTCCGTCTATAGTCTTGTGCAGCCTGTTCAGTGCAAGGGAAAACTCATGGACCTACCTGGGGAAATGCAGTTTTCGTATGGATAAATTTACTGGATTTAAGCCAGAGGGACGCCGCCTCAGAATCAATATCAGGGGTTCAAAAATTCAAATTTTCCGCGGGGCCCCACCATCGAGAGAGTATGTCCTCTTTCCAAGGGGGACTAGGGTCCCAGCACGACATGCCGTACAGTACGTGGAGAGTGTAATGTCACTAAATCACCCACAGAGTGGAGATTCCACCCAAGCAATAATTGCAAATTTGTTGCAAAGCATATCCAGCACAAGAAAAGTTTCAGCCAATGGACCTCCGGGTTAACCCCGGAGGTCCATTGGATGAAACATTGCTTGTATTTTTTGCCGATATGTACAAAATTTAAAATTATAGCTTGGTTGATAACTCCACTCCGCGGGTGATTTAGTTACAATCCACTCTCCATGAACTGTAGGTCGTCCCTGTGTCCTTGCCTTACACAGTTCCAGCGCGCCTTGGGCTCGTGAAACCTTTGACTTCGACAATTTGCCCGACATTTGTTATGCCGCAATCAGGCTCCTCTCATTGGCATCAAATTTTCAGTAAACTGTGTAATTGCTTCATGCCATTTACGATTATTTTTACGATGAAACGTTTACTCCTAATAACCTACAGTGCCAGTAACCTAATGCTCGGGAAAATGGCCTTGGATTTACCCGAGAACCCATCATAAAAAGTATACACCCATGTATTGTCCCCGAATATCCAAGTACAACAGAGTGGCAGAGGGGCGTGGCGTAGTATTTTGTAACAATACCGTGATGCATCATGCCACTTTTCTTTTCGGGGTTCGCCGAAGACATGCCACTTAACCTCCTGCACACTTATGTCAAAATATCTAACGTTCGGGAGCGCGGTAACCGGTTCTCGTCAGATCACCGAAGTTGAGCAACGTCGAGCGCGGTTAGTAGTTGGGTGGGTGACCATTTCAGCGACTGATTCGCGCTCCCTCGTTGTGTCCCTGGGCAAGGAACTTAACCCCGATTGCCTACACGGGGGCACGATGACGCTGTGTACTAAGGCGTACTGCACGTCGTATGTGCGCATATCTTCAACCAATCTAACCCTGCCTGTTCCGCGGTGCAGAGTTCAGAGTTACTAAGTTGGAGAGCTGACAGCTGCTCGTCGTTGCTCGGTGGTTCTCTCCGGGTACTCCGGCTTCCTCCACCCATAAAACTGACATGATATGACCCTGGCTGTTAATGTGTCGTTAAACCCTAATAAAAAAATCTAAAGTTCAGGGTGCAAATTTTTCACATAATGCAAGTAGAAATTGAACCAATTCAATCTTGTTTGACAGAGCTCATTGAGCTCTGTCAAACAAGATTGAATTGGTTAAATTCCCAGTTGCATTATGGGAAAAATGGCTTCTGGAAATCTGGATATTTTGACATCAGTGTGCAGGGGGTTAAGGGGGACTTACTAAACATGGATTCATCAGCTATTCACGGTGGAATCTCGCGCACGTTACCCAATGAATCGACCACATCCGCCCGCGTAATTTACAATTAAGCAGTTGAAAACATATATATCGTCTCAAAGAATTTTAACAAAAACATATTATGTGACGCCTCATTGAAACGAGCTCACCGTGCTCGTTCCAATGAGTGGTCACATGATATGGTTTTGTTGATTTTTATTGAAAGATTTGAAAAAAATAATTTTAAAATAATAAATTTTGATATCGTCTGCGTTAGGAAAAGGGTTAAGTGCAATTTCTGGACCCATCCACGTGTACCGTAGGGATGAGTGGATTACTCCAATAACAACCATTCAATGAAGTGTCCATCTGCGAGGAAATAAAATGCTGTCCAGCATGCGAAGCACATGCAAAATTTAATCCAAATCTACGATTGGACCCGATAAGCAGAAAAATGGTTGTATTTGCTATTCTCTATTTCTTGAAATGTGATAGTTATTGTAACGGTGGGTGGAAGACTGTTAGACCAGGTAACCTACTCCTGGGGCAGAAATTCTATAAAGTGAGCAACGTAGGTACGATTAGCTAAATTGGTCTTCGTATCTATTCTGAGGTCATGCTGTTGCCATACATGATAAAAGTGACCTCAAAAAAAAAAAAAAAAATATAAAAAAATAAATAAGTGGTCCATTGGCTGAAAATTTACTTTTCACACCAACAGGACTTTTGCTCGAGTGGGATCTCTGTGAACGAATGTTTTAGCACATCACAATTGTAACAAGAGCAAGGCAAAGCTTGGCATATGCCCTCACGCGGTGTCATAAAAGGATATGTAAGTCTCTTGGGGATATGACCAAAATCAAATGGAAGCTTCCTCTAGATATCAACAATGAATACAAAAAAAATAAATTAAATTGAATCAGCATTCATAAGTTATTGGAGGGAAACCAAATTAAAGATGGCTGTCATGGTGGCCATACTGAATTGGTTATCCGATCTAAAATCAATAGGAAGCTTCCTCTATACTCTACTGATTAGGGCTGCAACGATTCATCGCGATTCCAATGCATCGTGAAACATTTGTACACGATACGCATATCGTATCGTTTCATGTGTATCACGATACAAACGATACACTTCCAGAAGGTTGGCATGATGTAGTCAGAAGGTGCATTTTCAGGCCCAACAAGTCTATTTTGTGCTTTTCCAACTTATAATTCCACCACAGAAGTCTGAAATTATATCAGTATAGCTATAATTCACTTGCAACGTGATATTTACGTCCCCAACGTGATCCCCAGAAGAGGATTACGTTGGGAACGTAAATATCACTCTGAAAGTGAATTATAGAATTTCAGTCTCCTGTGATTCCACTTGTTCATTTATATTTTTGTAAAATCTGAAACTCTGTATAAATTATAAGCATAGTTTGAGGCAACAGACCTCTGAGTTGAACCGAGACTCCAGAGATCCATTGGCTGAAACTTGATTGTCATTCTCAAGCACTAAAAAAAGAAATTGGATGTTACTGGCCAAATGAAAGTTGGACTCTGTGCAGTTTGTGGGCCTTTTATTACTGATAATTCACTCTCAATGTACTGCATGTAATGTATCGTGAAAAAATTGTATCGTTAAAAAAAATCACGATACATATTGTATCGTGAGTGAGACGTATCGTTGCAGCCCTACTACTGATGCATAACCAAAAAATGAATCTGATTCGAGTCAGTGTTCATTTGTTATTGGACGGAATCCAAATTCAAGATGGCAGTCATGGAAGCCATCGTGAATTGGCCACCGGTGGCCACATTGGTTCAGCCGACTCGTCGAACATTGAAAGGAAGCTTCCACTAGAGAGCAACAATGCATAATTCAAACATAAAAGTGATTCAAGTCAGCATTCATAGTTTGTGGCCGGAAACCAAATTCCATATGGCCACCATGGCGGTCATATTGAATTGTGTAGCTCATTCCAAAACTGGTCCAACATTGAAAAGAAATTTCCTCGAAACAACAACAATGTATAAATAAAAAATAAAAATGATTTGAGCCAGCATTGATTAGTTATTAGATGGAAGCCAAATTCAATATTGCCACCATGGTCGCCATATAGAATTATTACCACTTTTGCGGACGTTCCTAGCACATTAACGACGTTTTACCGGGCATTGAAACCTCATAATGCTCAACAAGTACAAGTCATGTGATGTGTTGGGCCGTTATTGACTACAGCAGCCCAACACGTCAATACCAGCCCGACACGTCTAAATATAGACAATGACGTCACATCTCTCAGCCGATCAACAATATTTTTTTCCCAGATTTCCATTTGGATCGAAATTCAATTCGGATTTTTTTAATTTGTAAACACAGTTAACATATTTGTTTCAAGTGTTTCCCTTTGTGTCACGGATAGATAATGTATCAAATTTAGGAAGCGATACACACAAAGTAAGTGATGACATCTTTGATGAATAAACTCCTTGCCTATAGTTCGCATTTCGAAGATATATTTCATCATCTAACTTCCCAAATTTCGCCATAGACTGATCAGACGATAGTCATGTTACCCGGTTTGTTTGTCAACAAATCAGACGATAGTATCGCTGTTTTTTTAATTCTAAAACGTCAAATTTCATTTATTTATCTTATTTCCCTTATAATTTAATCGTAATGTGCTCGATGTACGAAAGTGGCAATAATAGAAATAACATGACTTTGTCGGGCATTACAGTGTATCAACGGTTCAACAGAAATGGTTAACAGCCCTTGAGCTTATTAGCGGCCCTCGACTTCGTCGCGGGCCGCTAATAAGCTCTTGGACTGTTAACCATTTCTGTTGAGCCGTTAATACACTGTAAAACCCTTCAAAATCATGTTATTGTTATATTGGTTGAATTGACTAGCTGATTCGAAATCGAAAGGAAGCTTCCTCTAGACACCAATAATACAAAACCCCAAAAATTAAAGTGATTCGAGTCCGTATTCAATAGTTATTGGGCTGAAATCAAATTCAAGATGACCGCCATAAAGAATTGGCCACTGGCGGCCATCTTGGTTCAGCAGACTGGTCCGAAATCGAAAGGAAGAATCCTCTAGACACCAACAAAGCATAATTAAAAAAATAAAAATGATTCGAGAGAGCATTCATTAATTATTGGACGGAAACCAAATTCAATATGGCTGACATGGCGGCCATATTGAATTGCCCAGCTGGACCAAATTCGAAAGGAAGCATTAGCTGGTCATTTGCAAGCAACCTCTAAAATAATGATTTGATCAAATAAGCGGTTCTGTAGTTATTTGACGAACACCAAAAGTTAACGGTCGGACGACCGACGGACGGACGAACCGTCGGACGGACGGACAGACGGACATGATGAAAGCATAATGCTCCCGAGAGAATCTATCGGTGGCATAACAAAGGTATGGTGTATCATTTGTTGCTCCCGAGTTATTTGCAATTAACAGTATTATTTCATAAAGGAATATTAAGCTAAAACCTTTTTTCAACAGGCCTGTATGATTTAATTGTTAATGATTCTGCCTGCAAGTTTGTTTGGTCTGCACGTCCAGCACCAATGCCATCCTTTGTTGAATGAATGTGTGTGAAAATCCCATGGATTGAAGAACGCACCAAAACCGCGGCGATGCATTGAATATATACTGAGGAAAAAAGAAAGTATAAGAAACTTTGAGGAGCAATTCTTTTAGTATTATTGAATTTAATCCCCAAAAAATTAGTGTAAAATCACATTTCTAGTCTCGCTGTATAAATTGGCATAATTTCATGTTCTAACTGTTGCCAGCGTCACGTCAGGACGTCGCAATTCAGACATGGGGTGAAATGAAAAGTTCACACATGCAGTCAATAGCGTGTATTTCCACCGTTTGCCTTTTGAATGGCAAGACATCGACGACGCATGGACCTGATAAGTCTCTGGATGCCACCCTGTGGTATTGCGTTCCACTCCTGCCTTAGAACATTACGTAAATCGCCTATCGTCTGAAAATCATGAAGTCGTACCCGACGGTCCATTTGATCCCAAAGATGCTCGATTGGCGACAAATCTGTCGAAAGTGGGGCCAGGGAAGAAGTTCGATGCTCTGCTCCTCAAGAAAGTCACGACAGATACGCGCCACGTGACATCGGGCATTGTCTTGCTGGAATAACTGCAATCCGACGTTAGCGTTGAGCAACGGGACAACAACAGCGTTAAGAATTTCGTCCCTATATCGCTGTCCATTCAGATTACCATCGATGAAAATCAACTGCGTTCGATGGTGCAAGGAACTTCCTGCCCAAACCATCACATTACCCCCTCCGAAACGGTCGCATTCCCGCACGCAAACATCAGAAAATCGTTCTCCTCGTCGGCGATACACTCTTGCCCCACCATAAGCGCGCCGTAGACAAAATCGTGATGCATCACTAAAAAGGACTGTGCTCCAACGCTGCTGAGTCCAGCAAACTCGCTGACGTACCCATTCCATTCTGACGGTACGATGACGTTGGGTACGGATTGGTCCGTGGTATGGACGCCTACGTCGGATGCCGTGTTCAGCGAGTCTGTTGCGGACAGTTTGTGCATTGATTCTATTGTTAGTGCTACCAGGAGTAATTACTGCTGTCCTCGTCGCCGGAAGGAAGCGATCCCGCAAGTGAGACGTCCTGATGTGTCGCTCTTGTGCAGGGGTCGTAACTCTTGGTCGACCTGAACGCGGTCGGCCGGCAGTAGATCCAGTGGTTCTATATCTTCCAATGAGACGGTAAATAGCGGCCACAGTGAATCCGAGCTCAGCAGCGAGCTCATCTGGGGGTATCCCAGCCTCATGCATACCAATGGCACGCCGCCTCTGATTTTCAGTTAATATTGGCATTTTTCAAAATGTCCGAAGACATAAACTAGCGTGTTTTCTCAATAACACAGGCTCTCTAGCACAACATAACACAAAGAAAATGGTCGGTCATCCATTGAATTTGACATTCTCGTGTAGCACGTGCTATATTGAAATCCGTAGCAAAATTGTATGCAGTCGGGTGGACAACAACAACATATCATTAAACTCTTTGCACGACTTCTTGTCCACAAACATGGCACATTAGAACTATTATATTTCATCCTTTATACATTTTTTTCACATTTGTTTCTTTTATACTTTCCTTTTTGACGCAGTATAGTTTGATCGAAAAAGATGCCGAGGGGAATGGACAAGTTAATGCATATGATTTTAATGCCTGAAATGCCTTGACGCCGAGGTTTATCCAAATATAAGAATCTACAGGTTACCAGTTCATTCTTCAATTAGACATATTCCAAGAAGAAAGACAAAAAAAAATATATACTTACCAATGGAGATAATTCTTCGTGAACAATGGGCCGCTTAAAACACTACTGTAGATCATGTTGCGGAAGAAGCAATATAGGTTATTACTACTTTGAGATAGTGCATTGAATCGAGACCTTGTCTCTGGGTCATACACATCGACGAGTCCGTTAGTACGAGTCGATTTATGACCCCGAGGCGAGGTGGCGACTTCAATGCACCATCTCGAAAATCCACTTGTGGTAAAAACCAATATCCCTCTCTTTCTTGCCTTGTTGGCATATATTTTGATAATCATTCAGCGTCTGTGAAATGATTGTTTTATGAATGAAAATCACGAGGTCATGGTATTTAGTTCTTTAGCTGTGTATGACGTAATCCCCATTTATTGTTCCACTTGTACTGTAAAGGGCGAGGTTTATAGTAGCGTTTGAGTTGTGTGTTTCTTTCTCGCATTTTCAGGTTGTTTTATATAAAAATATCTTCATAGCAAAAATGATTTAGTCTAATCTATTTTGCTGAGTTGTGATTTATTTGTCATATATTATATCTCACGTGACCTTCTAGGCACCTGATTGGAAGAATGCTGCACCCCTATTTCGTGTAGTTTGCATCCACAGAACTGGCCAGGCACTACACCCAGGCACTACACGTTTTCTATTTTTAGCACACTACTACATCAATTTTTTCATACTGGGCGAATAAAACTAATCAGGCTAAATTTAAATATCGATTCACAGAGGCTTGCAACATCCACAAAACGACCCGGAAAGAAATCTTTGTGGAAAAATGTATCGCTTTTCCATTGTTGAAGTCACATTTTCCGAGGCGTTCATTTTATTCCTTGAGAAGATGATCCATATCTCTTTTCGAGGAGAATGATCCATACCTGGGTACAACTTTCATGAGAACGCGTCTGGATATGGAAAATCATTTGTTTCGCTGCTCATATTATTTCGCTATTTAATTGTATGTTTTGGGCAGTAAACGAAAAAATAATGGAATTCATTTGAATCTTCGGAGCTTTGTATCCCGTACTGACCCATTCGGTAATGTATATGTGTGACAAATGTGTGGAAATTATCAAACTGCGTTGTCAAATTTCAAAAATTTTAGCTTTCATTCGCGAGTTGCGCAATTCTAGAATACACAGTTCCGTTTGGGGGAAATGTTTTGTTTACCATTGCCGACCGATTCAAAATTAGCTTATACTCTCCCATGGCAATGAGTTTGTTATTATCCTACCAATGAGGGGTCATAAGCCGTGTTTTGGAAGAAGAAAATGTTTTTTGAAAACTACATGGTATTTTTTCTGTATAACTCTGGTTGATAGGGCTGCTACCTTGGTAATAGATTAACAAATCGGACAGATGTTTTTCCTGATGGGTGTTCGATATAATATAAGGATTAGTGCATGTCTTGTCGTTGACTACGCCCATATAGTGCCCAGTGAGGTGGTGTAGTTCCCTCCGCTTCGCGGCGGGAACTACACCACCTCACTGGGCACTATATGGGCGTAGGCAACTCCAAGCCGTGCATTATTCCTTAATTAGTTACTGTTATCAAAACGTGGCCTCGACAGGTGTGGTCAGTTTTCTTTAGAGTGCAGGTAAAAACCTTCTATTTCTGAATCGAATGATCACGCCTGTGGTTGTTCCTCTCAATACAGATTTGTATTTTTTCTAGACGTTTTACTCGTATTGGGGGAAAATACGTTTCATGTTGTAGGGATGAAGCATATCCTACCCTCCGGATAAAATATCTGTTGTGGTATTTGTTAACAAGAAGAACGAAGCTCGTTCCAATGAGGTGTCTTGAACAGTGTTTTAATAATTTCATCAGCTATGGGACTTGATAATTAGTGATCATGACGTCAATACCTATGTGGCTTACTAAATTTGACCATGAAATTATTTCGGAAGAAACTCATATGAGTGCAAAAAAGCATACCTCGAGTGTTTCTGATTTTAATGTTCGATTTTTCAATACCCCTGAATGGAAGTCGTTTGCATGACTGAAAAAAGGATCGAGATTATTTTTTTATCAAGGCTACACTATATAATCCAAGATTATACCCGGTCATGTCCATTGGGCAATAGATCAAAAAATGTGTGGCAGTTGTCTTCACGTCAGACATACTAAATGAGTGTTACCTCGTCCTTCATTTAACCAAGAGTAATTATGGAACACTGAAGGACTGAATCTTCCCATCACCAAAATGCACATCTTCTTTGTGTGTATATCATGTTGCAGAGCCAGCAAATGCCTTTATTAAGCATACCCAACATCCAGGCATAAGAGACACGTCAGTAGAATTTTTCATACGTCAGAGGAATATTTTGATATCAATTTATCAACCACAACGATCAAAATTCCTGAAGCCAAATCAAAAATACACATTTGATTTGATGCACTGTCTTAAACAGATGATTCTTTCTACTTTCTCATACATTTGTGTTGATCTACGCAGTGAATATACGGCACTTTTATCCCAAAAGTGGCCTGTTTCCCGACTTGATAGGAGTGGAATTGGTTGCGACATGTTCACACAGGGGAAATAGATTTCATAAATAAATATTTTCCGAAAACAAGTTTAAATTCAGAAAAGCACATCAATATAATATCTGAGACCACTGTTTTTAATTTGTGTTAGGACCGGTGAAATTATATTGTGTCGTGAGCCGAAAAGCGGACAAAGGAATTCACCGGGTCGCAGCGCAGTCACGATCCGGTAGAAATCCTCTGTCCGCTGTTCGGAAAGCAACTACGGTGTCTAAAATGGTATTCGAAAAGAAATATTAATTATTACGCGGGGAGAATTTCTTTGACATTTACTTAAGGGCAATGGTGCAGAATAAACCGGGTGGATTGTTTTAATCGGAGAGTAATTTTTAATCCAGGAGTAAAGTATGGAAGTACTCGGCAGTCCGATAATGCTTCTAAAAAGTGGAGTTGTTTTGGTGAGATGACAATGGACAACTTTCGCAAAACGAACGACGACTGATAAAAAATACGAATGGTTAATAGTAACTGTTGCCGTAAATACGTTGGACGGTTAAAAAACCTTTTCGCAGAATTGACGACCACAAGCCTGTTTGTGTTTTGCAGTTTCCTCGTGTCGCGTGGCGATGAATGATTTGATTGTCAGAACGAGATGGAAATTTAGATCACATGGCGAGTTCAGTTTAAGGACATAATCCACGAGTGAACCCCTACATTAAGTGGCGAAGATATGCTCTCAGACGTTTCGTAATATGATACATCTGCGTGTTTTAATGAGAAATCGTTATCGTAACTACGAATAAGGGAAAACGACAGCTGAGAGGAAGGACCAAAATGCCATTGACGTAGTACCCCATTCGTAATTACCATCAGACGTCGTTCATTTTGCGAAAGGTCTCTATTTTCAGTGCAGAAATGGTACGATTGTGACAATCTAGACGTAGTAATTGTTGATTCTGTTTTTACTGTTGTATGTTCCTTAGTTGTGTTGACGGCTTCAGTAGTTTTTGTCTATGTTCGGGTTGTAATTGTTTGTGGTACTTGTGTTTGGATCTGAAGAGGTGATAGTGTTAAGAATTGAATGCAATTTTTATCATCTTTATTGGAGTATGAACGTGTGGGAATGGGTACAAATTGTATGAATCCGGGATTCATACATTTTGTACCCATTCCCACACGTTCATACTCCAATAAAGATTATAAAAATTGCGTTCAATTCTTATAATTACATTCCGTAACTGTTTAAACTACTTTTTACCAAACAACAAAGCAGAAAGACGAAATAAAACATGTACGAACGAACGAGGCGAAAAACCACCCTCACACAAAAGACTTGAGCGCCGATTTTCGGCATTGACCCAAATTTGTCAAATTGCCGTCTTTCGCAACGAAACTTGGAATGTTCAAAACAATTTATTTAACATATCAGTAAACTATAATCACTGATCACTGCGAGAGGCGCTAAAAGTTATAAACCCGCCCAAACGCCGCCCGAATTAAATTCTGTCAACTGCACTCTCCTGTAAATGCGGGTCAATGTTCGACCAAATGTATTCATTGGAAAATGAATTACATTTGGCCATGACGTATTCATCCAGCTGACAGATGGGAATTGAGTATTTGGACCCAAAACGTATAACTACATTAACAATGTAATTAGTTTTCAGTGAAGGTAGTTGATGGTTCTGTACAGTAGTTATAGTGGTTATGAAGTATCAGTAGGTGTCGCCTATGTTTTTATAGTAGTTGGTTCTAGTAACTGCTGTTGGCTCTGTTGCGACAGTTGTAAACAAATGTCATGGTTTCTTCCAAAGAAGGATCATAAGCTATGTGGTAACAACTTTATGTAAGTGCTGGGCCTGTCTGGGTCATGATAATCGACGATAATGACGTAAATTTCTGTAACATCTTTTCATTGTGATCATAGATTTTTTCAAGAGAAATTCACTTGAGTGCAAAAACGCATTTTATTACACTCCTGTTCTGTGTAATCCCTGTCTACAGCAACACCAAAAAATGAAACTCTGTTCTGCACATGTGTGCGGAACGGAAATCTTTGACAGACTATTTTTAAATAGTAGCGACATTTCACTGGAATTTTCTAGAAATCGTGCGCCGCAATTACAATTTGAATTGCTAGCGATAACTACAAATGGTAACACGGGTTCCCCTCGCAAATTTCGTTGACGATAAAATGTGTTCTTTTGTTACTAGTTCGTCCCCTGAGTTACAATGTGTTCTATGTGCCTTCTGGCACATAGGACACATT
The DNA here is from genome assembly GCA_031216915.1 of Pictodentalium vernedei. Taxonomy (NCBI): domain Eukaryota; kingdom Metazoa; phylum Mollusca; class Scaphopoda; order Dentaliida; family Dentaliidae; genus Pictodentalium; species Pictodentalium vernedei. The sequence continues at coordinate 85,453,190 of CM062292.1, read as the reverse complement.
GTAAGTCAGGGGAGGAGTTGTCAAGTGAATTGCTAAGTGTCCTTCTAATAACAGTCTTTAAAGACGTGAAGGCGTGTAATAAACATAGAACGACACACGCGTGTGAATGGGTTAATCTACATGGCACTTGTGCATTCGTGGAAGGATAAAACTCAAGGCCTGTGGCCTCTCGTTTTATCCTTCCGCGCTAGCACTCGTGACATATCGATTAACACATTGACACGCGTGTGTCGTTCTGTGTATTCATTCTTGTGTTATCCGAAAATACACCACCTCTCTACCAGGGCTTTTCCTGAAAAAAATTATTTTCGATTTTATTAATAACCCTTGATTAAAATCGTTTTCATGACTAAGAAATTATCTTGGATATTTTTTTAATCAAGGATGCACTAAAATCGAGTATTATATTTGAACATATGAATGTGGTATAAGATCAAATGATGCGTGACTGTAACAGTTCTTTTCACGTCAAACATAAAAGGGTGTTATGTTGCCCTTCATTTAGCCAAGAGTAAATACATACCAGAACACTGTATGACTGAATCCACACCTCGCCAAAATGCACATCTTCTGTGTGGCAATGCGGAATCTATAGGCGTCGTTGTGGTGAACGCTTTGTACTGTTCATTGTCAGAATACAGAGGCCAATTAAGTTCGTCTTCTCCATCTTCTGTTGCTTTGTTGGGGTTTCTAAAAATATGATGCATTCACAAGATTACCTGTCAGCCCTGATCAATTATTTACGAGACCTAAAATGATTTTAAGGATAAACAAAATGATTGATTCTCAAGCACCTTCCTCATTGATATTGAAACCTCTAGTTTAACATTTTCATTGCGTTGCAGTATCTTCCAACGTTATTACGAAGTCATGAGATTTTAAATTTTACCATTTTTTATTGATGCATATTCATTTGCACTTGTTTTAAAATAAGCATTGTTAAAATACAGTGTCATACTTATTTTGTAAACGCCCAATTTGCTCTGTAATACTGACAATACTTCAAATATGTGTACACCAAATATTATGTGGAGGGTATTTATGTTTCGAAAAAGGTACCTAAATATAACTGAACGTACATATATTTCATATTTTTTTTTTTGACTGTGTATGTGCAGGAGGTCCAAAGTTGGACATTTTTTCTGAAGTGCAGGTGTCAAACGTAAAGGCCTCATATTCTGTGGATGTGCTCCATAAAATCTGGGAAGTGAATTTATTTAGCCTGTATGTGTCCTAAAACGCCAATATATATATAAATAAAGAAATTTAGCCCCTATGGATTTGCCTTATTAAAATTTATGGGAGAGTGCATGTCGGCACTCTTCCATACATTTTAACAAGACAAGAACACGTGAACAAACTTTTTTGACTAAAATGTAATTTCTACCAGTTGTCAAACGCAACAAAAAATAAAAAATAAAAATAAAAGCGTTCCTCCGTCATTGATTTGAAAAATTAATTGCTCGAGAACCAAATGTAATTATTTTAATGGGCCTGAGTGTTATTTTATAAATCTGCGAACTCAAACTGTTCACTAATTTACCATCATGCTCTATGAAAGACAGCTGATGTATGAAACCTTCGGAAGCTGTGCCAACTGGTTGGTTCATTCCATCTGAAAAAATACTCTTTCCCTTAACATGGCTACACACCGCTGTATAATGACTTCGTATCTCTTCGTCGTCCGCACATTTCGCTAGTTAATATGAGATATAGTTTATAAGATTTTATTTATGTTCAAGGGCCATGGACAATTCAATAATGCGTGTCGCACATTCAACTTCCCACTGTTGCTCGTCCATTCCACCCCGTGGCAGCCGACTGAATTAGAGTGCTGATCTACCACTTCAGCGGAACTGGAAATGATCTTTGGTCAAACGACTGTCCTATAGAGTTGGGAAGTGAAGTGCTGTCTCCTGGAGGTGGGGGTATGCAGCCAGAAGACCTCTATGTAATATTCTAAAAGAGAGAACCACGAACTGGCTGCTACATAGGTCGCCCAACTAACCTCCATGCCAATGAGATGAGTTGATATAAGTTACACAAAGTCCCTCTTACAAGAGAGACAGAATAAACAAGTTTAACTTAAAGCTCGTGAAGCGTGAAAAGAATAGAACTTTTGTACCCGGCATTCATAATTAGTGTCTCAGTTTCGATTCATGCATGCTTCATGCTTTTTAATTATTTTCCTCATCCAAAAGTTGTTGCTAGCCGCACCAACTGCCATGCATGCTTAGATGAAAATGTTTGAACTCTACCTCTTGTGGTACCGGACGAATCCGCGATTCTACCAGCAGAGAATGGAATTATAATTTGAAGTGGCAGGAAATGTGTACCCAGACGTACAACTTATTTTAATTCTAATTTAATTATCATATGACTTCTCCGTTTTCTCGCTTTATTACAGTTTCATACTTTCAATAAACATTAACACTTTCAGTTGATTTGATTTGTCAATTTCAACAGGACGCTTTCCGACTGCTTATTACTGAAAAAATCTATGTCGAATTAATGCGCGCGTAAATAGAACTGTTTCAAAATATCAACAAAACCGAGATGCCCGATTTTATTTGTAATCATCATTCACTAGAATCCCAATAAGAAATATAGAAATATTTGCAAGTTAGTATTTATAATGCAGAATTTGTGGAGCTATATTTTGTCGCGGTTATGAAGTATGACTGTGTGTAGATTTGAAGTGTCACAGTCAAATGCATGACGTTCAAAGTGAAATTCCATTCTTCAACCCTTCTTTTCTATCTAAAAGATATGTTTTTGGTAACTGTGGTGTTATATGATAAACAGAATATGAACTTCGTGTTTTGCTCATACTCTATAACACTCGTCTACGAATTTCCCGTTTTGCCGAGCCAGACGCTCGTCAAAACGAAAAATTCTTAGACTGGCTCGGCAAAACGGAAAATTATTAGACTCATTTCATAAATAGAGTATGAACAAAACACTCATTCCATATCCTCTATTTATTTTAAACTAGTCTTTAAGTTTCCATTATAGGACTTGTGAATCTCAAATGTTGAGTAGATTCGAATCTCGAATGGAATCAGACAGAGACCTTCAAATCGAATCGAATATAATCTCGAATAAAATTTCAAATCAAATTTCGCAGCTTTTCAAGTTGCAGAACCTGTTTTTTACAACCGTTGAATAGAGAATATATATTGAATAAATAGGTACTTGGGCCGGTAATCAGATTTAAACCAAGAGCAGGATAAGAGTTTCAACCACGAAGCTAAGCCGAGAGGTTAAAACCCTTATTCTACGCGTGGCTTAAATCTGATTACCGATCCTGGTACCTATTTGTTTTATTTTTATCATTCCATTAATAAAAAAGAGAAAATTTATTTCGCCTATGTTCGTCCGATACTGGAATATGCCGATACTGTCTGGGACAACTGTACAGCTAGAGAAGCCGACGAGTTGGAAAAAATTCAAATCGACTCCGCGCGCCTCGTAACCGGTGCGACTAAAAGTTCTAGTAAAGATCGTTTATATGTCGAGAAGGGCTGGGATACACTCGAAACAAGACGAACAAATCACAAGTTGGTGCAGTATTTCAAAATGTATCATCGCCTTGTTCCGGCATATGCCAGTATTCGTATACCCCCACCTATCTCAGAAATACAGGGCCATGACCTTCGAGGCAACAGGAACCTTGTCACACCGATGTGCCGGACACAGCTTCATCACACCTCATTTCTCCCATCTGCTACTCGACTATGGAACAACATTCCCCTTCACACTAGGGATAATAGCTCACTGCCAAATTTTAAAACATACCTTAATCGAAACAGATTACCCACCCCCAGTTACTTCTTCCACCACAAGTCACGCGAAAGTCAAGTATATCACTGTCGATTGCGCCTCAGTTGTAGTAACCTGAACTTCGACCTTTTCAGTAACTTCCTTTCCGATACTCCCCTATGTAGATGTGGCGACCCCGAGACTGCTGAGCATTTTCTTTTGCTATGCCCACTTTATGTAACGTCACGAGAGCAAACCATTGGGTCCATCGAGGCTCACGCTACAATGGAAATACTGTTGTACGGGTCTACGACCTACAGCACAGCAACCAACAGGGACATATTTGTGAAGGTCCACCAGTACATACGATTAACTCATCGCTTCTCATAGTGCTGTGTTGCATGATTATGACAGATTATGAATCGGCTAGGTACTTGCACCGTCTGGGTCAACCACGAATCTTAAAACCCTTACTCTTGCCTCCAAACCCCCCACCTATCCCATATCCCAAATCTTCCAATATTTCCTCCAGGTGATCAGTAAATACTTATATATTTTAAGTTACAACTAAAATTATGAATTGTGCACTTGCCATGTATGCTGTAACTTACAAGTCTGTCATGGAGACAGCGCTTTATAAGCTTTTACCTTTCTGCTGAATCCATTTTCTTGATATTTGCTTGTACTTTCTACTTACTAATTTGTAACCTTATTATCTGGAAATAAAATACTGTTTAAACTAATAAAAAAAATCGACTATATCACACAAAATGGAGGAAAACGATACTTTCTCTCACAAACACATGGCTTTGTTTTGTTTACATCTGCACCAGAGGGAAGTACTTCCAGCTACACGTGAATGCTTGATTGACAGCTAGATATATCGTCAAAGTTGGTTGAAATTACCTTGCTTCTTCAGTAATTGTATTTTAAATATTCAGTTGTAGGTATTTTAAACTTAAAAAGTCATTGCACATAGTATATAGTACCGCGAAACGTCGTATATTTGAATGAAACATCGCGAAGTGTACTACTATACAGTTAAAACTAGAAGTCCGGTCTTGAAATGCGCAATAATAACACGCCGACCTGCGCGTTAATCTACGCGTTTTGACCACAGTAAGGCTGTCGAATTCTGTAATAAGGTCTGTGCACAAGCAACGTTTCAGTCAATGGACCTCCGGGTACCCCGGAGGTCCATTGGCTGAAACATTGCCTGTGTTTGCTATGAGTAACCAGGAGAACCTGCCGTGCTTTGGATGCCATTCGAATGCGCAATTAAGCCTAGATAAGTGCACAGGACTTCTAGTTTTAACTGTACATGTAGGTGAAAAATGGTGTAATGGAATTCCCATTGAAAACGTTCGAACCGCAGTAGAAGCTTTACACCGATACTGGGCTTTACGCAGGTAGTAACATAGGTATACATAGTATAAATGGTATAAATTGTCAGTATCCACTCGAGAATTACATTTGACGGAGACGCTCTGAGTAATAGAAGCTAAAAAGCGGAATATTCCAGAAACGACATCAAATTAGTTTCGAAAATGGAACCTTCTTGAACTCTGCATCTAGCATAATTTTATTAGGATTTTGAGAACATTGAAGATTTTGACGATTCGCAATTATCCAAAACACCCTGATTCGAATCGAATCGGGACGATTTCGAAGGAATCGAATTGCCAAGCTTCGTGGTACTCTATTCTACCGGTAGGCTGAATTCACTGCCATTCCACTTCGTTCTACCTTTCTATTAGAAAATTGAATCAGTATGTTATGAAGCATAGTTTCCGTTTCTTATCTGAAGAAAATCTGGAATTCTATTCTCCAGCAGAAGAAATTACCCTGTCAGGTTGGATGATTTATATATCACCGCCTTTAGAATAAAAAATAGTCATTTCTTACCAAACTAAATTCATAACTATTGTCTATTCGGTAACCTGGATATACATTTTACTATCTTATTGCGTGTTGAACTATCTTTTTGTACATGTATCGTGTTAGCACATATAGATAATCGATAATACGTATTTTTGAAATTAAAAACAAAAAGCCTTGAATCGCAGTGCTCAAAATAACCCTTTTTTCTTTGCGCAGCAAAATGCTACGCATTTCCAAAATATGAATAGCATTTTGTAAAAATTACATAGCTATTTTTGTATACCATAGTTATGTTATGCTGTTTTATATTGAATTCTTCTAAGTAGATAGAATAGTTTCCATCCATTTCTGGGCATTTCCAAATGATCTGCAACACATGAAACATTTACTATGTTTTTTTAACTGAACTGCCTTTAAGGGTTGCATGGACTTGTATACTGTTATAAATGACGTCTTGGTTGTTTAATAGAGTTCTCAAAATTGAAGTTGGGATTTTTAATTTGATGGGCTTGTAGTTATTTTTAATGGACATTTTATGCAAAATGTTGCAAAAACAGGAATTATTTAAACCAACAGAACTCATCTTACATATGAAGTTACTAATGATGCTTGATGGAGAGTTAATGTGAGTTATGCCTGGAATGTTCCACAATCAGAAGTAAAGCATCAGTGAACTAGTTTTAAAATTTGTTTGCAAATTTTCATTTACATTTTGCGATACAAGATAATCAACTGCAGCCTAATAGGCTGCAGTTGATTATCTTGGATCGCAAAATGCTATACGTAATTTAACATTGTGTAGCTTTTTGCAAGTTTTGCATAGCAAAAAGCGACGCGACACCGCTTATTTGGAGCCCGGTTGAATCGTATTTTCCGCTGTATGCATCTGAGATTTTTAAAGTAGAAAGTTAAGTTCGATTTTCTATTTGCTGAGTGAGAGTCAAGTTTCCACTGCTAGCGTGAGTTTTACAACTGTTAAGTGATTTAGATAGTCATGTTCTGTCGACTTGACGAGACCACATGAATCATATCAAACAAGACACATAAGGTGTCTTGATTGATCTGGCTGTCGTGTACAAAGGCACTCCTATTTTCATCTCACCCTTATATAAAGTAAGGTTTAATCCCTAGAATGGGAAATGCAGGAATGGTGCGGCTCCCGGTCCTGAAATTCAGTCACGATACCCGGGGAATTCGTAGAATATTGTATCAATAATTGTGTATAAAAGTTTATGACATTACGGCGAATATCAACAACTTCTGTGAGCAGCATCGCCGTTGACGTTATGGTTTAATCTCGCAAACGGGAATTTCCCGATTACCGGTTCTGAAAATCAGTGCTAGTGCCATGGAAGGTCATAGATCAGAATCGGGAATCAAAGGTTGCGGGACGCACCCTTTGATTCCCGGTTCTGTCTTATGAATTTCACCTGTACCAGTTTTGTTATTCAGAAACTTGAACAGGAAAATTCCCAGTATCGTGACAGACTTTCAAAAACGAGAAACGGAACATTCCCCTTCCCGGGATATTAACCATAATATTAACTTGTTTAATTGTCGACTCGAGCATTTGTGCTCATCAGTGACGTCACGTGTGCTTTATTTGAGAGGGGCATGACGATGATTTGATTACGTTGTGACTCTTTCAGTCGAACCAGAACTGATGAGTAAATAGTAGAGGTATTGAGATGATAACGAGGCATAAGATTGTTCACAAAAAAATTAAAATCAGTTTCATTGAAAATAAGAAACGTTGAATATTATTACACATTATATCGTGTTGGTGCCTATGAACTATGAGTTAACCCCCACCCCCCCCCCCCCCACCCACCCCCATCCCAGTTAAAATTGCAGGTGATTTGGATAATGCCGTTTGTTATGGCATATTTACTCGCTTGTTGAAATAAAAAACGCAATATGCCGTAACGTGTTGCTGCCTATGGTTGACAGTTTTCGTCGCTGGAAGATATTTGCAGGAAAGGTAGCTCTCCTTACTTTTCCAAAGCTGTCGGTAAATCTATCAGTAGGGGTATGGGAATTCCATATATAAACTTAATTTAATTTGCCAAAGCTATCAGTTAATTTAGCAGTTAGGGAATAGGAATTTCATATATATATCTTGAAATTTCGAAATATTAGCGAAGTTTATCATCGGTGTACGCATAATTTCACATACCCCACGCACATTTATGTAGGATAAATATACAGAACCACCTTCTTTAAGATCAATTTGCCCAATTAGTTTGAACGTTTCACTATTATTCTGTGTTGAAACCCATTTAAAATAGAAAACAGCCTTTGCTCCATCTTTTGATATTCTGCAGCCTGTTTTCAGCACATTATATCAACAACGTGCGCATCTTGACATATAATACAGACACTGTCCATTCGAGTAATGTAGATGTTAAAGAGGTAAGATGAGCTTTTTTGCCTTGGAAGAATAAAAACTTGCAAATTACTACAAAAACACACTCGCTAAACAAAGCGCCAAAGTGGTCGCTTATTTAGTGTTGGTAGGAGGGACACTAACATATATTTTTAATGACGGATTATCTGTGCTTCTAATGAGCTTGCCATAAAAAGGCAAGTTTCCTTTTGTAACTTTTAATAAACGAAAGCTACAGATAGCCTCGAGAGTCAGTTAATTTAGCAGTAAGGGTAAGGGAATTTCATTTTGACATTGAAATTTCGAAATATTAGCGAAGTTTATCATTGATGTTCGCATCATTTCACGCGTTTCCCTGTGTGATAAATATATTTTTTTTCAATCAGTTTGAACGTTTCACTATTATTCTGAGTTGTAACCCATTAAAATAAAAAAAAAACGGCCGTTCACCATATTTTTGATGTTCTGAAGCCTGTTTTTAGTACAGTTAAAACTAGAAGTCCTGTCATGAAAAGCGCACAAATAGCACGTCGATTTGCGCGTTAGTCTACGCGTTATGACCACATTGAGGCTATCAAATTCTGTACATATGGCCTGTGCAAAAGCAATGTTTCAGCCAATGGACCTCCGGGTAACCCGGAGGTCCATTGGCAGAAGCATTGCCTGTGTTTGCTATGTGTAACCAGGAGAACCTGCCGTGCTTTAGATGCCATTCGGTATGGCAATTGCGCGCAATTCCTACGCGCAATTAAGCCTAGATAAGCGCACATTTCATGACAGGACTTATAGTTTTAACTGTACATTGTACCAACAATGTGCGCATCTTGAACTATAATACAGACACTGTCCTTTCCAGTAATATAAATGTCAAGGAGGTAAGATTAAAAACTTGCAAATTACTGTAGAACACAGTTCGCTAAAGAAAGAACCAAAGTGGACGTCCAGTGCCGGTAATCGTGATACTGATGGATATTCTTAATGGCGGATTATGTGTGAAGCAGCTGCTTCTAATTAGCTTTCCATAAAAAACAAGTTTCATTTTGTAACTTTTAATAAACGAAAACCACTGACAGTCTCGAGAGCTGTCTGTTGTTTTAGTTTATTACAAGTAATAAAATGAAAGTAGGCTTTATTTTCTACTAATGCCGTAGGTGTTTTCGCAACATCTACTTGCTTCTTAATTGGGCATTTCTCGCCGTCTAATAATAGCATGGGAAATAACTTTATCGAAAGTCGATTTTCATGATGAAGTCAGTTATGCTAAAAAATGAGGTTAACCTTAAATATTATACAATTATGGACTTTTGGGGTGGTGCGTATGATGTGTTATGAACCTAAAAAAACTTGTATTGACCGAAGCGTTAGGCGAGGTCAATATAAGTTTTTTAGGTTCATATCACATCATATTTACAACCACAAAAGTCCATAACTGTTTTATTATATACACCATCCTTAAAAAAACATACAATCTTCTATTTGTCGAATAAAAGTTCAATTATATCAACCAGATATACTTTTATTTAACAATAAAATAGTTATCTTCTGCAGAATAACATAAAATACGCAATGTTATAGAAATCACGTCGACTGAAATAGAATTAGAGAGGGGATTTCCAAAAGCTATATTTAGAAAGTTGATACTCACTGCAAAACCGGTGTACGTGGATTTTTGAGTACTAGTCACGTGTATAAGATCCAGCCAATAGAAATGCGGTTATTTATAAAGTGTATAATAACCTAATTATTGGTGGAAAATATACGGCGAGTAAATGTACAGCCCGACAAATAAATAGTTCACGATAATAATTTCGTGCACGTGAAGCCACAATTTCAATAATCACGAGAAATACATTGTTACGTAGTGGCACCAAACTGGCAGCGCGAGGCAACATTCCGATATCCTCATACAATATGCATGCGAACACGAGAAATGAGAATATGGACCGCTCTGTATCCGCGAGTATGAGGTGCCTTGCTGAGAATCAGTGATGAAGAAATGCTGGAAGGAAGGTAGCATTGCCAAACATCAGTTCACAAGATCGAACATGGGTATGAACTGAAATAAACAGAGCTTATCTCAATAAAGCATTTTATGAACATTTTAAACAATATGCTTAGAATACACAAAGTCACGAAGTCATAAAGTTTATGTTCCCATTTGGAACTCAAGGAAGTGAATCACTGCTTCTTTGCTGTGATAAGCAAACCGTGTCTTAGTGGTAAAATTGGAAGCTATCACAACCATTATTTCCAAATGAAACAAAATACTGCATTTTGATTGGCTGAGAGGAAGGGCGTAACTTGCAATCCACAGTGTTTTTTTTACACCGTGTTTAACCACGGTTTAAAAACAAGAATATACAAGAGCAAGCTATGTGGCTAAAAAGTACCCATTTTTAATTATTAATTCATATCTTCTGCTCGGTTATGTTAGAACAAAAATAAAAATACAGGAAATTTAATATTTATGTGCAATAAAATATTACAGATGTGGATGTCATTGGAACTGGCTCATTGAGCCAGTTCCAATGACATCCATATTTGGCTGGTTTTATTTAAGAAACTTGCCAAATACAAATGTTCTGTCAGTGTTTGCCCACAATGTAGGTTAAAGTATTAAGTACACCAACATTCTTGGAAATAAATCCATTACCCGTGTGTTTTCCAGGGTGTATGGGAATTTACACCTGTTTAAATAGCACCCGAGGTGGAAGTCATCTACAGTTAGTAGTACATACAAAAAGGATCGATTAAACTTGTCTTCATGCTTGTGCTTCGGCCATGATAGTCAAAGATGACGAACATGGCCAAAAACTCTAATAACTCAATAACTTAACCCTTTACCCAACGTAACGACCAACACCGATCAGCGCGATTCATAAAAAAAAATTACCATTCAGTTTTCATTATGTTTTTCATTTTTTATTTCAGAAACATAGTTTATGACCCTTATTGGAACGAACTCATCGAGCTCGTTCAGTTAAGTAAGGTACATAAGCTATGCTTTTGATGCAAAAATGGAAAAAAATAGTTATGCAAAAAATTTGTTTACAAATATCGTCTTCCTTTCGTATTAGGTAAAGGGTTAAACTGATTGATAATTAAATTAAACGTTTCGGCGCCATAGTCGCACGAATACGTATCCAAACGAAAGTCTACCCCTCCCCCGCCGCAGTAAATGTTATTGTACCCCTAGCTGCATGTTGGCTTTCTCTCGGGCGGGGAACTTTACTGAATTGCATCCATAAATATTGGTAGCAGCTGACATATATGACACCCATTGTCACAGCGGAGTACAGAGAGTTGGCAAAATTGTGACGATAGTTGGCCATCTGCCTGACTATCGCCACAATGAGGCCAATTCCCGAGACTGTCTACCGAAGTTACAAAACCAGCAAAATGATCGTTTTAACCCTTTACCCCACGTAATGGCCAAAACCTTCATGGCTGTTCTCAAAAATTGCCAATTAATTTTCAATATTTCTTTTTCATTTTTGTCCCAAAAACATAAGGTAAGACCCCTCTTTGGAACGAGCTCGCCGAGCTCGTTCCAATGAGGGGTCATAACCTATGTTTTTGAGATAAAAAATGAAAAAAATAGTTATTCAAGAATTTTGTTTGCAAGTGTCCTCTGCTTTTCATTTTAGGTAAAGGGTTAAAACAAAATAGCTGTACCACGAAAATAAGGCAATATACTCTGACTGGGAAAAGGTTATCTTCTCATGCATTATCATCATTTACAACGAATCCAAAACAAGCGCGCCACTAAAACATACCGCGATCTTCGTGACTGATGTATACTGATAAAATCTCCCGTGGAAACTCCGGCAAGTAGAGAGGTGCTTGTTTACTGTGGTAGGCAAATTCGACATCAATGATAAAATAGAACCCGGAACCAAGCCGTGGGATGGAAATCCTTTAGACTGGGCAGCATAGGTATAAATGATGTATTGAACATGAATAAATTATAATCATTTTATTTGCTTCACGTAGAGCAGCCGCTTGATAGAATGTCGCAAATCAAATTGATGTCAAAATTTTAACACTTTATCCAATGCAAGGATGCATATTCGGTCAGCGCATTTCATAAAAAATCATCAGATTGTCCATATTTGTCGAAGGTGTAGCTTATTTTCACTATTAGAAAGAGCTCGCTGAGTCGGTTCCAATGAGGGGAAAATGAACTATTTTTTAGGCGAAAAAAGAAAATAGGAGTTATTCAAGAATGGATTTTGTGCAGGTGTTGTCGTCTAGTCACGCTAGCAGTGAAAGGATTTAACCCTTTGAAGGCCGCATTGCCGATCCAGTAACATGATGTGTCTCATTTCCATCAAGCAGGTTGCCTGCTGAGTGAATGTGTACGGTAGATCAATCAGTACTTTCAACGTGCAGCCTTGGGGTAACAGTAATTGGTCTCCAAATAACGAATATGGACACTTCCAGTTGCTGCCTTTGAACCTTACATGAAAGATACCAACAGTGTTCAAATAGTTAATTTACATATTTTGTACGTATTTGACCATAACAAATAAGAACTTATATTATCATCGGAAGTTTGTTTCTCTTTAAATTGGGTGTTGGGGGGGGGGGGGGGGGGGAGGCGGCATTATTTTGTTTTGCTATTTGTGTTCTGGGTATCAAACGGGGACCCGGAGGCAGGGTCAGGAAACAAATTGCAGGTGTAAGATTGAAAAAAAACTATTTTCCGCTCACAGACCACGAGGAGTATTTCAGAGGCTGGACCCCTTTTCGCCGGAGGTGGAGTGAGTCGTGACCATGTCACGTGACCCATTGGCTCCATATTTGGATGTCCTGGTAGAAAACGTGGTCGGCAATGTTGGGACATCATTAACGTAGTGTTACGTGGTGTTAGGGTGCATGCGCAGCGCATGTTAGGGTGATACGTGTTTCTATCGACAATTTTGTATACTGGAGGCCTCCATCTTGGTTTCCATGGTAGCACGTGGCTGCTATGTGACCTAAACCCTCTAATAGGACAATGGTATGTTTGGAGGATGTGTGCGATTGAATGGGAGTAAATCTAATTACCCAAATAAACTCGACAATTCTACAAATCACCAAAAACAACCCCAAATCACTTTATTTGGCACAGATTCCCCCAAAATTCACCACATTTCCAGTAATAGGCGCATTCCTTCGTATAAGAGTCAATCTAATTACCTAGGATCCTCGGTTAGAATTACCACAATTAACCACTCAACTGTTTATTTGGCTCGGAATTTCCACAAATCCTCGGTTTCCTCCTGTTATTCGGATTCTTTGAGAATCCTCTGCTTCTATCTATGTATTTATTGGCTAATAGCTTGAAGGTATGCTATATTTTCTACCTACCCGACCCTGTTCGTTTGTTTGAAGTATACTCAGGAGATCAGAAAAGCTTATCAGCTGGAACAGTTTTGCTTATTGTTGCTATATTTAGATTATCTGGCCTGTGCTGGCTAGTTCTAACCCTATTGCGGGTACTCTTGTTTTTGTTTCGAACGACATGTGTTTCATTCATCCAGATCATCCAATCAGTTCACTTTACTGTAACTAACTAACCAATCAGATCACTCCATCATTCTAAACCGCACCCACTGTCAAACCGTTCTTATAAGGATTCCTAAGAATAAGTCCAAGAGTCAATCAAGCAGTAAATCAAACATATTGCTTGGACCTCTCGATGCACATCGAGCAAATGAGCTGTCGGGCATTTGCTCGACCGAGTGACCCGTCTCGGTATTAGAGGATACCTGGCTGGCTTCTACCAGTTGACTACTAGCCGCTACTGCTAGTCTTGTCAGCCTTGTTCTACAAATGCACCTACTGAATTACTGGGCGAAGAGAGAAGTACAGATATAGGGACAAGAAGCAATGTTAGTCGTAGGGGCTGTAATAGTCATATATGGCGTAGTGCAGAAGAAAGTAGAAGCAGGGATAGCAGTTATTGACAGTGCTACTACTAGGAGACCGTGGGAGGGTTATCTCATAGTGTTAATGCACTTGTAGAACAAGAGTGACAAGACTAACAGTGGCAGCTAGTACGCTCTGATAGTGTTAATGCACTTGTAGAACAAGGGCGATAAGACTATCAGTAGCGGCTAGTAGGCTCTGATAGTGTTAATGCACCTGTAGAACAAGGGCGACAAGACTAGCAGTAGTAGCTAGTAGGCAACCGATAGGAGCCAGAAGTACCAGAAGTCAATGGTCAGACTGGATGAAAGGTAGTGGTACGAGTCTGGAGGAGTGGTAGGAACCGCAAATGTGTGGCTTTTAATTGTTGGTCGTCATTCTAAGGCCTGCAGTAGGGATACAATACACTGACCACCAGCTGATCTGTAGTACTGATCAGTGATAGTGCGTGTGGGGGTGTGTGTGTGTGTGGGGGGGGGGGGGGGGGTTACAAGCAAGGGAAAAATGCAATGGTGATACTACCACTAGACACAAGTAAAAGAGATAAACGGTAGTCAGTGCACCTGTGTGCCAGGATATGGAAGACTAGTAGTAACAGATAGTGGTACAGTGTATGACAGGGGTACTGGAAACTAATGATAAGACTGGTGAGTACGGTTCTGATAAGGGTCAGGTAGTGGTACGAAACTGTAGTATTAAGCAAAAACAAACGCAGTAAACCCGTACATTAAGCAGGAAACTTGTGCTCTCTAACGCAAAACCCTAAATTAGGAGTGTCAATAATGGTGGCCGACAAAAACAGTGGTAGTTCAGGACTATAATATTGGAGGTAGACGGTGAAAGATGATCATAGGACAAAGGATGATGACCTAGTACAGGTAATTAGCAAGGGTCTGAGAAGCACGAAGACTATGAGATAATCTAGGAGCTACATGTATATAGGAACATATAATAGCTGTGAGCCATGAGGACCTGGGCGCTGTATTAGAGCTAGGAGCCATATGGCGGCCATATAGGATCTAGGAGCTGTGCATGAGCCATATCGTAGGCATCCTCTAATACTCAGATGAGAGAGTAATGCGTGTTTGAGTGACTGCTTGATTGACTATTGAACGTATTCTTAGGAACCATTGCATTAGAGAACAATGTGACACTCGGCGGGGTTTAGATAAATGGAGTGATCTGATTGGCTAGTTCATTGCAGAAAACAGATCTGATTGGATGATCTGGATGAATGAAACATGCTGTTCGAACCAAGAACAAAAGTACCCGGAATAGAGTTAGAACTAGCCAAAACAGGCCAGAAAATCTGAATACAGTGATAATAACGGTTCCAACTGATAAGTTCTTCAAATCTACTGGAGTATACTACAGAACGAATTAACAGGGTCGGGTAGACAGAAATTACAGCATAGCTTATAGATACATAAACAGAAGCAGAGGATTCTGAAAGAATCCGCGTAACAGGTAGAAGCTGACGACTTGTGGAAAATACGAGGCGAATAAACAGTTGTCGGATTGTTTGAGGTAATACTAACCGAGGATTCTGGGTAATTAGATTGACTCTTATACGAAGGAACGTGTCTGCTATTGGGGAAAGGTGGACTCTGGGGGGAATTCGTGCCAAATAAAGTTATTTGGGGGTGTTTTTTTGTGATTTTGAAGGATTGTCGGGTTTATTTAGGTAATCAGATTTACTCTCATTGTTTGATTCAAGCACACCCTCCAAACAAACCTCTGTCTTATTACAGTGTTTTGGGTCACATAGCATCTACGTGTTACCGCAGAAACTAAGATGACGTCCTCCAGTATACAAAATGGACGACGGAAACACGTATTACCCTAACATCACAAGCCGCGCGTGCTCATTAAGACCTCGTATCACTACGGTGACGACATCACAACTTAGCCGATCACATGGACGACCACGACAAATCAAACATTGTGCCACTGGGTTACGTGACATGAGGCCACTTCCCCTTCCGGCTGTCCCTCCAGCAAAAAGAGGTCGTGCAGTCCCTGACCTATTACTACCGCCCAACCACCCTCCCTGTACCTGCAATTATTTGCACTCTCAAATGGGGACCCACCCCTAAAATCATCCAAATTGGCTCTTCTCCACCCTAATAAAGGCTTAATTCCATCAAATAGCAGCCAGTGTTAAGACTTTGTCAAACAGCGCAATGCAATGAGCGCCTTGTCAATTGAGTTAAGATTTATTCTCAAGTTTGAAACAAGATTTTATTCCAAAATAATGCAGTACTTCATTGTAGCTCATTTTAGTACAAGTGATAAAATGGCAAACACTAAGTTGTCTATACGTTTGCACTCCTTACTCAGCGAATCAAAATTATTAACAGGCTAAGAATTATCTGAGGACCTTGGTCAAAGACTATTATAATCCCTAATGAGTACGGGTGTGGGATGGGAAAATCTCACCCGAGGGCAAGATATTTGGGCCAGACACGAGGCTTGCCGAGTGTCTGGACCAAATATCTTGTCCCGAGGGTCAGATTTTCTCATCCCACACCCGTACCCATCAGGGATTATTTTTCTCCCCCCACCATACAGCGGTTACGTTAGCAGTGGTAATCGGCGGTCACGTGCTGATATAATCAACTCATTTGGTATTCGTTGTTTTGAAAAACTAATGAGAGCATCGGAAAGAGCATGCAAAAGTTATGTATATACCAAAGGTATATACCACGAAATCAATTAGGAACGGTGGCATCTTGGGGTCTAAAGAGTTTTAGAGCATCAAACTTTGATCACACGGCATTCTGATGACATCAATATGAATCAGTTGGTACCAAAAACTGATACGATATGCATAACGTCATAATAACGTTATAAATGTATAACGTCACGTGGGTGGGGTGGGATACATCTGCCTCTCCCTGCTATCTCACCCTGGACAGACGTATGTTACACATGCAGTGGAGGGAGAAATAAAAGTACCCACATCTGGATGGTTTGGTAATAGTCTAACTAAAGTTCCTATTTTATTAATAAGGAGCAGTCATGACTCGTTTTCCTGGTGATTTTTCGTGAAAATGGATTGATATTTGTTAAAGACGAGCATTTGGAAAATAATTGCAGGATATGTTTTTTTCCACTCCTGAATCGCCCTATCAACGCGATCTCAGATCCGTAGGATTGGGACGAATATTTTGCTCATTTTCTTTCCGTAAAAAGAACTCAAAGTGTGTGATTGCGGCAGGCAGTCTGGTGAAGACAGACCGGATTGCATCGAGTTCAACGTGAATGCTACTGCCGGGAAACCCACACTGCCAAGAATTCTAAGGAAACAATTCGTTGCCTTAAAATTAAAATAAACATTGGAATTCGTGTTCTGCCTTGAGACGGGAAGACCTGCAAACATCACATCGTACAAAACAGTCGCTCCGTACAAGGCGAACACCACGCAAGGGGGTGTTGTTCGCAGTCAATAATCAGCTATTTTCAGCAGCTATTCAATGAAGGAAGCACCGGGTTACGCACATTGGTCCATTCAATGAAGATTTGCATGCTATTCCCTTGCTTAGTGTTATAAATTTACAGCTAAAGCACGTGTGGTAACAAAATTGCTCGTGCCCCCCCCCTCCCCCCCCCCCACAATGGCCGCCCTTTATCCATATCTCAGACAAAAGAGAGTGTCGATTGTCACCTCGTAGCACCACCAACAGCATCACCCGCTTCTCTCCCCGCACACAGCAACCCTAAAAAGGAGGAGGTATTTTGTTACAATGTCACCCGTTGATTAACATCGATGAACATTGTCTGGAGAGCCAAGTCAGACGAGATAACCAGACAAGATAGCTAGAACATCGCATAATATTAAATTGATGGATTTCAATATTGCGTGAGGAATCATCGTGTCCACATGCTGATAACTTTAACCAACTCTAGCAAGACCGTCAAAGTGACTTCAGATAAAACAATCGGGACAGTAAGGATTGTTGCATTCAACGCTATCGGGGTATGATGCTAAGACTTAAAAGTCAGACTTTCTTAAAACATATTTCTATTTTCTAGAAGACGAATGCCGTTGTCCAAATCGTTCCACATTTTTGGAAACGAGTACAGTTGAAACTTCTCCAGGGGTCGAGTCAAATCGCCAAATTAGGCTGGAAGATTATACTTTTTTCCAGTCGTAAATGAACAGAGCAGCATGGAGTAAAATAAGTTATTAACCTTTAGGATACGATCTTTAATGAACAACGGATCAGTATGGGCATTATTTTTTTATTACTGATTATTCGTAGGGTTCTTTTCTGCATTAACAGCAATCAGTTGATCGCCCTTGCTTTGCCCCAGATTTTAATGCCATAAAACAAGTGACACTGTATAAGTGTGAAGTGAAGAGTCCTCAAGGCATTATGTGTAAGAATGGCTTTAGCTTTATTGAGGGCAAAGGTTGCACGTGCAATTTTTAAACATGCGTGTGTGATATGGGTTTTATACGATAGCTTGTCATCAATGTTGATGCCAAGAAATCTGAGTGACTTTTCAGTTTCTTCGACGCCCACCCTATTTGTTCCTTGTCGTTGATATAAACACTCTGTTGCGAAGACTTGTTTTTTTCTGCCTGGGTTAATTATTATGTAGTTAGTTTTGTTAGCGTTTATGGCCAGACAATTAACAGAACACCATTTGGATATTTTTTTGCAATTCATTGTTTATGTAGGTTTCCAAGTCATTCTCGCTGGGACTTGATGAATAAACTGGAGTATCGTCCGCGAATGATAATAAGTTCAGGGAAGTTGAGTTACAAATATCATTAATACATTGTAAAAGAAGGATACGTCCTAATATTGAACCCTGTGGTACGCCGCACACAATTTGACCCAGATCCGATTTGTATGCATCATAAAGAGCAAATTGTATTCTGTGAGATAAATAGCTTTTCAACCAGTCGTTGGTAATTCCTCTCACACCATAGTGCTCAAGTTTCTGTTACAAAATTTCATGGTTTATTGTAGGAAAAGCTTTTGTTAAATCAAGGAAAACCGCTAAAGTGGAGTCTTTAGTAGTTTTATTGTTTTCCTCAGGGATATCTTTCAAAAGCTGGAGAACGGGGTGAATTGAGGAAACGTTTCCCTAAATCCATATTGAAGCTCATACTATATTTTAAAGCGATCCAGAAAGCTACATGTAGTAAGTCTCTTCTCTAAAACTTTCGAAATTGTTGGTATCATGCTGATTAGTCTGTGATTTGTGAATTTATGTGCATCACCAGATTTGAAAATGGGGATCACCTTGTCGATTTTAATTCTATTGGGAACTCTGCCACATTTGAATAAGTTATTGATTGTGTGGGCCAGTGGTGGGGCAATTAGATTTACAATTTAAGAAGGTCGGAGGTGATACTGTCGCAGTCAGGACTAGTCGGTTTCACAAAAAAAAATGTTCGGAAACTAACCATTCATATAGTTTTTGATGGTACACATGTCTTCAAACAATTCTAACCCATATTGTGCTGGGTAAGTACGTAGGGTAGTCTGATGACTACTCGCCGTTGATCGGTTGTTCTCTCGGGGTATTCCGGCTTCCTCAATCCGTAAAACTGTCTGACACGATGCGACTCTGACAGTCGAAAGTGCCGTTAAACCCCAATAAATAAATAATAAGTAAATAATAAATCATTAAATTTCAAATTGTTTGTGACAAAGAAATACCAGAAATAGTTCAGTCTAATAACGGCGATAAGTGTGTGCTTCAAGCCCGAAGCCAGTGGAGAGCCGGGAGTTGGGGGTTCTCCCCCATGACGCTGCCTGCCGGATTTTTGTATTGTCCGTCGGAAAAAATTTTGGTCGTTCGAATGCCAATATTTTCGCAGATGGCCGCCAATTTGAAAAAAAAGTTGTCCTTAAGTCCAAACTACAATTTTCATATTGCAAAATTACCTTTGTATTTCAAATATCTGTAAAATATGACAATCCAATCGTCCTGAATATTATGTCGTGTGTATTATTATTTTAAAGAACTGGGCGGTGATGTCCACACATGCCTTTACCAGGTAATAAAAATCATCAGCAGCAAAATTTTAATTAACGAAGCACCGGGTTGTACCCGGTGCTTCATTAATTAAATTTTTGATGATTATTTCTGTAATTGGTGTTTGGAATATAATATTATGGTGTCCGTGGTAATATTGCCCACCAGTGGAAAGTGTCCAGTCCTCGACGACTGCACTGTATTAATTTAACAGGTTGAATGTTGGAAACCCATATTTGGTCTCCATTCTTAAGTGCAGGTACCACAACGTGAAGGTTTTTTTGTGGGTGTGGTGGTTCACATTATCTTTGCAGTGAATTTGTTTCATCTGTATAGATTTGCCTTGTAACAATGTATGGCAATGGCATGTGAAGAAACTTTGGAAACCTAGACAAATTTAGCACTCCTCAAGTTAAAGGAATTTTTAGGGTTAGGTTTCATGTTTCTACCGATGGTCTGTGTCTAGGTGGTGATTCCACATCGCCGGTGTTATGTCAGAACTAATAGTAGTCAGTACTGTAGATACGGCAAAGACAACGTTTTCGAGTTTCAAGAAATGTAATTTGCGTAAAGCAGACCGCTTTAGAAACCTCAGCGGTCAGAAACTTTCTTTTACAGAATAATCTCGTTGGTCACCAACAGATAGTGAAATAGATCCCGAAATTATTGAAGCTAACACACGAATCCTCCAATAGGTGTTCAGCATGAACACTCTGTCCGATAAATACAATTTAACAGCTGTTGAACGGGTAGCCCTCGCGAAAACTTCGAAAAAATAAGAAATCAGTGATCAGACCAGCCGACAAAGATGGGTCGGTGGCCGTTATATCTCGGAATAAGTATATAAAGGAAGCCCTCAGCAATACTAAACATTATAAAAAATAGATTCACTTATTTTGCCTAGTAATATCGAAAAATTAAATAAGATCTTAAATTTTCAACAATAAACAAAACTTTGAAATATTTAACAGCAAAGCTCGGGCGTGCGTGTGCGTGGGTGCTCGCGGGCGGGCGTCTGGGCTGGCGGGCGGGCGGGCTTCGTGCGTGTGGGCTTTCGGGCGGGCGTAGTGTTTGTGACACACAATGTTTTCGACAAAGGTTTTCTTCATAATTGAACCGGACGAATCTCACTTGCAATCGATAACAATAACAATTTACTGGGAGACGCTGAAATCCGTAATGTCATTTTAACAGCCATGAATGCATTTTCGAAGGGTTTTGATGATAGTTGGAGGAATAGAAATTGCCAGATGGAATCATTGAACTTTTCCCAACAATACTGCTGATTAATCTGAAACATTATTGAATTCACAGCCATCCCATTACTCAGCAAAGGAAAACTAATTCCATACGCACGTTTTCTTTACACATGTAAAGTTAAGTTATAGCTTGAAAACAGAGAGGGTGGAGTGTTGATTGGATAATTTCTTCCTGAGTGTAGCCTTACTGAAGGGGGACATATTGATACTGATGCTGATCTTGATACAAGTCTCTGTCGCCACCTCCCCACCCTTTACTAACGCGGATAATAACTGTTACGCGCATTCGTTGACTCTTTTAAATGCGTTGATCCATGGATACACGTACAGTTAAAACTAGAAGTCCTATCATGAAATGCACACAAATAGCACGTCGATCTGCACGTTAATGTACGTGTTATGACCATAGTAAGGCTATCAAATTCTGCACATAAGGCCGTGCACAAGCAATGTTGCAGTCAATGGACCTCCGGGAAACATTGCCTGTGTTTGCTCTGAGTAACCAGGAGAACCTGCCGTGCTTTGGATGCCATTCGATATGGCAATTGCGCGCAATTCCTGCGCGCAATTAAGCCTAGATAAGCGCACAGTTCATGACAGCACTCCTAGTTTTAACTGTACAATACGAACGTGCAGGTTACCACAGAAAGGTGTGTTTTTATCTAATACATATTTTTTATATAATAAACGCATAAAAATCACTGTAAATATTTTCAAATATGGGACTGCTGTGAGCACCAGTAGGTGTTTGCGCTGATATGCTTGTAGTGCTTCGTTCGCTGTTTCCAACAATTAACTGTCTTCTGATAAATCTGACTGCAGTATTGTTGTTATTACCCGATATATTCGCCTAGGAAAGTTTATTACACAAAAACGAATCGATTTTTATTTATTTACAACGGTCATATACGGAAAACCCTGAACACAAAAATCTCTGTTCACATTTTTACTTTTTTGCATATTTTTGTCCCAACACACAGCTTATAACCCTTCAATGGAGCGACTTTAGCGAACTCGTTGCATTGGTGGGTATTGTTTTGTTATGCAAAATATGGAAGATGGAAAAAAGTGTTTGCAAGTATCAACTGATAAACGTGTTGCGTAAAATAATAAACGGGAATATGAATACAACTTCCCAAACCATTTTGTGGAGGGAAGGTTTTTAAAGCCCAGTGGGACACCTCGAACGTGTGTAGAACTAGGCTCCTTTCTACCTTAATAAACGACATTTTCATCTATTTGTAGATAAACAAGATTGGATTGGGCAAATTCCTAGTCGAGTAATTAGAGAACTCTGCAGATTGAAATGTCGATTGTTTCAACATCGGAGTGCTGAGGGCAAAGTTGGCTGCCATATTTTGAGTTTCTCGTCTAGGCGTTTGTACCAACAGTGGTACGCATACATCTACTTATCAATCCGACAAATGCTTACTTGACAAATATATCCCCTGAACAATTTTTGGGTCTCATTAATTTCTGGTTTGTACTGGTCTGATTATTTGTTTTAGCACATTTTTCTCATCTGTCTAATTTAGAACTACTGTTAAATTCCCTTGTACATATCGTAGAGTAATTTCTGGTATCTCGTTGTCCGAGTGACTAATCAGATGACTCGCGTTCCAAACTCACACGATAGAAGTGTCAGGAACATCGTCCTCAAAGTTCCAACAGGGCTTATATTTCGACGAGAATCCGAGAATCGATTCGCACAAAGATTCGCGCAATAAAACCGGCGAGACTCCATGTAGATTCTCGCTGCACCTCTGCTAGGATTCGCGTGAAAAAAATTGAGTCAATTTAACTCTTTAACTAATACAGCGGCAACAAATTAACCAACAGAAGGCTAACATGACCTGAAATATCCTGACACTTTGCCAATAAAACCTTACAAATATGGCTGTCATTGGAACCGGCTCATTGAGCCGGTTCCAACGACAGCCATATTTGTAAGATTTTATTGGTAAATATTGTTTATTTAATTATTTTATCATTTATTTATTATTTATTGTTTAAAAATAATCAAACTTAGTTTTAAAAATTAAAAAAGTGTGTTGGGTAAAAGGTTAACATGTGTTATCAGTATACAACAGTGGTTCAACCTTGGTGGCGTCATGGGATCCTGGGACACTCGTAGTAGGTATGGATTCTCGCAATCATTTTCACGAGAATCCAAATGGATTCTCACAAATTTAGAAGAAATATAAGCCCTGTCCAATGTGTTCTATGTGCCAATAGGCACATAGAACACATTGGAACTCAAGGGACGACATGTATCAGGCGCATAACCATTTAGGAATAATCGTGTGATTGAGAAGTTAGTAGGTACCTAATTCCGATTGTCCACGTGGGAGCGCGGTGGCGATGTGTACTAAGGTGTACTGCAGGTCGATGATGCACTTGCCTTCAACCAATTCTAACCCTGCTTGTGTGGAGCTAGTACGTTGGGGGGCATCACAGTTGCTTGCCGTTTCTCGGTAGTTCTCTCCGGGAAATCCGGCTTCCCCCACACGTAAAACTGTCAAACACGATGTGATCCTGGCTGCCGAAATTGTCGTTAACCCCCAGTAAATAAATAAATATACGTCCCATTTACATTGATCAAGAGGACATCCGGACAGTCATTCGATTTGTGTAAAGAATCGACTGGATCGGCGAATCATTTTTGAATTACGTTAAATTTCATGAGGTGGCGATGACAACGGATCCCATTGTAGGGACATCACTATTGAGAGAATGTCAGTGGCGGCCGAGTGAGGGGATTGGGGGGGGGGGGATGGGACTGGCCAAAACCTGCGCAGGCTGTGAAACGCATAACGCACCGGGCTGGGCGGTAAGGGAACATTTGAATATTTGTACCAAAAGAAGCAAAATCAGCCACTCTAGGATTGTAATGGTAGGTGTATATTACTGAACCGGATATCATATTTTTTTCGATAATTGGAGTTGCCCCAGCTGCTTATATATTTACTGGCAAATGGACAGTTAATTACCGGATGGCGTGATAACAGAATACGAAGCTAGTTCATAATTATCTATTGACGGGCAGATACACTCGCTGTATGTCAATAGAATAACGAGCGTAAAAAATAGAGTCAATGGAATAGACTTTCAGAACCATGGGCCACCGAGCCGTGAAATTCCCGTTCCCGATATTAAATCTTATTAGATATCTCGAACCACTGCAGCCGATATTTTGAAAAAGAATTCTTCAGAAGGTTCACGCTCAAATTACCAAGAAGATGGGTTTTGTTCAAAGGGCCTAAAGTAAACGGAAGACGGAACTTAATCATCAAAAAACATTGCGATGGAAAGGCTAAAAAGAAATAGAAATCTGTTGCGTTTTCTTGCTCTGACTGGCCGAAGAAAAGCGAAGAATTCGATCGTGCCGGCAGTGATGACTTGATTTATGTCAAATGAGACTGACTGACTGTGCCAAGAATCTATCGGATTGTAAAGAACCCATGACCGAATTCGACAGAGTGCATCTCACCCATCCCATACTTTATAAAATAAAAGTGAATGAACCTAGTTGGGTTCATATTCACTCAACCCAGTTGATTGGGGTTGATTTTGAACCCAACTGATTTCAGAGTGCAAGAACGGAATCCGCAGGACAGACAAGAAGAGATTACCGGATTTGAAATCGAGACGGGTCATACAGAGAAGAGAATATTCAGGGAAGCTGCTAAAACCAGTGTTCGCGGGACTGTTCAAGTCATCAAATAAATCCTATAATATGGACATGCACGTCGCAAAGTTCTCATTAGTGTTCTGATCGTCGCAGTGCACTTCCGTCGAAACTGTTTAATACCACAAAAATACCACAAAACTATTCCTCAATGGCCGATTCGGACTCCGAGGAATCGGAAAAGTTAGTAACACACGAGCGGGTATTGAACCTGAGGAAGAACTAATTGACGATTCAGCTGTCCAATGAGAAGTACCGCCGTTAAGCGTGCTTACGGCTGTTAGTGAGAAAAATTTGAAAACACATCAAGTGTCATACCAAGGGTATGGGGTGGATAGAAAAGATGCAGTTGAAGCAGAAGCAACATCTCACCAAAAGAGGTTTAGAGAACGAATCGATGTGAGACATCTAAAAACGTCGGTCAGTATTTCCATTGTTCACAAGAAAATTCAAGAGATTGCCAAATGCCTTCCTGAAGAAGGGGGCCTTTGAAATATCCCAGATGCATATACTAAAAAAATAGAAGTTCTGTTGGACGCCTTTATAGCAGAAGACTTAATCAAAGTAGAAGGAGAATCCGATAATGGAAAATCTCATGACCAGCCTCACTAACTGCCTCTAGAATAACATTGATAGAAAGAACGGGCTTAGAGAAAATAGTTTGTGTGTTCTGACAGTCGATGAGTGAAGATGTCTGGTTACAGTACGTGGAGAGTGGATTGTAACTAAATCACCCGCGGAGTGGAGTTATCACCCGAGCTATAACTTTCAAATTTTGTACATATCGACAAAAAACACAAGCAATGTTTCAGCCAATGGACCTCCGGGTTTAACCCGGAGGTCCATTGGCTGAAACTTTGCTTGTGCTGGTTAGGCTATCAGATTTAAAAAAAAATACTTACATAATAAATAAACCTTCAAGCACCAGACAGGGATGACCCCCCCCCCCCCCCTCCCGGAACTGGACTAAGTGAATCGTACAGTGGACGGCGTCAGCAGAATGCGTCAAGAAAAGAATCCGTGCCCTGCACAAAGGTTGTGCGGCAGCAAAAACCCCAATATATTACTCTCCACCAACAAAAAACAAAGTATAACAATCAAACCTTCTATGGGACAAATAAAGAACAAAATTCAGAAGAACACAGTTGTCACGCAAACGTTGCCATTGAAATGAACAAAATGGAATTCTAGCTGGCGAAAGTGAAGTTTCAAGAATGGATTTACCTGACATCAAAGGATGTAAAATCCGAGCAACCAACAAAACCAAGCTGCCAAAGTTCAACGGCCTAGCGAGAGTAAAGCAACAAGAAGAAACAAAAAGCATCACTAGATGTTATCCAACGTTATAGGAAGAAAAGAACGAAATTCAGAGACCCTGTCTACCACTCCGAGATGAATTCGATGCTTTCGAAAACGACGATGTTTTGCATAACGCCAAACCTCTGGTTGCCAGTAGAGTGACCTCAACGACAACAGGTCGTGTGCAATGTTTTGCAAGGGAAGATTGAACAAAATACTAAAAATTTGCTGCAGTGTTTTTTTTCTAAATACAGCTGGTGAATGTGGACGTTACCTTCGTTAAATGGTTAATGTCGAAACATCGATCAAAATTATCAAACATTCAGCCAGGAAAAACGAGTGACATTTGCGTCTTGCATTCTAGAGGCCAATACTATAACACGTTTACCATTGTCATTTCCAGATTGTATTTTTTATTTCTGAAAACAAATCACTGGCCAAAAATAATAAGCGTTTTACAAAAAGAGATATTCTGCCTACCTATAAATTGCCACGTCTTTGAAAACGCCCATGTTTCATCAGCCCTGGAACTCGTTAGCAGGCTACGCTATAACATAGGTGTAACCTATAGGAAGTGGGGCGCGGTGGCGTAGCGGTAACCGGTTCTCGTAAGATTACCGAAGTTAAGCAGCGTCGAGCGCGGTTAGTAGTTGGATGGGTGACCATTTCAGCGGCCGAGTGGTGCTCCTGCGTTGTGTCCTCGAGCAAGGCACTTAACCCCGATTGCCCACATGGGGGGCACGATGACGCCGTGTACTAAGGTGTATTGCACGTCGATGGTGCGCATGCCTTCAACCAATCTAACCCTGCCTGTGCAACGGTGCAGAGTTCAGAGTTACGATGTTGGAGAGCTGACAGCTGCTGGTCGTTGTTCGGTGGTTCTCTACGGGAACCCCGGCTTCCCCCGCCCGTAAAACTGTCACCGACATGATGTGACCCTGGCTGTTGTGTCGTTAAAACCTAATAAATAAATATCTGTAGGAAAGATGTTGTGATGCTTTTCCGCCTTCTCTGTTTTCAGATGTTGTTTATGTTTTAACGGAATGTCTGCCAAAATAAATAGCAACAACAAACGCTCGATCTCGCTTTAAAGATTACTAATTTAATTTATGTTGTGTTATTTTGTCGCAACCTGCAGTTCGTTCGCGCATCCTACTCGTGAAGGAACCCCCACGTAACCGAAACGATCGTTCGCGGGTTATTTGCAGACCCGATTCATTCGAACCATTTATAGACAAAAACAGAAAATACACATCCCTGTCTTATATCGTCATGAAAACTGACTTTCGATAAAGTTATCTCCCTTGAAATTATTAGATGCGCGAGGAAGATCCACTTGAGAAGCAAGTAATTGTTGAGACAACACCTATGTTCTATGATATCGGTAGAAAATGAAGCCGAGTTGCCTTTTGTTACTTTTGAAAAACGGAAACACAGACAGTTCCATATTCTCTGTGTTGTTTTCGTTTATTAAAAATATCAAAAGGAAAATTGGCTTTTATGGCGACCTAATACGATGAAACTAGTTTACAGATTCTACGTCAGTAAAAACTAGAAGTCCCGTCACGAACTGTGCGTTTATCTAGGCTTAGTTGTGCGTAGGAATTGTGCGCAATTGCCATATCGAATGGCATCCAAAACACGACAGATTTTCCTGGACACCCATAGCAAACACAGGCAATGTTTCTGCCCATGGACCTCCGGGTTACCCGGAGGTCCATTGGCTGAAACATTGCTTGTTCACAGGCCTATCTGTACATAATTCGATAGCCTTACTATGGCCATAGATTAACGCGCAGATCCACGTGCTATTTGTCCGCATTTCATGACAGGACTTCTAGTTTTAACTGTAAGTGTCCACTTGGGCTCTTTATTTAACGAATGCGTTTTTACAGCAATTTGCAAGTTTTTATTGTTCATAGAGACACAAATTAGCTAATCTCACCTCCTAGACTTTCATTTTAATGTTTCTAATTTTACCCTTTGAACACTAGCGGCCGCTTGTCCGGCCAGGAACATGATACGTCATTATATAGGGTGGCTGTTCAGTATATGCGTGGAGGCTGCACTTCGAAAATATTGATTGGTCTACCCCAAGTAATAAATATGGACTCTTCTAATTGCTGCCATTGGAATGGCATGGAATATACCACTAGAGTTCAAAGGGTAAAAGGGCAATGTCTGTATTTTATGCCACTCAGTGCGCACTGCTGATTTTACGAACAGAAAGAAAGAACATCAAAATATCTAATTTAAAATAAGAGTTTCAGCATAGAATCATAGTTAAACATTCAAACGGATTGTGAAAAAAAAATAAAATAACAGGGAGCGCGGTGGCTCAGTAGGTAGAGGTGCAGGCTGCAAGCCGAGAGGTCCTCGGTTCGAATCCCACCTGCGGCAACCGCGTTGTGTCCTTGGGCAAGACACCTCATCTCCATTACCCGCGTGGGGGCACGGTGGCGTTGTGTGCTAAGGCGTACTGCACGTCGATGATGCACTTGTCTTCAACCAATGCAACCCTGCTTGTGTGGAGTTCGTATGTTGGGGAGCTGACAGTTGCTCGCCGTTGCTCGGTGGTTCTCTCCGGGTAATCCGGCTTCCTCCACCCGTAAAACTGTCGCGGTCATGATTAGCCGTTGTGCATAAGTATGTGACCTTAAACTCCAATAAATAAATAAATAAATAAATAAATAAAATAACAGCTTCTGTATTTTAAAACTCCCCTTCGGGAAAATGCCTGAAGTTTGTGAAATGATGCTCACATCGATGATACAAATTGTCTAACATATCGAAATTGCTTTCTTTATATAAAATTCCCATATCCTTGGGGTTAATGATTATTGTGGAAAACATAGTATTGTAAATGGTTTATACAGAGATTCCACGCAAGCAATAATTGCACATTTGTTGCAAAGCATAACTAGCACAAGCAAAGTTTCAGCCAATGGACCTCCGGGTTAAACCCGGAGGTCCATTGGCTGAAACATTGCTTGTGCTTTTTGTCAATATGTACAAAATTTGAAAGTTATAGCTTGGGTGATAACTCCACTCCGCGGGTGATTTAGTTACAATCCACTCTCCGCGTACTGTAGTTATGACCCTCAAATGTACTTACCCAGTTCGAGCGAAATTACTAAGTGCTTTCATCATACTCAAACTCAGCTGTCTTTCAGAATGCGTATATGTTAGACTTTCATCAAACGGTAGTCCGAAGAAATGGTCTATTTCGTATCCATGAAGGACTCCCATCCAGTCCGGCCAAGGATTTCCTGAAGAAATGTGTTCATAAGAATAAACAAACACATCATTTCCTGCATGAGAATAATAGGACGCAAAATTCAAAACTGGACATTTAATCACAATGTCACCTACCAAGTCATCTAACATCATAATATTTGTAATATTTCCTTTGAAAAATGTTCTGCTATATTCCTCCAAAATATTTTCCAAAAGAATACTGTTCATTGGTTTTAATATATTTTTCATATAACCTTTGACCTCCTCATCTCTAACAACTCTTCGAAATGACCGAATGTTCTGTAAGAACACCATTCCTTCATCTTTATTAAAACCGGCAATTAAGGACGAGTTTTTTAATTGACCGCTCCTAATAAGTTTCATGGGTTCATCCTTTATTAAATCACCGTCAGCAAAAGGTCCTATAGGAACATCGTTGTACTCCTCAACAACCTTCCATTGTTTCCAACACAACATTGCTGCATCTACAGACATAAGGCATTTATATATTTTTTCGGGATCTCCTTCACAGCCAACCAACTCTGCAACACCTTTCGATCTGGATATTACCTCGTCGCGTTTGTAAGATGCCCATTTTCCCAGCACAGATCCACCTTGCATCAGTGCATTGTTAAAGTACGGCCATGAAGAAGGAATTAGGAAATGGTAAGCAACGCTAGCACCACCCGCACTGGATCCAAAGAGAGTTACTCTAGAGGCATCTCCATTGAAGTATTTTATATTGTTATGTATCCACTTTAAAGCAATCTGTTGATCATGTAATCCCAAATTTCCCACAGTCTCTTCCAGTCCCAGGTATATAAAACCAACGGCACCAAGTCTATAGTTTATAGTAACAACAACAACATCATTAATTGCTGACAAAAACTTACCCTCATAGAGATCAAGGGTAGACGATCCAACAGTAAAACTACCCCCGTGTATCCAGACAAGAACTGGTAATTTTTTAGTCGTTACGGGAGACCAAATATTCAGGTATAAACAATCCTCACTCACATTTGCTTGTGGAATCCACATAGTCCGTCCTCGAAATTCCTCACTTCCCGGTAGTAATTTGTACAATTCCTGGTAACACGATGGCTGTTTATCAATTCCATATGTGCGTGCATTGTATGTTCGTGACTGCAGTGGAACGGGTTTTTTAAACCTAAGTTGACCAACTGGTGGCATAGCGTACGGTATTCCCCAAAATTCCTGAATTTTTTTACCGCGCACTAATTTATGGTGACCTCTGATGTTCCCATATTCCGTTTCCACGCTGATTATACTGTTACAGAAAGCTACCTGTATGAACAACAGCACCAATACCCCTACCAGATCCACCATTACGTACATCTAAAAAAGAGAGACGAATCGATAAACTGTAAATAGTCCTCTTTAACCCTTTACCCAACGAATCGCCCGCATCCGCCCGCGTAATATGCATATTCCACAGCTGAAAAAATATTATTTTTCCCAAAATTTCAACAAAACCATATCATGTGATCCCTCGATGGAACGAGCTCGTTGAGCTCGTTCCAACGAGGGGTCACATGATATGGTTTTGTTGAAATTTTTTGAAAAATTAAAAAAAATATTTAAAATAAAATTTGATATCGTTTGCGTTAGGTAAAGAGTAAAAAGTGTGATTTTAAATTTTTTAAAATACTCGAAGCTAGTCATTTTTCTTGTCCGACAAGCTTACACAGTACAGTCTCAGTGGATTGGTCGTAATCCACACATGGTCAATGTTGTCCATTCATACATTTACCAGGTAACAAATACCACCATGAGCAAAATTTTAATTAATGAAGAATCGGGATGTATCCGGTGCTTCATTAATTACATTTTGGATGATTATTCCTATAATTAGTGTTTGAGTCTAATATTATTACGTCCGTGGAAATATTGCCCACCAGTGGAAAGTGTCAGTCCACTGTGGTTGTTCTGTAGTTGGGACCAGCCTGTAAAGCAAATAAAGTATCTCGTGTGCATGGGGGGGGGGGGGGGGGGAGCATAAATGTAAAGGCAGCCTTGATTTAACGTGGGTCTGCCTGGTGGAAGCAAATGTGACAAATAAATTCACGAGAATGTAATTTGCTCGATTCCGTAGTCTTGGTCAGAGCAACGAAAGGTGTTAAAAAGTGCGTGCGTGCATGTGTGTAAGACGGCGATGTTGGGGGTTAGTGGGCAGCTGATATATTAGTTACATAGTCAGCAAGTGACCGGATACGTGGTGGAGCCTGGTCCGTAGGTTTTATACCAGGTTAGGCGAAGCCGAGTCTGGCATAAAACTAACAGACCAGGCATAATCCCGAACCTGGTCATTTTCTGATTATGGAATGAATTTATCCCACCGATGACCTTCGGAAACAAGGTTAATGAAAAGTTGAATAAAAACAAACCCTTTTAGGCTAAACAAAATAATGTTTTGATTCTCAGGCCCTCCCTAGTTGGATTTGAACCTCCTCATTAGACATTTGTATTATATCATGTTTTTTAAAGAATTTGTGAAAACTTGGAATGGTCATTTTTTTCACATTTCTCGACATATAATTATTTATCTGTGTTTGCAGTAAATTGTGTTTTCTTGTTGCAGTTTACGGGAGAGTGCCCAGAGGCTCTCTCCCATAAACTGTAACAAGGCAAATTCTGATATACTGGATCATGATTTAATTAGTTATTTATTTGCTGGTGTTTAAGGTCATATATTTCTGCACAATGGCTAATAATGGCCGCAACACCGATATAAACTCAAGTCTAACCATGCATTTAGAGCCATGTTTCCCATTTTAAAGGCCTCCTACCCTAAGCATTGGTTTCTGGGGCCTATTCTAATGGTTCATGATGTTTGACAGATCTATACCATTAAAAAGAACAATGAAATTCAAATCCTTTTAGTTGTTACGGCAGTTAGTTATAAAAAGGTATACTATAATTACACTAAAATACAACCTTTTCTCTTTTTCAAGTGGAAAGACAGCAAAAAGATTTACTGAGTATACTCAACCCTTTAAAAAAAAAATAAAAAAATAAAATCCTTCCTCCCTCACTGATTTGAAAAAATAATTGCCTGAGAATCAATTCATTTTTTTTATTTGGCCTTACATTCATTGACTGCCATTACAGCTGAAACGATTTAACAAACCACCTCATACGTTCAAAATATAACTTTTAATCTTTTGAGTAAACTGTGAAGCAAATGCTCGTTTCATCCTAAAACCAATCGATAGACTCGTAAAAACAATAAACTGACTGCAAATAATATTTTCTGTACATTTTTCAAATATTTAATGTTTTAAATCAATGAATACGGTACCTTGAAAATATTTTTGGTACTAAAATTCTCTTATTTTGTTTAAATTCAAATTCTGAATATTCGAAGCGAGTGAAATGCATCAAATTTTGTAACGGCAGCAACTCACCCGAGAAAGATTCTTTAGATCACCGTGTATTAAAGTGGCATCATACAAGCCTTTGCATCAAACCACTCCACTATATCTGGTAACTCGAATTTTCCTGACAGCGTTCGACGAATAACTGTGAACATTTCGATGAAAAAAAAATTGGATGCGCCTAGAAATGCATCAACGGGGAATAAATCTATCTTGGTTCATATTGGCTGAGATCGGCGTCAAATCAGATGAGTTTGAAGCCAAACCAGACGAGTTTGATTGATAATTAGCAATTCTGGCAAAGAAAATCATCTCGAATTATTAAAATTTTATATCAGCAGGTGTGCAAATTCAATCTACTTTTTGTGGGTTTGTTACAGTACAGTCGCCGTGGACTGGTCGAAATCCACGCGAGGGCAGTGTTGTTCAAGCATGCATTTACCAGGTAATAAAAATCAACATCAGCAAAATTTCAATTAATGAAGCACCGGGTTTTCGCTGGTGCTTCATTAATTAAACTGTTTGATGATTATTCCTATAATTAGTGTTTGGAATTGCGTCCGTACAAATATTGCCAACCCGTGAAAAGCGACCTGTCCACGGAGGCCGTGTCGTATGACCTGGCCCTGGTTTGGGGTATATTTCTTCTACTTTATCGATCTGTAGACTCAAAGGCTTGCCTTCCTGTTAGCAGACTGTTGGAGTTGATAACGAATAGACGGAAACAGGCCGAAGGAGGGATTCATTGATCATACTTAACTAAATTTGTTTACAGTTGCAGATACTAATAATATATGACAGGAATACCTGTGTATTGGAACATTGTTCGCTTTCAAACTTCGAATGTCATTTAGCATGCCTATGGAAAAGGAGGGTGGGAGATTTCATGCCCCTAGTCTTCACTCACCCACTCTCTATCTGTTATCACGTCACATGGCGTTCTCCTGGGGGGTAGGGTTAATTGTTATGACGTTTCACGTGCAGGCCAGCAACATTGATCCTGGAAAAATACTCAAAGTCATATATAATACGAAAGGCATTACGTCGCCTGAGGGCGAGAATGTCCTATGTCCCCTATGGGGCATAGGGCATTCTAGCCCTCATGCGACGATTATACTATCTGTAATTATTGCAACTGAAATCATAAACACGATAACCTTTCAAGATCTGAGCCTATCAGACGGAACAATAAACATCTCACTGGAATGCAGGTTGGGTCACAGTTCCATGATTCAACCCTACCGTGTCATGTGATTTTATTTTTAAACTTCAAGTTCCTAAATGGAAATAATTAGTAAAAAACGCCGGGTTGGGATAGATGATGAACGACCGGCACACCAGGTGGAATAAGTGTATTGAATTACAAGGGGACTATGTTGACAAATAAATATGTTCTGTACCGATATTCCAGCTTTATTTATGTTAGGCTCAAAACTTGTTGACATCTCCTCGTATGTGCATAAGAACACAAGCTCCAAGGCCACAAGTCATTCTGAGTGATGAAGGGCATTGTTATGAGCTGTTTGTTTACCCACTTTTAGTGGGAGTAGGGCGCACTCTACCGTTGATTTAAGGTGACGTTTTTAACTCTCAAAATTTACAGATATTATTTCTTACTCCAGCTACAATTATTCCAATCAATAAGTATTTAATTCGCATTGAAAGCATCAATATATTAATAACATTTGGTGGAAAAACGCGACGTAGTCGTAACACTACACCCGCGTTGAGTCTTCATTCATAATTAGTTTCGTAATGCATTTTTGGGAATGTAGAAGTTCAAACCACTTAACAAGACTGACATTTCTAAGTGTATCAATATGCGATATATCATCCCCATTTAGTATATTGAGGATATGGAACGAGTGTGTTTCTCATATAATAACGAGTCTAAGAATTTCCGTTTTGGCGAACTGAAAATTCGGACGAGTTTCATAAATATTATATGAGAAAAACACTAATTTCATATTCTATTTGTCATATGACACATACACGCACAAATTGGCCACTAAGTATGACTTTTTAACCCATCACCTAACTTGAGTTGCAGACGACACTTGGAAAAAAAACATCCTCGTATAACTAAAAATTTTCATTTTTTGCTTCCAAAACATAGGTTATGACCCCTGATTGGAACGAGCTCGTTCCAATGAGGGGTCATAACCTATGCTTTGGAAGCAAAAAGTGAAAATATAAAAAAAATGAATGGCGTGTTTCTTGTAGGTAAAAGATTAATACAATATAACCCACCCTAAATATGACAGATAACGTAAATTCTCCCCACTGAAATTATGCAAATGTGACCCAGTTGTATTTTGTTTAGCCAATCAAATTGTCAGGTTTTGAAAATGACACATGAAAGCTCCCAACTCTAATTATGCAAATTATGAAATGTGGCTCAGTTGTATTTTGTTCAGCCAATCAAATTGTTTATTTTTGAAATTGACCAATGAAATTGCCGGAAGGCTTTATTTATCACTGATTAATATGAAAACAACATATCAAATGTTTTAAAGTGAACAAAACGGACGAGTCATATGATAAATATCAATAAACATCATCATGGTTACTTTCCTCGGGTGGGCAATATTTCCACCGACGCAATAATATTAGATTCCAAACACTAATTATGGGAATAATCATCAAAAATGTAATTAATGAACCACCGGGAACAACCCGGTGATTCTTTAATTAATATTTTACTGCTGATTATTTGTATTATCTGGTAAACGCATGCGTTGACATCACTGCCCACGCTTGGATTACGACTATTCCACGGCGACTGTACTGTATGATAAAAGTACTTCTCGTCCAATATCCATCTTTTCAGGGCCTTATTATTCATAAGGCTGACTGGGCTGAAGCCTAGGGCCCGCAATGACAGGGAGCCTGGCAATTTTTGTTTTTTTTTGCTGGGGCAGAGTTACCAGCGCCTTAGGGCTCTAGTGGTTAAAGGCACTTTGCACACTAAAAACTAAAGTGTTAAAACTGACACTTTCAAGGTGTTAAACCCATTCTGACTCTTACGGTTTGATTTTAACACTCGAAGTGCAATGCTTTAAGCACTTAGACATTACAATCGACAGACATCTGAAACTTGAATTGATGGCACTTCCCATGTGTCTGGCATTGAGGTTCTTCCAGAATCGTCCATAATTTGATTTGCGCTTGGTGGGTACATAATTAAAAGGACACAACGCAGATGACGCGGATCAGGCTCGAAAGTTCGAGCCTGATCCGCGTCATCTGCGTTGTTTCCTTTTAACTGTCGCGACATTACACTTGTCAAGTGGTATTATTGTAACACCTGTCAAGTTCTGATATCTACATTTGAACAGAGTGCTAGTTCAGCACTTAGTAAGTGCTAAATACAGCACTTCAAGTGTTGTTTTTAACACTTTAGTTTTTAGCGTGTGCACTCTGCGCCGCAGCGATACATGTACACATGTATTTATCCACACATATACTATCATAAGTATACTATATATATATCTATATACAGTACATTATTTTAATGCTTATTTAAATTAAATAATATGTCAAGTTGTGAGTAGAATTCTTCAGGAGACCGGCAAAATGGATATAGGGCTATGTACTGTGGCGTAGTTCCTACCGCGCAGGGCTAGGCTGTCCGCTGAATGGAGTGAAAGATTGAAGTGCCTGAAGGGGACCCGAGGCCGAAGTACCTAAAAGCCTAGGTCCCAGCCATGGGTTAATACGGCACTGCATCTTTTTCACAGTAGTGTCGCCGTATTTGAACTGAAGAGGGTCTACTTTGGGCGGGCGTGTGGGAGGAGGGGGGGGGGGGTGGGTAGCCTGATTTGTCCGGACTGTGGTTGCTCAAGTTCCCGACTGACTAATATTCCAACTACATCATCAAGGCATGCCTTTGTCGTTCGGGTTTGTAATTAACAAACTCACGACTTCTTGGAATTCATTAGCGAATAAATGAAATATACATGCTACGGTTGCGTAGAACCGCCACACCATAGTATATTTCCAGGGATACATAATCTGTTTAAATAGATTACTAATCTGTTTTTACAGATTACTAATCTGTTTTTACAGATTACTAATCTGTTTTTACAGGTTAACTAATCTGTTTTTACAGATTAATAATCTGTATTTACAGATTACTAATCTCTTTTTACAGATTAACTAATCTGTATTTACAGATTACTAATCTGTTTAAACAGATTAGAAATCTGTAAAAACAGATTAGGAATCCATGGAAATACACTACTGTGTGGCGGTTCTACGCTACCTTAACATGCAGTAGTTGTCATGCGAATTCTTACTCAATTTGCGCATACCGTACGTGTCTGCGTGATCCAAGCCCTGTTATCAATTTTTGCTAGTAATCATGTACTTTCTTAAAAACAAGCGAGAATTTTTTCCGAAGAAAATTGAGATTTATTGTTTTTCCCGTTAATACAAGTCTTTCGTCATTACGTCTTTGTGGAGGTGTAATGGCGTCACAAATACGACAGCTATCATTTTTTTCAGTGTTTCAGTGTTAAGGCGAATATTTATTACTCTCGTGCGTGAATAAAGCTAAGTATTATCCTTGACTTGTCTGTACATGTATAGTATACGAATATGTCTAGGGTAAAACAGCAAAAATAACACAAGCAACTCTTTCCGGTTATGAACCACTGGAACGCATTAGCTTTACCTCTCCACGGCGAGGTCGAAGTATCAAGCGTCAAGTCAAAGTGCTTGCGCCAAAGCAAAGCTTCGAAATTATATTCAGTTTGAATTGGTCAGGATTATTCGATTCGATTCCAGTCGTGCTGATTCTGGAATTTTCAAATCGTGCAGGTTTTCTCAAATCGTCCAAGTTTCTCCTCCTCTTGTAGTCTTCTTCTGTAATCAGGTCCCAGTGTACGGGAAACCCAATGATAGAAGATGATTTCAAGGCGCTTCGGCTTCTGAAACCACTTTCGTACTATTCTACACTCTAAAATCAGTAGTGTTAAATTGAGTTCATATTCACTCAACCAAGTAGATTTGGGTTGATTTTAACCCAATTGATTTTTGAGTGTAGAATATTCCACTGCTTTGGTTGGCTCTCCCAAAATGACGAGTCGCTGTTAAATTTTATAGTTGAGTTGAGACTGGCAATATATGCAGTACCGCCGTCATGGGCTGGTCACTTCCCACGGATGGGTAATATTTCTACGGACGCAATGATATTAGATTCGAAACACTAATTACGTGTATTTATTTATTTATTTATTGGTGTTTTAAGGTAATTGTATTATCTCACGGCGAATATAGAATATAGAATTGTATTCGACGAATGCTAGAATCGAGAGCGTGCAAGGCATCCGTTTGAAATTCACCCTACAGCAATTTTAAAGAATAAATAAAATTTAATATTTTAGAAAAATTAAATTTTTCAATGAAATCATTTCAATGAAATCAATGAAATCATGCAAATATGAATATCATTGGAACCGGCTTGTTCAGCCGGTTCCAATGATATCCATATTCATTATTTATTATTATTTATTAGAGTTTAACATTTTAACAGCCAGGGTCACATCATGTCGGTGACAGTTTTATGGGAGGAGGAAGCCGGAGTACCCGGAGAGAACCACCGAGCAACGACGAGCAGCTGTCAGCTCTCCAACGTCGTAACTCTGAACACTGCACCGCGGCACAGGCAGGGTTAGATTGGTTGAAGACATGCGCACCATCGACGTGCAGTACGCCATGTCGGCAGGCAATCGGGGTTAAGTGCCCTGCCCAAGGACACAACGCGGGAGCGCGAATCAGTAGCTGAAATGGTCACCCATCCAACAACTAACCGCGCTCGACGTTGCTTAACTTCGGTGATCTGACGAGAACCGGTTACCGCGACGCCACCGCGCCCCCATATATCCATATTAACATGATTTTGTTGCAAAACAGTTAAAAATTTTCTCAACTTAGGAGAGGACCCCCCCCCCCCGAAACCCACCCCAGCTCGGCGCTTCACAAACCCCAACTGCACCCCCTCACTTTTGTAACTCTGGCGCCGCCACTGTGCTCAAGTAATAACTCTTTGGCCAGCCGCTGATTTGTCGCGGTGAGTACCATGTTTAACTCTTAACCCGCCGAGTATTTTTAAAATATTTTTCATCACAGCAGCCATGACGAGATTTGATGAACAATCCATAAACAATTGTCTTAAAAAATCACTTGTAAAACACGTCACCAAAATTTGCAGGGGAAATGTGATTAAATATGCTCAGGTATTACTCATTTCAGATGAAAGAGCTTTCCTGTTCTGGGCAGGAATAACCGCCAGCAACATGTCACGGCGACTCGTCTGTTTGGGCAAGTCAATCCAAAAGCGGAATATCCCAGAACGGAATCAAAAAGTAGTTCCGGAAGTGGGGCGTTCTTGAACTCTGTTTTTTTTTTGTCATCAACTCTCCTGCACAGTAGAGCGGATGATGGAAAAAACAGTTCAAGAAAAGACATTGGTATGTTTTGAGAATATTTCAATGACTGGAACATTCCTGGATGCAGCGCGTCTCAAATCGAATCATCGGGGCGATTCCGGGTCGAATCGAAGCTTCACAGAGCTTAACCCTTTACCCAACGAATCGCTCGCATCCGCCCGCGTAATATGCAAATTCAGCAGCTGAAAAAATATTATTTTTCGAAAAATTTATAAAAAAAAACATATCATGTGACCCCCTCTTTGGAACGAGCTCGTCGGGCTCGTTCCAGAGAGGGGTCACATGATATGGTTCTGTTGAAATGTTTTGAACAAATTAAAAAAAATGATATTTAAAATAATAAATTTTGAAATCGTCTGCGTTGGGGTAAAGGGTTAATACTTCAGCAACATGTATCGCTATTTGTTATTTTCTAAATCTCTGGCATGCAATATTTATCAAACTCGAGCAATTGTAAATATAGCGAGTCTCGAAACCCATGGTAAGATGCTAGGCTCAGTCTATACAAACACACATGTACTGTTGTAGAACTCGCCGAGATCCTTCCAATGACGGTCATAACCTATGTTTTTGAGACAAAAAATGAAACAAATTAGTTATTCAAGAATTTTTGTTTGCAAGTGTCGTCTGCTTTTCATGTTAGGTAAAGGGTTAATGATCATGCAGGTCTTTGACAGGATGTACAGGCCCATGTACACTGTCCGCATTTTATGCACTCTGTCCGCAGGCGAAGGTTACATAAAATTCTCATAGGATATTAATTTTACATTGCTTCACATACCACTCTCTACAATACTCTACCACTTTCAGTCGTCAAACCCAAACACCATATTGCCGATCATAATGTTTGGGACGATGAGCTGAACCCATTTAAAGTAAAGAAAATGCATCCATAATGGCAAAGTCACAACTGTTCAATGGTCTCCGCTCCAATCAGGATCACTGCTAAACCGACGTCACTCCATGGTCAACGACACCCAATTTTCAACCATCACTTACTTAGGCTGGGGTACGCTGGCTGATTGCTTAGCGCATTGAAACTGGTTCTATGTCGGCCATATGGGGTATAAACGATTGACTGACTTTGGCTTTATCTCCATGTTGTGGTCATGATTAGCCAATGTGTGGAAGTACGTAACCTTGAACACCAATAAATAAATTAGTACTGAAATGGTTAACTGGATAACCGGTTTGAAACCGGTTACCCACCTAACCGATTTGAAGAAACCACAACTGGTTATCCGAAATATCGATAGTGATCGTCATTCCATGGTTAAAACGTAGTAAATCTGCCGCTTCTCCTTTGGGTTAGATTACACATCGAAGCAGCGCTATATATATTGAGAAATAATCGACTTTGGCGTTCAAGACTTCGTTAATGATCGACAATTTCCATGAGTACTGGGTAACCGCAGAAACTATTCCGTAGTTTGTATACAAACGAACGTTATCGAGTACTCGACAACGTTCGTTTGTATACACACTACGGAATAGTTTCTGAGAATACTGCTTTCCAATTCCTATAGTTTTGTTCCCAGATCCGGTGAAATAATGGCTACGGATAACCGGATATTATCCAGTTATAGTTCTCGTTTAGTCGGTTGTGAAAATGAGCCAAATGTTGCAGCCCTACTTGATAGTTTTTTGAGAAGATATCGACGATTCGAAAATCTCTGAATCAGCGCGACTCGATTTTGAATCGAATCGAATTTCGAAGCTTCGCAGGCCAATATGGCCCCAAATAGATTCGTGACTGTGCGAAAGTCGTTGAACAAGCCAAGCTGCCATGTTCTTTCAATTATGCTGGGTATACTGGGCAGATGGGCCTTCCCTGTGTCCAGTTGTTGCTTCTCATCTATGCAAAAAATTTATGATAAGCTTGGCATGAACACTCTCGGGCAATAATACCCTGCCCGACAAGACTCGGCAGTCTGGGTCGTGTCGTGACTCCCAGACCTACCGCAGGATTGATATCCCTGGATACGATATCAACTTTTAGAAGAACCTTTCAGAACTTCGAAATTAGATTAAATTCGAATTCGTCCTGATGATCCGATCTGATTTGCAGTTTTGCATCAGGCTGATTTGGAAATTTTCGAAAATTTTCGAATCGTCGAGATATTTTCAAAATCGAAACCAGGGTCTTATCCCGAAATTTTCTTCTGCCATCAAGCCTGCCATATATGGGACCTGGTGATAGAAGTACAGTACATCCGCCGAACGCTGGTCATACTCACGAGTGCACAGTCATGTCCACGCATGCTTTTACCAGGTAATAAACATCTTCAGCTAAATGTTATTTAATGAAGCACTTAAGATTATTCCTATAATTAGTTTTTGGAATCTAATGTTATTGCGTCCATGGAAATATTGCCCACCCGTGGAAAGTGACAAGTTCATGGCGACCGTACTGTAGAGTTCAAGGAGGTTCCGCCTCCGAAACTAGTTTGATTCCGTTCTGGATTATTCCGCGTTTTTGATTGAATTTTAGTTTCAGGACGAATCGCCATTGAATACAAGTCTTGGGTGAGGATTGGCAGTATTTATGGTTGGAAAAGGGTGCAATATTTACAAACTGAAGAGGTGCGATATTCGATTCGACATTCGAATCGTTTCGAATTATTTTCATGATTCTGTGATTCGATTCGAGCCAAACTTTGAGATATTAAGGGTTCTAACTTCTACAATGCCATTTTTAAGAAACTCTCTCGTGGGTTTATGTTGCATTTTCCTAGACATTTCTTTTTAAATGTGCACATAGAAGAATAAAATCTCATATCATTTTATTAATTCAGACTACACTTGTTGTTATCACGTGTAATTCAAGTTATGGTATTCAGAAGAGATTGCATTGAGCTGTTATACAGAACAATGTAAATTTATTAAAAAAAATTATCATATGACTCGTCCGTTTTGTTCACTTTAAAACACTTGATATTTCGTTTTCATATTAATCAGTGATAAATAAAGCCTTCCGTCAATTTCATTGGTCAATTTCAAAACTAGACAATTTGATTGGCTGAACAAAATACAACTGGGTCACATTTTCACAATTTGCATAATTAGAGTTTGGAGCTTTCATTGGTCAATTTCAAATCTAGACAATTTGATTGGCTAAACAAAATACAACTGGGTCACATTTGCATAATTTCAGTAGGGAGAATTTACGTTATCTGTCCTATTGTGGGTAGGTTATATTGTATTAATCTTTTACCTACAAGAAAAACGCCATTAATTTGTTTTTATATTTTAACTGTTTGCTCCCAAAACATAGGTAATGACCCCTCATTGGAACGAGCTCGACGAGCTCGTTCCAATGAGGGCTCATAACCTATGTTTTTGGAAGCAAAAATGAAAATTTTCAGTTATACGAGGATGTTTTTTCCAAGTGCCTTCTGCAACTCAAGTTAGGAGATGGGTTAAAAAGTCATACTAAGAGGCTAATTTGTGCATGTGTGTGTCGTATGATAAATAGGATAGGAAATGAGTTTTTTTCTCATTTTATATTTATGAAACTCGTCCGAATGTTCCGTTTGGGCTCGCCAGAGGCTCGCCAAAACGGAAAATTCTTAGACTCGTTTCATAAATATTATATGGTAAAAACACTCATTCCATTTCCTGTATATCCGTAATGATGTGGTAATGACAGAAGTGTAAAAGTCTTGTCGTTCTCGATGATTATATTGTAAGAAGCTAGCTAATCAATCGTCAAACAACTTACTTGAACCTAAACAACCAAACAGATGTCTGCTATATTGGCTATATCATCCAGTAATCCCATCCGTTCTGTGGATACTTCCCTTGAAGATAATATGTTAGAATTAAACTCTTCTCCATCTACGATGTTCATTTTCCATGGCTCTCAGTTTAAACATCAGAAAATCAAGTTTCACAAATGAGAGATATTTACGCTTGGTAATGGTATCCCTTCAGCATCTTTCACAATTGTAAGCTCCGACGAGTTGGTAAATTGTATTTATCCATCCTGATGCTAGTTAAAAAATTTGTCCGCGATCGTACGATTCTCGTTTATCATGCGCAAATTTTCATTGATTTTTTTTACGTTCGTGCTTAACTTCCATCTCATACCTCATACCTTTGTCGTCGTATGTTGCGGGAAAATGCGCATTTGCCTTTTTATCTTCATAATTCATTATCAGTTTTTAACATAACAATTATCTTCATCGGCTAACCCTTTAAAGCACGTAACATTAATGTCGTGCCATGGCTGCTAACAAAGAGTATTGCAATACTGCCTAGAAAAGTGTAGGACTGTGATTAGCCACCTTGTGATGCATTATTATTTTATACAGGTGTTTGACAGCCCCATGTACACTGTCAAAACTGTATGTGCCCT
Source organism: Pictodentalium vernedei (assembly GCA_031216915.1). NCBI lineage: Eukaryota > Metazoa > Mollusca > Scaphopoda > Dentaliida > Dentaliidae > Pictodentalium > Pictodentalium vernedei. The sequence continues at coordinate 85,409,564 of CM062292.1, read as the reverse complement.
GAGCCGCGGGCTCAGGGTACATACATTTCTGACAGTGCGCATGAGGCTGCATACCCTGCCAGTGACCAGTATTACAAATTTGTGAAACTGGAAAGCTATCGTAATATGTTCCGAAGGCAGTGATTTTTCTAATCACCCTGCATCAAAGCGTAAACATATAATGTTGTCTGATTTGTCACTTCGATGTATTTAATAACATTCACAGACGTAGTCTGTGTGTTTATCACTCAAATTTTAATGAAAAGTTTCAGCTGCCGTGTTAATTATTCTCGGAGGCAGCTAGCATTAATTACAGGATGTATGGTTCATAAATCTATTCATGTTTGCCCTGTACATTTGGAACCACTTGTAACCTCATTTATGGACACAGTTATCTTCTTGCTTCAGTGTTCAAAGCTTATGTTCCTGGCAATAAATAACCAGAGCACAGCTTTATATACAACTACAATGTTTCCAATTTCAGCTTGACATATTTCTATGCCGTTCGACAATGCGCTATGTCCAGTTTTTGTCGGGTACATGAAATCATGCGACGTTTTACGCGTTCGCGCGAGCGATCGTGCGGTTATTTTTCGTTTCTGTTTCTTCTATTTAACACATCTTAGAGAACGTGGTGGCACTGTAGTTACTGCATTGAACTTCAAACCGCAAGACCTACTGCTCGATCCCCGTCAGGGGGGATAACCGCATTTTGTCCTTGAGCAAGGCACTCAATTCCGATTGCCCACGTGGGACACGGGGGCGCTGTGTACTAAGTCGTACTGCACGTCGATGGTGCACTTAGCCATTCATTATTCGAGGCGAGGGACTATATTGTAAAACACTCGTGCGCATTCGCGCACTCGTGTTTGTACAACGTCCCTCACCTCTCATGTATTATTTCACGTAACAAGTCCAGGCAAGCGATTACTCTCTATGAAATGTTGCAAAAACTTGTGATCGATATTGTTCACATTACTTACATGTAATAAACTCAAGACAGTTCCATTTTTTTTAATTGTTTTGACAACCTTTTATTTCTAAAAATATATAAAGTACAAAACAGACAGCACACCACATCGACAAAGGTTATGAACTGGAAAATGAATTTAGCAAGCTGATGCCTTTGTAAGCTTTCTCCTCCACAGGAACTGGACGTTACCGCGACAGAGGATCACATATTTTATCACAACTGTAAGATGGTAATCTGCAAAATAAAGTTTAACAGAATAATGTATGAAAGAAACTGGAAAATATTGAATGGTAAATGTTGTAGTTAGAAGACAAGGTTGGGGTTATTTAACCTGTTAAGTGCGAACAGAACCGTCGTGGTTCCTATGTCAATCTTCACGCTGGCCAGAAATGTTTGGTGTCAAGTGAAATTTTTGGTGAGTGCCAAATTTGGTGTCAACTGAAAGATTTTAGTGCCAAATGGGATTCGATTGTCAATGAGAAAAAAACTTAACCATGTGCCATCCTTGTAAATAGTATATAAGGGACGAGTTGTCCTTGATTACCCAGAATTTTGCCGAAGGAGCTTGTGTTGAAATCCCCTTGGAAACGAACTTTTGCGGGAGCAACTGTGTCCTATACCACTTGCTGGATAAGTGATTATGGTGTCACCTCATGATATATTACGTGGCAGGTGAGAATTTCTTCTCGACCGTGTCGTCAAGCAGCGATTGTTTCGAAAACGACATATTGAAATAATAAACCAGAAAGCCTTTGGGTCCTACCAAAATAATATTTGTGCGTCATAATTTGTAGCCAAATGCTGTATTTTGGGTTCAAAACGTTTAGTGACGAATCAAGGGAACAAACACAGAACGACACACGCGTATGAATGGGTTAATCGACATGGCACGAGTGCCATCGCGGACGGATAAAACGAGAGGCCACAGGCCTCTCGTTTTATCCTTCCGCGATGGCACAAGTACCACATAGATTAACCCATTCACACACGCGTGTCGTTCTGTGTTTATTACACGCCTTCCCATATATAAAAACAATTATTAGAAGGACACTCAGCAATTCATTTGACAACTATCAACAAACAAATGCCTTTTATCTCCAACCAAACTTGCGTGGGGAACCCGTGTTATTATTTCATCCACTGAGTTCAAGCGTGTTCTATGTGCCTACATTGAACACATTGGAACTCAGAGGACGAGTTATACCCATCGCTCGAGATTCAAATTGTAATTGCGGTGCACGATGTGTGGACAATTTCAGTGAAATTTCGCTTCTTCATAAAAAGTCCGTCAACGATTTCCGTTCAGCACATGGTTTAGTGTTGCTGTAGATGAGGATTTCGTAGAACATGCTCGTATTAAAACTCTGTCTTGGTGCAGATCGACGTCATTTTAGCCGGGTTTGAAATCATATCAGCCGAATTTGACAATGTGCAATTCTGGAAAATAAAATCCTGTCTTAAAAATAATTGTCATTATCGTGAAAAAGAGTTCACATCTTGATGGTATGAGGCAAGTGTTCGAACGTATCCTTTTTCTTTTGTCCAAAAAAGAGGACAGTTGAAGAGATAATGATGAGATGTTTCTCGTCCATCAATATTAAACAGGTGATTCGTTCTAGAAATTCGACAGGGCAGGAATAAAAGCCTCGTATGAGTCTTCACGGGGCTGTTTTTTTTTTCTACGCACAGGCTGGTTTAATAATTTTATTTCTAAATCCTTGTTTAAGGTTGACAGATCTTCCAAGTGAAGTTTACAGAGAAATTTTAAATATTCTTGTAAAATATCCAACAGAAACATAATAAAAAAATGTTAACAAATTAGTCTGACCACAATTTCCAAACAGATAATTGTGTTCTTGGGCCGACAGCTGAGCTAGCTCATCATTGAGTTGTCTGAAATAACATAAATATTTGTACGCCTCAGTTGGAACTCTGTATATAATATAGAGAGTAATCGCTTGACTGGACTGGTTGCGTGAAATAATTCATGAGAGGCGAGGGACGTTGTACAAACATGAGTGCGCGAATGCGCACGAGTGTTTCACAATATAGTTCCTCGCCTCGAATGAATTATTTAACGTAACCAGTCCAGTCAAGCGATTACTCTGTTTATTACTTTTCATTATTAACGATAATTATATTATTTAACCAAAAACGGCCAGCGCTATTCTCAAAACTCGCCAATTGATTTTCATCATTGTTTCATTTTTTGTCTCTATAAAATAGGTTATGACCCCTCATTGGAATGAGCTCGTCGGGCTCGTTCCAATGAGGGGTCATAACCTATGTTTTTGAGACAAAAAACGAAAATAATAGTTATTCAAGAATTTTTTTTGCAAGTGTCGTCTGCTTTTCATGTTAGGTAGAGGGTTAAAAAAGCAAAGAAAAACACAATGAAGTCCCCATTACACCCACGGCGAAGCGTCTTCGTTTGCGCGCACGGATACATGACCCAGTTGTTGATTGCATAATTCACTTGTTAAGTTATCGTTTTTAATCGAACCCGGAAATCCCAGTAAATCAATCTTTGGAAAGTAATAAAAAGTCATGTTTTTCTCTCGAAATCTACTGTTTCAACAGGGGGGGGGGGGGGGGGGGGGGGGGGGGGGGGGGCACTAAAAATTTGCAAGACGTGACGTCCTATTTTTTATTCAGCTCCTTTTTACACCCATCCAACCCTACGTGCACATTTTCTACTACCGTTCTCAGACACCCATCCCCACTCTCCCATTAAAATCCAAAATAAACTTATAAACTTAGTAGGCACAGCTGTCTTTAGGGGGGTTTCATAATGTTCTTAAACTGGTACCACCAATTTAAACCTCTGTGGGCTGCTGTGGTCCCCAATCTACAAATGACAAGCTGTTCATTATCAGGCTTGGCCAGAGCAGGTGTACATATACAGGAACAAATTTTCATTCGAATTGTTCTGTCAGTATTCTCAGGTGTTTGCTACTTTCCTCTTCCATCCATACAAATTATATTAATAAATAAATAAATAACTTGGGTTGAATTTAGTGCATCAGAGAGAATTTTCTCAAAATACTGTCTGCACATTTTCTACATCTCGAACAAGACACCCACCCCCTACGAACGTGTGACATTTTCACAGACTAAGCCCAATATTCTCACATATAAAGCCTCCTGATGTTGTATTTATGTTAAGAGTGTGATGTACAACATCATCTTTAAGGTTTGAAACAGAAATTATGGTATATATTAGCTGATATATTGATATATTTTTAAAAAATTCAAAAATTGCACAAGTTAGAAATGCACATTTTTGGCGCACTCAAAAGACCCACCCACCCCCACGTCACGCCTTGCAAATTTTTGGTGCCCCCCCCCCCCCTCCCTGGTTTCAATGCATATTTATAGGCGAATGGAAATTTTATAGCTATGGAATCTGTGCAAAACCAAACTTCACAATCACATTCTTAGACCTGTCAAATAAGAAATGTGTTCTAGATAAACGGAGCTCGAGCTGGAAGAACAACGTTCTGACACATATTCAGATTATTTTTTTATTTATTCATTGGTGTTTTAAGGTCATATATTTCTGCACAATGGCTAATCATGACCGCGACAGTTTTACGGGTGGAGGAAGCTGAGTACCCGGAGAGAACCACCGAGCAACGGCGAGCAACTGCCAGCTCCCCAACATACGAACTCCACACAAGCAGGGTTAGCATTGGTTGAAGACAGGTGCACCATCGACGTGCAGTACGCCTTAGTACATAACGTCACCGTGCCCCCACGTAGGCAATTGGGGTGGAGTGTCTTGCCCAAGAACACAACGCGGTTGCCGCAGGTGGGATTCGAACCGAGGACCTCTCGGCTTGCAGCCTGCACCTCTACCTACTGAACCACCGTCACCACCCCCTCCCCTACATTCAGATTAAGTAACAAAACACACTCTGCTATTTTGAGAGTTTTAAAAATATTGTCGTTTAACTGGTTGAGCGCGGGAAACCACAAAAGTGGCTTTTGCCATCTGCAGTAGTTTTACAAATTTACTTATCAATATCAAATACCCTTTGTTAATAAATATTAAACTGTACCATCTTACTGGAGTATGCCTATAGGCATTCTCCTGTAAAATGAAACAATTGAATAGTTATGTGCAACGGGACACTAAAATGAAACAACTAAATATTTATGTGCAACAGGACCTCCAATATCCAGAATTATTGCATACAGTACGTAGAGAGTGTATTATCACTAAATCACCCGCAGAGTGGAGATTCCACCCAAGCAATAATTGCAAATTTGTCGCAAAGCCTGACCAGTACAAGCAAAGTTTCAGCCATTGGACCTCCGGGTTAAACCCGGAGGTCCATTGGCTGAAACATTGCTTGTGTTTTTTGTCGATATGTACAAACTTTGAAAGTTATAGCTCGGGTGATAACTCCACTCCGCGGGTGATTTAGTTACAATCCACTCTCTATGTACTGTAGGTAACATAGTTACAGACATAACAATAGATTCAGCACTCTATGTGTTAATTAGTTTAGTGGAATATTCACAGGGCTGGTTGACCGACCCTGTTAAATTGGTTACAGCGCTGTTTTGGGGGCTGGGGCTGATCAGCCCTGCTAAAATGAAAGCCCTGGTGATTAATGTGGTTGCTGCAACCCTGGCGTAGTCGGCGGTGATATATTTGAGTCATATGTGATCTATGCACGCTCAACCATTTAAGCATGGGAAGTGTATATTTATTTATTTATTGGTGTTTAAGGTCACATATTTCTGAACAATGGCTAATCATGAGCACGGCAGGTTTACGGTTAGAGGAAGCCGGACTACCCAGTGAGAACCACAGTTCAACGGCGAGCAACTGTCAGCTCCCCAACATACTAACTCCACACAAGCAGGATTAGCATTGGCTGAAGACAAGGGCACCATCGACGTCCAGTACGCCTTAGTACACAACGACACCATGTCCCCACGAGGGCATTGGGGATGAAGTGTCTTGCCTAAGGATACAATTCGGTTGCCGCGGGTGGGATTCGAACAGAGGATCTCTCGGCTTGCAGCCTGCGCATCTACTTACTGAGCCACCACGCCCCAAATGTATATTTAATTTTGTATGAATTGAGTTTCTTGTGGGAGTTAGTTTCTCTAATGTCAGAAGGTAGACTATTCCATTGTCTGGTTGCCGAGGGTAAGAATGAATTTTGGTGTGAGTCGGTGCGGCAGGATGGAATGTTTAAGTTAGCATTGTTGCGAACAAATATTCGCAAAAGTTGGTGGGGGACTATGGATGATCTTTAATCTGAGACAAGGTGATGAACCATTTTGACATACTGTATATAGGTTTCAGGTTCACGGGCCGCCTCGAACTGTATGTTTCCTAATAGTACAGGCGTTGAACTAAAAAAGTGGTGTTACCTGGAAGTTACAAGCTGATTTTGGTGTCATTCGACGCGGAATTTATCTGGGAACAACATATCCAAAATCCGCTAAAATCCGCCTTGGGGAAAAGTTTTCATAGCGTCTCAACTGAGGGTGGGGTGGTGGCCATTTTTACCAATTTCCCGATGTCGTTTTCCAGGCGGTTCTGTATTAAGGGCAGGAATTTGTCTCTTCTCAGATTTTTCCTGTCAGTAGAATACAATATAATGACTATAGTATTATACCAGCCCACGTAATTGATGTACACCGCGAATAAAGAGCATTGTATAGCACACTGGAGAAAGATAATTACATCATATCAGTCGCGGATATTCCAGCGATTCTGTTACACACAGCACATCGCTCTATGCTTATCGCCACGTGCTCTCGAATTATTCGATTGTTTTGTCATTCTGTCGTATTTTCTTTGTTTCGGTGTTAACATACACAGGAAACAATTCTTAGGGGCGCGGTGGCTCAGTCGGTAGAGGTGCAAGCTGCAAGCCGAGAGGTCCTCGGTTCGTATCCCACCTGCGGCAACCGCGTTGTGTCCTTGGGCAAGACACTTCACCCCGATTGCCTACATGGGGGCACGATGATGCTGTGTACTGAGGCGTACTGCACGTTGATGGTGCGCATGTCTTCAACCAATCTAATCCTGCCTGTGCTGCGGTGCAGAGTTCAGAGTTACGATGTTGGAGAGCTGACAGCTGCTCGTCGTTGCTCGGTGGTTCTCTCCGGGTACTCCGGCTTCCTCCACCCGTAAAACTGTCACGGTCACGATTAGCCATTGTGCATAAGTATGTGACCTTAAACACCAATAAATAAATAATAATAATAAACAATTCTTAGTCACATTGTCCTTTTTCATATTTCGTCAATATCATATTTCTTTCTTCTATTAATCCAGTTTCGATAATCCGCCTCAGGATCCGTACTACTTATAGCTAAGAGAAAATAATCCGTTCCCTCCATCGGCATATTTCCACCATTTGATTAGATATGGCTTCACACCAAGGGGGTCGCTTTCGAGATGATACCTGTGTAATTTGCCAGGTTGGTTTCGATGAAGTCAAATCAGTTAAAGTCACCAAGAAAGGTTGTCATACCATGCTTAATTTCTGTAACGTCAGGGAGAGATCAGACCTTGAAGCACACCTTTTGGACAAGCTTCAACAGGACCCCGTAGGTGTTGTTCTGGTTCATTCAGATTGCCGTAGTGATTTCACTGATGCGAAGCGGGCATCTGCTGCAAGCTCTTCTGACATCGAAGCTCCGTCGGCCAAGAAAATGAGATGTAATGTGCCTGTATTCGACTTCAAGACACACTGTTTGTTCTGTGGTAGCGCCGTAAAAATTGATCCACGCCACCCCGATAGGAACAAAATTATCAGGACCGTCGAGACACTACCTATACGAGAAACCCTCCTCGAAAATTGCGAACTGAGAGGGGATAGTTTAGTTTCAGACGTAAGCGTTCGGCTATTGAGTTGCATTGATCTGGTAGCTGCCGAGGCTGCCTATCATCCACTCTGCCATACGAAATTCCTAAACTATAGACAGTTGGAAATTGCGAGACCAGCTGGTCGAAAACCTGACCATGGCATGGAACGTTGGTTTGAGTGCATATGTGAATTCTTAGAAACTCATTCCGATTCAGAACTGTACACATTGACGGAGTTGCATTCGAAGATGGAAGAGATCGCAGGTGAATCAACTGTGTGCACAAAAAAGAGACTGAAGCAGAAACTAGAAGAGCGATATGGCGATTATATCTTTTTCGCCAGGGTACAGGGTCGCGACAATGTCCTATGCTTTCGCAACATGGCTGGATATCTAATAAATGCAAAATGGTATGCGGACAAGAAAGGAAGTATAAGTGATGAAGCTGAAAGGATCATTGTTACTGCAGCAAAATTGATCAAGGGGCAGCTTAGAGAGATGGAGTATGATATAGATTGGTATCCAACCCCTGCTGACATACAGGACATTTCGCGAGGCAAAACCTGAATCCCAGCCTATCTACAGTCTTTTCTCCAGTGCTTGATACCAAATGATATAAAACGAAACAGCATAGGTCACTCTATAGTCCAATCGGCTAGACCAAGATCAGTCACAACACCTACCCTATTCGGGTTAGGAGTAGAAATGGACCATACTTTCGGGTCAAAATGGCTCGTTAATGAACTAGCTAGGCTTGGGTTTTCTATCACCTATGAGGAGGTCAAACGGTATAAGCAAGGTATGATGGAGCTAGATTCTGTTGACAGCTATACCTCTAACTATTTCCCCGGAGAATTCGTACAGTGGGTCGCAGACAACGTCGACCATAACGTTGCGACTATCGATGGGAAAGGTTCACTTCATGGTATGGGTATAATCGCCGTGTCAACCCAAACTCAGGTGCCATCCACCCCTATGTCGCATACATCGATAAAACGCAGAGCTCGAGTTGGCGTTGAACAAATGTTGGTGAATAAAGGAATCCCAGTGGTTGATTACTTGGAATCAACGAGGAGAGGCTTCGGTGGTTTGAGGTACAAACCAGTAGTAGAGCTGCAATCACCACATACACTTCCATCTAGCCTGAGTACTAACGTTCTATGGCATTGTGGGTGGCTATCTAGAGCAGTAGATGACACTGTTCCTAATTGGTCCGGCTCATGCAACTAGCGCATTTTGTGCACGGTTCAGAGCATCAAGCGAAATCAGATATACTCTTTCTCCCAATAATAGATCTCAGCCCAACAGACAGCACATGCATCTTTTCCACATTGAAATTCATCTCAGAGCAAGCGATCAGATTGAACATCCCATCCCCGTGCCTCACGTTTGACCAGCCTTTATGGCTGAAGGCAAATGAGATAATAATTGATCAATCCATGAACATTGTCTGCAGGTTGGGTGGTTTCCACACAATCATGAGCTTTCTCGGCAGTATCGGCTCGATGATGGCTGGATCAGGTCTTGATGAAGCTTTGCAGGAAGTTTATGGTCCACTAGCAGTTCGGTCGATGTTGACCGGCAAAGCTGTTTCCAGAGCTATGAGAGGCCACCTCCTAGTAGAAGCTGCACTGACGAATAAATTATTGGGTGCCATAACCACTTCCGAAATGAGGGCGAATGTTTCTCCTCCGATGAGCCCACCCACTGTTGAGAGTGTACAGATAAACCAGAGGGACTTAGATGGTGTGAAGGAGTTATACAAAGGTGTGCTTGAAGGCGCGGTCACCCTTTCTGATGTTAGCAGCTCATCAGCTCTCGTGACGGTGAACACTTGCCTTGACAACTACAAAGCCAAACTGTCATGAGAATCACGCACCGCTAAGCTATGGGTACAATATCTAGAATATATTAAGGTACTGAAAATGTTCATCCGTGGAGAACGTCTTGGCGATTGGAATCTCCATCTCATTGCTGTTGGTAGAATGCTGAACCTCTTCGCCGCAACAGGGCATGTACACTATGCCAAGAGTTGCAGACTCTATCTGCAAATGATGCTTGAACTACCAGAAAAAACATCCTTGGTTGTATGAGAGATTCTACTGTGACGGCTTTCATGCTATACGTCGAAGTTCTAGGATTTGGGCAGGCCTCTCTAGTGATCTTGTTATTGAGCAAGTTCTTATGCGTTCAATTAAAAGTCGGGGTGGGTTGACGCGAGGTCGTGGCGTGACGGAATCTGTACGACAGGAGTGGATTTACACGATGCATAAATGCGCAGAGATACATGAAGCCATGACAACGTTGACCGACCTAAAGCTCAATACCAGCGAACAGCATGTAGATATGGGCACATCTCGTCGAAAACGAGACAACTTAGACATGGCCAGAATACTTGAGTGGTTTGACACACACAACCCGTTCGATGAAAACGAACGATTGCGTTCTCTGTCATCTGGTTTGTTAGCTTCCGGGGGAGATGGTATCAACTGCGATATCACTGAGTCTGTAGGGGCAGAGATGCACTCTAGATTAGACAACGCTATTGTTTCCGATGCCACTATCAAACGAAGTGATCAAATCCGTACCCTAGCTCACATCACCCCCGGGTTTGAAGCTAGATGACCAGAGGGTGACAATTGACCCCTCAACTTTGTTTACTAGACTGGTTGCTATTGCCCAGAGAGAGCAAGACATGGCAAGTTCTTTGCGTATGAACTAACTGTAATGCCAACAGCCCTCTTCAAAGATTTTTTCCTCAGAAAAGCAAACAAGGCGGACCTAGCAACTGCAATAACTGATGGCTTATCCCTTACTAAACCACCATCTGATGGTCTGTACGTGCTCGACGGGAGCGCTCTCCTCCACAGAGTTAAATGGAAGACAAATCCCACTTACTTGGAAGTGGCAAACCAGTATGTTGGATACGTGACGAAGAAATATGGGCAGAATTGTCGAATTGTCTTCGAAGGTTATGGTCAACGACCAACAACCAAGACTCAGGAGCAGAGAAGAAGAGCTCTCCATGTTTGTGCTGATATCCGTTTGACGAACAACACGACTGCCCACAAAAATCAGGAACTGTTCTTATCGAATGGAAATAATAAAATGCAGTTTATAAAAATGCTTTCCACATCACTGAGAGAGGCTGGGCATATTGTCGAATGCAGTTCTGGAGATGCTGACACTAACATTGTTGACAATGCAGTTCAACTTTCGTCCCAGGGAAAAACAGTTGTCATTGTTGCAGATGATACAGATGTACTAGTTATGTCCGTATACCATTGGGATCGTACTTGGTCTGATATCTATTTCCAGTCAGAAGCACGGAAGTCACACAGGGGTGGAGATGCATGGAAAATCGCAGATATAGTAGAGAAGATTGGAGAAACAACTCAGAAGAACCTCCTCTTCATTCATGCATGGAGTGGGTGTGATGTCACATCAGCAACGTTTGGGCACGGGAAAACGTTGTTTCTCAAGAAGTTAGAGAAGTCATTGCCTATTCAAAATATATCAGAAGCAATGCACGACAGTACCATTTCTCAGACAGAGGTTGGGAAAATGGGGACTGAACTGTTCGTTATGTTGTACTCTGGCAAACATTCAGACACTTTGAATGGTTTGAGATATTCAAAATTTATGACAATGGTCACTTCCAGCAAATCGGGAATTGAACCACAAAAACTCCCCCCGACTGAGCGTGCAGCACATTTCCACAGCCTGCGAGTTCACCGACGAATAATGGTTTGGAAACTATTGGATAACGATGCCCTAGATCCTGAGGAGTGGGGCTGGGAAAGTCGTGGGAATGAGTTGATACCTATGATGACTGACCTGGGCGCAGCGCCTGAGGCTCTTCTCAAAGTTATCCGCTGCAAATGCAAAATGACATCCAAAAAGCCATGCGGAACAAACATATGTTCTTGTAGAAAGAATGCGCTCAAATGCTTGTCTGCCTGTAGAGACTGTCGGGGTGAGAATTGCTTCAATGCCGAGCCGATTGAGATCGGGGAGGAAATCTGCGACAATGAATAACCGTGAAGAACACCAACAAATGTCTTGTTAGACCTCATCATGTAGTTAAATTCCTGTTATTATATTGGACCAGTCAACATTATCTGCACCTCATTGTATGCGAAAACATCGATCAAAGAACCATTTCTAGTTTTGTATTCTGTGCAGAAGTATCTTAAATCGGGAGTGAAAAGTTGAGAAAAAAATGTGATTTTTGGGGTTATTAACCCTTTTTCCTCATAAAAAGTGTGAGGATTTCATCAGGCAATTGCCTCTCAATATAATTAACATTTGTATCTGATCGCCTACGACACAAAATTTTATATAAAACTCAATCTGTGACATATAAACGGCCGAAACCCCGGAAACACAATTTTCCCCCTTCACGAACAACCCCCTGACGGGAAATCTGACATGAAAAATTTTCCCCAAGGCGGATTTTTGCGGATTTTGGATATGTTGTTCCGAAATAAATTCTGCGTCGAACGACACCAAAATCAGCTTGTATCAATTTTTTTCCGGGTCGAACCCTACTACGCCTCTACTATAATTAATTTACTGAATCGGTCATCATCTTTAACACTTGGGGTATGGAAATGTCGATTGTGGTCGAAAATTTTGAAATATCGCCAAAAAATACATCAATAATTTTCGAATTAGTTAAAGAATTTAGGACAGTGTTTGTTTGGTTAATATCAACAAAAACACTCGGTGATTTTCCACTCATCATTGACGGTTATAGCATCTGACGAATTGGGATTATTTATTTATTTATTTATTTATTTATTTATTTATTTATTGGGATATAACGACACATTCTACAACCATGGTCATCTCGTGTCGGACAGTTTTACGGGTGGAGGAAGCCGGAATACCCAGAGAGAACCACCGAGCAACGGCGAGCAACTATCAGACTTCCCAACGTACCAACTCCGCGGAAGCAGGGTTAGCACTGGTTGAAGACAAGTTCACCATCCATGTTCATTACGCCATGTCCCTGCGGGCAATCCGGATGAAGTGCCTTGCCCAAGGGCAAAACGCAGTTACCCCCGGCGGGGATCGAACCGTGAACCTTTCGGTTTGAAGTTCTGTGCCGTAACCACTGAGCCCCCGGGGCACCCTATTCACACACGGTGCTCTGTGGCTGTACAAAAGAGAAAAAAATGCTTTTGACAGGGAGTTGCAGATTAATTGCGTTATTTCAGTAATGTCCTCCTGCAGAGGTATGTTTTTATACCCGACAAAAAACGATTCGACTGTATGCATATCATTTAACCCTTTACCTAACCTGAAAAGCAGACGACATTTTTTTACGTCGAGCTTGTTCCAATGAGGGGTCATAACCTCTGTTTTGAGAAAAACAATGAAAATCAATTGTCGATTTGTGTGAATAGCGCTGGCCTGTTTTGGCCGTTACGTTGGGTAAAGGGTTATGTAATGAGCGAGAGAGTTCCATTGTTTTTGACCTACAATAGGAAAAAGCTCTACAACCAGCTGACGTTAATTTCGATGCGGGTTGTGCCAGATTTGTAAACGTTCGATGAGGAAAGTGTCCTGGGTGGTTGATAAGAAAATCAGAAAGGTCAGATCATGCGATCAAATAATGATCTTGACAAGGCGCAGTTACGCACCTGGACCACAGAAGTAGCCACAGGCATGTACCACCAAAACGGCATCATCACAGCTCTACTCTGCCAAAGTCAGTACATCTTCCAGACAATTGCCATGATATTCTACCAGCGGTTTCCCATCAAGTCCTGGCTGCTTTCGTATGACACCAAGAGCAGGGATGTGGCTGGAGGGTTTCGGCTGTGGGGGGGGGGGGGGGGTGGAGGGACTGCCACCGGTGTAAATTCCAACTGTGAGTGGTTTCGATAGGTGGTTGCACTGCAGCGCTGGGTGATATCTTTTAACCCTCTACCCAACGATTCGCCCGCATCCGCCCACGTAATATGCAAATACAGCTGCTGAAAAAATATTATTTTTCGAAAAATTTCAACAAAACCATATCATGTGACCCCTCTTTGGAACGAGCTCGTCGAGCTCGTTCCAAAGAGGGGTCACATGATATAGTTTTGTTGAAATTTTTTAACAACATTTTAAAAAATGATATTTAAAATAATGAATTTTGAAATCGTCTGCGTTGGGTAAAGGGTTATGAACCCTTCTGAAAATTTTCACTAGTCCTGAAACCGAAAAAGCATCATTTATAATGTGTCTGGGTCAGAAAATTTACCGGATTGATGTCAGAGTCGAAATTTTGAGGCCATGTCAATTTTAGATTAGGAAATTTGAAACTCGAGTTTCCAGTTGGAAATAAAGGATCAAAATTTCTCATAATTAGTTGGAATTTTAATATTTTTCATGAACAATGTTAATTTATTGAATTTCCAACTATTGGATTTTTGACCTCGGAATTTCCAACTATTGAAAAAAATTCTCCTAGCTTGGGGGTGGTGTAGCCCCCCCCCCCCCCCCCCCCCCCCCCCCACACGCCCCCCCCCCCTCCCCCCCTGTCGCCACATCCCTGACCAAGAGATGGTTAGATCCAATGGTTAAGGCAATAGACTTGCATTATTCGAACTGGAAGAGTTAGACAAATAAACTCTCAAGATCTGAAGGATTTTTAGCCTGACAACACTTTATACATATCAGCAATCAATAAGGCGTAGTTATTTGTTACCATGTCTTGGCAGCTTAATCAATGTCTAATGAGGTTTGCTTCTGGAAATTAAACCACTGCTGTATTTCTTAATGAAGGTAGAAACTGAATTGTGTTCTTTGTCCTCAAGGAAACGTTGTCGCTAATTATTCGTCATACTGACGTGATCTATACGTGTGTACCAGGGAAAGACGATTATTCTTTCGTACTCGTTTCCTTGAAAAACGTATGCTGATCAGTCCAATGAGGCGTCTTTGTTGATGTTTGAGGCTGCACTTTCATTTTTTGAACTGCTTGGAAACCAAAGCGAGTTAGACGGAATGCCATGTTGTTCCTTAGAAAGTGGTGTATTTCATACCCAACCCCCCAGTGGGAATCTTGAAAAGTGGATCAGTGCTTTTGAACTGTGGCATACGAGTTTTGTTTTACTGATAAAACCGGACCCGAATTAACGCCTGTTGTGGAAGTCCACTGAGGGTAGTTAGTCGAATATGATATGTTCTTCCTTAGAACGTGTTGTATTTCTCACCCGAAATCCCAATGGGAACCCCTAGGCGTGGAGCAGTGTTTTTTACTGCGGTACACGAGGTTTGCTTTACTGATAAATTGACAGAACGCGATGTGTGTTTGAATCAGCTGGTGTTATATAAAGAGTTGGAATGGCGTAGTCATATTTCGCGAGCGCCGTGTATTACATATCCCATGCATTAAAAGTTATTTAAATCAACAAATTTTAATTCTGGTGTTTGAACCCAAAGGTGAAGAGACCGTTTGTGTTGTTTGCAGCTGTACTGATCAAATGGATTGAGAGAAAGATCAAAACAACCTTTCAGGAGCCAGTGTAAATTACATTCATTATCTTTTTCACTGGGCGTGTTTGTTGAAATTCGTATCGCTGTTTCTCTTCGGCTGGTGCCCATTCACGCCAGACCAGGTTGTGGCTATTACTGTTAGTAAAACTTTAGGTACAAATTTGGACAGATTTGCAAAACAGCTGGGAGAAACCTTTTTAAAAGAAGTTCGAAGCATGTCAAGATGTCCGAAGATTTACCGAAATTAAGTTGACCAATTTATATATAATGGGATCCGTAGACGAGACGGCCAGGAGACTGGGTTAATGTGATTGGAAGTGATTGTTTTTTTTTTTTTTTAAATATTATCTCATTTTTCGTTAACTGTTTTTTTTGTGAACCGACTTTATTTTGCTTTGGACGTTTTCATTTTCACTCTACGCGACAGACGATCGATAGTTGTATAACGAAATTGGGAAACTTTTTGAAGCGTAACTAATGACTCGACGGGAAAAGAACTAGTTTTAATGGTGCTGGGAAAAAAGTTCTGGCTTGCACATCACCAGTTGAAAACAGAAACATTTATATCATAACGGCCATTCCGTTAAATACAAGGGTTTAAAATTTAACGCATGTGTAATAAGGTCGGATATGCCATGTTCTTCCTTGGAACTTGGTCTTTTTCTCACCTGAACTCCCAATGGGAACCCCGAGAAGTGGATCAATGCTTTTGTACTGCGGTAAACGAGGTTTGCTTTACTGATAAATAAGATTCGAAATCATCGCCCGGGGTGGAAGCCCACTAAAGTGGGCAGTATAGTTATAAACTATGGGCTAAACTTGACTTCATTCCCATTCATTAGCGCCCATGGGATAGCCACTAAATAAATAAATTCCGCCCCCAAACGTTACTTCGACTGCAGTGACACGAACGTGAAGAAAAAAAAGTTCCAGTTTCTGGACCCCCGACCTAATACGAAAGGTCTGTTGGCTGAAACTTTGTGCCTCATATGTCTATTTTCAGAATCAGTTACCCCCTAGTACTCTGGTAGAACAACACCATTTTCTGCAATCTTTCTGTTTTTCTCTTGTTTAACTATGAAGTTTACCAATTATATTTTGTTTGACAGAGCTCAGCGAGCTCTGTCAAACAAGATATATTTGGTTAAATGTCAAACTGCATTACGGGAAATATTTGCTGCTGAAAACTTTGCCATTTTGACATCAGAGTGCGGAGGGTTAATTTTGCTTGGTTGGAAACTCAACGCCCTATGGGTTTTCCACCACATCAGAGTTTTCTCTGTCGCACCAACGGAATGATCTTATCCCATACTATTTTTCCTTTTTCATAACTTAGTTATGTAAACGAGTAATTACTGATAATTTGAGATTTTTTTCAGTTTTGACTTCGTTGAAAATATAGAACAATGAAATCGGTGTATCTCTTATGGGGGACTGAGTGCAAAGCAATAAATCCGAGTGCATTTAGTGAAAATACAAAGATTAAGTCAATGAGTCATCATGTTTCTCAATCATTCTGCTCTTACCTACACTTAACGAAGGTTTTTTGAAAACATGTATTTAAGGAAGAGAATACAGCTCGCTCCAAGATAAGAGGACCCACAAAAGACTATGTTGTTCGTTAGGCCAGAGTTCTTAGAAAGTTACGTGTTGATAAATAAGTACATTCTATTATTCGTGATAAACAAAGACATGGGCACCAGAGGCAGTGGCACATGAGATGGGAAATCCCAACTTTTTCTAGAAATAGTTGAGGGAGAGATTGTGATAAATAGATGGATGGGATGGGATGGGATGGGGATGGAGACGGGATGGGGTTAGAATCGGGTTGGGGACGGGGCGGGGTCGGGATGGGCTGGGCTGGGCTGGGAGATGATGGGGTGGTGTGGAATGGGATATGCTGGAGTGGGCGTGGTGGAATGGTGTAGTGTGGATGTTTTTTGTGGGATTGGATAGGAAAGGATAGGAGAGGATGGATTGGATGGATTAGGCCGGAAAAATATGACCGGAAGTCGAGAAAAATGCGGATTTCGGGACTCCATATTTAACGAATTTCCCCTTCGGGATGAAACACTGTTGTTAAACATGGAACCAGAAATTTGTATTTTTATCAACCAAGAAGTGCGAGAGTCTCAAACATATATTTGTATATTGTATTCCTACCATGCCAGTATTCACATGGGCCACTACTGATATAAGTTAGTGTGTGAGGATACCATTCTGTGACCCTGTACCCCCAGTTCAAAATTCTTTTTACGTCCTTGTGATCAAATTAGTCATGCTTGCCCCCCCCCCCCCCCCCCCCCCCCCCCATAACCGGCCCACACAGCAATCGTAATATAATAAAAATAGTTTCGTTCAATATATTCAAAAAACATGTGAAAAGTTTTTGACAACAAATACAAAACACATCTATTTTAATTCGTACCCGCTGAGTATTTTCAAATATTTTTCAAAACATCTAGTCATGGCTGCCACGAAGCAGCCGTGACTAAATTTGATGAAAGATTTATCCATATTTAACCCAAGATACCATTGGTCAAAAAGTCAATGTAATTTCCAGGGAGGAAATTGATGAATTGTGCCCAAATTATACTAATTACGATGGCAAGAGATTAAGTGGTATGGGCTGGAATAAACGCCAGCAGCACAAGAGGAGTTAAATTAAAACCGGTTTGGAGGTTTCTTCCTATATCAGACGGTAACTTAAACGATATAATTCCTAGGAGATGCTCTGTTAAATTGCATCATGGAACCATTCTCGCAGCCGGGCTCCTCCAAGCTATCACAGACGAGGGTTAGGAGATATTTGTTTTGAGAAAAGTGGGAAGGAGTTCATTTAGTTTGACATTGTTTGAAATATCCATTTGTTTTGATAGTGTATGAGGGAGATGTTTTAGGGTAATTTCTACAAAAGATGGCGCGGAAGATATTCTCCATGTGAAGTAAGGGGAGAGCAGGTGTTGTCAACATTTTTGTTCACTTACCATCTCAGACCACTGCATTAAAGGAATCAGTTCTGTTTTCAATTCCTCACCACGGCTAAAATATTCACCTGGTAATATTTTACCCAAAGTGGGAGCACGGTGGCTCAGTGGTTACGGCACTGGACTCCAAACCGAAAGGTTCCCGGTTCGATCCCCGCCAGGGATATATAGAATATACCCATAGTAGCTTGGTGTACCAAATGTTCACCACTCGTGGTGAAGTGGTGTTAACCGCGAGCATTCGGCGCGCGGTTAACACCACTTCACCACTCGTGGTGAACATTTGGTGCACCAAGCTACTTTGGGTATATTTTATTTATACCATGATCGTCAGATTATTAAGAGTAGCTATTATTTTTCTCGATTTTGCTGAGCAGCAGCCGTAAATACGCGCGAATTTATTTTTGTTTACATGAGGATCGGTGGGCGGTACTTCCGCTGTCAGTTTTATCACCGAAACGAAATTGAAAAAGAAAGAGGACCTTTTTCATTTTAACAACATAATAACATACTATTTCGAGTTATGGATGCTTTATTAACACGAGACAGTGCATGTTTGTTATTTGTTTTGGTGTTTTACGGGTAAACTGATTTAAAAAAACGTAATAAATAGTTGCCACTTTCATTTCACTCTTCGCGAGGCGCCGTGCGATAAATTTAGACACGATCGCGTTCAGGTCGACGTCACCAATAGTCAAGTTGGATGTAGTTCCACAGTTGGTGTAAATTTTAACTTCTGAAATCCCATTGCTGACGTGTTTACACGGTTGGTGTGTAAAGCTAAAATTTATGTCATAGGCTTTTCATGTATAGTGGAATATGTAATCATGGTATAAAACTACGTTGTGTCCTTGTGCAAGGCACTTCATTCCGATTACCCACGTGGGGGCACGTAGCGCTATGTATAAAGTCGTACTGTAAGTCGACGCTGCACTTGTCTTCAACCAGTGCTAATCCTGCGTGCGCGGAGTTGCTAGGTGGTTCTCTCTGAAAACTCCGGTTTCCCAAGCCTTACTCCATTCACTGTCCGACAGGAGGAGGTGATCCTGGCTGTCGAAAGTGTCGTTAAACACCAATAAATAAATTTTGTCCTGAGCTGACATTGAAAAGCTTTCCGGGAAATGAAACCCATGAGCTGTCAGAGCAGGTTTTGAATGGTAACGGAAATGTTTGCAAAAGACCTTGCGTCAGCCTATAGGTTTGCACATTGATGGGTGAAAATATTTTTTGAGGTTTGGGAGAGCCTGAATTACAAATCGTTTGCACCCATCACACTCCGCGTGCTTTTGTTTTATAAACACCGAGTTTTTTTTTTGTTTTGCAGACAATAACTCAATAATTGCGTGGGTGACATTTATTTCTCCGGCAAAAGACTCCATGAATGTAACTAAATACAACTTTATTTCGTATGTCTTCATTAACCATAACAAGTAATAGTACCACCCCCTTCCTCCCCACATTCCTCAAACCTCAGTTCATTTTAAAATTAAAAAAATCGAGATGAAATATATTTCTTTTGGCTTTAGCCATTATTTTGTGTACACTTCTCTCCTTTCTTTTCAAACATCTTAGGAAAGAATACGCTGAAACAATTTTTGTATCACAGACTGTCTGGAATATGTCACAGGGCAGATTAGCCATTTGCGTATGTGGTCCACCAATAGCACGAAAATGGGTAGTACGTTGTTTATATAAAATACATTTCGGTGTTTCGATACGCACCGCTAACGTGTCTCAAATACGAATAACAGAATAGTATGTCTTTCCACGTCAGAGGATGAAAAGATCCAGAGAATGCTCCGTTATCCTGTTGCAGAAGACTTAGTTTTCATCTTTTTGTATGACGGCCAATAGGATCCTCCTGGGGACATTAGCTGTTCCTGAAGTAAGCCCATCTCAGGCGCGAAGCCAGGATTCTACAATATGGGGTGCCCTTCTCAGTTTTTGCGGGGGAGGGGGGTGCAAAGATGCTATTTGAAAGCCCGTTGTGTGAGCCCTCCCCCAATCCTAAATAGGACCCTCCGGACGTAACCCTGCCTTCCCGAAGGGAACTTGTAGGAGGGTGCGAATAGACCCCTGCGAGACTTCGAGATTAGATTCGGTTTCGAATCTTCCCTGAGATTCGATTCGATTCGAATCCATCGACGGGTATGCGAAATTTCGAATCCATGGTGCAGTTTTGTTGTAGTTATGGGGGCGCGGTGGCTCAGTTGCTAGAGGTGCAGGCTGCAAGCCGAGAGGTCCTCGGTTCGAATCCCACCTGCGGCAACCGCGTTGTGTCCTTGGGCAAGACACTTCACCCCGATTGCCTACATGGGGGCACGATGACGCTGTGTACTGAGGCGTACTGTACGTCGATGGTGCGCATGTCTTCAACCAATCTAACCCTGCCTGTGCTGCGGTGCAGAGTTCAGAGTTACGATGTTGGAGAGCTGACAGCTGCTCGTCGTTGCTCGGTGGTTCTCTCCGGGTACTCCGGCTTCCTCCACCCGTAAAACTGTCACGGTCACGATTAGCCATTCTGCATAAGTGTGTGACCTTCAACACCAATAAATAAATAAATAAATAAATTGTAGTTATTATTGCGATGTGTTATTGATGAATTCCCTCCAATACAGTAGTCAAAAACTAATATAAGATCGTAATATAATACCCAGGTACAAGAACACTTTTGTCCGTCTTGATAGAATTGTGATCTTTACTCGTCGAATTGGCAACTGTTATCGTTAAATCGACACAGAATTAAAAAGAGGATCTCAAACGAGTGATGTCTGGATATAAGATTTTTTTAAACGAGTTTGATGAATTCGATTCACAACGAGCCTTTTAGGCTCGTTGTGAATCAAATTCATCAAACGAGTTTAAAAAATCTTATATCCAAACATCACGAGTTAAAGATTCTGTATATCACATGAATGTTCGAATGTTTTTTACACTTTTTATTTAATTCATTGTCTCTAAATTCTCCCAAAACAACCGACAATCAGTTCGTTGGCTCAGATGCTTCACACCATGACGTCATGGATGCGCTTTACTTGCACCTGTTGTCGTAATATAGTTCCCCGAGTATTTCAAATGTCACCCACTTTTCGTTGACATTAATGGAAATAGGACCCAGGCAGATCATTTAATATCACATGAAACAAGTAATATTTAATCAATTTGAAACATTAAACACAAGAAAGAGTTCCACTGAACATTCATTCCTCGTTCTCAGAATCTGAGTCAAGGACGCGAGCACGTTTCGCTGACAGGTTGTTGTGAATGTGAATTTGAAAGTTTCCACCAAAAACATCTCTGAATAAACTGTTGACACCTCAGACACATTTGACGTTATTCTCTGACGTCGCCATGGAACTGCGTGCTATATCAACGGTTTCTGAAAGTTGTTGATCCTGTGTGAATGGAAAAAAGCTGGTTTGTTCGATATTGCTGCTATGGGTGCACGCGGCGATTAGACACTAGATGATAATCAAGAAATGAGACATGGGTTGTTACGTCGAAATTGACGACGTTTCATGTGATATAATGTAATAATAAAAGCAAATGTGACTCACAATTCCTTCCTTGGAACTCAAACGCCTTCACCCGTTACCCAATTTAATTGCATTGATAGGGGGCGCGGTGGTGTTACGGTAACCGGTTCTCGTCAGATCACCGAAGTTAAGCAACGTCGAGCCCGGTTAGTCCTCGGATGGGTGAGCGATTGATTCGGACTCCCGCGTTGTGTCCTTAGGCAAGGCACTTAACCCCGATTGTCTACATGGGGGCACGATGACGCCGTGTACGAAGGCATATACTGCGCGTCGATGGTACGCATGTCTTCAACCAATCTAACCCTGCCTGTGCTGCAGTGCGGATTTACGATTTTGGGGAGCTGGCAGCTGCTCGGTGGTTCTCTACGGGTACTCCGGCTTCCTCCACCCGTAAAACTGTCACGGTCATGATTAGCCATTGTGCATAAGTATATGACCTTAAACACCAATTTATTTAAATAAATAAATAAATAAATAAATAAATGCATTGATATTACGTCATGCCATGAACGTGTGCCCACACGCCGTGGCTATTAATTGAAAGCCCCATTGAATGTGACTAATCCTAAATACTAAAGTTAAAATGGCGGAAATTCGTTCTCTTTTCGATACGCGAGAGGTTGACAAAAATACCTATGTGAAGAATGTTCGGCGCGATTGTGTTCTTTTTTGCTGCATCAATATAATGGGAGCTAGAATGTGCAGTTGAACTATACTTATCATTTTTTCGCGTTGTGTTCCAGATGGATTGATAATAATCATTGATTGCATAATACTCACATGCTTGTAAACGTATCAACCATCTTATAATGATATATTTACACTGGCACTCCCAATATTACATCCGTTTTTCGTTGCGGTTACGAAAAATCGTGCAGTTCGCTGACTTTCTTAGGGATTTAACCCTTCACCCAACGCAGACGATATCAACATTTATTATTTTAAATATAATTTTTTCAAATTTTTCAAAAAATTTCAACAAAATCATATCATGTGACGCCTCGTTGGAACGAGCTCGACGAGCTCGTGCCAACGAGGGGCCACATGATATGGTTTTGTAGAAATTTTTTTTTAAATAATATTTTTTCAACTGCTGAATTTGCATATTACGTGGGCGGATGCGGACGATTCGTAGGGTAAAGGGTTAACAACGGCGGATTCGATTCGGATTCGAATCTTCTTTAAGATTCGATTCGGTATTCGATTCGAGCCGAAAATTTGGATTTGCAGAGGCTTATATGCTACGACCAGAGGATCTTAATTAGGACTATCCCCAGCCCTCACGCCCGAAAGAAGTTTTCAAAATTTAGTGCTCCTAAAAACGAATGTGAAGCATTTGTAGTGTGTCCAGCCCCTATACCGGGGACCATTTTTGTGCTCTATGTTGTGTGAAAATTGCCTTGGGCCACTGTTTGTGGGGGGGGGGGGGGGTGGGGGGTGGGAGGGGGCGGCGAACATTTTAGGAAGTCTAAAGGCCCCCTCATCACCCGCCCGTAGTTAAACCACTGCCCCATGTGCTCTTTCAACTGAGCCACCATGTCCCAGAATCTGGCGATGTTTTGATTACGTTGCTTCTGAGTAATTTCGCGGAGCTCGTGGATTTATGATCCAGACGAAGTGTTTGTGTGTGTGTGTTGGGGGGGGGGGGGGGGGGTGAAGGTGAAGGTATTACTGGTAGATTAATTGTAACAAGGCAAATCCTGACAGTCTAAATAGTTTCACTTCTCAGATAAAGCGAAGCACATCCTCTGAAAATGCAGCCTTTAAGTTGTGGTACCTATACTTTAGAGCGAAGCCCAAATATGGGCTTCCAGCACTCTACCAGTTAGTTGTTTGGCAAAGCGCTACCCCCGCCGGATCGCACCCTTGTTGGGAGGGAATAGGGCGACGGATACGAGGGACAGGTTTCTGAGATGAGAAGATGGTTGTTCCATTTTCACCCTTCTTTTTCACTGAACAATAAATCGAGGATCATACTAAAATTTACCTGGTTGGAGACTCTAATAAAAATCTTTAAAGTTTTAATATACTCAGTAAAACGAGTACTCGTAAAGATCCCCTATTTTGTGAGGGTGTTTGCACGCTTTCACAAAACCAACGAGAGTCGCGTAATTTTCTGCCACCCTAATTGATAATATTTTTCAGTAACAATATCAATAAGTTTATGTCAGGAAATATTAATGTTGACGTCAGTGATCACTTTGCTACGTTGTACATATATGACAAGTGCCCATCGGTTCCAATACCTAATTATAGACTGAGATTCAGTGATGTTAATATCGGAAGATTTTTTTTTAGCATTTGAAACTTTTCGTGTGTCATTAACGGTGTTTGTCGTGACACCGATGGCGATGTGTTCCTTGATATTTTCTACGAAGCGTTGTCGTTTTGTAAGATAATTAGAGGTTATTATTTGGTTAGTTTCATATCGGCCGAGTTATCAGCCCGAGATAACCTCATATCAGCTTGAGGCAGAAGGTCGAAGGGTGACAATCAGTTACCGAGGGTTAATAGCTCGGCTGATATGAAACTAACCAAGTAATAATCAGACCTGAAAATAAGTAGTCTGACATTTGTAGAATGAGGTCCCCAGAGGATGATTTTGATGTTGCTATCCCATACAGTTGACCAGTTTATCCTCTGTGTCCCTCTCTTTGTTTATTTTTGAGACCCTGATTCAGATTGAGGTTCACAGATAGTAAATGTAGTGATGCTAACCTGCTGTGCAGGGTAGCATCACTAAATTCACTCTCTGGGAACCTCATTTTGCAGATGACAGTCTGCTTATTTTCTGGCTTGGTAATAATCACTTTATTTATTAAACAAACGCAAATAATTATAGAATATTCACGAATCTGGTAGTTTTCTGACGGTGTTATTGTGTCTCTTTCTTTTTACAAAATCTGACGTTTCCTCGTTTCCTAATTCAGTTATCCAAAAGTCTCGGCTTCTCCACTGGCTGAAGCCACGACGTTCGCATAGCTGAACCCTCTGTTCTCTCACTTCAACAAATCCATGCTTACGGCTATGAAACGTAGTTTGTGTTGCATTTTCTAAACTTCAGTTACGTCATGTTGGATTATCATGGTAGCCCACGTGAGCGACCATGCTGTGATGTCATTACTATAGTGATATGTTGTGTCAGTACTCATGCGTAACGTGTGTTGTTAGGGTGATACTTGGTTCCGTCGTCCATTTTGCATACTTGAGGCCGCCATCTTGGTTTCTACGGTTATATTCGGTAAGTGGTTGATATGTGACCCAACACCCTTCAATAGGTCGAGGGTGTGTTCGGAAGGTGAGTTCGATTCAAGAGGAGCATATCTATTTTCCAAAATGGACCCGAGAAATTCCTCAAATCACCAAAGAGCATCACGAATCACCAAACGAACCCGGCGAAGCCCTCATATTGGGCTTATAGCGGTAGCACGTATTGATATTGGACTGTGGAAGGTGTTTATAAATTGCACAAAACAATGCCTAATTACCCAAATGGACCCAACAGTTACTGAAAAGCACCCAAAACAACCCCAAATTTTAGAAACGGCCCTTATTTGGCTGGGATTCTCCCAGAATCATCGATTTTCTGCCTATCCTAAGCTCTATTCTACCTACTCTCAAACTGTTGTGTTGTTTGATCTAATCCTAGCTATCTCCAAGCTATGTCTGGTCTCGACCTTTTGCCTCGACCAAACATAATAATTTGTTCATCTAAACACCGCCTACCGTCTGTGACAAAGTTCCAAAGAAGAAGTTCAAGAGTTAAAAGAGCACTGCCTGGATCAGCCATTGCTGAAAATATTCGGATCTGGTCTAGCAAATGAGCTGTAGAGTAATTATGCGAAAGAGTAACTTCTAGTACGACTCTGCGACCCATCTAGGCATTTCAGAATACCTTCGACATGGCTCCGATACAGCCCTGGCTCCCATACAACTCCCACACAGCTCCCATATAGCTTAAATACAGGTCATACACAGTTCATATACAACTCATATACAACCCCTCCCCCTCCCCAGATTCTAGTTCATATAGAGCACCCACAAGGCGCCTTGATCACATATCGCGCCTGTACAGATCCCAGCTCACAGTAGTCCCATCATTGGCATCTACCGCGAATAAAATTATCTATCCTATGACCGGTCTATATGGTATCCGCCATTACTATAATGTTCTACCAACCTTGCAGCCTTATGTCATTACTATTGATTTGAAGCACCATGGTTCTCAGTATCTATCATACACTACTACCTCTACGGGTCCCAGGTCATATCACTATCATATTGAGATGATTGCTAACTCTAGCCAATCTTCGCACAACTCGGAATAAAAGTAATTCTATATCATGAAAGTGGACTCATTAAGTGGGGCGACGGAAAGCCTCGGTGATCATTTCTTCAAATGAGCTAAGTGCCATGAGCAGTGGCGTAGCGGAAAATCTTGTCCTTCCTCCCCCCCCCCCCCCCTCCGCGAGATAGAGACGGGGGCCCTTTCATAATGGTGGTTGCCTTTAAAACGGGAGCAAATTTAGTGTTGTTACCGTGCACAGCATATAGGATTTCACGTAGTACATACGCCATAAATTAAATGAAGGTATAGCCTGTAGAATCGATTCTTACCTGCACGTGCAAGATAGCAAAGCTGCACGTGCAAGATAGTAACTTGCAGGTGCAAGATAGTAACTTGCAGGTGCAAGATAGCTAACCGGCACGTGCAAGATAGTAACTTGCAGGTGCAAGATAGCTAACATGCACGTGCAAGATAGTAACTTGCAGGTGCAAGATAGCTAACTTGCACGTGCAAGATAGAAATAATAATCAACTGGCGCCTCAACGCTTCCGTAGATTCTAAAAGTACGACTCTGTAGATTTTTTCATTACATGTTTTAACTTTCACCCCCACCATCCAACGATACACACATGCACGCCCAACATGTGTGACTTGAGAGGCACTTGTGTGTATATTGTTCATTTCTCACCCATATCAGTTACAATGATGTAGCGTTCACTTAACCCTTTACCTAACTAGAAAAGCAGACGACACTTGCAAAAATAATTCTTGAATCACTAATTTTTTTCATTTTTTGTCTCAAAAATATAGGTTATAACCTCTCGTAGGAATGAGCTCGTTCCAACGAGGGGTCATAACCTATGTTTTTGAGACAAAAAATGAAAAAAATAATCAAAATTAATTGGCGATTTTTTGAGAATAGCGCTGGCCGGTTTTGGCCGTTACGTTAGGTAAAGGGTTAAAAGAATAATACATAGACTACAAAGAGTACATCGTGTGGAAGTGAGAGTTTGAAATTATGTGTATTTGGTACACAGTCTCGCTCGCTCTCTCTCTCTCTCTCTCTCTCTTTCCCTCTTTCTTCCAGCGTTGGGACGTCCTTCAAGATGGGGACCCCCCTTCTAGTCCCCACCCCCGCAATGCAGGACCTGCGGGCCGATCCCCTACGCCACTGGACATGAGAGTTATTACCCCAGGAGTAAATAATCTTGCAATTCTTCGACTTATCTCGGAAAAAAGGGATTATATATCATAAGAAAAGAGATTCTATAAGTGGGTTGCCCGAAAAACGTGGGTGATGATTTCGTCAAATGAGCTTGGGGTTGTATTGGAGCTTGGGGACATATATAGTACGCGGAGAGTGTATTATCACCAACAGAGAGGAGATTCCACACAAGCAATAATTTCAAATTTGTTGCAAAGCATAACCAGCACAAGCAAAGTTTCAGCCAATGAACCCCCGGGTTAAACCCGGAGGTCCATTGGCTGAAACATTGCCTGTGTTTTTTGTCGATATGTACACAATTTTAAAGTTATAGCTTGGGTGATAACTCCACTCCGCGGGTGATTTAGTTACAATCCATTCTCCACGTACTGTAGTTGCTAGGGGCTGTATAGAAGCCATGTATAGGTATCCTCAAACTCAAATACCGAGATGAGGATAAGTCGTATGCGTTCTCACTCGTTCAAGCAATTGCGCGATAGCTCATTTGCTCGATAAGATTCGAATCGTCACTACTCGATAGTTCATTAGGAGAATTTGGAATATGTATGAAAGAGTCTTTAGAGCAAGAAGATTGTATTCGACTGCTAGTGGTATCGCAGCACTAAATATTTTTCCATTGCCGTCCATTATAACTATTATGTGCCAAAAATATGATCGCATCATTTGAAACTAAATATTCAAATACCTGCATAAAGTACAGAACTTCACGCAACCTTCTTTGGCCAGAAAACGGGTGGCCATGCAACAAGTGACGTACTGTCCTTGAACCCAATTTTTTTTCTGGGAATTCTCAACAAAAATACACGAAGAGTTAACTGCATTTTTTTAGACCCAGAAAATACTTAGATCATCTCCCTTTTCTTGTGGAGTATCCAGTATTGATGTAGAAATCTAATAAAGTGCTTTAACAGTGTTCTTAAACAATAAGTATTTTCTGGGAATCTTATTTTTGACTATGTTGCAATATTTCAGTGGCAGATAACTCTTAACCACATATTTACTTCATTGATATCTAGAAAACAAGTGTGATAACAGGGTGAACTGGGACATGTGTCGTAGCAGTGTAATGATAGGTACGGCGAGTCACAGTGTCACAAGTCAATAGTAAAGGTATAAAGCTGCAATGATGGTCGAACACTATTGTAATGGCGACTGCCATAGAGACAAATCATGGGATACAGTATGCGGAGATATATCACACAAAGAGTGGGGATTCTGCCCTAGCAATAATTGCAAATTTGTTGCGAAGCATAACAAGCACAAACAAAGTTCCGGTCAATGGACCTCCGAGATACACCCGGAGGTCCATTGCCTGAAACATTGCTTGTGTATTTTTGTCCGCATGTACAGAATTTGAAAGTGATACTTTGGATGATAACTCCACTCCGCGAGTGATTTAGTTACAATCCACTCTCCACATACTACATGTATAGATAGCTGAATTTGTGGAACAAGCCAGTGGTAGGACTACTAGGAGTTCTGAGCTTGGAATCCCACTTACAGAATCCCACTTACGACATTCATCTGAGATCAGTCGAAGAGTGGCAAGAGTCTCTCTCTGTTCCTTGTGCAATTATTGCCGTGGCTCTTCAACTCATTTGAAGAAATCATCCTCCACTTCCCGGCGCTTTATATGATACCAAATCCCTTTTTCCGAGATGAGTTGAAAAATTTCAAGAGTTATTGCTCCTGCAGCAATTACTTTTGTCGTGTCTTTTGAGCTCATGTGAAAAAAAAAACATTACCCACGTTTCTCGGCGCCCCATATACAGAGACCCTTTTTATGATATAGAATCCCCCTTACTGAGATGAGTCAGGTTAGTGTCTTATTGTACAGTTAAAACTAGAAGTCCTGCCTTGAAATGTGCAATAATAACACGCCGACCTGCGCGTTAATCTACGCGTTATGGCCATAATAAGACTATCGAATTCTGTACATAAGGCCTGTGCACAAGCAATGTTTCAGTCAATGGACCTCCGGGTAACCCGGAGGTCCATTGACTGAAACATTGCCTGTGTTTGCTATGAGTTACCAGGAGAACCTGCCGTGCTTTGCATGCCATTCATTCGAATGGGCAATTGCGCGCAATTCCTACGCGCAATTAAGCCTAGATAAGCGCACAGTTCGTGACAGGACTTCTAGTCTTAACTGTGGCTGTTCATTGATATTCCTTTTTGTTGTATTCCGCCACACGTCGCTCATATATTGGAGTCTATTTGCAATTTATTTTTGCATTGGCTGTTTCTTCCATAAAATATTAATGTAGTTGAAGATTATCTGTATATTGTGTGGTAGTTTGTTGAATATCTTTAAAGTACAGAACCAACACAAATAAACACTCAACAACTGGACTTGTTGGACATAACGTTTGGATATCCAAACTATAACCGAATTCTTACTTGTGATAGATGCTATGTATACCATACAATTAATAAGCCATGTCACAACAAGTTTGCAAGATAAAAACCATTAAGCAAAGCTTTTATCGCTAATTAATCAGATGCCTTATTAGTTACAGAATAGGGCTTGAGCAGCCAATGAGGGAAAAAAACCTGAATAGAGGTAATTTGTTAATAACTGCACTAAAGAGGATTGATATTACTTGACGAAGGAAGAAACCTCCTTAGCTTGAAACAATTGAAATTAAATTACTCTTTTGTATCGAATGTCAATGTCTCGAAACATGCCCCGGTGATACGACAGTGCTAGCCTGACTGGAGGCTTCTAAAATTCCAACTTAAAGACCAAAGCTCTCTGTATTGTTGAAATACAATATGGATTGAGGCGTTTAGATGGTCGATGTAAATGTCTTTCTGTTAGACCATTGTGCTTAAGAGTCACTAGAAATATTGGTATTACAATTTCTTTGTACACATTTTCTCTCATTATCACATGGATTTTGAACTGGCGTTGTGGAGAATCCAAACAAATAACTCGAAGTATGCAGAAGAAAGTGAAATCTGAATGGAATTTCATTTAATGGACCTCAGGGCAAAATTTGATGAGGCTTTGCTTGTGCATTATTTCAGAGTATTGTTTAGTCGGAAGCTCCACCTCGAGCGAGGTTTAGTTTATTTCCTTCTGCGAAAAACGGATATTTTTGTCTTGACTACTCACTCAGAGACAATATATTTGGAGTGTGCGCTGTTCTTTGATGGTACCCACAAAGATAGTTGCACTAATCACCCATTGTTAAAAGAAGCATTGTTCTCTCGATCAAGCTTCCAGTATCTTAATGGAATTCTCTTATCCGTCAAGGTGTTTACGTCAAAGACGAGTAACATTTGGTCCAGACTAAATGATTTTTTCCAAAACACGGAACATAACTCGCATCACTGAGTAGAAAATGGAATGTTGTTTAATGTTGATCCCCCTCTTCTGTTATCAATACAGCTGTCTACAGAAATTTGACACTTGTGTGCAGAAACTATTCAGGGTTTAGAAACATTTTTTTTATTTTGTAGCTGAATGAAGATTTTAGTGTGAAATGAAATCTGATTACAAATGAGAACAAATTAAGCATGTACCGCCCGTTGAGTGCAACAAGGCACCATCTGCAATGCAAAACAACCGAAGAGAACTTTGTTCTATCGAAAGTACAATATTTTACTTTAGTGTTACCCAGATTATTTAAGTATTTTCGTTACCCCGCCCCACCCCCAAAGCAAAATGCTAAAAATATAGATAATAAAAAAGTAAAATACTTCTATTAACCCTTTACCCAACGTAACGGCCAAAGACGTCCAGCGCTATTCTCAAAAATCGCCAATTAATTTTCATTATTTTTTCATTTTTTGTCTCAAAAACATAGGTTATGACCCTTCGTTGGAAC
Source organism: Pictodentalium vernedei (assembly GCA_031216915.1). Taxonomy (NCBI): domain Eukaryota; kingdom Metazoa; phylum Mollusca; class Scaphopoda; order Dentaliida; family Dentaliidae; genus Pictodentalium; species Pictodentalium vernedei. The sequence continues at coordinate 85,378,415 of CM062292.1, read as the reverse complement.
GAGCTCGTCGAGCTCGTTCCAATGAGGGTTCATAACCTATGTTTTTGAGATAAAAAATGAAAAAAAATCGTCTTTCAAGAATTATTCTTGCAAGTGTCTTCTTTTCATGTTAGGTAAAGGGTTAACGTTTACAAAACAATATTATACAAGTTTACCCATTTACCTTTTCTGTGAAAATCATTCGTTATATCGGGAAATCATTGATGATTCGTCAGTACTATAGGCTTAATAGATATGTATTGCTGTTTCTATACAAATTCTAAAATGCTGCCCAGACCCAAAATGCATTTCTCGCTGCGTAACTGTTGGAAACACCAAGTTAACCCCCTGTACTGTACAATATTGTGATTTGAAAAGCAAATAGGAAATTTCGACGCAGGGGGGTCGCAAGAGGTTTCCGATTTTTTTTTTTTTTTTTTGGGGGGGGGGGCGTGTAGGTTAGTGAATTCCCAACTAGAAGGAGTGACCAGTAGGGGAAACCCCATCCCGGTCCCTTCCTCTAGTTGGAAATTCACCACTGAGAAAACTTTTGAAAATGAAGCCATGAAAGGGGACATAACATAGATTCTAGTAACTGAAATGCTAACACATTTATGATAGAATTATCAGGTTATTATTATTTGGTATTATTCTGGGAATTGAATATGTGCTAAACAAATGCTCAAGCTGAGAACTTTGGGCAATTCACACTGTCCTAACATGAAATCAGATCTTACACAAGAATGATAAATTTTCGATGTTTCATCATTTTGTAACTGTGAATGATGGAATTAACTCAGGATAACGATTTTACATGATGTGTTTTTCTTGAAGTGCAGTTCGAGGATTTTTCTTTTTCATTACGATAAGTAAAGTACTATATAAATCTCGTACCGACTGACATCATACATACTTATGAAGCTCGATATTGCGTACACTGTAGTTGTAAATAGTAACAGTTGGAATTTTTGCCGATTTGAAATCGAGTTGGAATTTTGGGAAGTAAAGGAGATATCAGCATCACCAAAGAAGCTCTAAAATCCAGATAGATGGAATTTCCAATTACCCATGACTTGCTCTCCGAATTTCCAACTATAGGAAATTTTGGCCAGGATTGTGGGGTGACACCCCCTCCCCTGTCGCCACGTCCCTGTTTCGACCAGTCGCGATATGACTGAAATTGTTTTATCCACTTTTTTCCCCCATAACACTTCACAGGTCCGTGGCGAAATTAATAGCACACTGCTTTCTCCAAAATGAACAACTAAGTTTGGAAAATTATTTCACCAAATGTTTGAAATGGTAAAGGATATTGGCAAACCTGTCCGATGAGTGTCAGACAAGGAAATTAAGCGATCAAGATACATTAAAATGGCATACCAGATTGAGAAGTTTGATTGGAATTTACAATAATAAATTTAGTAATCCCTTAGAAAACAATACGTGTTTTGAACAGAGAATCGCCCGCATCCACCCACGTAATATGCATACACAGCTGCTGAAAAAATATTATTTTTCGAAACATTTCAACAAAACCATATCATGTGATCCCTCTTTGGAACGCGCTCGTTCCAAAGAGGGGGTCACATGATATTGTTTTGTTGAAATTTAAAAAACAAAAAATAAAAAATGGTATTTAAAATAATGAATTTTGAAATCGCCTGCGTGGGTAAAGGGTTATGAACCCTTCTGAAAATTTGCACTTGTCCTGAAACGGAAAAAAAAACATCATTTATAATGTGTCTGGGTCAGAACATTTACCGGATTGATGTCAGAGTCGAAATTTTGAGGCCATGTCAATTTTAGAGTAGGAAATTTGAAACTCAAGTTTCCAGTTGGAAATAAAAGATCAATATTTCTCATCATTAGTTGGAAATTTAATATTTTTCATGAAGAATGTTAATTTATTGAATTTCCAACTATTTGATTTTTGACCTCGGAATTTCAAACTATTGAAAAAAATACTCCTCGCTGGGGGGGGGGGGGGGTGAGACGCCCCCCCCCCCCACACACACACTCACACACACACCGCACACCCCTGTCGCCAAATCCATGGTTTTGAAACAACGAAGGGGATGTCTGAAATCTTGAAACCAGCATGAATACAGCCGTAACTGTCGCAGATCACCGCTCACATTTATGAACTGCTATACCTTTCGCCAGAGTATTGACAATATTGTAGAACTGGCTGTTGCTGCAATTTCTTAATTTTAAATAAACGCAGAGTTTAAAAAATGTATATCGCATTTGTGGTAGCTCAGTGCTTCCGAAAAATTAATGAAACTTAAACCAAGTTTTCCAAGCAGAAATCTAAGAATTTATCTACATGGTCGGGTTAAAAATTTGCGTTTGTAAGGAAGAAAATGGAAAAGCATAACAGACACTCTAAAATCAGATGGGTTACAAATTAACTCAAATAAACTGGGTTGAGTCAATAATGTGAACCCAGTAGGGTTCATATTCACTCAACCCGGTTGATTTGGGTTGATTTTTAACCCAACCTTTTTTAGTGCAATAAACTGACAGACGAGACCATATTTTCAGATACGCTGTTATGAACACTTAGAAGTGCGTGTCATAGGAAGTCTCCAGTCCGCGATTTGGTGCTATTTGGTTCGTTCCCTGATAGGGATGTTTATTTTTGTATCTAGCCGGGTGTTTCTGGAAATGAAAAAATATGCAGAATAAATGTTATGTTTTGATATTGTGCGCTAAAAATATCCACCGATAAATTCACCATGCGGCCATCACAGTGCGGAAGAACGGGACATTTCATTTCATGATTTGCGTAGGAAAAGATGGAAGTCAAAAAGATCTGGCACGAAATCGAAGAGCGCATATCAACATATTCCTGGACGACCATCGTCTTATTAAATTATTAAACGCTATCGAAATAAATATTGGAGTAACTGGCTTTAAATATGTTTTTAAGAGTCTATTTTTGAAAACAAAATGCGTCAGAAAAATATTTTCAGGCTTTTCTTTTGGATGTTTTTTTTTTTATCAAAATAAAATGCATCATTGATCTTGGGGATAAAAACAATCTGCTATTAATATTGTCATGCTGCTATATTCATAATCTCATTTGGCGAAAATAGAGGTCCCGAGTTCGATCCCAGTCCGGGACGACCCGCGTTGAGTCCTTGGGCAAGGCACTTTATCCCGTATGCCTACATGGGGGCACGATGATGCCGTGTACTAAGGCGTACTGCACTTCGATGGTGCACATCTCTTCAACCGCTGTAACTCTGCTTGAGCGGTACTTGAACAGAGTTAGAATGTTGAGGAACTGACGGTTGCTCGTCGGTGTTCAGTGGTTCTCTCCTGGTACTCCGGCTTCCTCCACCCGGAAAACTGTCACGGTCATGATTAGCCATTGTGCATAAGTATGTAACCTCAAACACCAATAAATGAATATAAATAATTTGGCGAAAAAGAATGTCAGAACATTGAATCTCAGATGGTATGTTCGTTTGGTTTACTTAGTCGGTTCTTGATTTCGCATTAATGTATTCATGTCGGTTGTTGGTGTGTCGCGGCTCGACCCCGATGTGATGAATACACATAAAGTCGCGAAGCGTGAATGCGTCCGTCAATATGGAACGCGTGCTAATGCGGAGGGAGAGAACGAGAGGCGCAGGCTCTCGTTCTCTCCTTCTGCAATGGCATGTGCGATGTGTTTATTACACGTCACTATGTCAATTATTATTTTCTAAATTCACCGTGAAAACAATCCGTCTTAATTATAGACGTGTTTTGAACAGAGATGTGGCTAGAGGGTTTCAGCGGGGGGGGGGGGGGGGGGGGGAGGCGGGGGGAGGGAGGGGGGCACCGGTGTAAATTCCAACTGTGAGTGATTTCGAAAGGTGGTTGCACTGCAGCGCTGGGTGATATCTTTTAACCCTTTACCCAACGAATCGCCCGCATCCACCCACGTAATATGCAAACACAGCTGCTGAAAAAATATTATTTTTCGAAACATTTCAACAAAACCATATCATGTGATCCCTCTTTGGAACGAGCTCGTTCCAAAGAGGGGTCACATGATATCGTTTTGTTGAAATTTAAAAAACAAAAAATAAAAAATGGTATTTAAAATAATGAATTTTGAAATCACCTGCGTTGGGTAAAGGGTTATGAACCCTTCTGAAAATTTGCACTTGTCCTGAAACGGAAAAAAACCTCATTTATAATGTGTCTGGGTCAGAACATTTACCGGATTGATGTCAGAGTCGAAATTTTGAGGCCATGTCAGTTTTAGAGTAGGAAATTTGAAACTCAAGTTTCCAGTTGGAAATAAAAGATCAATATTTCTCATCATTAGTTGGAAATTTAATATTTTTCATGAAGAATGTTAATTTATTGAATTTCCAACTATTTGATTTTTGACCTCGGAATTTCAAACTATTGAAAAAAATACTCCTCGCTGGGGGGGGGGGGGGGGGGGTGAGACGCCCCCCCCCCCCCCCACACACACACACAAACTCACACACACACCCCACACCCCTGTCGCCAAATCCCTGGTTTTGAAACAACGAAGGGGATGTCTGAAATCTTGAAACCAGCATGAATACAGCCGTAACTGTCGCAGATCACCGCTCACATTTATGAGCTGCTATACCTTTCGCCAGAGTATTGACAATATTGTAGAACTGGCTGTTGCTGCAATTTCTTAATTTTAAATAAACGCAGAGTTTAAAAAATGTATATCGCATTTGTGGTAGCTCAGTGCTTCCGAAAAATTAATGAAACTTAAACCAAGTTTTCCAAGCAGAAATCTAAGAATTTATCTACATGGTCGGGTTAAAAATTTGCGTTTGTAAGGAAGAAAATGGAAAAGCATAACAGACACTCTAAAATCAGATGGGTTACAAATTAACTCAAATAAACTGGGTTGAGTCAATAATATGAACCCAGTAGGGTTCATATTCACTCACCCCGGTTGATTTGGGTTGATTTTTAACCCAACATTTTTAGTGCAATAAACTGACAGACGAGACCATATTTTCAGGTACGCTGTTATGAACACTCAGAAGTGCGTGTCATAGGAAGTCTCCAGTCCGCGATTTGGTGCTATTTGGTTCGTTCCCTGATAGGGATGTTTATTTTTGTATCTACCCGGGTGTTTCTGGAAATGAAAAAATATGCAGAATAAATGTTATGTTTTGATATTGTGCGCTAAAAATATCCACCGATAAATTCACCATGCGGCCATCACAGTGCGGAAGAACGGGACATTTCATTTCATGATTTGCGTAGGAAAAGATGGAAGTCAAAAAGATCTGGCACGAAATCGAAGAGCGCATATCAACATATTCCTGGACGACCATCGCCTTATTAAATTATTAAACGCTATCGAAAAAAATATTGGAGTAACTGGTTTTAAATATGTTTTTAAGAGTCTATTTTTGAAAACAAAATGCGTCAGAAAAATATTTTCAGGCTTTTCTTTTGGATGTTTTTTTTTTTTATCAAAATAAAATGCATCATTGATCTTGGGGATAAAAACAATCTGCTATTAATATTGTCATGCTGCTATATTCATAATCTCATTTGGCTAAAATAGAGGTCCCGAGTTCGATCCCAGTCCGGGACGACCCGCGTTGAGTCCTTGGCCAAGGCACTTTATCCCGTATGCCTACATGGGGGCACGATGATGCCGTGTACTAAGGCGTACTGCACTTCGATGGTGCACATCTCTTCAACCGCTGTAACTCTGCTTGAGCGGTACTTGAACAGAGTTAGAATGTTGAGGAACTGACGGTTGCTCGTCGGTGTTCAGTGGTTCTCTCCTGGTACTCCGGCTTCCTCCACCCGGAAAACTGTCACGGTCATGATTAGCCATTGTGCACAAGTATGTGACCTCAAACACCAATAAATGAATATAAATAATTTGGCGAAAAAGAATGTCAGAACATTGAATCTCAGATGGTATGTTCGTTTGGTTTACATAGTCGGTTCTTGATTTCGCATTAATGTATTCATGTCCCATCGGTTGTTGGTGTGTCGCGGCTCGACCCCGATGTGATGAATACACATAAAGTCGCGAAGCGTGAATGCGTCCGTCAATATGGAACGCGTGCTAATGCGGAGGGAGAGAACGAGAGGCGCAGGCTCTCGTTCTCTCCTTCTGCAATGGCATGTGCGATGTGTTTATTACACGTCACTATGTCAATTATTATTTTCTAAATTCACCGTGAAAACAATCCGTCTTAATTATAGAATTTGACAGTTTTTACGTCTCTCTGAAATAAAATCAATTGATTGAAAAACAGGTGTGGCAGATAGATACGTAAACAGAAAAAATTATAAATGAAAATTGTGCACAAATAGGTTAGTTGTTCGCTTTTTAAGAAATGACGTGCCCTTATCTGAGAGATATTCGCTTCAAAGTCAGAACTTGAGTCTTATAAAGCCATCCCCATCCCCTCTCCCATTTATAGAATAAGTTTAATTTCGTTAATTTTAGCGTATTTGAGCACAAACATTTACTAATTACGAAAATGTTCGGAGTCTAGTTGTTTTGATTGATCCACGGCGTCTGGTGGAAGAACAGACTGTCAACGGAAATCTGTATGGAACACGCATTGCATACGTATTTGTAAATATGGAATTGGAGGAAAGTAATAGGCGTGCAATAAATAGAGGATATGGAATGAGTGTTTTCTCATATAATATTTATGAAACGAGTCTAAGAATTTTCCGTTCTGGCGAGCCTCTTGCGAGCCTAAACGGAAAATTCGGACGAGTTTCATAAATATTATATGAGAAAAACACTCATTTCATATTCTATTTATCATATGACACACACGAGCACAAATTAGCAACTTAGTATGACTTTTTAACGCATCACCTAACTTGAGTGGCAGACGGCACTTGGAAAAAACATCCTCATATAACTAAAAATCTTCATTTTTTGCTTCAAAAAATATAGGTTATGACCCCTCATTGGAAAGAGCTCATCGAGCTCGTTCCAATGAGGGGTCATAACCTATGTTTTGGAAGCAAAAAGTGAAAATATAAAAAAAATGAATGGCGTTTTGCTTGTAGGTAAAAGATTAATGCAATATAACCCACCCTAAATAGGACAGATAACGTCAATTCTCCGTAATGGAATTATGCAATTGTCACCCAGTTGTATTTTGTTTAGCCAATCAAATTGTCCAGTTTTGAAATTGACCAATGAAAGCTCCCAACTCAAATTATGCAAATTATGAAAATGTGCCCCAGTTGTATTTTGTTCAGCCAATCAAATTGTCTAGTTTTGAAATTGACCAATGAAATTGATGGAAGGCTTTATTTATCACTGATTAATATGAAAACAAAATATCAAATGTTTTAAAGTGAACAAAACGGACGAGTCATATGATAAATAAAGATACTGTTCGAACTGCAACGGTACTGTATGTTCCGGTTTACCACAGAAATGTCACTTAATGGGAAATCCGTAAGGATGTACTTCCTCGACTTTAAGTTTTTTTCTCAAACACATCCACCCATCTGTGTGGTATTATAGAAACCGCAATAACATTTGGAAGTTATTAGAGTGACATCATCGACGGAGTTGAACCGGGAATACGCCAGCCGTTGTCTGCTTCAAAATTAAATATGTAATGAAACCAATTCCTGACTGCTGTTTTTCACATTTTTGTTTTGACAAATAAGTTTAACGTGTGACAATTATTCTCTGTTGAGACACATTTTACAATTAGAAAACGACGTTTTCACCAACTTTTGATGTTACTGTAAAAAAATTTCTGTTTATATTATCAACATTGTGTGCGTAGTGGCATATAATACAGACAATGTCCTTTCTATTAACATAAAGCACTAAGAGGGGGATTTCCTGGGGGAAAAAAAACTTGTAAATTAGTGTAAAACACATTTGCTAAATAAAACGCCCAAGTGGACACTTACTTGGTATTGGTAAGCGTGGTACTGATAGATATTCTTAATGAACGATTTTCCGTGAAGTAGTTGTTTCTCCCTAGCTTGCCGTAAAAGACAATTTCCCTTGGCTTTATTGTCTAATGATCGTCGCCTGAGTGATAGAATGTTCTATGTCCACTCAGACGACATGATGTCACAGGTGTTCTCTCAGCAATTGCATGCTTTTTAATTGGCCCATCCTCGTGCGTCTGATGATGCCAGACAGTCGATTTTCATAACGATATAGGTCAGGATGTCTCTGTCTCTGTCTCCAGTATTAGCTGGAGCAGCAAGTAACTATGATATTTGCCATCGGTTCGTACAGAATTGTGTCTTTCTCACAGGGCACAGAGAGTTATCGATACGGGGTGCCGTGAAAGTTAAACCGGTTTCTTTCTCGACCAAGTAACGAATCTCTCACGATAGGATCGAAGTCTGACCTCGAAAGGTTTCCATGGGCGGAAAGAGATTTCCAAGATAAAATATTGCGTCTTTTTTTCGTCAGCATTGCGGGCAAAAACATTGATGTGGAATTTCTATCAGATCCCGACTCTGTCCACGTTTGTATTGACAGTATCTTATATATTGAGTCAATTAGTCGCTGTATCTTAGATACTTCTCAATTGGACCTCGTGGTTTGAACTATATTTTTATTTAGAGTTCCAGTTAACTGGTAAAATAGGGTCAGATAATTAACGCCTAGAGCGGGAGTCTTTTAAAGTGGGCTGCAGAGGTATATGCGGTAAACTAAACTTGACTTCATGCCTCATGATATAAACACAGATGCTGCAAGTGATCGTAAAACACCAATTAATAAATAATTTTATGTCGGGAAGGCAACTGCCTTGTGTTTTACCATCTATTTGGGACCGTATGACAACGAGGAACGAGTTCCGAATAAAATGTATCGAGTTATAGAATGAAGATTGAATCGGCCAACGGATAGTTCGTGGCAAATGGATTTTCGCTTACACACGCAGAGGGAAGAATGTCCATCCATATAATGCAAATCTGAAAGGAAAAGTATAGTAATCGCAGCAAAATTTCAGCAACTTCCGAATTAACTCCTTGCATGCTGCTGGCGGATAATTCTGCCCACAGCACGAAAACTCCATGGCAAGATTTGATGCAATTTTTTTTGAAAATACGCAGCGGGTTAACAAGAGATAAATCCTTGTCGGGAACACCATGCACGTGCGTTTAAATGATGAACCATACTCCACATACTGCGCGCCACCTACTTTGAAACCCAACGATGTGGATCAGTGATTGGTTACATTTGTGAACAAGGTCTGTTTTATTGGTATAAGAATATCAGGTATCCAAGGCCTGGAAAGTGGGTCACATTGGAAAATACGATTTGCCAAATTGACAAAAATGATATGGTCACAATAGCATCAAACTTCCGTTTATAGACCGTGGAGTGATTTAATTAATACAAATTGATAATATAATATATTGATCTTTATCGGTGTTCACGTTATCGGGAGCCAATGGTGCCAATTGCACAGCAAAAATACAGCATTTGGCATCAATACTGGCACCGAAAATATAATTTCGCTTGTTCTTAAAGCCTTTGCGGTTATGTTTTTCGTTGTGTCGTTTTCCATAAAATCGTTATCTGACGACAACGGGGAGACAAAATTCAAACCTGCGAGATAATCTACATATAGCACGTCGATCTGCGCGTTAACCTGCGCAATATGGGCATAGTAAGGCTATCAAATTCTGTGCATATGGCCTGTGCACAAGCAATGTTTCAGCCAATGGACCTCCGGGTAACCCGGAGGTCCATTGGCAGAAACATTGCCTGTGTTTTCTATGAGTAACCAGGAGAACCTGCCGTGCTTTGGATGCCATTCGATATGTCAATTGCGCGCACTTCTTACGCGCAATTAAGCCTAGATAAACGCACAGTTTGTGACAGAACTTCTAGTTCTAACTGTACACGTAATAGATCTAATCATTGCCGAACTTTATATGGGGCAAGTGAATTAACAGTATATCAGTTTAATCTTATTCGTATAAAAACATGTCAACGTTACTTAATCCTGTTTTTATCTTGCTCAATCTCTTTTATCAGCCATCTGGAAAATAATAAATTATTTCTTGGAAAGTTTATTCGGGGTGAATAAACAGTGAGTAAATAATGATCACGAAATTATTTTATAAACGCTAATAACAGCCGTTTTAATTTATTCATTTATTGTTTTATTTATTATCTATATTTTTATCATTTGTGGGTTCTTTGAAACAGAAATACTTAGAAGAGCCGAGTTATACTGAATTAAAATGTGTTACTTTGAATGCAGCAAGGTGCCATCTGCAATGCATTAGCATTGCAGATGGCGCTTTGTTGCACTCAAAGAACAATACTTGATTAGTTTGTCCTCCTTTACAGTCTGATTGCGTTTAGCACTAAAATCTTTCATTTGGCACCTACAATTTCATCTGGCATCGAAGAAAAAATCCACATGGCTCCAAAAAAATTAAGACCAGCGTGAACAATGATACTTATTTTGATAAAGATGCATCACAGTAAATCATATTCTGAAGAAGTTTCGTGCTGTGATTAAAATTACAAATTCGAAGTAGCTGACTTTGGAGATTTACGTATCCCAGCACTCCCAACATATTTTCTGTTTTTCCCCACGCACTTTCCAATTCAATCTAATGGTCGAAGATTGTACGATTCATCACACGCGAGTTATTCGTTTCCAGTTTTGTTTTTGTCCTACGCGTGAACTATCTTTGGTATTTATATTAGGTGACGTCTAACACACCACTGGTTATAAGCGTGCTAGGTGATTCAACCCATTTATACCCTGAGAGCTGTCGCGAAGAAAAACAGGCAATGAACCCATTTTGGCACTTCCTGCATCCCGCTTTTAGCATTCCACTTCCGCTTCTCATCCTTTGCAGCCCTTTTCCGTCACCCGTTTCTAAGATCTAACAGAGGTCACAGCACCGCCTATAATCGGTGCCATGCAGAACGGAATCCATCTTCTCCACCCTGCCATTGGCTGACCTGGCCTGCATTCGGCACACCTGTGTTATCGTATGTGTTTATGAACTGGGTGTGTTGTGTGCACATTCTGCAAAGCACGCAAGCACTTTTCGATTCTCAGACAAGTGTCTATGACTTGCGTGTACTATGCACATCTTGACATCAGAGTATGTAGGCTGTTTCACCCACGTTAACATATATCAAACCCATGTCATATCGTGAAAGGACGGACAGTGGTCGGGGCGTTTGTGATAGATGTTGGCCAAACTTTGATAGGAGATAGTAACGGAGGCAACTGACACTGGTTGCGGGATAAGGGTTGGTGGACGTTGGGAATATATTGAGAAGCAAGCAGTACAGAGCGACGACAAGGATGAAAAAAGTAAATACCACCTAGTTATTACAAGTTCTGATAGCCTTGTCAGTTCTCGAAAGTGCTTTGTGTTTGTGCCCCATAGGATGATAGGTTATGTTCCAGTAAGATTAAAATCCCCGCCCTCTGATTGTTTTTTCTATGTTGCCGACTCCAGTACCATATGTTACCGTCTGACGTCACGAAGCGAAATAATTGAAATGACGTTGCCCTTTTCGTAATTATTCCGTCAAGGGACTGACTTGCAAAGAGCCTCATTTTTGTAGATTTTTCTCACTTGCAGCAGACGATGTTCCGAATGATGTGTTGTTTAAATTACATAGAGGATCTCAAACGCGTGATGTTTGGATATAAGATTTTTTGAAACGAGTTTGATGAATTTGATTCACAACGAGCCTTCAGGCGAGTTGTGAATCGAATTCATCAAACGAGTTTCAAAAAAATCTTATATCCAAACATCACGAGTTAAAGATTCTGTATATCACATGAATTTTCGAATGTTTTTTTCACTTTTTATTTAATTCATTGTCGCTAAATTCTCCCAAAACAACAGACAATCAGTTTGTTGGCTCAGACGCTTCACACCATGACGTCATGAATGCGCATTACTTGCACCTGTTGTAGTAATTGACGTCATGTGAACGTCACGTCAAGAATACAATGCTGCTGCTGCTATGGGACCACGCGCCGATTAGACACGAGTTGATCACCAGGAAATAAGACATGGGTTGTTACATCGAAATTAACGACGTTTCGTGTGATATAAATCAATTTATGATTTGAAGTAAGATGCAGTGACCTCAACATTTATTTATTGATTAATTGCCTGTGGAGTCATGGGGTTAACAAGATGTTTATGTACTAAACTTGTGATCATTAAAATTTGCTTTATTTCATTTCACGATGTTGGTTTTGAGCTGTGGATAGGATCATATCAGAACATATACGTTATTGTGATGAATTGACGGTTCGCGTCTCGATTGAACATAAGCACCTACCGCAAACATAAGACCGTATCACCGTCAGTTCAACACAATAACTTGTAATGTTCGCAAAAAACGAGAAAAGTAACCTAGAAAACTATGTGGAAGATACAGTAGTCGGCTTTCTCTGTTTTGATTGGTTGAGGGCAGCGGTTGAGATAGGGTCAGAGATACCCAGTTTATTCACTTCAACAGTGACGTTCCAACAACCTAATAATGATAAAAAGGTAACTAACATTTTCCTGTTTTCTCATGTCCTGCGTGATTTGGGGTTCAGAGAAGTTGGTGGGGTTCTAGAAGCGGAGGACGGCAAAAGGATTCAATATGGCATAATAGATACATAAGGAGAGTCGCAGAGAAGTGGGTTTTTCAAGAAATAGAAACCATATGCGGTAAAGATCTCGATAATCAACTAAATGAGAATACCCGTACGGAACAGTTCATTGATGACAACCCTGTGAAATTCGATCAGACTTTGCAAAGACTAGCTCCAAAAAAGCAATGGCTGGTACAAGTAAAAAGTCATTAACTCTGTTTCTTCTCCAGAAGTAAAGGCCAGTACAAAGGTATAAAGTACCAACATCTCAAGACTAGGGGGGAATTTATTAGTGAATAATAAAATATACATGTAGAAGGCGTGACCCAACCTCTTTTTCCGCTGCTCCAAAACGGCCGGATCGGACCTCCCCAACAGCCCGACACGGGTGTGACGGACATTAATTCATATAACCGACTGCCTGCGTGACACACGTCTGGTATCGAATCTTATGGTTTAAAATAAAAACATGATTACAAGCAAAAGAGAATTGATATCATAGAATTCAATCTTATCCCTTTACTCAACGTAGACGATATCAACATTTATTATTTTAAATATCAGTTTTTAAAATTTTTCAAAACATTTAAAAAAAACTATATCATATGACCCCTTATTGGAACGAGCTCTTCAAAAGAGGAGTGACATGATATGGTTTTGTTGAAATTTTTTGGAAAATGGTATTTTTTGCAGCTGCTGAATTTGCATATAAAGTGAACGTCGGGTGAGTGATCCGCCTATCGCGGTTCGGGGGATTGTTTGTGACCTGCCCATCCAAAACCGTACATCGATCGAACAGTTGGGTTCTGTCTTTCTAGCATTAATATGATAGTGGTGGTTTCCTGGTTACTTTTTTTTCCTTTCTTCTCTCTACTTTTTTTCTCTCTCTTTCTTCTTTTTAGTTCCTCAATTTAAATAAGTAATTGTGTATAATTTTTGGTTTACTCCGCCATTGTATCAGAATTACATTATTGTAATTGGAGAGGCTAAGTGTGAAGCACTTGTCCTCCAATCCTGTTTGCTAAGTTTGCAAATAAAATATGATTACACTAAACTTCATATTACACGGGTGGATTGGCCGATTCGTTGGGTAAAGGGTTAATAAAAATATCCCGGTTGGAAAATTATGAGGGAGGTAGTGCCAAACCACCTGTACCACCTCCACCCACTACAATTACGCCCTCCTCCATAGTTACGCACCTAATTTCAACCACATTAAACTCAAATTTAGTGAATATTGTTTATGAATGTTGCATGAGGTAGTTTCTGGGTTTAGTATCAATTATTATATAATCGTGCTGAGCTTACATATGCCCTTCGGCTCGTTGTATATTCTCATTGTGTGTTCGCAATCCTGTCAGTTATGACGAAACGCGTTGAGAGCTGTAACGGATTTGGTAACAGCAGTTGAAATATAATATACAGTAGAAGTTCTAAATTACTCTGTTATAATTCGTCTGCTCATAACCGAGATGAAATTCTATTTTTGTTGGCTTCAAGTCATTTCCATGTCCGAAATGAATAGATGTACCTTATTGGTTCACGCCGTAGTGCATTGTGCTGTTGTTTCATTCGTCGAGGTGTAAGCGAGGGATCAATCAGATTCCAGTATTCGAAATCTTTTCCCGCGAAATTATCCTATATAAGAGCGATCTCGCTCATAATTCGCCACCCCCTTCTTGGCATTAAAGCTCAAATTCAGCTGCGCCAGTACAACTGCCTGTTGAGGTTAGTTATGGGGACACCTTGTAACCTGTAAAAAGGTTAACCGTAATGGGTACCGCCATTTTCGGACCCATTCAACTTGGCACTGATAAGAATCTCACCGTTTCTGACACTGATTCTCTCCAGGTCCGAGTTTTGTGGGAACCATTCAAGTTAATAGACTTGCTGGGTGGAATTTTAGCCCTCTGTTTGGTAAAAGTGTAGTGGACCCGTGGTTTTTGATCCGTCATTCATATCATGTCCATTTCATATCATACTATTTTTGGCTTCTTAATAAACCACGTATAAACTGTTTATCTATTTTATTGTGAATTCATCCAAACCACAACACATAACTTAATGATTATTCTTCCTCTAGAGTTGAGTTATATTTTATCAATGGTTTGCTAGTTGACACAGATCCTCACGAATCTGAAGAACAACAGGGGTTTTCGGCCAGGGTTCTAGCCCCTGTGGAGTCGTTCGCCCCACTCCTGTTACAAGAGCAAGCCTGTAAGTAAGCAATCTGTCATTTGCAAACAGTGCGAATTGGATGATGTTGTCCCACACAGTGGGCTAGAATCCTTAAATATATCCTCTGGGTACCTCTTTCTGTTTAAGCCCGAGATCTTGATTCAGCCTGTGATTCACAGAGGGTAAATGTAGTGATCCTATCCTGTTGCGCAAGGTAGCATCACCAAATTCACTCTCTGGGGACCTCATTCTGAATAAGACAGTCTGCTTATTTCCAGGTTTGATTGAGAGCAGGCAAGAAAATGAAATTGCATTTTCTTGTCTTCTGTCGGTAGATGATAGAGTCCGACGAGGTGAGTGTATCCACTGTACTAATCAGAGTTCATCATCTTCCATCAGGGAAGTAGGAAATGCATACATTCATGTGCTAATTAATTATTGGTTGATACAATTATTGGTTTTGTTCCCATATAGAATGCCGTGAGGACAAGTTGTCTGATATTTTCGATAGACACCACAATAGAGCGTACAGGCGCATAGCTTGGGGAGGTGCGACTGGTACAAACGCACTTTCTCACAAATGTGGAGTTCCATTTGTGATTTAAAATTTTTGATAAACTGGGGCGCACTCACTTACTCTGATACATCGTACTCTCTGTGGCCCAGCCACAGAGAGTATTACTTATCGGGGTAAGTTGTTTCAAAACACAAATGGCATTTATGCACTTGTTTGCACGAAGTTTCTGACAAACGCTTGACACTACTTTAATACTTTCTTATAGCGTTGGGTATCAAAAAGTATCAAAGTGCCTAGCGTTTGACAGAAGCTAGTTGCATGGTCCTGGTGTTATAGGACCTATACGTAACACCTAGCCTGTCGCTACTTGATTTCTGCCAGAATCTCATATTAACAGAATTGCATATATAGAGGATATGGAATGAGTGTTTTTTTCATATAATATTTATGAAACGAGTCTAAGAATTTTCCGTTTTGGCGAGCCTCTGGCGAGCCCAAACAGAAAATTCGGACGAGTTTCATAAATATTATATGAGAAAAAAACTCATTTCATATTCTATTTATCATATGACAAACACACGCACAAATTAGCCGCTTAGTATGACTTTTTAACACATCACCTAACTTGAGTTGCAGACGGCACTTGGAAAAAACATCCTCGTATAACGAAAAGTTTTCATTTTTTGCTTCCAAAACATAGGTTATAGTGTTTTTTGTCGATATGTACAAAAATTGAAAGTTATAGCTCGGGTGAAATCCCCACTCTGAGGGTGATTTGGTGATTATACACTCTCCACGTACTGTAGAACACACTGGAACTCAGAGGACGAAATAGTAACACGTGTTCCCCTCGCAAATTTGTGTTGCTTTTTTATAGGTGTCAAATGAATTGCAAAGTGTCCTTTCAATAATTGTTTTATGGACGCGAAGGCGTGTAATAAACACAGAACGACACACGCGCGTGAATGGGTTAATCGATATGGCTCTTGTGCCATCGTGGAAGGATAAAACGAGGGCCTCTCTTTTGTCCTTACGCGCTGGCACACGTGCCATATCGATTAAACATTTCACACGCGTGTGTCCTTCTGTGTACTAAGCGCACTGAGATGACTAAATAGCAAACAAAATCAAAAGTAAATTTCAGAGCTCTGAAATGATTGTTGTCTGAAAATATCAGAAATCATCAATAAAGAGTTAAGACATTTTCAAAACACGATTACTATTCCGCGTGATAGGATGTAATTACCGTTAAGGGTATCCCCCCCCCCCCCCCCCATATGCTCTTGAAACAGATTTCTCACAGAAGATAAAGAAGTGAAGACAAAAATTAAATGCTCAACATGAACTTACAACCACGGGAAGATGTCTAAATTAAATTTATGCTCACGGAGAGCAAATTTCGTAACGGTACTTTACTCCACAGTGGAAACCGCTGGAAGCGAAGCAGTGCTTGTTTATAGAGGTCAGCAAGTTGTTGTTTACAGGTAAATAGGACCTGGTAACCAACGCCCGAGGCGAACGTTTTCTAAAGTGGGCAACATAGATATAAATGGTTGGCTAAACTTGACTTCATACCTATGTTGTGGTTATGGAGTAGCCAGAAATGCTGAGTGACCATAAACATCACTTACTATATGGTATTTTGCTCTTGAACTGCTCACAATACCCTGCTTGTGAGATGCGGTGGGGTGTTTGGCATGTGTTGCAACCGTAAATGTTACAAACTATCACAAATGTTATTAACGTACCCTTGTGCAAGAACCTAGCATAACCGTACCAACAGGATGATCATAAATGTAACATAAACTACTACACATGTAATAACCCTGCCGTAAATGTAATAAGCTTCCCATAAACCTGCTGTGACTTTTGAAACACGTGTACTGGAGCTCTACCAAGTTTCGTAATTCGATTCGATTCGAATTCACAGAGATGATTCGATTCTATTCGATTTGAGTGAGGCTGATTCGGACATTTTGAATCGTGGTTGTGCACTCTTGTATTCTTCTATCATCTAGTACTGAAATGGTTAACCGGATAATCGGTTTGAAACCAGTTAGCTACCCAACCGATTAGAAAAACCGCCAACCGGTTATCCGAAATATCGATAGTGATCGTCATTCCACGTTTAAAACGGAGTAAATCTTCTGCTTCTCTTTTGTGAAACATTACACATCTACGTCGCGTTGTGCATATTGAGAAATAGTCGACTTTGGCGTTCAAGACTTCGTTAATAATCGGCAGTTTCCGTGAGTAATGAGTAGTCGCAGAAACTATTCGGTAGTGTATATACAAACGAACGTTGTCGAGTACTCGACAACGTTC
This sequence comes from Pictodentalium vernedei, assembly GCA_031216915.1. Taxonomy (NCBI): domain Eukaryota; kingdom Metazoa; phylum Mollusca; class Scaphopoda; order Dentaliida; family Dentaliidae; genus Pictodentalium; species Pictodentalium vernedei. The sequence goes on along the minus strand of CM062292.1, from coordinate 85,360,808 downwards.
GTCCGTATACACACTGCGGAATAGTTTGAGAATACTGCTTTCCAATTCATGTAGTATTGATCCCATATTCGGTGAAATAATGGCCACGGATAACCTGATATTATCCGGTTATAGCTCTCGGTTAGTCGATTACGAAAATGAGCCAAGCGTTACAGCCCTACTATCATCAGGTCTAGTGTACAGGAGTCCTGATGATGGGAGAAGAATTGAAGTAGGTTTCGCAACAGAAATTAATTTAACCCCCGTTCTTGAATATTCCGCTTTTGAATGACTTGGCTAAATAGACGAGTCGCTGCTGAATGCAATAGTTTCGTGTGGACTGCCAATATTTACTGAATCGATAGTTCTAAGATGATTTGAGATTTCCAATTTCAAATGCGATAACATTCGACTCGAAATTCCATCCTATGCGAAATATTCTGTCTCTTTCGATTCGAGGGTCGATTCGAGTCGAAATCTGAGATTCGCAGGGGCATAATAACTGGTTCTTATCACACCATATTCCAGATTTGAAGGGTTTCACGACAAATCAATAATACAGAAATGTCTGTGTCATTCCCATTAATAGAAAACATGATTACTCCACTCATATTTGAAAACAAACAATGCCATCTGCGCCTTTGTTTCGCTGCCTCATAATTTTCACACTCTGTCGTATGTTATAGCTAAACTGGCAGAAATTACCTAACAAATTGGTCTTTTAACATGGACATTCGTCCCATCCCCTTTTTTACAACAAAACACGATTTTGGGGGGGGGTTCTCAAACTTCAAAACACGATCTCATCTACACGCTGTCTTCGCTGATGCCTACTTACCGCTATTGTTCACAATCTGTGAGAGTTTCACACCGATGTGGGCCATGCTGCACCGATAATGAATTCCACAATCTCCTTCCATCTCATATCCAAGAAAATGTACTGTGGTTAGTCCTTTGAAAGTGTGTGGGGGGGGGGGGGGCGCTGTGCACTGCTCGCTACCATTTTAATGGAAGCGCGCTGTTGTTGAGTCCCGACATCGGGGAATTGTTTTTAAGAAAAACATCAACGAACATCCGCGGAACGTTTATTCCACAACTACACGGTAAGTAGTGCTTCAAAAAAAATATTATCCGCTTTTTCGAATAAACTTTTCGCAACAATAATCAAATTTATTGGAGTTTAGTATAATACATGAAGTGTAAATTCAATGGATCAATCGTAAGCCAATCGGCACTTTCCCTGAGTAATGAGTAATCGCAGAGACTATTCCGTAGTGTGTACACAAACGAACGTTGTCGGGTACTCGACAACGTTCCTTTGTATACACACTACGGAATAGTTTGAGAATACTGCTTTCCAATTCCTGGAGTATTGATCCCATATTCGGTGAAATAATGGCGACGGAAAACCGGATAGTATCTGGTTATAGCTCTCGGTTAGTCGGTTACGAACATGAACCAACCGTTTAAGCCCTACTATCATCAGGTCTACTGCACAGGAGCCCTAACCCCCCCCCCCCCCCCCCCCGGAATCAAACAAGATTCTCACGGAATATATGAGCCAAAAAGACAGCGAGTAACGATGCAGACCTTTGAAGTTTGTCGAATTGTGTCATTTACGTACCAATTCTCGGAAAGTGAATTTTGATGAGTTTGAAATCTTGGAATAGTACTACTTATAATTCACAGTGTATTGTTTACAGTTTTATGCACGCATTGCATCATAAGGCCTATTTCCAACAAATAGAACCCTTTTCAGAAATGAAAATTAAAAATTTTATATCAGTTTTCCCCGCAGTTCTTAAAAAAGGATTCAACAAAACTATATCATATGATCCTTCATTGGAACGAGCTCCTCGTGCTCGTTCCAATGAGATGTCACATGATATGTTTTTTGTTGATTTTGTTTCCACAGCACAATTTGTATATTAAGCGGGGGTGTGGGGGGTGGTGAGGGGTGGGGGTGGCTACAGCCGATTCGGTAGACAAGGGTTGATCGCTCGCTTGGTAGAAATGAGCCACGCTGTTGTCTACTCGCAAAAAAGTAAAACATGCAGGTGCGATGGTGTGCATTTGCAGTACTGGATCGACGGGCACCTGAAACATTCGAACTCTGTGTAATCCCCTTTTCCGAAAACGTCATTGTAACCTGGAAAAGGGTACTGTCAGAACCAATGTTCATTTTTTAATTATATTTACTTAGTGGACCTCGAGATAATTCAGCAGCATTGAATTCCCCATACCATCATCTTTTCAGAAAATAAAACGACTATGGTCCACAAAAAAACAAACAATACAATCTATACTATTCTCTTGCTGAGAAGGATACATGAGTAATAACAATAACCTGTCATACGATCTCTAAAATACCCGTCCTCCTCCACTTCGCCCACCTCCCCTCCAAAAAAAGTTTGAATTATGGACCACCCCCTTTTCATTAAAGACGTGCATGCCACGCAGGGACGTGGCTAGAGGTTTCCGATTGGAGAGGGGGTGTAGGGTAGTGAATTTCCAACTAGTGGGAGGGACCGGGAGGTGGGAACACCCTTCCGGTCGCTTCCCCTAGTTGAAAAAAAACTACCGAGAATTTTTTTCGAAAATGAAGCCATGAAAGGGGCCATAAAATTGATTCTGGTAATTAAAATGTCAACACATTTATGATATAATATCAGGTTGTTATCATTATTTGGTATTATTCAGAGAATTGAATGTGTACTAAACAAATGCTCAAGCTGAGAACTTTGAACAATTCACATTCTTCTAACATTAAATGAGATCTTATACAGGAACGATCAGTTTCCGATGTTTCATCATTTTGTAACAGTGAATGAGGGAATTAACTCAGAATAACGATTTTACATGATTAGATGTTCTTGAAGTGCAATTCGAGGATGTTTTTATTACGATAAGTAAAGGTACTATAGAAATCTCGTACCGATTGACGCCATGCATACTTATGAAGCTCGATATTGCCTACGCTCTAGTTGTAAATAGTAACAGTTGGAATTTTTGCCGATTTGAAACAGAGCTGGAATTTTGGGAAGTAAAGGAGACATCAGCATTACAAAAGAAGTTCTAAAATCCAGATAGATGAAATGTCCGACTACTCATGACGTGGTCTCCGAATTTCCAACTATAGGACGTTTTGGCCAGGATTGGAGTTGGAGGAGGGGGGGGGGGGGTGGGCACACACACGCTATCTGTCGCCTCGTTCCTGATGCCATGCAATCTATACAAAGTATGTGATCCGTACATTTGGTGCAAACGAACAAGCCATTGTCATGTACTTTAAAGAGTGTCAGTGACATGATCTAAGTTGATCCGATTTTGTCGGAAAGAAAACGTGGAATTCTGGGCACTGTTTTACACAAAGTGATGTTCCTTTCACATTGTTTGTGGAATAAATGTCCTTCAAACACAGTTGCATATTGTGAACATTTCGGACCCTAAGTGATTGTATGCTGGATTATCAAAGACACTCACTGAGTGGAGTGCCTTCAGGGGGTCGTGTAAGCAACCCTTTCCCAAAGGCATTTAGACATAATTTTTCCCAATTAGTAAAGCCAAATTTCCCAATCTTAATTCCCACTCAAACGAACATTTTATATGCAACTGGTGTCCTGAAGTGGGTTGTTATGAGATCTTAGAAAATCATTGGTTTTCTGAGGCCTTATGTCCACCCAATTCAGGACACCAATTGCACTGTAAATTAAAATTCCTTGCCCAACGAAGTCTCTTAATTCAAAGACAAATATCAAGTTTTGCTTACTTGTAGTATCCATGCAGCAGCTTATGTACAATACAGTTAGGGCTGCACGATATTCAAAACTGAATACCGGTATCAGTATTCAAAGAAAACCCGCGGTATACCGGTATATCGAAAACTGTTCAGATATATGAACACAAGTACCACGATCGAGACTCGCAGTCGGAACGAATTGGCATGCCATGATGATGCGATTCGAAAAACCTTGACCCGACGCAGACGATATAAAAATTTATTATTTTCAAATTAGTTTATCAGATTTTCCCCAAAGATTTCAACAGAACTATATCATGTAACCCCTCATTGGAACGAGCTCAACGAGCTCGTTCCAATGAGGGGTCACATGATATAGTTTTGTTGAAATTTTTTAAACTTATTTTTTCAACTGCTGAATTTGTATATTACGAGAGCACAAGCAGACGATTACTTGGATAAAGGGATAATATTATTCATTCGGGGTTGCAGTTAAAAAACTCAAGACAACTTGAAAATTAAATTGTGGGTAAATAAATAATGACGATAAACCGATATTTTTTAAATTACACCGGTATTCAATCGATATTAGTTTGAATATCGGTATATATCGGTTTATTGATATACCGTGCAGCCCTAGGTACAGAACGTGAATTGGTCAAATTCCACGGTTTGGCATTATTTCCAGGGACGGAATAATATTGGATTGTAAACACTAATTACAGGAATAATCATCATACGTTCAATTAATGTATTCATCGGGTACAATCCGGTGCTTCATTTATTAAAATTTTTCTGATGATGATTTTTATTTCCTGGTAAACGCAAGCGTGCACAACACTGCCCGGGCGTGGATTACGAACAGTCCACGGCGGCTGTACTGTGTCGGTCTTAATGTTCTGTGCTCAATTTGAATGTAAAAGTTCGTAGTTTTTGTATGTTTTCCCTCTCCAAAATATATAAATATATTACCAATTAGAGCGCCTATGACGCAAGTTTTCCAGTGGCATGGGCGCTATACCCTTTTCCAAGGACAGAAGATTTCCTGTGTCTTGTGAGGAGACCTAGGGTTAACTAGGTAGGAACTCCTCTTCGACTGTACAATACTGACAAGCCTCTCTCCTCAAGTCCGCATACGGCCCATGCGTCATAGCGGGTGTTTCATAAACATAAGCGCAATACCAGAATGTTCTGACGGTGATGAATTCGAAAACTAAATGAGCAAGAGAACATTGATGGATCTGAATGGAATTAGCAATTAATATAGCTACAAAAAATAGCAATCCTAGAATCGTCCCAATAACTCGGTCTTTGATGAATTACGTACGCTATTCATGGCACCACCTGGCAACTGGAAAATAACGAATATTGTTAATAAGTCTGGATACCGGCAATGTTTGCAATTAACATTACATATGGTAACTGTTTATTGTTGATGCTACAATGCTTCATATTTTTTATTCTAGATAACTTAATGGTTGATTATTCTGAGGAATCGAGATAAATGTCGTAAATGTTCTTCATTTTGGAGTTTTGGTAATTGGGTAGATGAGTCTTTTATTATAATTTATAGGAGAGAGTTATATGCAGACGACATTAAAATTATTACAAGACAAAACCATACGAAATATTGTTTGTGTTCATCAGTAGTTTCTCTTACACCTTTCACCCCTAGATTGGGGGGGGGGGGGGGGATCTCATGTGACATCATAGTCACACGTAGGGCTGAACGATACTCAAAACTGAATACCGGTATCGGTATTCAAAAAATACTGCGGTATACCGGTATGTCGAAAACTGTTCAGATATATAAACATAAGTACCACACTCGAGACTTGAGGCATCACAGTCAGAACGAATTAGCATGCTTTGATGATGCGATTCGAAAAACCTTTCCCCAACTTATACGATCTCAAAAAAATTATTATTTTAAAAATTACTTTTTCAGATTTTCTCCAAAAATCTCTACAAAACAATATCATGTGAATCCTCATTGGAACGAGCTCAACGAGCTCGTTCCAATGAGGGGTGCCATGATGTAGTTTTGTTGAAAATTTTAAAATTATTTTTTCAACTGCAGAAATTCTATATTACATGAGCACATGCAGACGATTCCTTGGGCAAAGGGATAATATTATTCATTCGGGGCTACAGTTAAAAATGTCAAGACATCTTGAAAATTAAATTGTGGGTAAATAAATAATGACGATAAACCGATATTTTTGTAATTACACCGGTATTCAATCTATATTGGTTTGAATACCGGTATATAGCGGTCTATCGATATACCGTGCAGCCCTAGTCACGCGACCCAATGGCGCCACGTTGGGTTACCATGGTAGCCCGCGTGAGCGGCTATTTGGTTACGTCATTACCGTAGTGATACTTGAATTTAGTGCGCATTTACATCCCGTGTTGTTAGGTAGATAAGTGTTTCCGCTGTCTATTTTGTATTTTGGGGCCGCCATCTTGGTTTCTATGGTAGCAAGTGATTGTTATATGACCCAAAACCTCTAATAGGACATGGGGTGTTCGAAGGATGTGCGCCTTTTTTTATAAGAGTCAATCATTTGCCCACATAGATCCGACATTCAATCCAAATCACCAAAAACTTCTAAGATGACCGAAAGGTTCGTTCTATCAAACAGGAATATCTTTATTGATTTTCCTAGAATACCCCATTTTTTAAAATCTGTTTCAGACGTTATTATAGCTATTCTAACCCTAGTAGTTCATCGAGTTCTAGCTACTTTTGACTCCGCCTTGTTATTACATCTGCCCTCGCCCAAGTCTTATAATCACCAGTCAGCTTGCTTAATTTCTCATAATCCGTACCTAACCTTACAGAGTTACCTCCCTTCTGTTCCACGAAGCCCTCTGTAATTCTTAAATCCAAAAGACGATCGAACAGGGCTTGGTGTCACTCAAGCGACTCGAAACTTATCGAGCAAATAAGCTGCCTAGCAGTTACTGAAAAATAAATTGTAAGAAAGATTCGAATCCCGTCGAGCAAATGAGCTATCTGGTAATTGCTCGAACAAATTATTTCATATACTGCTCTACGACTCATCTCGGCATTTGAGGATACCTATGACCTGATATTGTACTATTTAAGGATATATTTTGAGGATACCTGTTGAGGTAACATTTTGGAACATACCTTTATCCGGATATTTCCCTGACGATAGATATGGCTTCTTGTGCCCGTTCGACCCTGGCGGCGACTCGCGATAGATATGGCTCCTGGTACCCGTTTGTCCCTGGCGACGTCTCGCCACTACTTGTCCATAGTCACCACCTTCTGTCCTAAGATCAGACTGCATTGTATTCGCCTTGAGTATGGTTTTCTAACCGCCTTGTAGTCTGGTACCTTTACTGTCTTGTACCTTCCAGCGGAACCCGGGAAGTGAAGCAGTGCCTGTTCGCTGCGGTAAACATGCTGTGTTTTACTGATAAAATAGGACCCAGTCACCAATGCTTGGGAGGTGAAACCCCTCTCTAAGATGGGCAACATGGCTTATTAACACTCACACCTGGTCTTGAGTTGACATTCATGTCGTGGCCATGATTGGCCATTGTGCAAAAATATGTGACCTTAAACACCATAAATGATTGAATAAATACTGCCTTGTACCATTACTACTGGCTACGAGTATTCTACCTTGCGTTAGAGTGTCTCAACCATTACATACTTGCGGTACTACTACAGCCATAACTACACTACTGGCGCTACGGCTCCCAGTTCATATCACTATCAAAGTTGTCTTCTACTTCTCGTCGGCTGAGTTCTAGAATGTTCTATGTCCCATAGGGGACATAGAACATTCTAGCACTCAGGCGACGTTCTGCTTGGGCGATTGACTCGAATCTTATCGAGCAAATGAACTATACAGCAGTTGCTCGATCGAGTTACTCCACACACTACACTTTGCCTTATTTCGGTAAAATGAATTCTATGGGGATTCTGTATAAAGGTTTCTATAAATGGTATTCCGTAAGTTGGATTCCAATCTCCTATACACCTCCTGGATGTCGTATCGGTTTCCACCTTGTCAAGAACTACCTGTCCTTTGATTAGCGGGTATTGTTGTCATCCAAAACTCGAGTGTTGCTGCAGCATTGCAGACTTGTACCATTACTGCCTCGTACCACTATTATTAGCCACACTGTTCTGTCCTGTGCCCACCATTCCAAATTTGTGACACAACTACGGCACTTAGTACACTTCTGCCGCTACGAGTCCCAGTTCATATCATTATCATCCCACTACAGCTTTCTCGAACAACATTTTCAAATCTGTTCTAACTTCTAATAAGCAATCGAGCAGGTATTGAAAAGGTCATTGCTCGAACGACTCGAATTTCATTAAGCAAATGAGCTACCGAGCAATTGCTCGAACGAGTGACTTCACATACTGCTCTTCGACTCTTCTGGGCGTTTGAGGATCCTCAGATAAGTATCCTACAACGTGTATCAAATACCCATATGAGTAACATAGCAGTATGTGGAGTCACTCGTTTGAGCAATTGCTCGATATCTCATTTGCTCCATGGGATTCGAGTCGTTCGAGCAATGGCAGTCGACAGGCAGACGACACGAACACAGAAACAACTGCTCAGACTTTACAGCCTTACGAGTTCACTACTCTCGGACTGCCATAATGTGTGTTGTTTTACATTACAACGTTCTGGCGAAAATTGTATGGACTCTGTCACACATCAGGAAATAAGCCACCTAAACTAGTTGAGGTCATTTATAATGATTTTTGTGTGGAAATGGGACATAACATTACAATTCAGATGAGGTGTAAAATATTCCAGCCCCATCCTTACCATCCCGACTCTGTTTCTTATGAACTTCAGTACTTAAGTTCTAATTTTTATCCTGAATTGAAGACTGGAGACTGACATATAAAAGTATTTCCATATTTTGGATGACACATATTTGCAAAACGTTACATTATTTTACAGCGGATGTTATACACTAAGCTTTACCTAACATGAAAAGCAGACGACACTTGGAAAAAAAATCATGAATAACTATTTTCTTTTTCATTTTTGTCTCAAAAACATTGGTTATGACCCCTCTTTGGAACGAGCTCGACGAGCTCGTTCCAAAGAGGGGTCATAACCTATGTTTTTTGAGACAAAAAACGAAAACAATAATGAAAATAAATTGGCCATTTTTGTGAATAGCGCTGGTCGGTTTTGGCCCTTAGTTTAGGTATAGGGTTAATCAGATGTTACATAAATAGACGATCTCTAAGAACAAGACATATAATTTCTGAACGGAGATTCCTAAATCAATAATCACGATTTTCACGTCAAATGTTGCCGAATTTCATATCCATTTTATCACATAATGTATAATTTAACCTTTTACCTGACGTAACGACCACAAGTCGCCAGCGCTGTTCGCAGACATCGTCAATCAAATTTCCATATTTTTTTTTCACTTTGTGCCCCGAAGACACAGCTTCTGGCCCATCAATGGAACGAGTTCCTCGAGCTTCTTCCGACGAGGTGTCATATGCTATGTTTCGAGACAAAAAATTAAAGTTTCAGTTATTGTTTGTTTGAAATTTGTGTGCGATTCCTATGAGGTAAACAGTTAACGAAATATAAGAGGAGATTATTTCATTTCTACAGTACGTGGAGAGTGTATTATCTCTAAATCACCCGCAGAGTGGAGATTCCACCCGAGGAATAATTGCAAATTTGTTGCAAAGCATAACCAGCACCAGCAAAGTTTCAGCCAATGGACGTCCAGGTTATACCCGGAGGTCCATTGGCTGAAACATTGCTTGTGTTTTTTGTCAATATGAACTAAAATTTGAAAGTTATAGCTTGGGTGATAACTCCACTCCACGGGTGATTTAGTTACAATCCACTCTCCACGTACTGTACTTCAAAGACCAACTCACTAGCAGTGTTACGACGAAGTTGACTTCTGATAGCACTCGTTTTTTTATACCATGATTACCTCCTATTCTACTATATATGAAAAGCCTATGACATAAACTTTAGCTTTACACACCAACCGCGATGAACACGCCAGTAATGGGTTTTCAGTAGTAAAAATTTACACCTACAGTGGAAGTACATCCTCGTTGACCTTTGGTGACTTCGACCTGAATGGAAACTTGTCTAGATTTATCGCATGTCGCCTAGCGAAGAGTGAAATGGAAGTGACAATTATTTATTACGTTTTTAAATGGGTTTACCTCATAAGATGCCAAAAATGAACAAACATGCATTGTCTCATGTTAACAAAGTACTGCCCACCGATGCTCGTGCAAACAAAAACATATTCGCTCGTATTTACGCTTGGTGCTCAGTAAAATCGAGAAAAAATAAAAGCGACTCTTAATAATCTGACGATCATGGTATAAATAAAATATACCCAAAGTAGCTTAGTGTACCAAATGTTCACCACTCGTGTTGAAGTGGTGTTAACCGCGCGCCAAAGGCTCGCGGTTAACACCCTTCACCACTCGTGGTGAACATTTTGTACACCAAGCTACTGTGGGTATATTCTATATATAAGACATTGTGTGAACGATATTTCTGTAATGAGCTATTTGGTGGTGTTTATGTGATAAATGTAATTATTATGTGACAAGTACTACGAGGGTCTTATTGGAACATACGTGTTATTGTGATGAATTGACGGCAACATGGCCTAAGGTTTGCGGCTCGGAGCATGTGTCCAGCCTCACGCTTCGCGTCTCGTTTGAACATAAACATCGATCCGCAAACCTCCGACCATATCACCGTCAATGAGAGGGAGAGGGAGAGGGAGAGGGAGATGGAGATGGAGATGGAGAGGGAGATCGAGAGGGAGATCGAGAGGGAGAGGGAGAGGGAGAGGGAGATGGAGAGGGAGAGGGAGAGTGAGATGGAGAGGGAGAGGGAGAGGGAGAGGGAGGGGGAGAGGGAGAGGGAGAGATGGAGAGAGGGAGAGAGGGAGAGAGGAGAGAGGGAGAGAGGGAGAGAGGGAGATGGAGAGAGGGAGAGGTAGAGAGGGAGAGGGAGAGAGGGAGAGCGAGAGAGAGAGAGAGAGAGAGGGAGAGGGAGAGGGAGAGAGAGAGAGAGAGAGGGAGAGAGAGAGAGAGAGAGGGTGAGGGTGAGGGTGAGAGAGCAACATTTGAGAGAATGTTTTAACGCAAGTTTTTTTTCTCCCTGTTCTTAATACTTCGAATTCATTATTTGAATGACGCATTTAAATACGCTTTATTTCTCCCTGTATCAACTATTTCAAATTCGTTATTTGAGTTGACTTATTAACGCGTGTTTTTTATCTCCTTGTAGTTGATGTTTCAAATTTATTATTGGAGGAAACGTATCAAGACATATTTTTTACCCCTGTTCTTTTAATGGGGTTTGAATACACTCTCGACGCCCATGGTTATCTCTTGACAGAACTCCTTGTTCTTAATGTCGCAAGGTCATTGACTGAACATTTCAAGGCGCGTTTTTTTTCTCCCTGTAACCAATGTCTTATACTCATTACATAAGTGTACAGTACGTGGAGAGTGTATTATCACCAAATCACCCACAGTGTAGAGATTCCACCCAAGCAATAATTTCAAAATTGTTGCAAAGCACAACCAGCACAAGCAAAGTTTCAGCCAATGGACCTTCGGGTTAAACCCGGAGGTCCATTTGCTGAAGCATTGCTTGTGTTTTTTGTCGTAAGAAGGCGCGCAGGGACGAAGTGGGACAAACCCCTTTCGACCCTGTCGTATGTACACAATTTTAAAGTTATAGCTTGGGTGATAACTCCACTCCGCGGGTGTTTTAGTTACAATCCACTCTCCACGTATTGTACGTACTGAGACATGTTTTTATTCTCCACGTACCCAATGTTTCAAATTCATTAACTGAGTGAGCGTATTAAGACATGTTTTTCTCCCTATAAATCGTGTTTCAAACTCCTTATCTGAATGAACGTATTTATACATTACCTGTTTCCCTGTACTTAATGTTTCAAATGTTTTATCTGCATGAACTTATTAACACAAGGTTTTATTCTTCCTATTTTTAATATTTCAAATTCATTACTTGAGTGAACGTATTTAGACATGTGTTTTCTTACTATTTTTAATATTTCAAATTCATTAGTTGCGTGAACGCATTTAGACATGTTTTTTGCCTATACTAAATATTCCAAATTCATTAGTTGGGTGAACGCATTGAGACATGTAAATCACAAAAAATAAGCGAGTTACTTCCCTTAGAACAGCCGTACTGTTTACGGGTTTCAAATTTCGACTTCAGTCGCGGTCGGCAGGGAGTGGGTAATTCGACTTTAGTCGCGTTCGCAGTGGCGTAGCGGAAAATCTTGTGCCTCGAAAACACAGCTGCTGGCCCATCAATGGAACGAGTTCCTCGAGCTTCTTCCGATGTGGGGTCATATGCTATGTTTTCGAGACAAAAAATTAAATTTTAAGTTATTGTTTGTTTGAAATGTGTGTGCGATTCCTATGAGGTAAACAGTGAACGAAATATACGAGGAGATTATTTTAATTCTACAGTACGTGGAGAGTGTATTGTCACTAAATCACCCGCAGATTGGAAATTCCACCCGTGGAATAATTGCAAATTTGTTGCAAAGCATGACTAGCACCAGCAAAGTTTCAGCCAATGGACCTCCGGGTTATACCCGGAGGTCCATTGGCTGAAACATTGCTTGTGTTTTTTGTCAATATGAACTAAAATTTGAAAGTTATAGCTTGGGTGATAACTCCACTCCACGGGTGATTTAGTTACAATCCACTCTCCACGTACTGTACTTCAAAGACCAACTCACTAGCAGTGTTACGACGAAGTTGAAAGGCCTATGACATAAATATTAGCTTTACACATCAACCGTGATGAACACGCCAGCAATGGGATTTCAATAGTAAACATATACACCTACAGTAGAACTACGTCCCCGTTGACCTTTGGTGACGTCGACCTGAATGCAAACTTGTCTAAATTTATCTCACGTCGCCTCGCGAAGAGTGAAATGGAAATGGCAATTATTTATTACGTTTTTAAATGGGTTTACCTTATAAGATGCCAAACATTAACAAACATGCATTGTCTCATGTTAATAAAGCATGCATAACTCGAAATAGTATGTTATTATGTTATTAAAACGAAAAAGGCTTAGTTTATTTTTTTATTTCGTTTCGGCGATACAATTGATAGCGGAAGTACCGCCCACCGATGCTCGTGTTAACAAAAACATATTCGCTCGAACGTACGTCTGGTGCTCAGTAAAATCGAGAAAGAATAATAATCTGACGATCATGGTATTTATAAAATATACCCAAAGTAGCTCGGTGTACCAAATGTTTACCACTCGTGGTGAAGTGGTGTTAACCGCACGCCGAAGGCTCGCGGTTAACACACTTCACCACGAGTGGTGAACATTTGGTACACCAAGCTACTATGGGTATTTTCTATATATAAGACACTGTGTGAACGATACATACTGAACTATTTCTATTGCCTGAGTCAGACATTAAATTTCGAGTTGTCGCCCCTATTTTTTCACACTTGACTGCACGGGTACTAATTAAAAAGCTTCGCACCTCGCTGTGTACCATCGATGACGTAATTTTTTTCATAAATTCATAAGGAAATGCACACAGATAAAATAAGATATTTAAAACAAAAATGGAAACATGAAGAATTTTGTCTAGCAATAAGTATTAAACATCACTTTAAAGAGGATGCCCTGAACTATTTGACCATATGTACGCGAATTTTATTGAAAAGCAAATATGGATGAAAAATGAAGTTTTATTGCTTTCTCCCATTGTCCTCTATAGTAAATTAGATAATGAAGATAGCTTTGTTTTTCACGCATGCGCAACTAGGGGGATAGAAATAGTTGTACATGTTTCTGTAATGAGCTATTTGGTGGTGTTTATGTGATAAATGTAATTATTATGTGACAAGTACTACTAGGGTCTTATTGGAACATACATGTTATTGTGATGAATTGACGACAACATGGCGTAAGGTTTGCGGCTCGGAACATATGTCCAACCTCACGCTTCGCGTCTCGTTTGAACATAAACACCGATCCGCAAACATCCGACCATGTTACCGTCAATGCACCACAAAAACTTATAATATGTTGAAAGTATTTATGCGAGAGAAAGAGAGGGGGGGGGGGATGTGTCGGAGAGAGTGAGGGTGAGACTGAGAGAGCATCATTTGAATGAAGGTTTTAAAGCAAGTTTTTTTTCTCCCTCTTCTTAATACTTCGAATTCATAATTTGAATGACTCATTAAGATACGTCTTATTTCTCCCTATATGAACTGTTTCAAATTCGTTAGTTGAGTGGACTGATTAAAGCGTGTTTTTATCTCCTTGTAGTTGATGTTTCAAATTTATTATTAGAGGAAACGAATGAAGATATATTTTTTACCCCTATTCTTTTAATGGGGTTTGAATACACTCTCGACGCCCATGGTTATCTCTTTTCAGAACTCCTTGTTCTTAATGTCACAAGTTCATTGACTGAACATTTCAAGTCGCGTTTTTACATGAGTGTACGTATTGAGACACAGATGATTTGGAATGAGTGTTTTTCTCATATAATATTTATGAAACGAGTCTAAGAATTTTCCGTTTTGGCGAGCCTCTGGCAAGCCCAAACGGAAAATTCGGACGAGTTTCATAAATATTATATGAGAAAAACACTCATTTCATATTCTATTTATCATATGACACACACACGCACAAATTAGCCACTTAGTATGACTTTTTAACCCATCACCTAACTTGAGTTGCAGACGGCACTTGGAAAAAACATCCTCGTATAACTAGAAATTTTCATTTTCATTTTTTGCTTCCAAAACATAGGTTATGACCCCTCATTAGAACGAGCTCGTCGAGCTCGTTCCAATGAGGGGTGTAACCCATGTTTTGGAAGCAAAAAGTGAAAATATAAAAACAAATGAATGGCATTTTTCTTGTAGGTAAAAGATTAATACAATATAACCCACCCCAAATAGTGTCGACAGATAACGTAAATTCTTCCTACTGAAATTATGCAAATGTGACCCAGTTGTATTTTGTTTAGCCAACCAAATTGTCCAGTTTTGAAATTGACCAATGAAATTGACGGAAGGCTTTATTAATCACTGACTGATACGAAAACAAAATAGCAAATGTTTTAAAGTGAAAAAAACGGACGAGTCACATGATAAATGTTTTTATTCTTCACGTACCCAATGTTTCAAATTTATTAACTGAGTGAGCGTATTAAGACATGTTTTTCTCCCTATAAATCATGTTTCAAATTCCTTATCTGAATGAACGTATTTATACATTACCTGTTTCCCTGTACTTAATGTTTCAAATGTTTTATCTGCGTGAACTTATTAACACAAGGTTTTATTCTTCCTATTTTTAATATTTCAAATTCATTACTTGAGTGAACGTATTTGGACATGTTTTTCTCCTATTTTTAATATTTCAAATTTTTTACTTGGGTGAACGCATTTAGACATGTTTTTTCCCTGTACTCAATATTCCAAATTCATCTCTTGGGTGAACGCATTGAGACATGTAAATCATAAAAAAATAAGCGAGTTACTTCCCTTAGAACAGCCATACTGCTTTCGGGTTTCAAATTTCGACTTCAGTTGCGATCGGCAGGGAGTGGGTAATTCGACTTTAGTCGCGTTCGCAGTGGCGTAGGGGAAAATCTTGTGCCACTCACGAGATAGAGACGGGGTGGGGGCTTTCATAATGGTGGTTGCCTTTAAAACGGGAGCTAATTTAGTGTTCTTACCGTGCACTGCATACATGATTTCACGTAGTGCATTCGCCATAAATTAAAGGAAGGTATAGCCTATAGGATCGATTCTAAAAGTACGACTCTGTAGATTTTTTCATTACATGTTTTAAGTTTCACCCACCACCATTCAACGATACACACATGCACGCCCAACATGTGTGAGAGGCACCATGCATGTATATTTTTCATTTCTCACCCCTATCAGTTACAATGATGTAGCGTTCACTTAACCCTTTACCTAACCTGAACACCAGACGACACTTACAAAAATAATTCTTGAATAACTCATTTTTTTTCATTTTTGTCTCAAAAACATAGGTTATGGCTCCTCGTTGGAACGAGCTGGACGAGCTCGTTCCAACAAGGGGTCATAAGCTATGTTTTTGACGTCCTTCAAGACGCCCCCCCCCCCGCCCCTTTCTAGCCGCTCCCCCGCAATGCGGGCCCTGCGGGAACATCCCTTACGCCACTGCGCGTTCGGCAGCGAGAGTTAAGAATTTTCTCTCCCTGTACGTAATGTTCCAAATTCATCATTTGAGTGAACAAATTAAGAATTTTTTTTTTTCTACCTCTACTTAATGTTCCAAATTCATCATTGAAGTGGGCGTATTGAGACTTGATTTTTCTCTCTCCCTGGACCTAACGTTCCAAATTCATTATTTGAATGATCGTATTAAGTCTTGTTTATTTTTCAGGGAACTGTAGTTTTCGTTCGCTTGTGTCGGGGAAGTATGGATGATATAATAATAATAATAAGATGTGGGTTAGAGCCGTGTATCCACATTAGTGCTCACAGGCTTCACACAAAACTAAAGGTGCATTTTATATAATACAAGCAGGTCAGCAATAAGCCGATTTATACAGGTGTGTTTTTAAGTGTCTCTTAAATGACTCGAGTGACTGTGGTTTTTTGATGTCGTCAGGTAACGCATTCCCAAAATGTGGTGCCGTAATGCAGAAGGCCCAATCACCAGCTTTGACCAGCTTTCCTGCATTCTGAACAAGATTGCACGAAGTAGCTGATCGCAACGGACGAGCAGGTTCATATTTCTTAACTGGATTGCAAAGATAAGATGGCGCAAGGTCGTTAACAGCTTTGTAGGTAAACAATAATACATTGAAACTAATTCTTTCACTAATGGGTAACCAATGCAGTTTTGTAAGATAGGGGAAGCCGAAGAGGATTTTTACTCCTGGTCAGAAGTTTAAGCCGCACAATTCTGAAAATTCTGTAGCTTGTTAACTAGGGACTGTTTGCAACCATATACAGTATGTGGAGAGTGTTTTATCACTGAATCACCCGCAGAGTGGAGAATCCACCCAAGCAATAGTTGCAAATTTGTTGCAAAGCATAACCAGCACAAGCAAAGTTTCAGCCAATGTACCTCCGGGTTAAACCCGGAGGTCCATTGGCTGAAACATTGCTTGTGTTTTTTGTCGATACGTACAAAATTTGGAAGTTATAGCATGGGTGATGACTCCACTCCGCGGGTGATTTAGTTACAATCCACTCTCCACGTACTGTAGGAGGGAATTACAATAATCCAATCTACTGGTTACAAATACATGAATTAATTGCATTGCCCTTCCCTCATCTACCACACCACGCATTCTACCGATATTTCTTCCCTCATCTACCACACTACGCATTCTACCGATATTTCTTCCCTCATCTGCCACACCACGCATTCTACCGATATTTCTTCCCTCACCTACCACACCACGCATTCTACCGATATTTCGGGGGTGACGAAAAGCTGTTCTGGAGACTTGCAACACATGCTTGTCTGCAGAAAGGTTTTCATCCATGAAATAACCAAGATTTCGAACCATTGTCGATGGAAAAATGGCACTGCCATCAAAATTCAAACTCATTCGAGAAATTTTCGATAGCTGATAAGGGAGTCCAATATAAATGACTTCGGTTTTGTCCGCATTCAACTTTAACCAGTTGTTGGTCATCCAGGATTTAATATCAAACACACAGTTTTCCAGGCTGCATGCCGTATCTCTCTCGTGTTGAGAGTTGAAACATATATAACTGGGTGTCGTCGGCATAGAGATGGAAGGAAAGGCCATGCTTTCTGCTCATTTGTAGAATACACGTTTATAACAAATATCAATGGCTTTTATTTTCGTTTGTGATTTATGACTCACTCCAGTAACCACATATTGATCTATTTCTTTCTTTATTTGTTTATTTTTTTTATTTATTTATTGATGTTTAAGGTCACACATTTATGCGCAACGGCTAATCGTGTCCAGCGTAACAACATATAGCCAGGCAATCACTCCATGTGTATATCATTGGTATCCACTACATGATGAGCCATTGGCGGTGATAAGGCCGTTCTATGCTTGTTAGGTCTTATCTCAAGAATGCTACCAATTAACATCGTTGTTTGTGATTCTGTAACAGTTTCATTTTGCGCGAGATTTTAAGTCGCAAAACACTTTTTATTTCGAGTCCCAACAATTTGTTGTCAGGCTTAACTATTAATCTGCTTAGTATTTTGAAGATATTTTCATCAAATCCAGTCATGGCTGCTTTACAGCAGCCACGACTAGAATTGATGAAAAATTCATCCAAATTTATCTCAGCAATTCATTTAAGAACCTTTTTAATTTATCGAAGGAAACTTTTATGAGACAAAATTATTCTTACTTCTATGAGAAGAGTAATTCTGCTCTTGGCGGGAATAACCGCCAGCACATGTATGGAGATAAAATCCTTTCAAATCCCATGACGAAATATTCAATTGATGGGTTCCAGGAAATAAACCGGAAGATTACATTTTCGAAACTCGTTCAACTTTCTTAACCCTATCGCTGCTACAGGTCCATATTGAGTACGGAAACACTGTTGACGGCATGTGCGATAAGTCCGTACTCAGTGCGGAGATACCACATACATGTACAGGGAATGGGTATCATAGCTCGTTGTTATTGTCAATAGAACGCATGTTATACGAAATGCAAGCGACAGATGATATGGCATTATCCATTTGATCTCAACCATTTTTTCGCGTCTATGTAAATTCTGAAATACCCGAGGCAACAACGAACTCAATAGTCCAAACTTATTCCAACATATATAATTGTTTTTTGTTGTCCTGTGCCACACGGCGACAAAACAAAACAAAAATTATATAACGGTCTGTGGAGCAAAGTTTGGACTACATGGTCAGTCCCTTAAATAGGAACTAAATTCAAGTCGACTAGACGTCTTTCCTTTTGAGATTTATGGAGTGTGGCTGGGAGTAGTTTTAGAAACATTGTTGAACTCAGTCAACGTTGTCCCAATATACAGAACGTGGAGAAATCTAAAGTATCACTTTCAAATTCTGCACATATGGACAAAAAATCACAAACAATGTTTCAGCCAATGGACCTCCGGGTTTAACCCGGAGGTCCATTGGCTGGAACATTGCTTGTGCTTGTTATGGTTTGCAACAAATCTGCAACTACTGCTGGGGTGGAATCGCCACTCCAGGGGTGATTTAGTGATAATACACTATCCACGTACTATATAATAACAGTTTTAAATTTACAAATACGTGAACCTTATTGGCGCTTTCATTTTTTTTCACTTTAACCCCATTCCCCCCAATACATGGTTCAGCACAGGATATTACCAAATAGCACAGCCGCGAAATGGTTAAACTGAACGATGACAAGACAGAAGTAACATATATAGAGGGCTACCTCATCAACTTTCAAAAATATCCAAACTGTCCCTCAATATTGGAGGTTCTACGATAAAACCCAGTCGCTGTGTTCGAAACAAAGATTATTTCATGGATGAAAATATGGCCGCTGATGCACAAATCAAACATGTCTGTCGCAGTGCATTTTTTTATCTTAGAAATAGCAAAATTCGACCCTTCATTGATACACATATGTCACTACAGCTTGTCCACGCCTTTCTTACCAGTCGCCCCGACTACTGCAACTCTCTTCTGATTGGCTCTAAAACATCTATTCTTGAAAAGCTACAACACATCCAAAGTTATGCTGCGCGGGTCATAACCGGAACTCAAAAGTACTGCCATGTAACACCAGTACTCTCTGGGTTACACTGGCTACCCGTTAAGCGAAGAATTCAATTTAAAATTGTCCTTTTGGTGTTTAAGTGTATCTCGGGTCTGTGCCATCCTACCTGTCCAATATCCTTACCACTCACAAACCACCGATGTCTCTTAGGACATCAGGTCAACTCAATCTTGTTCAGCCCGCATCTAAATTTACTAGTGCTGGTGAAAGGGCCTTCGCGGTTGCTGGCCCAAGGCTTTGGAATTCTCTTCCAATCGACATAAAAAATAGTAAATCACTTGAATCATTCAAGTCTGGTTCTAAAACCTACTTTTTTCGTAAGGCATTTCCTTCCAGGGTCTTTTAATCTTTTAATTTTGGTCATAAACTGACATTACCAGGTGTGTGACTGTGATTGTGTCAGTAAGGATTGCCTTGTTACTCGTCAAGTTACACTCACATACCTGTTTTGGTAAAGCTGTAATTTGTTTTTATTTTGTTTTAATTAAATACCCTCTTTCGTTTTGGTTCTGTCGCTTTTATCGCCACGATATAGCCTTGGTTGCTGATGTGGCGTTGGACATCAATAAATGATAATAGTGGTCCATGTATCAATGCATCTGTGAGAGAATGTACGTGTATGTGTGTATATGTATGTATGCAATTATTGTACAGCCATTGAGAACCGTGTGTGGATTTTTGGCTTTTAAATTATTATTATTTAGATTATGTGGTTGGGATTTGCGACAGGGATCATTGTCTCGATGATGAAGTAAATGCAAGGATTTACATGAACCGAACAAGACATTTTCAAGGACTTTTCACTTGATTTTCGTACCGATTTGAGTAAACTTAAGATATATAGATATCAGTTAAAACGATTGTTTTCCGCCAGAACTCGGAAAAGAGATAGATTTACCAGGCATGTAAAATACGTTATACGCCAAATGATATATTATCGAAAAAATGTGGAAAAATAGAAATCGTATCCCCTTCTGGGAAGATATAGAAATTGTCACTTTCATGGTACCAATCAAGATGGCGGCTTTCAAATCATCACTTCAAGGTGAATACGAGTCAAATTATCACTGGAAATGATCAATTTGTCCTAAAAATGTATAATGAAAAATAAATCTAGAGTTTTTGAGTGGATACCGATCATTTCCCGCAATAATTCAACACGTATTCTCCTTGAATGGATGCATGAAACCCGCTAGTCCAAACATGGTCTGAAAGTCCATAATATACGTTTTTGGTTTGGTACGTCCTTTCAAATGACGTACCAAACCCAAAACTTATATTACGGACTTTCAGGCCCTGTTTGGCTTACAAACCCGCCAGCTGAATCAGATTGCAAGACGCTATCTCTTCCGAGTATCAATCACATCACTTCCACGTTTCAATGATTCAATGCGCTGTTTACTTTCATGCATCAATTCAAGGTTGAAACAAGTGGATTCATCAGATTCTTATAAAAAGCGAAAAACAAAAGAAAAATCTAGGGTTTTTGAGTGGATACCGAACATTATCTCACTGGAAATGATCTATTTGTTCTAAAAACATATAAGGAAACAAAATCTAGCGTATATTAGTGGATACCTATCATTTCCAGCAATAATTCAACACGTATTCACCTTGAATTGATGCATGAAACCCTAAGCGGACTGAAAAAGATCATCACAATGTGAATACAGTTAAAACTAGAAGTCACGGACTATGCGCTTATCTAGGCTTAATTGCTCGTTTGAATTGCGAGCAATTGCCATATCAAATGGCATCCAAAGCACGGCAGGTTCTCCTGGTTACTCATAGCAAACACAAGCAATGTTTCTGCCAATGGACCTCCGGGTTACCCGGAGGTCCATTGGCTGAAACATTGCTTGTGCACAGGCCATCATATGTACAGAATTTGATAGCCTTACTATGGTCATAACGCGTAGATTAACGCGCAGATCGGCGTGCTATTTGTGCACATTTCATGACAGGACTTCTACTTTTAACTGTAGGCAGCGATCAGCTGCTTACTTTCATGCATCAATTCAAGGTTGAAACGAGTGGAAATGTCGATAGGAATGGTCAGATTCTTATAAAAAGTGAATAACAAAAAGAAAGTCTAGTATTTCTGAGTGAATACCAAAAAGATTTTCACTCGTGACCGAGACAAATGGTTATTTTCGTGCGCGTAAGCGCTCGCGAAAAATAAACATTTGTCTCGGTCACTCATGAGATAAATTTCGGTGTCCACTCAAAGACACTAGATATCCTCCATCTATTACACGCCTATCACTTTCCCTCCAGCTCCATATTTACAAATCCGTGTGGAACATGTGTTCCATACGGATTACCGTTCACGGACTATTTTCACAGTCGATAAATCGAATGTCAGTTTAGAAAAATAACAAAGAGTTTTAAAGTCAGAAATCTTCTGTGTGTTGTGTTTTAATTTTTAAATTTATGGATTCTGTGTCAAAGAGGTGTGTAATAAACACAGAACGCGATGATGTGTGAAAGCGTTCGACAATGTGGCAGGAAGTATAGAACTCGAGGCTGTCCTTGATCGCATCCCATTCTCTCCTTCCGTGCTGGCACTCGTGCAGTATTGAACACATTCACACATCGTGGCGTTTTGTGCATGGACAGAACGCTGAGACAGATTTTGGTTGGCAAAGTTCTGAATTTTTCAGAAATATTTGTTTCTAATTACAGTTGCACGGCATTGAATGCCGCGCAACAGAAATTAAAATTTCTAAGCATTAATTCTAAAAAATCAAGCCTACATGTAGTAACACATTTCAAGTACGCTCTATGCATTGAAAACACATATTTTTATATTCAATGGTTTTTAAGGAGTACAATGAACCCTGTTCTACCATCTGTGTCGTCACCGTGACAAGCGCTACCCTTAGAACTGTACATGCAGTGGAGGCTAAACAACATCACATGCAGTGGAAACGTGGAGATAAAAAGGCCGATTAAACCTGAAGTTAAAGGTCAATAGGCCTTCTGTTCTTGCACTGAATGGTATGCCATTATGTCCTGTTATTGATATTGACATTAATTTTATTCTGAATACATCTTCGCATATATGTTACAACTTTCCGACACCGTATGCTAATGAATAAACGATAAGCCTTCTCTGTTTATTTCTACTTGCAAAGCTTGGACATTCGTTTAGGTTCGAAATCGTCCCGATCATTGGTTCCGATCCAGTGCCGTAGCCCAAGGGGCGGGATGTTCCATGGCCCTTTAAAAATTACACCCCCCCCCCCCCCCGAATGTGGGAAAATTAAAGATTCACTCTCATGGCATTGAATTTTCAACATTTTTTAGGGGAACTTCATCCCACGAACCCCTACCAATGGGAGGGGGATACTATAGGCCTGATGTGGGGCAGAGATGACAATCCAAGTAGTTGGACTTCGAGGAAGCTCCCGAACCACACCAATTGGAGGGCGATGCCCACCCCACCTCAGGCCTACGGCCTTCAGATATGCCTGTGGCATGTATCGACCTGGCACTCCCCAAACAATTATGACCCCACCCCAATAGGAAATCCTTGCTACGTTCCTGATCCGATCGGATTCCAGTGCTGCTGATTCAGATTTTTCGAGATGTTTTCAAAATTTCACCAAGTAGCGCATCTTGAACTTTCCTTCTATTAACGGGTCTCTTACCCAGGAGACTTGATGAGAGAAGAAATATTCAAAGCGGTTCCGCTGCCGAAACTACTTTGATTCTGTTATTAAATATTCCGCTCTTTGATTGTCAACACAGGCGGTCTACCGCTGAATACAACACTTTTGTATTGTGGAGTGGAGACTGGCAATATTTACCGTTGTAAAAATGTGCAATGTTTACAACTTCAAAAGTAGTAAAATTCAAGTCGAGATTCGATTCGTTTCGAAACCATATGTTACCGAATCGATTCGGAATTCGATTCGAGCCGAAATTCGAGTTTGGCAGAGCCATATTACATCTACGTCACTGACAATGTCAACCAGAAGAACACTAATGGGTCGTCTATTTTCTAGGAATCCTGAAATATTCTACAGCAAAAAAATGTTCAACTTCCCCAATTTTCCGGAGTTTTCACAAATGTTTCGAAAACATATTTGGTGGAATGTTTTATGAAATGAAAGACATGAATAGTATCACAAGAAAATATTGATTATGAAGTTTGTCTACAGTACAGCCGCGGTGAACATTTTGTTACTTTTCACGAGTGGGCAATATTTACACGGTTACAAAAATATTATATTACTGACACAAGTTGTAGGAATAATCAATCATGTGCTTCACTATTAAAAAAATAATGCTGATGATTTCTTATCAACCTATCTACAATTGTTTACTACAGGCTTGCACTACAGTGGAAGTCCCTAACTCGGAAAATATACTCTCTATTTTGGTCTTTCCCAAGCAATTTGGGAAAGAAAAGTGGTGCAAAAGCACCAAGAAAAAATAAGCCACAACTGGGTCGAGTGCAACCGGCGCAGACCCAGTGGGGGACGCTCTCTTCCAAGTACAACTCCACGGCTTCCGTTGCCAGTGCGCATATGCGTCGCTAATGAATCATTCTTTTTTTCGTCCGCCATGTGACGAGACGTTATCAGTGTTCATCCTGCTCGTTGATTGTGTGTCTCCTGTATCAAGTTGGATCCAAGTATCTTTTTCTTATCAGGAACTGTTTTTTAATTATATTCTCTATACTGTTATTATCCATAATGTATTATATTTTCTTTATCCGAGTCGCGCGCGATTTTCGTGAGCCATACGGTTTCGGACTTTAATTTGTCACAATTATAGTAAATGTTAAAATTGTTCATTTTGTTAATTGTGCTAGAGTTAGGTGTCAGCGGGATATCTTTATTACAGATTCTCTTCTCTCCTTTGAGAGTGGTCCTTCTGTTGTTTGGTTCCCAGTCGACCGTCTGGGGTCTGTTGTTCTGTCACGTCTCTCTCTTCTTTGGGGGTGTTCTTCTGTTTTCTTCTGAATTCACCTTCTCTGCTTCTCTCACTTCTATCATGCCCAGAACTATTCCTTGTGGGCAATGTTTGCTTCCTAAGCATGTGGACGATTCGCATGCTTCATGCTCCTCTTGCAATGGGTGTGCGGCCGATCGACCCTGTGGTCTCTGTGGATCGTGGTCATCCACTTTCTGGGCGTCCGTGAACCGTGTTGTGCGTTCTCGTGGCCGTGCCTCCCGCTCCCGCGGGAAAGGGGAACGCGGTCGTTCGGGGGCTCCCGAACCCACCATGTCTGGTGAGAGTTATTCCTCCTCCGTGGCGGATGTGCAGTCTATTCCTGTAGTGGATATTGCGAGAGCCGTTGAGTTGTCTGGTGAAGAGGTGCCTGGTTCCGGGACTGCGGTCCCCCTCCAGTCGACATCTGAGGCTGTCACTAGGGTTGTGACTCCTCCTTCGGAGCCGAGCAGGGGTGCTCTCTCCACAATTCCACCAACCTCAACGACTCCCGACGTATGTTCTATTACTGCTGGTCCGTCTGCTTCGTCGTCGGTTTCAGCCGGCCTCGGCTTATCCCTGCAGGGGACTGCAGTGATGTCTGGTAGTGTGGACGTGGGGTATCGGCCTCAGCCTTCCCTGGCTTCAATTCGGTGAAGTTGAAAGGGGCTGCCGTCCGAATCCTCTACTGTGGTCTCTGCGCCGTCGAACACCACAGTTTTGTCACTGGATTCGGATGTTCATAGTGGGGCGTTTCCGTCCACTCATTCTGGTCACACGGCCCGTTTTGAGGGACCAACGTCTTCTGTGCAGCCTGGACCTTCTGCCCCGCATAGGTCCGCGGCGACTCTCCTGAGTTTCCGCTATGTTGATCCTCCGGGTGTGTCGTACCCCTATACACGTCTGCCTTCAGATGTTTCGGCTGCCGCCCGTCGCCCCGCTTCGGGTGTTTTGCAGGATCGTGACCCTTCGTTGGTTAAGAGGGTCAGGTGTGAAGCCACTTTTTCGGTTCGTTCCCATGTCTAACCGGCCGGTACGGACAGTGAGCTTAGGGAGGCCCTCTCTTTACTCACTCAGGTTCTGTCCAAGAGCTTTTCCGTTGCTTCCAGCGAGGCAGCGAGTGATTTACAGGCGCCCCCTTATGGCGCCGCCTCCCGAGATCGGAAACAGGCCGTTTTCTGATCCCCCTGGTGTTCCTACACCATGGGAGGCGTAGGCTGGTTTGCCCACGATGGGCTATGTGTCTTCCGATTCAGGGGAGGAGGCAGACATACTTGATGTCGAGAGCCAGCAGTCTTCTGATTTAGGGGCAGCTCTTGACTTTGTGTTTCAGTTCCTTCCGGATCTCAAATCATCAAACCAGCCGACTGTGTCAGCCAGGCCGCGATCATCGGTCACGCGCCTACAGCCTGTGGAGCAACATGTTTCTGGGCGTCTTCGACCGTGCCAGTCAGTACAGGTGGTTGAAGCATTTTCAGCTTTGGACTCTAAGCTGAGTTTCAAAGCTATGAAGGCTCCGTTCTTCACCAGGGTTGACACCTTTTTGCCTCCGGTGCGTTATCGTTCCTACGATTCCACCAATCCGTCAGTCTGCCAGACTTTGACGGTTTTGGATCAGGACTCCAATTCCCTCGGGCTTTCTAAGCCCAAGTCTGCCGTCATTCCTATGATGACTCTGGAGTCCATGTTGGGCTTATCGAGAGAGATGCTGGGTATGCTTTCTCTCTCAGATCACGTCGTCTCTGCCTTACCTGCTTATCTGCCTCCAGATAAGTTTGACGATGTGCAGGCTCCTTTGCGTGTGCTGTCCAAGACGCTCATGCATCTTAGTCACACGTATGCCTGTAACACAGCTAATTTGGAACTAGTTCGAAGGGACTCTGTGCTGGACACAGGCCGATCCCTTCCTGAGGAGCAGCGCGCTGCTCTTCGATCTGCTTCTTTGGCAGGTCCGCAACTGTTCCATGGTTCCGTGTCGACGGTCCGGGATGACGTCCTACGTCATTTCAAAGACCAGCTGCTGTTTCGTCAGCTTGATCAGCCTTCTAGGAGAGGCAGGGGCCGTTCAAAGCCTAACAAGTACCCTTCTGCTTCCTCTGCGAAGCAAAGGGCTGATCCTTCTGCCACCGCTTCTACTTCTTACTCTCGGGGTAAGGGTAAGCGTCGGCAGGCTAGAGGGCAGTCTCAGGATTCTTCATACAGTAGAGGAGGTGGTTTCGGGGCTCGAAATGAAGGTCCTCACCTCGATTCGTCCCAGGTTGGAGGAAGGATAGCAGAGTTCGCAGACCGTTGGGCCACCATCACATCCGTTCCTTGGATGTTAGATGTTGTTCTGTCCGGGATGCGAATATCCTTCCAGAGGCACCCCCACTCTGTCCAGAGTGCCTCTCCCAACCACAGTTCCTTCAGACGTTTTACGTCGGGAACTTTTGTTCACGGAGGTAGACAATCTCCTGGCAAAGGGGGCGATCGAGGTCGTCAAGAACATTCAGTCAGTGGGGTTTTATTCCCGCCTGTTCTTGGTGCCGAAGAAGGACGGCCGACTCCGACCGGTTATCGATCAGAGTATCCTGAACCAGTCTATCATTGCTCCCAAGTTCAGCATGGAGACTTTCAGGTCAGTCCGCCGTTCCATTCATCAGGGAGATTTCGCTTCCAGCATCGACCTGCGAACTCTTACTTTCACGTTCCGATTCATCGGGCGTCACGAAAGTATCTCAGGTTCGCTTTTCTGGGGCGAGTTTACCAGTTCAAGGTCATGCCTTTCGGCCTCAACCTGGCTCCTTGGGCCTTCACCCGACTGATGTCGCATGTGATAGCTTTCCATCGCACACAGTCCAGGGTGACTACTTCGGCATATCTAGACGATATCCTCCAGAGGCATTCCCATGCTGCCTTACTGGAGTTGGATGTCGCCACTCTGTTGAGCTTGCTCACGTCGCTAGGATTCAGAGTCAACGAGGAGAAGTCGGATCTGGTCCCTTCTAAGTCCCTTTGTCATCTGGGGATGGTCTTCCGCACTCAATTCAATACGATGGCGGTTCCCCAGGCCAGGGCTGCGATTCTCTCAGCTTTTGCTCTGACTCTGTCCCAGTCCACATCCGCGACAGCACGGAGTATTCTCCGGCTGCTCGGTCTCTGCGGTTCGGTGACGGATCTCTTTCCTCTAGGTCGGCTGCATGTCAGACCTCTCCCACACTTTCTGCTCAGTCGTTGGAGGCCGAATATCGATTCTCTGGATCTGGTGCTTCAGTTCCCAGAATATCTTCATCCTCACCTTCTCCCCTGGACGGATGTTCAGTGGCTTACGCAGGGTGTCCCGTTGGACTTACCCACGTCCGATCGCGTTCTGACGGCAGATACCAGCGATCTCGGATGGGGTGCGACGTTGGATCCTCTAGGTCTTTCCCTTCACGGGACGTGGGACCAGGATCAGATAGCTCTTCACATCAACCAGAAGAAGCTTATTGCTCTTCTTCTGAGTTTCAGGCAGTGGACCCCTCACCTGTCGAATCGCCAGGTCCTTCTGTTGTCCGACAATTCGACAGTGGTTGCTTACATTCGGAACCGGGGAGGCACGCACTCGGTTCCAATGTGCGAATTTGCTCGGGATCTTCTTTTGCTCGCTCAGGATGTCAACGCCGGGGTGGTTGTTCGTCACATTCCCGATCGTCTGAACGTCCTAGCCGACTCCCTGTCCCTGCCCCGTCGAGGCAGGGTCATTTCAACCGAGTGGATGCTCCACAGGGCAGTGTTCCAGTCTCTTTGCGATCTCTGGGGTCGTCCCCACATCGATGTCTTTGCGACTCGTTGGAACCATCAGGTGGACACTTTCGTGTCCCCGTGTCCAGATCCTCTGGCTTTTTGGCGTGGACGCTCTCACTCGATTTGGACGTTCTAGTCGGCTACACCTTCCCGCCGGTTCCGATTCTGCCTTAAGTTCTAGCTAAAATTCGAACCTGCAGTTGTCAAATCATTCTGATCGTTCCCCTGTCACCTCAGCGGGTGTGGATCAATCAGCTCCGCTCGCTGATGGGGGCGGTTCCAGCACGCCTCCCTCTACGTCGCGACCTTCTTTGCCAAGGTCACCCGAGGAGGTTTCACGTCGACCCGACTTCATTGTGCATTCACGCATATCTTTAGTCAGGTCCTGTCTCCTCCGTAGAGGTTTTTGGAGACGAGCAGTGGAGTGCATTTCTTCTTCAAGGAGGCACTCCACTGGTTTAGCTTATGCTGCTAAGTGGAAGGTCTTCTGTCGATGGTGTGCCGATCACTCTGTTGATTATGCCAATCCTTCGATTTCACAGATTGCGGAGTTTCTGGTATACCTGTTTGATTCTCGGGGTCTCCAGCCTGTTACCATCAAGGGTTACAGGTCCATGCTTTCAAAGACTTTTTCTTATGCGGGGAAGCGTCGTATATCAGCACTGATCCTTACCTCTCCATGCTTGTTAGGCACTTTTCTTTGAAAAGGCCTCGGACTTTGCAGCTTCCCCCAAGATGGAATCTGTCGTGGGTGTTGCTGTGCATGGGGGGGGGGGGGGGGGGCGTTCGAACCTTTATTCCAGGTGGATATGCGTTTACTCACATATAAGACGGCTTTTCTGGTGGCTTTTGCTTCTGTCAAACGGGTTAGTGAGCTTCACGCCCTCTCGGTTGACCCGGCCTTTTTCGGGAGCTCTCCCAACAGTGTTACTTATACCACTGATTGCTCCTTTCTGGCCAAGAATCAGATACCAGAGACTACTTCTCCTCCTATCTGTGTCAGGGCTCTTCCTTCTGTCGAGGGTAATCGCCATTTACTCTGTCCGGTTCGTGCTATTCGCATTTATCTCAATCGGAACAATTCATTCGGAAAGGCAGGAAACGTTTGTTTCTGTCTCTTATTCCTGGTCGACAGAAGATCTCTCCTCAATCCATTTCTCGATGGATTTGTCTTGCTGTTCGTACGGGTTACGCTTGTTTAGCAACTGGCGATTGCATTACCAATCGTATTTCTGCCCACGAGATGCATGCATTGTCTACCTCGTGGGCTTATTCTAACTCCGTCAAGTTGTCGGATGTTATACAGGCAGCCTACTGGAGAAATGCCTCCACTTTCTCCACCTTCTATCTGCGTCAGTTGCAGGAGCAGTCGGAGGACCTTTTTGCATTGGGCCCTCTTTCGTCTACTCAGGCTGTTGTCTGCCCTAGCCATTAGGCTTCGTGAAGGTCAGTTCCAGCTCTGTGCTGTTACTGCCCTTTTCTGTCTGTGTGTCACACAGACCCATACGCCTCATCTCTCATTGTCTTTACTTATGATTGTGATGCTATGGTTTGGTAAGCCTCGGGACCTCTTCCTCTGTTCACGGCTCCAATGCAATTTGGTTATGTGTGGGTTGGTTATGCGATTCCCTCCAGCCTATTGTCTATTCAGCCTGTAGTAAACAATTGTAGGTAGGTTGATTAGAAATTTAAATTTTATAGTAAATTTCCTTTCTTATTATACCTACCACAATTGTTTACATGGATGCCCTCCCGTCTTCTTATACGGGTAAGAATCATTCCTCCCCGCTGATCACATAACTCTAACGTTGGCGAATTCAAAAAAATGAGTCATTAGCGACGCATATGCGCACTGGCAACGGAAGTCGTGGAGTTGTACTTGGAAGTTAGCGTCCCCTACTGGGTCTGCGCCGGTTGCACTCGACCCAGTTGTGGCTTATTTTTTCATGGTGCTTTTGCACCACTTTTCTTTCCCAAATTGCTTGGGAAAGACCAAAATAGAGAGTATATTTTCCGAGTTAGGGACTTTCACTGAAGCGCAAGCTTGTGGTAAAGAATTGTGGTAGGTATAATAAGAAGGAAATTTACTATAAAATTAAAATTGTTATTACCTGTTAAGCGCATGCGTGCACATCATGCCCACGCGTGAATTACGACCAACCCACGGCGATTGTACTGTATGTGCACATCTTACCTCCACAGGGGTCAATAACTTGACCAAGAAGGGGTAGTGTTTTGAAGATCTCAAACTGACTTGCAACGTATATTGCATGAATGTTTTGTGCATTTCATCGGAAGATCTGTTTACTATGCGACTCTTCTGCACGTTAAACACGACTTCACAATGCCCCGGGATAGAATATTTGCTACACATTAGAGGGCCCGTGTGCTCGGGCTCTACCACACTAGCATGTGCACTCGAGGAGTGGCTGAGGCGTTTAGTGTAATATTATTGTCCAGAAGTGAGATCAAATTGGCCAGAATCCAGTTCTTACTCAAATAACAATAAGAGATAGAGGTGTCGAACGTGTTTACAAGGCAGGTGTGGATACACGCGATACTGTCTAGAAAATGTGTTGTTGTTTTTTTTTTATTTCCGACCACTCGGGCACGTAACGATTATACCACGGATCATCTGCAATGAATTCGACCGACACCTTTATTCATTTGTCAATAAATGAATTAGTTTTCACGTGGTATATTATACAATTATTCCATACTTGAGGTTGGTACAAGGAATTATCAACCCCAAACGGTCACGATTAGCCATCGTGCTTACGTATGCGACCTTAAACACCTTAAATAAATCAATAATAAATCAACCCCAAAAAGTATATATTACTTTTATAGGGTTGATAATTCCTTGTATCAACCTCAAGGAAAGTCGATTATTGTTTTATTATGATGACAAAAAAATCGTTTGCAAATTCTTCGCCTTATTACTTATTTTTCGAAGATAAAACAGCATATTCAAATGCAACAAAATATATTTAATTTCAACACGTACTTAAGAAGAAATGTGCATTAACTTATATGTTCATGTAGTAGTTAGTTGTTATATTTGAACAACTCCTAAACATTGGAACAGGGAAATTAAAGGATGATACGGTTATAACAAGCCAGCGCTATGCACACACACATACACACTGTAGCCAGCGCGTTCCACACTTTCATGCAGCTGCCGAAAGAAGATGAACCAAGTAATCACGAGTACTTCATCTAAAAAGCTAGACTCCAGCCATCGTTTTTGACGGTGTGCAATGGTCTAGTGGTTTAGGCACTGGACTCCTGATTGCCAGGCGGTGTTGCCGATGGCTCGAATCCCGGCGGGGGATCAGAAACCAACATTTACAATTCCTCTAAAACATGATTGTGTCATTTGAAAAACACACACAAGCCCGTGCCAGTCTTCGTCTGAGGCCATCCACAGCACTTTCGTCGTACTGTAGCCAGCGCGTTCCACACTTTCATGCTGCTGCCGAAAGGAAGATGAACTAAGTAATCCTGAGGACTTCATCTAAAAAGCTAGATTCCAGCCACCGTTTTTGACGGTGTGCAATAGTCTAGTGGTTTAGGCGTTGGACTCTTGATTGCCAGGCGGTGTTGCCGAGGGTTCGAATCCCGGCGGGGGATCAGAAACCAACATTCAAAATTCCTCTAAAACATGATTGTGTCATTTGAGGAACACACACCAAGCACACCCTCACACACACAAAAACAAAAACAAATCGTGACTTAAATATTATCATAATTTTTCATTTTTTGCCTCAAAAACGTAGCTTATGCCCTTTCATTGGAATGCTCTGATGCAGCTTGTTCTGTTGAGTTGTCATAACTATGCTTTAAGCACTGGTCGAAATACAACAAAAACCTAGGCGAAAAACGGCCTCACTCAATGTGCCCATCTCCTGAAATGACGTCAGGTCAATCAATCCAATAGCTCCTATCAATCTATGACGTTTTCTGACTTGAAAGCTGTGTCTGTAGTCACAGCGTAACAGCTTTCACTTCATTAAACACCATGAAGTTTACGTAACACGAAAACTACTTACAGTACGTGGAGAGTGTATTATCACTAAATCACCCGCAGAGTGGAGATTCCACCCGAGGAATAACTGCAAATTTGTTGCAAAGCATAACCAGCACCAGCAAAGTTTCAGCCAATGGATCTCCGGGTTAAACCCGGAGATCCATTGGCTGAAACATTGCTTGTGTTTTTTGTCGATATGTACAAAATTTGAAAGTTATAGCTTGGGTGATAACTCCACTCCGTACATGATTTAGTTACAATCCACTCTCCACGTACTGTACACCGTATCATTTTCCGATCTCGAGACTTTTGTCTTTGTTAATAGCATCCAACATTTGTTGCAAATATTCAATTTGTGTTGACTCGAAAAAACGCACATCATCAACATATTATTCTTTTCACAGACAAAAAGTACTTTCTTTCAAAAAGCAACTAGCGATTCCGAGGTTTGGTTGTTGAGCATTACTTAATTATAGCAACTTTCGCTCCACCCACCCCACCCACCTAACATGTAGGCGATTGAGAAACTTTGCGATATGTGACCGATGGGCATCCCAGGAATCCATTCCGTTGCAAAGAGATCAGTTGTTTTGAGACCAGAAAAAAAGAAGAAAATTCTTGAAATTTAGTTTTCACATGTCTTTTGTTCGTGTGAGGAAAAATGTAAATATCATCGTCCATCACCTTAAACAATAATGAACAATGAAGGGGCGTCATCATTTCATTCATACCAACGTTTCGCAATTCAAGCTAGCTAGTATCAACATGACGCTATAAGCAGACAGGTAGGATCTGTTCTCTGGAATTAGAAGAAAATAAAATATATCAAGGTGAATTATTAAAACACATGTGTACTTCTTTTTTATAAATAAGTTACATACAGGAGGGCCGCCGTGGACTTGCCATTTTCCACGGGTGGACAATATTTCCACGGACGCAGTATTATTCGATTCCAAACATTAGTTATAGGAATAAATCATCAAATATTTAATTAATGAAGCACCGGGTATAACCCGGTGCTTCATTAATTACAATTTTTCCGATGACTTTTATTGCCTGGTAAACGCAAGAGTGGACATCACTGTCCACGTGTGGATTACGACCAGTCCACGGCGACTTTCGTATCGCACTAAAGTATTGCAAGTGACATATAAATGATCTCTAATGAGTAACGATTTTATATGAAATTTCTGAAACAAGTTGACTCAAATCGATCTGAGTCGAGGTTTAGTAAACGAGGTGCAGATATTTCATGACAAATCGTTCGGAATTTAGGATCACATAATGTGTTATTTAACTCCTTGCTAATGTAACTGGTGGGAGCGCTTTGGCTCAGTGGTTAGAGCACCGAACTTCAAGCCGAAAGGTCCACGTTTCGATCCTGACAGAGGTAACTGCACTGCGTCATTGGGCAAGGTCGGGTGTCTACGTGAGGGCACTGTGGTGTTGTGTGGTCAATGGTACCCCTGCTTACCCTTTTTCTACGGAGTTAGTATGTTGGAAAGTCTGAAAGTTGTTCACTTTTCTGAGTGGTTCTCTCTGGAGCCTCCGGTTTTCTCTACATGTAAAACTGTCCGACACTTTAAACGCCAATATAAAAATTAAAATATCGCCTTATGGCTAAATCCGGCCTGTGTTGTTAAAAGCCGTCAAACAAATATTATTTTTTTTTTTTAATTTTACCTCCAAAACATCGTTTATGGCCCCCATTAGATTACGCTAGTCGAACTCGTTCAATGAAGGGTCAAATGCTATGTTTTCATGACAAAAAAATCTTCTGTTTTTAGTTATTCGGGTAATGTATGTTTTTTTTATGTAAATGCTGTTCGTTTCAGGTAAACAGTTAATGAAATATGAGAGATGTTTAATTCAATTCAACTTCCAAAATCAACTCACAATGTTTCGATGTTGACGTCTGACACCAGGCATTCATAAGACGTGTTGTGGACGATATTTCTATAATGTGCTATTTGTTGATGATTATGTGATAAATAGAGGTTATGGAATGGGGTGAGTGTTTTGTTCATGCTCTATTTATGAAACTCGTCTAGGAATTTTCCATTTTGCCTCGCCTTTGGCAAGGCAAAACGGGAAGTTCGTAGACGAGTTTCATAAATAGAGTACGACCAAAACACGAATTTCATATTCTGTTTATCATATGGCACTACAGGTACATGTACAAACAATACATCTTTTAGATAGAAAATAAATGTTAAAGAATGGAATTTCACCTTGAACGTCATGCATTTGATTGCGACTCGTCACGGCTGCAGACTGTCTCACGTCATAACCACGACAAGATAAAGTTCCACAATTCAACGTTATAGATACTAATTTTCAAATATTTATACATTTCTTATCATTGGGATTTTAGTGAATGTTAATACCAAATAACATCTGGTATCATGGCTTTATTGATGTTTTGAAATAGTTCTATTCACACGCGCTTAATTTGACACAGATCTTTTCGATAATAACCAAACTGAAAACTTTCTTTTGAAATCGGCCAATCAAAATCAACCGAAGGTGTTATGAATTACTAATTAATATTTATTGCAAATATGAAACGGTAATAAGGCGGGAAAACGGAGAAGTCATATGATAAATGAACATATGCAATTGTATATGGAAGATAATACTTCACATGTTGCAGATCAACCTGTGGTAAACTGGACATTTTAGTACAAAAACTCGACCTGCATAAATTCACATAAAACCCGCGCAGTGTTTATATTCAGCTACAAGATGGGGCGGTGGGGGGGGGGGGGGGGCAAAAACGTGGGAAGGGCATTAAACGGTATGACGTGCTGATTGAAACTTGTTTTCGCTTATATGGTTAGTTTTGTCGTTATGAGCTCAACTGTTAGCTCTTTAACGCAGCTCCCTTCTCATCTGTTCCTAGAGAAGCCCGAAACATAACTGTGAAGGATAATGAAAAGGATGTGGGGGTATTTTGGAACTTCCAAAATAAAATCCTGATTTAAATATACGAGCCTGCGCTAAATTCACACTTTTTTTCTTTTTTTTCTTACTGATCTCGGCACACCATTTTTAATTTGAAGGTGAGATAAACAGAACTTCGTAGGCATGTTTTCCACGGTCCAAAACATTTCTTCGAACTTGATTATACCTCTCTTTCTTGGACAAGCTGGAGCCTTTTTCCATTGTCGGGATTAGTGAAGTATCCGCAATTTAAAAAAAAAAAATGTTCTGACACTTGACAAGGGAGAAAATTAATAGAAACAAGTTTTTGAAAACAAAATCATTATTTTCAATGCAGAGCTGAGACTCTCAAAAACAAAATCCTTGCCAAAACCCCCTAAGGGAACAAAATACATTATTACAGCTCAATTTCGCTAAGAATGGACAATGTGTGATCAGTATGGTGGCTAGTTCTCTCTCAATGATATAACAGGACCCCTAACCAACACCTGGGGTAGTCCTCTGTAATTGGTATAAACGACCGCTTAAAGTTGGCTTCTTTCTCGTACTTGTGTCATGATATGCACTCTGTAATCAGTTGGGTTAAAAATCGACCCAAATCAACTAGGTTGAGCGAATATGAACCCAAATGGGAGCCAGACTGTTAAAATTGCCACCAATCGAGCTGGAGGTATTTAATGAATGTGAACAACCTGTCCTGTGTGTTGAGTGGCATGTTACAATACAGTACAGTACAAGTTATTTGTACACCAGAAACATTCCAGTCGATTTAATCTAAAAACTTCCAGACACCAAAACATTATCCATACCGTCAGTAGAATTTATTTATCTATTGATTTATTTGGAGGTTACCTATACCTTCAAAAGCCAGTGTCACTTTTTGTTGGACAGTTTTATGGGTGGAAGAAGCTGGCCTCCCCGGATGCTATGGACCAGTTGCGGTTAGATCCTGTTCCAGGCCAAAGCACCATCGAACTCCTTACATAATTTGTCTTTGCAGGCAGGAAGGCGCGTAAAGAATTAACAGGACACACCAAGGTAATGTCCAAAATACACATGAATGCCAAATAAGTTTAAGACAATACACGGTGAACTATGATACTCCTTTAAAATGGACTATCTGGCACTTTCACTGTTAGTTTAGGCATTTTGCGTTTAACCGTTTGCCATTTGTGGTATTGAAACAAAAAATTGTAAAAAAATACACGTGAAGACTATAATATGGTTACGCAGTTTTCTTTTAACCCTTTACCCAATGCAGACGATATAAAAATTTATGATTTCAAATATTTTCAAAATTTTCAAAATATTTTTACAAAACCATATCATGTGACCCCTCAATGGAACGAGCTCGACGAGCTCGTTCCAATGAAGAGTCACATGATACATTTTTGTTGTATAATTTTCTGAAAATTAATATTTCTTGAACTGCTGAATTTGCATATTACGCGGACGAATTCGGCCGATTCTATATTATATTTGTTCATTTATTGGTGTTTAAGGTCACATACTTATGCACAATGGCTAATCATGACCGTGATAGTTTTACGGGTGGAGGAAGCCGGAGTACCCGGAGAGAACCACCGAGCAACGACGAGCAGCTTCCAGCTCCCCAACATCGTGGCCGATTCGATAAGTAAAGGGTAAAAACGTGCACACAAAATACATGATTACAGTACTGTGAACACAACAATGACTATTTTCTCGATCCGGTCACGACCCGATTGCATCACACGCCTGTGGGTTGAAATTTCAGAAAAAATATTACAAAATTAATACAGAAACAAGGAAAACGAGGCAGAGCAGGAAACTGAGATTCTATGTTCTCGTCTTTTGTTTTTTCGACAAGTTAGAGTCTAGTGTTGTGAGATTATTATGTATTATTTATTTATTGGTGTTTAAGGTCACATATTTTTGCACAATGGCTAATCATGACCACGACAGTTTTACGGGTGGAGGAAGCCGGAGTACCCGGAGAGAACCACCGAGCAACGGCGAGCAACTGTCAGTTCCCCAACATACTAACTCCATACAAGCAGGGTTAGCACTGGTTGAAGACAGGTGCACCATCGACGTGCAGTATGCCTTAGTACACAGCGTCACCGTGCCCCACGTGGGCAATGGTGGTGAAGTGTCTTGCCCAAGGACACAACGCGGTTGCCGCAAGTGGGATTCGAACTGAGGACCTCTCGGCTTGCAGCCTGCACCTCCACCTACTGAGCCACCGCGCCCCCTAGTGTTGTGAGATAGATAGTGAATAGACTTTCGAAAGGATCGAGAGCCAGTTGCGCACGGTCACAATCCTCTGTCCGCTCTTATAATCAGAGTATTTATTTGGGTTTTTGAACGACACTTTCGACAGCCAGGGTCACCTCGTGTCGGGCAGTTTTGCGGGTGGATAAGTTTAAACACTGGTTGTATTTGTTATGCTCTATTTCATGAAATGTGATAGTTATTTTAACTATGGTCCGAAGACTGTAAGACCTGGTAATTGACGCCTGGGGTAAAAGTTCATTAAAGTGAGCAACATTGGTATCCACGGTTAGCTAAATTGTTCTTCGTATCTATTTTGAGGTCATGATGCCGCCATACATGATAAAGTGACCTCATATAAATAAATAAATAAATAAATAAATAAATAAATAAATAAATAAATAAATAAATAAATAAATAAATAAATAAATAAATAAATAAGTGGTCCATTTGATGGAACTTTACTTGTATTTCTAATGTGTTTTCACACCAACTGAACTTTTGTTCGACTGAGATCTCAGCCGACGATATGATAACAGTAAAACCTCTCTGAACTGTGAAGTGATAACTCGATCTTAAAAATCTCAAGCAATTATTATAGCTGAATGTGTAACCTCCATCTGAGCTCAAACATTAAGTTTAAAATGATGAGGCGGGGTGGGACGGCGTTGGCGGGGGTAAAATGGATGAATGGTGAAAAAACTTCAATTTATTATCCTCGGGGCCAATGAAGAAAATCAAGGGGCCTGTGTATCTGCACATGTTGGGCTAAAGTGTCATAACTTTAAAACCTACCATGTTCAAATACCCAGACCAATAAACCTGGCACACCGATCGAGGGTTTCCTAAATTGAAAGTAAAACCTCGGCAAAGGGGTGGGGTGAAGGAAGAGGGTCTTATGATTCTCTGGGAATTTCCTTTTGCTACATTGAGTCTTTTTTATCTAACCAACGAAATGAAATCTTGATTGAAAGCGAATGTAAACTTGTGTATTTTCTTTGATACCAGGAATCTCGTAATAAAGAATAAAATTGAATTGAATTGAAAGTTTTAGCATGTCACAATTGTAACAAAGATATGATGAATGGTGTGTTGCTCCAGAGTTATTTGCAGTTAACAGCATTATTTCATAACGGAATATTAAAAGCTAAAACCTGTTTCCGACAGGGTTGTCCGATTTAATTGTTAATAATTCTGCCTGCAAGTTGGTGTCGCCTGTACGCCCATCACCATTATCTTCCTTCGTTGAGTGAATGCGTCTGAAAATCTCAGGGATTGAAGAATGGTCCGAAACCGCGGCGATTCTTTCAATATAGTTTGATCGAAAAAGATACCGATAGGAATTGGACAAGTTAACCCTTTACTCAAGTAACTGCAAACATCGGTCAGCGCTATTCAGAACATTCGCCAATTAATTTTCATTACTTTTTTCATTTTTTCTCTCAAAAATTTAGATTATGACCCCTCTTTGGAACGAGCTCATCGGGTTCGTTCCAATGAGGGGTCATAACCTATTGTTTTAGACAAAAAATGGAAAAAAAATATTAGTTATTCAAGAATTTTGTTTGCAAGTGTCGTCTGCTTTTCGTGTTAGTTAAAGGGTTAATGCATAGGATTTTAATGTCTGAAATACCTTGACGCTGAGGTATATCTAACTATAAGAATCTACAGCCAGTTTATTCTTCAATTTGTAATATTCCACTATGGTAGTGTTTTCAGTGAATGTAGTTGTTCATTCAGTATAGTAGTTACAGTGAGTTATGTTGTATTAGTAGTTGTCGCCTATGTTGTTATAATAGTTGGTTCTTTTGTAACTATTGTTGGCTCTGTTGCGGGAGTTGTTGAATAAGTCAACTTACGCTTATGATCTCTCTTTGGAAAAAAAAACAAAAAACTTTTAACAACTTTATATAAATCCTGGGCCTGTCTGGACCATGACAAACAAGGATAATAACGTAAATACCTGCAACATTTTTTTAATATGATCATAGATTATTTCAAAAGAAATTCACATGAGTGGAACAACGCATTTTATTACACTCCTGTTCTATGTAATCCATATCTACAGCAACACTAAACCATGCGGAAAATGAAACTCTGTTCCGCACATATGTGCGGAACGGAAATCGTTGACAAACTATTTTTTAATAGAAGCGACATTTCACTGGAATTTTCTACAAATCGTGTGCGCCGCAATTACAACTTGAATTGCCAGCGATAGCTAAAAATGGTAACACGAGTTCCTCTCGCAAATTTGGTTCACGATAAAATATGTTCTTTTGTTGATAGTTCGTCCCTTGAGTTACAATGTGTTCTATGTGCCTTCTGGCACATAGAACGCATTATAATTCAGGGGACGAGTTGTCAAATGAATTGCTGAGTGTCCTTTTAATAACAGCCTTGAAAGACGTGAAGGCGTGTAATAAACATAGAACGACACACACGTGTGAATGATTTAATCGATATGGCACATGTGCCGTCGTGGAAGGATAACACTCAAGGTCTGTGGCCTCTCGTTATATCCTGCCGCGCTGGCATTCGTGTCATATCGTCGCTTGAGCGCTAGAATATTCTATGTCCCCATGGAACATAGAACATTCTAGCACTCAGGCGACTATATCGATTAACCCATTCACACGCGTGGGTTGTTCTGTGTATTCATTCTTGTGTTATCTGAAAATACACCAACTCTCTACCTGGACTTTTCCTGAAAAATTTAATCTTCGATTTTATTAATAACCCTAGATTAAAATCGTTTTCGTGACTAAAAAAAATGATGCTGAATATCATTTTAATCAAGGATGCACTATAAAACAACATTATATCTGATGACGTGAATGTGGTTTAGATCAAACGATGCATTACTGTAACGTTGTTTTCACGTCAAACATAAATACATACCAGAACACTGTATGACTGAATCTACACCTCGCCAGAATGCACATCTTCTGTGTGGCAATGCGAAATCTACAGGCGTCGTGGTGGTGAAAGCTTTGTACTGTTCATTGTCAGAATACAGCGGCCAATTAAGTTCGTCTTCTTCATCTTCTGTTCCTTTGTTGGGATTTCTAAAATATGATGCATTCACAAGATTAACCATGATCAATTATTTACGAAACTTAAAATGATCTTAAGGATAAACAAAAGGATTTTTATTCTCAATCACCTTCCTCATTGATTTTGAAACCCGTCTTTGAACATTTTTATTGGTTTGCAGTGTCTTCCAGTGTTATTACAAAATCATGAGGCTTTAACGTTTACCATCTTTGAGTGATGTATATTCATTTGTACTTGCTCTCAATATAAGCATGATTAAAACAGGGGCGGCGGAACCGGGGGGGGGGGCGCTGGGGGGCTTCAGTCCCCTCACTTTTTTTGCCTGGCCATGTTTTTGTGGTTGCATATATTTTAACACAACCAGTGACTGGCGAAACAAGGGGCGGACCCAGAGCCTTACCCATATTTTTGCCAGCTATGTTTCTCTCGTACTGGTTCAGTTTCGATGGATTTCGGATCATTTTTTGCAAAAAGTGGCACCAAACGCTAAAATGTTTGCAGTCTGTTACAAAATCTGTTATCTGAAATAGATCGTAATCTTACAGACATACAAGTACCAAATCCACCCCAGACAAGATAATCCACAGGCAGTATAATTGCTGTTAACGTCTCGTAAAGCATACAGCTGAGGTCTGTTTATCAGCTTCGGTCGTTACGACCAAAGCTGATAAATAGACCTCACCTGTATGCTTTACCGGCGTTTTTTAACGGCTCAAAAAGTGTGAAATCTTTCAAATACATCTCCTGAAAAATCTCAAATATCCGCTCAGATGCAAGGACATGGGAGTTTTGAGGCCCTTGAATTTAAAAGTTTCGAACCACGGGCCGAACCATGGTCGCCACCGTCATACTGACGACCATCCGTCGCCCGACCCAACCCCCACCCCCAACCCCCCTTTTGAAAAACATTCCGCCGCCCCTGTAAAATACACCGTCTGCTTATCATACTTATTTTGTAAACATCCAGTTTTCTCTGTTCTACAGAAAATGTCTTAAATATTATGTGGATGGTATTTATGTTTCAAAAAAGGTACATAAATATAACTGAACATAAATGCATATCATATTTCCTTATTAACTGTTTATGTGCTGGAAGTCCAAATTTGGACATTTTTCTGAAGTGCAGGCGCCACAACGTAAAGGCTTCATATTCTGTGGGTGTGCTCCATAAAATCTGGGAAGTGAATTTATTTAGCCTGCATGTGTCTTTAAACACCAATAAATATATAAATAAATAAATTTAACCTCTATGGATTTGTCTTTTTAAAATTTATGGGAGATTTCCTGTCGGCACTCTTCCATAAATTATAATAAGGCAAGAACGCATGAACAAACTTTTTTGACCCCCCCAAAAATAATTTCTACCAGCTATCATACACAACAAAAAATAGAACAAAAGCGTTCACCCGTCGAAGTTTTTAAAAATTAATTGCTCGAGAACCCGATGCATTTTTATATTTGGCCTAAGCGTTACTTTATAAATCTCTGAACTTAAACTGTTCAATAATTTACAATCATGCTTTCCTCTATCAAAGACAGCTGATGTATGCAAATTTCGGAAGCTGTGCCTAGTTCATTCCATCTGAAAAAATTCCCATTAACACGGAAGCACAACGCTCTAAAAGGACTTCATATCTCTTCGTCGTCGGAAAATTTCTCCAGTTAATATGAGGTATAGGTTTTAAGTTTTTATATATGATCAAGGGCCATGGACAATTCAAAAATGCGCACATTCGACTTCCCACCGTTGCTCGTTAATTTCCCCCCAGGGCAGCCGACTGGACAAGAGCGCCGGTCTATCATTTCAGCCGAACTCGGAGTGAGCTTCGGTC
Source organism: Pictodentalium vernedei (assembly GCA_031216915.1). Lineage (NCBI taxonomy): Eukaryota > Metazoa > Mollusca > Scaphopoda > Dentaliida > Dentaliidae > Pictodentalium > Pictodentalium vernedei. Next base: position 85,318,410 of record CM062292.1, on the reverse strand, counting down.
AAATGACTGTCCTTCAGATTTGTCAAGTGAAATGCTGTCGTGTGGAGGTGGGGCACGCATGCAGACTTAAGACCTCCAGGTAGTATTCGAAAAGAGAGAACCACGAACTGGCCGCTACGTGGATTGACCAGCTAACCTCCGTGCCAAAGGGCCAAGGTGAGGCGTAGATATAAGTTAAACCACGAGTAGAATAAGGGTTTTAAGCACGAGGCTCTATCGATTATGTCACTTAAAATGGAGAAAAAAAAACGATACTTTCTATCGCAAACACATGGCTTTGTTTTGTTTAACTCTGCGCCAGTGGGCAGTACTTCCGGCTGCACGTGAATGCTTGATTAACAGCTAGACGCTTCGCCAAAGTTGATTGAATTTACCTTGCTTATTCAGTCAAATTTCTTTTAACAATTCTTAAATTTTATTTTAAATATTTAATTGTAGGTATTTTAAACTTAATAAGTCATTGCCCGTAGTAGATAGTAACTCAAAACTTCGTATGTTTGAATGAAACATCGCGAAGTGTAAAGTTTTGAAATGGAATTCCCACTGAAAACGTTTTAACCACAGTAGAGGTTTTACACCGTCCATGGGGGATAAAAGCTAAAATTTAACATACGGGCTTCTCACAGTTAATGCCATACAGTACGTGGCGGGTGTATTATCACTAAATCACCCGCAGAGTGGAGACCCCACCCAACCAATAATTGCAATTTTTTTACAAATCATAACAAGCACAAGCAAAGTTTCAGCCAATGGACCTCCGGGTTAAACCCGGAGGTCCATTGGCGGAAACATTGCTTGTGTTTTTAGTCAATATATATAACATTTGAAAGTTATAGTTCGGGCGATAACTCCACTCCGCGGGTGATTTAGTTACAATCCACTCTCCACGTCCTGTAGGTGAGGATGGTATAAATTGTCACTATCCACTCAAGAATTACATACAACGGAGACTCTCTGGGTAAATCAACCAAAAAGGCGGAATATTCCAGAAACGACATCAAATTTGTTTCTAAAGCGGAAGCTCCTTGAACTCTTATTCTAGCAAACCTTTATTATGATTTTGAGAACATTGAACATTTTGACTATTCGCAATTATCAAAACCACCCTGATTCGAATCATATCGGGACAATTTCTTGTCCAAACCACCCCAATTCGAATCATATTGCGACGATTTTGAACGAATCGAATTTCCAAGCTTCTCCGTCCTCTATTCCACCGGTAAGCTGTGTACACTGACATTCCACCTCTTTCTATTAAAAAGTGCAAGCAGCAAGTTATGAGGCATAGTTTCAGTTTTTTTGTCTGAAAAAAGTCTGGAATTCCATTCTCCAACAGAAGAAATTACTCTGTCCGGTTGGATGATTTAATTTTCACCGCTTTTAGAATAAAAAAGGTCATTTCTAAATAAACTAATAATAACTGGAGTGTGTATTCAGTGACCGGGATGATGGATATATTATTTTATAGCGCTAAACTATCTTTTTGTACATGTATCGTGTTCGCACATATAGATAATCGATAATACGTATTTTTGAAATTAAAAACAAAAAGCCTAGAATCGTATTTTCCACTGTATGCATCTAAGTTTTTTAAAGTAGAAAGTTAAATTCGATTTTCTACTTGCTGAGTGAGAGTCAAGTTTCCACTGCTACCAAGAGTTTTACAACTGTTAAGTGATTTAGATTCTGTCGACTTGACGAGACCAGATCAAGCATATCAAACAAGACGCCAAAGGCGTCTTGTTTGCTCTCGCCGAACTAGTCTGGTCATCAAAACGGAATATGGCGATCCAGGTTTATTAACAATTGAAATAATTGGTTTAATGTATAACAGTGGACATCAAGAAATTGAATACGACACGTGACATTTCACCTAAAAGAAGTTATAGAATCTTTGACCGGAGTGTCGAGCACAAAGGAACTCCTGTTTTCATCCCACTGTGGATTGCAAGTTACACCGTACCTCTCAGCCAATCAAAACACAGTATTTTGTTTCATTTTGAAATAATCTTAATTATTGGTGGATTTTCTACGGCGAGTAAATGTACAGCCCGAATAATAAATACTTTACGATAATAATTTCGTACACGTGACGCACAATTTCCATATTCACGAGCAGTATCTTGTTAGGTAATAGCACAAGATTAGGCAACTCGAGGCAACATTCCGATATCCTCATGCAATATGCTTGCGAACACGAGAAACGAGAATATACACCGCGCTGTCCCCACCAGTATGGGGTGCCTTGTTGAGAATTATTGATATAGAAATGCTGGTAGGAAGGTAGCATTGCCAAACATCAGTTGACAATATCAAACATGGGTTTGAACTGAAACAAACATTATTAAATATCAGAATGAAAGAGCTAATCTCAATAAAGCATTTTATGGACGTTTTGAACACTAAGTTCAGAAGATACAAAGTCAGGAAGGCAAAAAGTTTATGTTTCCGCGGGAACTCGAGGAAGTGAACTACTGCTTCTTCACTGTGATAAACAAACCGTGCCTTACTGGTAAAATTGGAACCTGTAACAGCCAGTACCTGTGGTGGAAGTCATCTTCTGTTGGTAGAGCATGTAAAAAGGTTTGCTTAAACTTGACTTCATTTTTGTGCCGCGGGTATGGCATAGCCATAGATGGCGAACATGGCCCAAAACTCTAATAAATCATTAACTTAACCCTTTGCCCAACGTAACGGCCAAAACCGGCCAGTGCTATTCATAAACAAATATTCATTATTTTTTTACATTTTTCGCTTCAGAAACATAGGTTATGATACTCATTGGAACGACCTCGCTGAGCTCGTTCCAATGAGAGGTCGTAAACTGCGTCTTTAATGCAAAAAATGAACAAATATAGTTATGCAAAAATTTTGTTTAAAGTATCGTCCTCCTTTCGTGTTAGGTAAAGTGTTAACTTGATGGATAACAATATTATTGTTATTAATATAAATTTATTATTATTATATATATTATTATGAATGTTTCGGTGCTATAATTACGCGAATACGACTCCACACCACCTGTCCCCCACAGCTGTGAATGTAATCGTACCCCTCGCTGTATGTTAACGTTCTTTCAGGTGGCGAGCTTTATTAGATTGCACCCATAAACATTGGTTGCAAATGGCATACATGACACCCATAGTCACAACATATTGAGAGTTGGCAATATTGTGGCGAGAGTCGGCCATCTGCCCGAATATCGCCACAACATAGCCAATTCCCGAGATTGACTACCGAAGTTTCAACCTAGCGCGATGATCGTTTTAGAGCAAAATGACTGTACCACGAAAATAAGGCAATATACACCGAGTGGGGAAAGGTCTTCTTCTCAACCATTATCAGCTTTTGTGACGAATCCAAAATAAGCGCGCCGCTAAAACATACCGAGATCATTGTGGCTGATGTGTACTGACAAAATCTCCCGTGAGAACTCCGGCAAGTGGAGCAGTGCTTGTTTACTGTGGTAAGCAAATTCGGCATCAATGGTAAAATAGAACGCGGAACCAGTGCCTTGGGTGGTAATCCTCTAAATTGTGCAGCATAGTATAAATGATTCACTAAACTTGACTTCATACCTACGTCACGATCAGTACATGGTCACAACTGCTGGAAGTGACTCTAATCACCAATAAAACTACGAATAGAAGTTTGAAACATGAATAAATTAGAATAATTCCATTTGCCTCGCGAAGTATCACTTGGTGGAAAGTCGCAAATCAAATAGGTGTCAAACGAGATGACACTTTATTCAAGGTAACGATTCATATGCGTTAAGCACTTTTTTTTTCATACAAAATCATCAGATTGTCCATTTGTGTGGAAAGTATAGCTTATTATCACTTTAGAACGAGCTCGCCGAGTTGGTTCCAATGAGGGGGTCATAAGCTTTTTTGGGGGGGGGGGGTGGGGGGTGGGAGGGGGTGCAAAAAAAGAAAATAGGAGTTATTCAAGGAGGAAGGGTTTTTGTGCGAGTGTTGTTTCCTAGTTGTTTTAGCAGTGAGAGGATTTAATTTACATATTTCATGTATATAAGACCATAACAAACAAAAAGTACCCACACTATCATCGGATGTTTGTTTTCGTTAAATTCGGTGGTGGAGGCAATTATTTTGTTTTTTTATTTGTGTCCCGGGAATCAAACGGGGAACTGGCGGTGGGATCAGGAAAGAAATGCGATTGTAAGATGGAAAAAAAATGGTCCGCCCATAGACCGCCAGTAGTATGTCAAGAGCTGGACGACCCCTTTTTGACGGAAAGTAGAAGTGACGTCATATCACGTGACCAAGTGGCTCCATGTTTGGCGGCCGTAGTAGCCCGTGTGGTCAGCAATGCGATAACGTCATTACCATAGTAATTAGTGGGATTAGTGCGCATGCACAGTGTTTTTGTCGTCATTTTTATGTATTGGAGTTCACCATCTTGGTTTCTATGGTAGCACGTCGTTGCTATGTTACCTAAAACCCTCTGATAGAACAGGGTGTATGTGTGGAGGGTGTTTTCGATTCAATTGGAGAAAATCTAATTACCCAGTTAGACCGGACAATCCAGCCAAATCACCAAAAGCAACCCCAAATCACTTTATTCGGCATTTATTCCGACAGAACCCACCTTTTTCCAGTAATAGACGCGTTTGAATTACCAAAAACAACCCGACAACTGTTTATTTGGCTCGGAGTTTCCAAATATCCTTGGTTTCTACCTGTTATTCGGATTCTTACAGAATGTTTTGCTCCTATCTTTGAATCTATGAGCTATGCTAGTTTCTATTTACCCAACCCTGTCCCTTTGTTCTGGAGTATACTCCAATGAAGTAGGATAGCTTATCAGTTGGAACAGTTTTGCTTACTGTTAATGCATTTAACGTCTCTGACCCGTCGGGCTAATTCTAACTCAATTCCGTGTACTCTTATTCTAGTTTCGAACAGGATATGTTTCATTCATCCAGATCATCCCATCAGTTCAGTTTACTGCAACTAACTAGCCAATCAGATCAGTCCATCTATCTAAACCGTACCCACTATCACAGCGTTCTCTAGCACATGGGTTCCTAAGAATAAGTCCAAAGATGCATTGCCCGGACGACTTAATCCCATCGAAAAAATGAGCTATCGAGCTTTTGCTCCACCAGGTGACTCGTTTGGGTGTTTGAGGATGCATACGATATGGCTCATATACGGCTCCTAGATCCTATATGGCCTCTACATGGGTCCTAGTGGCAATGCAGCTCTTCGATCCTCATGGCTCTAAGCTATTTTAGGTTTCTATACAGCTCCTAGATTATCACATAGTCTGTGTGCTTCCTAGACAATTGGAAATTACCTGTTCTATGTCATCACCTTTCGTCCAATGATCAGATTCCACTCTCTTTCTCCACTGCTGTAGTAACTCACCATTACTATGACGAGCCCCACGTCTACTACTAACACTACTACTGTAAGGTTGTGTGTTAGAGAGCACACACTTTCCTTCTTTTACCGTTTTACCGCGCTTGTTGTTGCCATATACAGTTTTTGGCTGCTACTCATGGCCGGTGACAGTACCGTTCTTACCAGTTTCATTAGTTTTCAGTACTATCTACTGTAGCATATCTGTAGCTTCTGCAACTCGTAGAATCACAAACTTCACCAATTTGTTCCAGATTACTAGTGCAATGATGGTCGTAGTGACCAGTGTTTGTGATGGACAATGACATCACAGTTATGTTTAGGCATTTCCGTACAATTATCTGTCTGTTCAGGTATGATATTCGGAATCGGAACTAATATATCGCCCGTAAATTATCAATTACAGCATTGATATTGACAATATTAGAAACAAGGAGTCCTGGTATATGACAAGAACGATTCTGTGGACCACTAGGTAATTTAAAAAAGAAGTAAGTATCCAATAGTATAACAAAAAAAAACGCGGCCAAATGTAATGTCCAATATGGTATTACTATTTTCTTGCTTTTTCTAAAAAAAATAGGCAATGATGCGTCTTCATTTTCAGCAGATTCGCCGGTAGTCCCGCTCGTCTTCTCGTTACAGCACTCAACTGTTGCTTTGCAAGTACAGTAAACAGTCTAGCTCACATTGACGTCTCGCATGGTTGTTTGCTGGAACACGAGAAACGAATCAGTTTAAGAAATTGTGAAGCAGAGCCAATGGGATATATTATTTCGCCTGCCTTCTCTGCTCTAACAAACCCATAATTTTGTAGGTTCCATTTTGAGTGGGTTCGGATGCAGTTGATGCTCCCAAATGCATGCTTGCACGTGACGTGGCCTCGTTTGACCATCTCTGCAAACGACCCAGTACTTGGAGGGAGGGTACATAGTTTTGGGAATTTTGTTGCTCCTGGTTGTCCCACTTTGGATGTCCAACTACTAACTCTTGCATCAGACATTGATTTGGATATATGACACCCATAACAGACAGCCATGAACTGTATAGCTTCACGAAAAACGTCGTACCAAGTAGCAGCAATTTTTCCAACTGACTTTCAAAACATAAGGACACGACTTTTACCTATTCCAAAGCACCCTGCGACGGTATCACATCCAGAGATAGCATGCGCGGCAAGGATAATTGGAATAATGTCACGATGCTAGTCAACAGTGGCACCAATATCCATCACTGAACTATCCCCAGTTGGTGACTCCATAAACATGGGATATGTTATATTCTGTTCGAGATATTGGTGCTCACATCTGTGACGTATGCAAGAGCGACAACCTGCTTTTTGTCATCCATAGCAAGTTTCACTGCCTGTTGAAGTATATTATCTGCTTCGTGACTGGCTTTCATGTCACGCCTGTCTATGAGGACACCTTTGTTAATTTCATTTGGACCGTTGTCTTGGCCAGTAACGACAAGTTTGTGCCTCTTAGTACTTTGACCACCAAAACTCTTATTTGACTTGAAATACTAAAATAGTATACTAATGAGCTGCCTTTTATTCTCAGTTACGGTCAGCATAAGCTTCTGATGAGGCAATACTGATGCTGTACTCAGCCTGCATTCTCGGCAACAGCTTTCAGCAATCCTGTGAGTCCTTGTACAACTTTTCGTGCTTAACTCGTTGTGCCTGTCGAAAATAAGATAAACGTCGCTCAACAACAACTTCTGTTTCACAGATTCTTAAACGTTTTCAAAGACAGCCAGCACAATAGGACTCCGAAGTTTATTCGGTGCCGGCTATTAAGGAACCCAGAGTAGGGAACATTAATTATCATCTCCTCCCGTCGGTGTGGGTTTCCTTGCTGATATTGTTCACGTCGTTCGTGTTTTAGGTCTGATTTCGATTTTGGTGTACGCATATCACCAGTGTCATTGAACAGTGCAGTTGTAACTGGCGGAAGCTCATAAGAGTTCACTTCCTTGATGTCAATATCAACCATACTCGACTGAAGACCCGTTACCCTTGAATAAGTCATGTTGCAATTATAAATGCGAGTGTCATCTACTTTTATGACCTTCTTCATGGCGGACACTGTCACCACTGGTGTAGAAATTGAGTCATAAAACCCAGCTGGCAACCGCCTCTAGAACTCTACAGTACGTGGAGAGTGGATTGTAACAAAATCACCCGGGGAGTGGAGTTATCACCCAAACTATAACTTTCAAATTCTGTCCATACGGACAAAAAACACAAGAAATGTTTCAGTCAATGGACCTCCGGGTTCAACCCAGAGGTCCATTGTCTGAAACATTGTTGGTGCTGGTTATGCCTTGCAACAAATTTGCAATTATTCCTCGGGTGGAATCTCCACTCTGTGGGTGATTTAGTGATAATGCACTCTCCACGTCCTGTAACTGCGCTAAATGTTTCAAATGTTCGAAACGTGATTTTGTAGCTCATCTTTGCGGCCATCTTATTCGGGCCTGATATTTAAAATTCCCAAAGACTGACAGGAGGCTAACCTTCGGAATACTGATGTGGGATGTCTAAAGAATTGGAAACCATCGAAGCAAAAATGTTAGATGCCAAAATACGCATGAGTAAGAAAAGTGGGTTTGGCTGCCGGACTATTTAGTCTTATCGTTCCTATACCACACCTAGCACCATAATGAACCGAATACAGCTTCTAGCTCTTCCAGGATTCCTAAACTATAACCTTCACAGCTCCTGTTTCGCTCCAATCGTATATACCATGTATAGCTTCTAGATTAAAATTTCATTCCAGGCTTTTGGGAAGTATAATAGGGGAATGAAGAAAGTGGTTGATGGTGTATTAGGTAGTGGTGTAGTAGTCACAGTATTTGCTGTGGTTTTTGTCGACGTCCTAGTTGTAGTGGTTGGTTTAGTCAATATAGTGGTTGACAGTGTAGTCCACTATGTGGGGGATTCATATGGTAGTGGTTGGTGTAGTAGCTGTTGTTGGTGTAGTAGTTCTTGTGCTTGTTGATGTAGTTGTGGTTGTCGGTAGGTGGTGTAGTATTTGTTGATGTAGTAATTGTGGTGGTTGATATAGTAAATGATAGTGTTGTGTGGCTGTTGGGGAAATGCCGAGAGTAGTTTTTGGCGTAGGAGTGGTTGCCATGGTAATAATTTTGAATGTGAAGTAGTGGTTTACGGTGTTATCGTGTTTTTGATGTAGACGAGATGTTGGTGGATTAGGTGTATTGGGTGTTATCGTAGTTGGTATAGTTTAGCATAAGTTTGGTTAATAGTTGTTGGTTTTATAATGGGTTAAGTGGTAAAAGTTAGTGCAGTAGTATTTATTTGATCAATAGTTGTTGGTGTTGTGATGGTTGATATATTAGTGGTTGATGTAGCACTTGTAATGTAGTGGAAAACACTATCAACCACGAGATTGAGCAACCAACCACTACAACTATGACGTCCAAACAAAACCCACAGCAACCAATACAACTACTACACCAATAGTTACAACACCATCAACCACTTTCTTCATTCCCCTATAATACTTCCTATGAGCCTAGAATGATTTTTAAATCGAGAAGCCATAAATGGTAGAAAACGTGGGAGCAAAATAGGAGCCATGACGGTCATTGTCTAGGGACCATGCAGGAGCTAGAGGCTGTATAGGTTCATATGGGAGATAGGAGTCGTATAAGAGCGTATGAAAACAAGCATTCGGGAAAAAAAATCTGCAGGACATGTTTTCCCACCTCTGAATCACCCACCCATCCCGGCCTCATATTGGGAATTTTTCGGGAGGGGGGCAAGAGAAACCGCCCGTTATGCATTTATTTATAATTTACATATATATATATATGTGTGTTAAGTGGTATAACACTAAATTAATCACTGTCGTCCAGAATATTCAAAATGTTGTTCGCATATCTCTGCCTTGTTACAATTGATGGGAGAGTGCCTTCGGGCAAATCTTTTGCTTATTGTTACTATATTTGGATTTCTTGCCAGTTCTAGCTAATTCGAACCCTATTCCGGGTACTCTTGTTGTTGTGTCGAACAGCATATGTTTCATTCATTCAGATCATTCAATCAGTTCATTCAATCAGTTCAGTTTACTGCAACTACTTAACCAATCAGATCACTCCATTCATCTAAACCCCACCCACTGCCACATCGTTCTCTAATACAAGGGTTCCTAAGAATAAATCCAAGAGCCAATCGAGTAGGAACTGAAACACGCATTGCTCGGAAGACTCGAATCCCATCGAGCAAATGAGCTGTCGAGCATTTCCTCGAACGTGTTACTCATCTGGGTATTAGATGATACCAATGATATGGCTCATATACAGCTCATAGATTCTCCGTGGCCTCCACGTGGTTCTTAGCTCAAATACAACTAGTATAGGTTCCAATACAGCTCCTAGAATATCTCGCAGTATTTGTGCTTCTTAGACAACTGCTAATCACATGTACTCGGTCAACACTTTTTGTCCTATGATCAGCTTCCACTATCTTCCTCCAGTTTTATTGTCTTCTACTAACACTGCTGTCGTAACCAACCATTATTTGATGAGTCCCACTCGCTACTACTAACACTACTACTATAGCATAGGGATCGCGGTGGCTCAGTGGTAGACTGTTGGACTTCTATGTTAGAGGTATCGAGTTCGATCCCCGTCCTGGACGAGCCGCGTTGTGTTCTTGGGCAAGGCACTTTATCCCGGTTGCCTGCATGGGGGCACGATGACGCAGTGTACTGAAGTTTAACCCTGCTTGAGCGTAGCTTGGACAGAGTTAGAATGTTGAGGAGCTGACAGTTGCTCGTCGATGCTCGGTGGTTCTCTCCAGGTACTCCGGCTTCCTCCACCCGTAAAACTGCCATGGTCACGATTAGCCGTAGTGCATAAATATGTGACCTTAAACACCAATAAATAAAAAAAATAAATTACTATAGCGTTGTGCGTTAGTTAGAAAGCACACAGCTTCCTGTGTGATGCACCAATTTACTGCGCTTGTGTTTGCCTAATACTAAAGTTTACTATCACTACTCCTGAATTACTCCTGAACCTTTCCAGTACCGTTCTCACATGTCTTATCCTTAGTTTCCAATACTACTATTGTCCGCTGGTCCACTATAAAACCAAAATGAAGCTCGACCGTATGACTCCTGCACTGAAGCGGTCATCAAACTAACTTAATGTGTTGATTAAGTAATAACATTTAGGCAAAAAAATATACGTATGATTCTCAGGGAATTTTTTTTCAAATCGTTTAAGGAGGAAGGATTTTAATTTTATTTTTTATTACCGTCGGGGCTACGAATTACACGAACATAGCCATGGCGACCCAGCCCAGTGTTAAATATTTTGTATTTATTTTATGCGAGGCTGTGGATTATCGCAAATTATCAAAAAGATATTTCTCGATACCGATCGACTCGACAGATATCGAGAAATATTCCTCAGTAGCTTCCTAAATGACGTCACGCTTCGGCACATGACGTCGCTTTGAAGGAACGCTCAGCTGATCTCTGTTGTTGTTTTGAAATGTACGCATTTGGGGTCGAATTGGGCCGAATATTGTAAAATAAAATGTCTCGTAGAACATAATAAAAATAAAATCTACTCTATTTTAGTCAGTGTCTGGAATTATCTCATGAGTGTTGACCTGACCGTTCATGTTTCGCGAGCGCTTGCGAGAGTGAAAAATAATACTTTCTGGTCCACGCGAAGAATTTTTTCAGTAGCTTCCTAAATGTCGTTACGCTTGGGCGCATGGCGTCACCTTGAACGTCGTCATGAACTATCAGAACTACCGGAACTACCATCAGCGTTTTGTTATTGTCTTAAACTGCTTGCAGTTGAATTGGGCCGAATGATGCGCCATAAAATGTCACGTAACATGTAATAAAAACGAACATCTACCCTGCTTTAGTGAATGTCTTGAATTATATCATGAATGTGGACCTGAAAGTTTTATTTTTCACGAGCGCTCGTGAAAAATAAAACTTTTAGGTCCACACTCGTGAGGTTATTCCCGATATTCACTAAAACAGCGTAGATATCCCATATATTTCGGCGCTGACCTGAACGTAGTGGCTACCCCACATAGTGCGGTAGCCGCTTTGTTCGTTCAGGTCACTCAATCAATGTCATATAGTGATGCCTTTTTAAAATATTTTTTCGATATTAAAATGCGAAATTAATTTGTCGTACAAACGTTGAACTGTCCGACACAATCACTCCAATGAAGGCGTCATTCAATGCATGAATACTCATAGCTACAAACGGTGACTTTTTCTACATCAAACTTGTATACACAAACGCACGAGTTCGTTTCGTTCAATTCGTTGACTTCGTATTTTCGGAGACGGTGGATTTTTTACACAAAACTTTTCAACAAAAGTCATTTCCACTATATTTGTTGTTACTTTGTGGTTATTTTTACAAGCGAAACCAATATTGAGACCGACTCCCCAGTATATACATTCACGCTTCGTGGCTCAAGATCCCGTTTAGATCGATCCTGGAATTTGCGATTTAACGCGTTTATGTTTCCCATTTTCGTAGCACACCAAACGATGATATTTGAAAAATGTAATGAAAATGTACCAACGCCCAAGTAAAAATCTAACGCGGCGGTTTCTCTGAGAATCAAGAGAATTTTTATTTATTTATTTTTTTTCCAAATAAATTGTAATTAATGATAGCATCACTGTTCATATATCTGCCCAGTAAGCGGAATGATACACAGCCGGTGGTTCACTTATATCCAAGCTGATTGAACTACTGGGGTTCTTCTTGCACGAAGCAATAAAAAAATCTGACATGGGGTCTAAATATGGGGCGGGTGATGATGAAAATCTAGGTATGTATTTCTTAGGACCTTCCACAACGCATTTATCAATAAACGATTGTCGACCTTTGTTTCCTTAAATTGGATTATTATGATCCCCGATGAGTCTGGAGGTGGGATGAGGAAATCTCACCCGAGGGGCAAGATATTTGAACCAGACCCGAGGCTTGCTGAGATTTCCCCAATCCCGCCTTCCGACTCATCGATTATGACTTTTCTCCCCCATCATGCAGCGATTACGTTAGCCGGAGGTAATAGGGGGTCAGGTGCTGATTCAATCAACTCATTTTGTATTAGTTGTTTTGAAAAACTGATGACACCACAGGAAAGAGCGTACACAAGTTATGTATATCCCAATAGTATATACCACGAAAACGATTAGGAACGGTGGCAGCTTTAGGGTTGAAGAGTTTTAGAGCATCGAACTTTGATCACACTGCATTCCGATGACGTCAATATGATTTAGTTGGTAGCAAGACACCGATACGATGTGCATAACGTCATAATAACGTTATAGATGTATAACGTCACGTGGGTGGGGAGGGATACATCTGTCTCTCCCTGCTATCTCACCCGGGACACACGTATGTTACACATGCAGTGGGGGTAGAAATACTTGTGTGTGTTCAGGTTGCACATGCCAATACTTTATCCACCCTCCTCCCATCATCAAGTGATTTCAAGAAGATTAATGTAATATAGTATTAATACTTTTAACGTATCGAAAGCGGGCTTACGTAGCGTTTTTATAATTTATCATATTTACGATAGGTGAGTTACGAATTTTGAAACAGTTTTTATGAATCGGAAGTTTTATAACCGCTTCTACTGCAATGAATGTTCAGTGTGACAACTACTCAGACTGTTGACAATCTGACATCTTTTCTACACTCTAAAATCAGTTGGGTTAAATATCAACTCAAATCAACTGGGCTGAGCAGGGGCGCAGCTAGGATTTCCTTTTGATGGGGGAAATAATTTTTTGGGGTGTCAGGTCGAAAAATGCCACAGGCATGTCCGAAGTCCATAGTCAACGAACCCCCACCAATGGTAGGGCTATACCCACTCCTACTCAGGCTTACTATATCCCCCTCCCAATGGTGGGTGATCGGGCAGGAGGCTTCTTGAGAAAATTTTGAAAATTCATTGCCCTGTGAGTGAACCTGGGGCCCTGTGGTGCTTTAATTTTCCCATTTTGAGGGGGCCACTGTAATCTTTGAGGGACCTAAGCCCACCCCCTAACTCTCACCCCCCCCCCCCCGCCGGCTATGTGAATAGGAACCCAGTTGGATTTACACATCCCATTTGATTTCGGTTAATATATACCGTAACTGATTTCAGAGTGTGCCATAAGTGAAAAAGAACAATCATTGTCGATCTGTGTCATACAGAGTTATGTCTCTTGGAAATAGCAACAATTTCTTCAACTTTTCAGCTCATGAATCAACTGTGCTGGGCCGTGTATTTTACAAACAGAGCAGTTACAACAAAAATTAAAAAGATTCAACAAAACCATACCATGTGATTCCTCGTTGGAACGAGCTCGGTGACCCAGTTGCGATCCGGTAGAAATTCTATATCCGCTTTTGTTTTGTCAGTAATGCAATACTCATTGTGATAGACTATATTAATGCAATAATGAATGCGATAGACTATACAGTACGTGGAGAGTATATTATCAATAAATCACCCGCAGAGTGGAGATTCCACCCAAGTAATAATAACAAATTTGTTGCAAAGCATAACAGGAACAAGCAAAGTGCCAGCCATTGGACCTCCGGGTTATACCCGGAGGTCCATTGGCTGAAACATTGCTTGTGTTTTTTGTCCACATGCACATAATTTGAAAGTGATACGTTGAGTGATAACTCCACTCCCCGGACGATTTTGTTACAGTCCACCTTCCATGTACTGTGTATGAATGCAATAATGGATGTGGCAGACTATATTTAACAGCCCCATCCCACCCTCCGTAGCATATTACTGCGTCCTCGTAGGAAAAACGGGTTGTGGAACAGATTTTCTTTCCTGCGCTGAACAGGCCCCGTTTCACTGTTAAAATTCGAGTTGGTTATCAACGATTGGAGTTGAAGACCTCTGAAGTGAGACCGTGTGTTTGAACGATGTGCTAAACTTAATTTTGAGTTGCGTGCATGATAGAGACAAAGATGCCGATAGTGACATAATAAATAAATAAATAAATAAATAAATAAATAAATAAATAAATAAATAAATAAGATCCAGCGTCAACGCATGCGTGGAAGTCCACATTGTATTGCGATCATGTCGGAATTTTTAATTGTCCGTCGGAAAAAAATCGCTCGAATGCCAATATTGTTGGTCAATATTTTCGCAGATGGCTGCCAATTTGAAAAACGGTTGTCCTTAAGTCTAAACCGCAATTTTAATACGGCAACATTGCAAGTTTCAAATATGCCTTTTAAGTATGTGACAATCCAATCGTCCTGTTTAATATTATTTTAAAGAATTATTTGCGTTAAACGAAAATAATTATTTAAAATAATAGTACCAAACGAACGTCCCTGATCTGTTTTGTTATCATCATGGACTGGTCGTAATCCACACGCATTCGTTTACCAGGTAATAAAAATCATTATCAGCAACAGCTTTTATAAATGAAGCACTGGGTTGTGTCTCGGACTGTGCATGGAACGTTCTACATCCTCTCTGTTATCTACTATGAATGAAATAGCAAATCTAAAAGAGTAAAAGAACAGTCATAATTTGTGTTTGTGAGAGAAACATGCCATTTACCTAAATTGAAATGGGAATTTATCGAAATTGTAATGATCCAAATGATATTTTATAGAGGGTAATCAGGGTATAGACAGTTGCTCGCCGTTGCTCGGTGATTCTCTCCGGGCACTCAGGCTTCCTCCACCCGTAAAACTGTCACGGTCATGATTAGCCGTTGTGCATAAATATGTGACCTTAAACACCATTAAATACAATAAATAGAGGGTAATCGCTTGGCTGGACTGGTTACGTGAAATAATTCATGAGAGGTGAGGGAGATAGTACAAACACTCGTGCGCGATACTCGTGCGCGAATGCGCACGAGTGTTGTTACAAAATGGTCCCTCGTCTCGAATGAATTATTTCACATAAGCAGTCCAGTCAAGCGATTACTCTGTTTATTACTTTTAATTATTAATGATAATTATATTACTTAACGCTTCACCTAACGAAACTGCAAAAACTGGCCAACGCTATTCTCAAAACTCTCGAATTAATTTTCATTATTTTTTATTTTTTTGTCTCTAAAACATAGGTTATGACCCCTCATTGGAACGAGCTCGTCGAGCTCGTTCCAATGAGGGGTCAAAGCCTATGTCTTCGAGACAAAAAATTTAAAAAATAGTTATTCATGAATCTTTTTGCAAGTGTCGTCTGCTTTTCGTGTTAAAAAAAACAATGAAGTCCCCATTACATCCACGGCAAAGTGTCTTGTTTGCGCGCACGGATACATGACACAATTGTTGGTTGCATAATTCACGTGTGTTATCGTTTATAATCAAACCCGGAAATCCCAGTAAATCACACTTTGGAAAGTAATAAATAGACTATTATCTACAGAACCAGAGACAACTTTTCTCCATCAGTCAAGGCCGCGTGTATTGGAAATTATCTTTCACACATCATCGTTTATTTTAAATCTTCGTGTTTATTGTGCAACAGTGTACCTGAATTCACCACTTAATAACCCATGTGTCATTATACCACTAGCATCTAACTGCTCAGCAAAATTCATCAGCAACAATGTAACAATTGATAAACCCACACGTAAAAGAACGACAGCTGCTATCCCATGCATACGCGATGGTGCTACTGATGGTCGGACTGTTATTCATGCCTGGTAGTATAAGGTTGGATGAGATCCAGACAAATCCTGAATATGAACTTAGTCACATACTATTTATTTATTTATTGATGTTGAAAGTCACATATTTATGCACAATGGCTAATCATGACCGTGACAGTTTTACGGGTGTAATAAGCCGGAGTACCCGGAGAGAACCACCGAGCAAAGACTAGCAGCTGCCAGCTCCCCAACATCGTAACTCCGCACTACA
The DNA here is from genome assembly GCA_031216915.1 of Pictodentalium vernedei. Taxonomy (NCBI): domain Eukaryota; kingdom Metazoa; phylum Mollusca; class Scaphopoda; order Dentaliida; family Dentaliidae; genus Pictodentalium; species Pictodentalium vernedei. The sequence goes on along the minus strand of CM062292.1, from coordinate 85,302,094 downwards.
ACACAGGCAGGGTTAGATTGGTTGAAGACATGCGTACCATCGACGTGCAATACGCCTTAGTACACGGCGCCATCGCGCCCCCACGCGGGCAATGGAGATGAAGTGTCTTGCCCAAGGACACAACGCGGTTGCCGCAGGTGGGATTCGAACCGAGGACCTCTCGGCTTGCAGCCTGCATCTCTACCTACTGAACCACCGCGCTCCCAGCCATATACTAAATGATATAACTGGTACGTTGACCGAAGAAAATAACTCCTTACCGGTATACTACATCATACATAGTAAGCATTCTATTCCTAGAAAGGTGCATGCTGAGCTTTATGGTACAAATAGATCATTCTCGATATTTCATATCAACTGTCAATGCCTACAAGCCCAGTGGGATTCCTAGATCATCTACTTGTTGAAATTAATAGCCCTCACAACACATTCGATGTCATCGGCATTAGAGGGGTATTTCAAATTCCTGACAATTTGTCTTACTCTCCAGAAGGGTATCACCGGTTACAAAAAATACAAAACTCTGTGACGACGATGGACGTGAGGGTGTTGGGCTCTTCATTAAAGCTGATACAACATTCAGTGTTCGGCATGAACTTTCCATCTTCATACCACATGTTTGTGAGTCACTGTTTATCGAACTGAAGTATAGGAATTCATCGAGAATAGTTGGTGCAATTTATAGACCCAAAACTGCACCTAAAGCAGACAGGGACCACTTAACTGATGCGCTAAATAAAGAAAGGAAATCACCGTTTATCATGCGCGACCTTAATATTGACTTTTTAAAATCAGCTTCTCATCCCAAAACTGGGTTGTTTATAGAGCAGATGTTTAGTGGGGGATTTGTGCCTGTTATTACCAAACCCACTAGCGTAACACTCATAGATCACATTTTACCAGTAATATTGCAAATCCTTTTACAGTTACAACTAGAAGTCCTGTCATGAATTGTGCGATTATCTGGGCTTAATTGCTCGTAGGAATTGCGCGCAATTGCCATATCGAATGGCACGGCAGGTTCTCCTGGTTACTCATAGCAAACACAGGCAATGTTTCTGCCAATGGACCTCCGGGTTACCACCCGGAGGTCCATTGGCTGAAACATTGCTTGTGCACAGGGCATATGTACACAATTTGATAGCCTTACTATGGTCATAACTCGTAAATTAACGCGCAGACCGACGTGCTATTTGTGCGCTTTTCATGACAAGACTTCTAGTTTTAACTGTACATCGGGAATAATCCTTACCGATGCATCTGATCACTTTGGCATTATTTATTCTGAACCAACAAACAAGAAACAGGATAGGTTTAAACCGACTTTGACTAGGAAAATGAATTCTACCACTACTGAATACTCAAACCGTTGTTGTCCCAATGTGATTTTTCTGGAGTTATGGAATCAGATTGTCCCGATGAAAGCTAGGAAATTTTCATCAACGCTTACATAAATGCCTTTGAAACTACATTTCCCCTGCACAAAACACGAGGCAAACAAGAAATATATTAAGCAAAAGCCCTGGATGACAAAATGACTTCTTATCTCTGCCAATAATAAGAGCAACATTTTCCACAAAAAAACTGCGATCTCCCACAGAATTGAATATCGAGAATTACAAAAAATAGTGTATGTTATTCAACAAGATAAAAAAGTAAAGCTATGTATTATGAAAAAAGTATTCCAGAAAAGAAGAATAACATGCGGAAAAAATGGAGGAATCTTAAATAAAGCATGTAACATAAACATAAGCAAATGTAACTTGCCCTCACTATTCCTCCGTGACGACAAGACAATATATGATCCATAAACGATTGCACAAGAGTTTAATACTTTTTTCGCTAATATAGGAAGTCAAACCTCCATGCTAATACCCAAAACAGCGTAAGTTAATTACCGAGTCCCTGAATGATCAACACAACGATGCTCATTACACCAACATCGTTCTTTGATATTACAAGTATAGTAAATGCCACGAGGCCTAAGGAAAGTCAAGACTGCGGACATCTTACTTCCACCATCCTTAAACACTCAATAAACGTGGGTGCGGATCCACTTGCACGTATTATGAATACTTCTTTCAGTGAGAGCAAAGTTCCGGATTGGAGGAAAATTGCCAAAGTAATACCTGTCTTTAAATCGAGAGACGAGAAGGAGTTTACAAACTACAGTGCTGATACCTTCCCTATCCGCATTCTTCCCGTATTTTCTGAACTTCTTGAAACACTCATGTTTGTGAGACTTGTAAAATTTCTACATACATACAGTTAAAACTAGAAGTCCTGTCATGAAATGCGCACAAATAGCACGTCGATCTGTGCGTTAATTTACGCGTTATGACCATAGTAAGGCTATCAAATTCTGTACATATGCCCTGTGGACAAGCAATGTTTCAGCCAATGGACCTCCGGGTAACCCGTGGGTCCATTGGCAGAAACATTGCCTGTGTTTGCTATGAGTAACCGGGAGAACCTGCCGTGCTTTGGATGCCATTCGATATTGCAATTGGTGCGCAATTCCTATGCGCAATAAAGCCTAGATAAGCGCACAATTCATGACAGGACTTCTAGTTTTAACTGTATTTTATTCTTTACCAACACCAATACGGGTTCAGGAAAGGGCATAGTACTTTAAACCCGACTAAGTCCCTGCTGAAATATATGGTTCTCGAGAACAAAAAAGACAGTAAAGATAGTACAATAGCCCTGTTTCTCCATCCCTCTAAAGCCTTCTGTGCCATAAGTCATGTAATTAATTACAAAACTAGACTATTATGGGATAAGAGGTAATGCAACCAACTGATTTAAGAGCTCTCTCCATAGCAGGACTCAATATGTCTCTCTTTGTCACAGCACGTTGGGGCAGATATGTGAGATTTATGATCACTCTAGGACTCGGCAGTACTCAGAGAGGACAGGCGGGCTTTCGAGTGAACATACGTCTCTCGGCCTCGCGGTGTTGTGTTTTTTGTTGGGGCAGGTTCGTCATCTTAAGGTGTCCGTGACTTGATGTTACCTTTTTAGATGAATCCTGGTACATGTAGCACTCGCCAGTTTTCTGTCACAGCACGTGGTGGAAGATATGTGAGATTTATGATCACTCTAGAACTCGGCAGTACTCAGAGAGGACAGTCGGGCTTTCGAGTGAACATGCGTCTCTCGGCCTCGCGATGTTGTGGTTTTTGTTGGGGCAGATTCGTCATCTTAAGGTGTCCGTGACTTGATATTTATAAAGATAACAGACGGTGGATCATTTGAGTATCATTTAATGGAAATAAAAATAACACCATGTACTCACATATACGCATCAATGAACACTCCAAGAATATACATTATACACAAACAAAGCACATATGAATTCCCCCCATAAAGTTCGAGCTCCTTCCGGGGTACCCCGTGTTCGATGCTGTTGTCTGGATGCTGGTTGTTCCTCACTCCTGGGTTACCTCTTCACTTCTCAAGCGATTGCGTACATAACGTATTTTCTATTTTACGCCGCTCAACCTCCAAATACGCTGAATTGTCAGTCAACTGTAACCAACTCGGTCTAACTGAATTTTACACATTCGATATCAGTCACTTCACTCCACGGATTTAACAACTCGCCGTCTACACCAATCTCCGTTTACACCAATCTCCGTATACCGTTTAAACAAGTAAAGTTCATGCATCCAATTTACCTGTTTCAACCAAGTTCACTCTAAGCTCTTAGCTTAAATCAAATGTTCGAGCTCTCAACAGCTTCGATTAAGTTAATTGTTCGATCTCTCGACGGCTCTTTACTACTCCACACTTCGCCTACGTGTCGCGTCACTTAAAATAGCAACCGCTCGCCTACTTAAACGGATCCCGCTTAGTCTCCACAATTAATTTCTGCAAATGACAGCCCCAATGGATAGAGCTCCGAACCCTCTTCCTGACGGATTACTGACTCAATCCAAGGTCGACTGACTACCGATGATCAGTCATTCATTATATAGCATTTTCGTATCTAATTAATCATTAAGTCGGTTCCTCTGTGATATAGGACACCGTTATTAAGATAGATGAGCTATCTCTTTGTAAGCTCGTGAGTCTGATATTTAGAACTACGGGGATGATACTCATTTGAGGGCCACATAGCGTGGAACACCATCTGCGGCTGACAGTAACGAATTACTATTTGGGACTTTCAGAGATAAGTCGCATCGTAGTTTTAAAAGTCGCAGCGGCGAACCATTAGTCCTCTGAACGAGAGATAAACACAGCAGTTAATTAATTGGCCTACGATAATTTGTACCCAGTGTCTATTTGCGGCTTTTACAAGCAAAGGTATCAAATTAATCATTTACAATCCCTAACATTAACCCTTAACTCGGACAAATTCGAATCGATCTTGACACTCTTGGAGACAGTAAATCTGGTCTAACTGAACTAAAGTGTGGAGTATCTAAAAGCTCTACCCTCGGCCCTATCCTCTTTCTCATATATATGGACTAAAAAGCTAAACCTCCAGTCTTTTGCAGATAGCACCTAGTTTTCCACATTGGGTGCGAATATAAACCCTCTAGTCTTGGACTTTAATGAAGAACTTCAAAAAATTATTTGATTGGCGTGCTGCTAACCTTTTAGTACTAAACGCCAAAAAAAAAAAAAAAACGAAATACATTATACTTAACCCATGTCACAAAGATAACAATGTCACAACCCCCAAAATATGGATGAACAATCAAGTTATCGATAAAGCTAGTTACAGTGAGACTGAAAAATATGTCAAATTCCTTGGTATAAATCTTGATGAGAATATTTCCTATAAGGCACACACATTGCATATTTGCTCGAAAGTTGCTCTCGCCAACTACGCCCTCAACAAAGTAAAGACAATTCTCCCACACAAAGTGATGAAAACTCTATATTTCTCACTAATACAAAGCCATATGATTTATGGAATTCCATTATGTGGGGCCTCAAAAGCCTCTAATCGTCTCTGTAAATTACAGAAGCGATCTATAAGAATTATAATCAACCAAAAATATAATGCCCATACAGACCCCTTATTTATCAAAGATAATATACTGAATGTTAAAGATCTACATAAATTACATGCTTCCCTTTTCTTGATTGATTGGTGCAATGAAAATCCGCCAGGATCATTTGATGAATTTTTTTCGACCGTAAACAACGAAATGTTTTGAATACACGCCAAACAGGTACCATTCGTAACCACAGAACGAGAACCAAAACGCTTGATACCTTTCCAGTCTTTGCATTCCTTAAATTACGGAATGAATTAGACATTGACTTACCAACAGGACAGAATTCAAAAGCATGTTAACAGCTAAACTTATTTTCTCTTACGAGAATAACATCTCCTGCTCAAACACGTATGGTCCCGACTGTGCTGTCTAGCCATACCTTAATTTTTATGTGTAGCCTCGGCGTTCCAGTCCAGTGTCTGTTATTTCTTAGTGGATAACAAGGATATAATGTACAGTGGACGTTTTTTGTTAGACTTTCTTTTCTTCATTACAGTGTTCAATCTGAATCAGTCTGGAGCTCGTCCAAGGTAGCCTCTTGACGTGGTCCCTCTCAAACATATACACGATTATATTAAGCTGTTGAAAAGTATCTGTGTGTTTAAATTGGGCCATTTCAGCGGCGCTTGGTTGTCCTTGAAGTCAGGCCATCGCGTGCTCACACAAAGATGTTATAATGGACGTTAGTACCTTGGGCACGGTGAAAGGTAAATTTAAGCAGTACTGGGAAAACACAATGTTGCACATGCCTTGCTTCTTCCCGCCATTATCTTCCTTATTCTGTCTTACTCTTCTTTCCTTATTTCCATAGGGAAAGGCAGAAAGACTGGCTATGCCTTTCCCTGGCAGTATACATTTTATAAATTTATATTTGTTTCTGGTTTGGTATGTGTTTTATTATTGTGACAATTATTGTAGATTTACACACATTTGTCAGTTTTCTATATGTTTAGTATACTGGTGAATAAAAATACTAATCAATGCTTTCCTCCATGGATACATGTGCAATACGAACGTGCAGGTTATCACAGAGAGGTGTTTTTTTTGTCTGATACATATTTGTTTTACATAATACCCGCATTGAAAGCACTGTAAATATTTACGCATATGGGCTTGCAGATAACACCGGTATGTCCATGCACTGATAAGCTTGTAGTCGTTCGTGCGCCATTTCTAGCAAATTACTGTCTTCTGTTGAATCTAACTGCAGTATTTCGTAAATGCCCGATATATTCTCCTGCAGTACACGCGGGAAAGTTTATTACACAAACACGAATCGATTCTTATTTAACGCACAACGGCATACGGAAAACGCTGAACAAAAATCTCTGTTAATATTTTTACTTTTTTCATATTGTTGTGCCAACACACAGCTTTGACGAGCTCGTTGCAATGGTGGATATTATGCTTTTATGCAAAATATGGAAGATGGAAAACAAGTGTTTTCAAGTAACTTCTGATAGCCACGAGCAAACACTGCAGGTTGAAATTTCCAATGTTTCGACATAGGAGTGCTGAGGGCAAAGTAGGTTTTCTGAAAAAAATTCGGGTCTCATTAACTTCTGAGTTGTATTGTTCTGATTTGTTTTAATACATTATTATCATCTGACAAAGTCAGAGCTTCTGTGAAATTTCCTGTTTGTACACATCGCACAGTAATGCTTGGTATCTCGTTGTCCGGATGACCAAACCGGTGACCCGCGTTCCAAAATCACACAATGGAAGTGTCACAGGCACATGTATCCGGCGTATAACCAATATATTAGGAATAATCATGTGACTGAGAAGTTATTAGGTGCAGTTACAACTAGAAGTCTTGTCACGAACTGTGCGCTTATCTAGGCTTATTCGCGCGTAGGAAATGCGCGCAATTGCCATATCGAATGGCATCCAAATCACGGCAGGTTCTCCTGGTTACTCATAGCAAACACGGGGAATGTTTCCGCCAGTGGACCTCCGGGTTACCCGGAGGTCCACTGGCGGAAACATTGCTTGTGCACAGGCCATATGTACAGAATTTAATAGCCTTACTATTCTCATAACGCGCTGAATAAAGCGAAGATCGACGTGTTATTTGTGCGCATTTCATGACAGGACTTCTACTTTTAACTGTAACTGTACTGTCGTTAACCCTCAATAAATAAATGTAAATTAATAGAAAACGCCACATTTAGATTGATCAAGAGGACATCCGGGCAGTCATTTGATTTGTATAAAGAATCTACTGGCTCGGCGAATCATTTTTGAATTACGCTAACTTTCACTAGATGGTGTTGACAACAGATCCCATTACTGGGACATGACTATTGAGAAAATACCAGTGGCTGCCACCAGGAAGGGGTGGGGGGGGGGGGGGGGCTGGCCGGCACTTGAGCAGGCCGAGGGAGGCATAACGCACTGGGCTGGGGCAGGGCGGTAGAAAGTTTTGAAAATTTGTACCAAAAGAAGCAGAATATACCATTCTAAGATTGTAATGATAGGTGTATATTACCAAACCAGACACCACATATTTTTCTTCGACAATTGGATTTGCCCCAACTGCTAATATTTACTGCCAAATGGTGTGATAACTGAATACGCAAATAATTCATAATTATTTATTGACGGGCAGTTTGATCCCTCTCTGAGAAGACCCGGGTTGCGTCCTTGGGCAACGTACTTTATCCCGGTTGCCTACATGGGGAGGGGGGGGGGGGCACGATGACGCCGTGTACTAAGGCCTACTGCACGTCGATGGTGCACATGTCTTCAACCGCTGTAACCCTGCTTGAGTGCAGCTTCACCCGAGTTAGGATGTTGATTCGCTGGCAGCTACTCGTCGATGCTCGATGGGTCTCTCCGGGAACTCCGGCTTCCTCCACTCGTAAAACTATCACGGTCACGATTAGGTATCGTGCATAAGTATGTGACATTAAACACCATTAAATAAATAAATAAATATTGGCGGACAGATACACTCGCTGCATGTCAACAGAATAACGATCGTAAAAACTCTGAGTCCATGGGACCCCATTCCAAATCCCCCAAGTGGCGTAGGCTCATGGCTTTCGATTACCCTTGCCCACAGGACGACCACCACTGGTGAATTTTGTCCGATGGTTCATTTTCCAAACTTCCTTTCTTCTACTAAAATTACTTTAACACTTACCATGGTGCCAGATTATATTTTAACTTGTCGTGCTCACGCTACTAATCCAGCTTTCCGTAGTAGTAAAACATGTAGTACCTTCGATACTGACCAGCTCCGTCTGTGTTGTGTTCTTGTGAAAACATTCTTAATCCCAAATGCTCAGTCGATATCTCGGTAGCATGTAAACAGTATATTTGCCTTCGACCATTGCTAATCCAGCAATTTTAACAAATTGGATGGCCCGGCAGTCACTTGACACACTGCAAAAAATATAGGTTCTCTTTAGAACCAAAACTATGGCGTACGAACAGGTTCGAAAATAATTATTGAGGTACATACTATATTATTTGAGGTTCATCCTATATTATTTCAGGTTCATTATTGCCGACAAAGGAATTGAATGACAGCTTCTTGTCACCGAATTTGAGCGTTCGCTATTTTGGGAACTTTTTTGTAGAACCGCTCATCGCTGATACATTCACCCGACACCCGTGACAGGAATCACATGATGCAGGTGGTTGATTGGTGACAGATTGGCTCAATATAGTTGACAGTTACTTCAAACTTACTCGACTTCAATGTATTCACCGTCTATCAAGATGAAATTATCAGTTTGTGTATCAATTGGGAGAGTGCAAAACTCCCCTTTGCGTCTCCCTGGACCGGTCCCTTGGACCGCCCCGGACCGGTCCAGCTTGCCTGTGTACCGGTACAGCAGGGGCGGCCCGGTCCTCATCGTACCGTACCGCGGACCACGCCTGGACCTGTACCGGACCGTTTGTTTGCGGTCCGGTCCGCAACACTATTGGTTAGCGAGTCATATTTCAATATTAAAACACAACTTGTTTGTAACAGTACAGTAAACAATCAACACTGTCCATTTGACATTTTCATGGGAAAAAATCTTATTAATTTTGCGTGATTACAAAAAAATCGTGTGAAGCACACACAAAACAATCTCTCAGCGGGATTCTTTGTCTGAAGCTGTGTGCCTGCATCAAGTTTATCTTGCTTTTTCCCCCAGTTATGTCCCATTGTTCGCGTTTGTTACGACTCAACTGATTGGCTCGTGGAGCGTATTGCATCGTGGAATTTTAGTATCATCCTGAATAATTATGGTCGATCCAGGGTCGGACAAATTATTTCAGGTTCATCCTCAATTAATATAGGATGAACCTGAAATATTGATGTCGAACCTGGTTCAACATGAAACAATAATTATGGTCCATCCAGGGTCTGACAAATTATTTCAGGTTCATCCTCAATTAATATAGGATGAACCTGAAATATTTATGTCGAACCTGGTTCAACATGAAACTATAATTATGGTCCATCCAGGGTCGGACAAATTATTTCAGGTTCATCCTCAATTAATATAGGATGAACCTGAAATATTTATGTCGAACCTGGTTCAACATGAAACAATAATTATGGTCGATCCAGGGTCGGACAAATTATTTCAGGTTCATCCTCAATTAATATAGGATGAACCTGAAATATTGATGTCGAACCTGGTTACACATGAAACAATAATTATGGTCCATCCAGGGTCGGACAAATTATTTCAGGTTCATCCTCAATTAATATATGATGAACCTGAAATATTTATGTCGAACCTGATTCAACATGAAACAATAATTATGGTCCATCCAGGATCAGACAAATTATTTCAGGTTCATCCTCAATTAATATAGGATGAACCTCAAATATTGATTTCGAACCTGGTTCAACATGAAACAATAATTATGGTCGATCCAGGGTGGGACAAATTATTTTAGGTTCATCCTCAATTAATATAGGATGAACCTGAAATATTTATGTCGAACCTGGTTCAACATGAAACAATAATTATAGTCCATCCAGGGTCGGACAAATTATTGATCGCGTACGAGAGGGTCAGAAATATTATTTTAGGATGAACCTGAAATAATATAGGATGAACCTGAAATAATATAGGATGAACCTGAAATAATATAGGATGAACCTGAAATAATATAGGATGAACCTCAAATAATATAGTATGTACCTCAATAATTAGTTTCGAACCTGTTCGTACGCCATATATTACCTCCGTTTATATCATGCACGTCCATATGTGCACGGGTGTCATCGAAGAACAGTTGTGTCCTTAGCTGAATATCAATGTCACCACGTCCAAAGTTCAACAGAGTTAAAATCATGCTTTAGTGCTGATAATTGCTTGTGTTAAAGGATACGGGCTTTCTGGGGAGAAATACGTCAATCTGATCGAGTTTGTGTCGGAGATATTATGTAAGCTCCAAAAATGGGTGTGTTTGGACTTAAGAAGTTAATAGATTCTAATTGTCTTAATACTTCCAAGGTCATAAATCCTTTCATATTTTCTGCACTGAGAATTCGTGTAGTTTACGTGCAGGCTACCGCAGATGCAACTTATGTTCCTTCACACACAAAGATACACGAATATCATTTCCTGCCACAGTTATAGATAGATATTTCAATTAATAAGTATTCAATTTACCTGGAAAAAATGAAGCTATTGACTCAATTAGTGGGACTACGTGACGGCGTCTTCCCGCTAGACCAATTCCCTTTAAAGCGATTCCCTTTAGGCCAATTCCCAAAAGACCAATTCCCCTTAGACCAACTACAAACTGTTTTTGATTAAGGGCTGATTAAGGATAATTAACAAAACATTTATTATTTACTGATAAGCACTTTATTTGATAAAAAAAAAAATATTTATATGCATAACATACAAAAAATATAGGTTTATAACATTTCAGCATAACTCAGTACATATACATACATTTTACAAAAATTGAGGTCCCCAGAGGGAGGGTGAAATTAGTGATGCTAAATACACACAAAGGACTGTGATTGTTTTGTCATGGAAATTAGCTCAACATCTGTTTACTGCAAAACAATAAAAAGAATCACAGCATTTGAAAGTGTATGATTACTATAGCAATTATTATGAAAAATCTGCCCAATATTTATACAATATCAACAAGCCAGAAAATAAGCAGACTATCATCTGAAAAATGAGGTCCCCAGAGGATGAATTTGGTGATGCTACCCTGCCCAGCAGGGTAGCATCACTAAACTTACGCTCTGTGAACCTCAACCTGAATCAAGGTCTCAAACATAAACAGAAAGAGGTACCGAGAGGATAAACTGGCCCACTGTATGGGATAGCATCAGCAAATTCACCCTCTGGGGACCTCATTCTGCAAATGACAGACTGCTTATTTTCAGGCTTGAATATCAATAACATTAAATACATTTATCAATATTTATAAATATATCAAATTATTGATATAGAATTGGTCTTTTGCGAATTGGCCTCGTGGGAATTGGTCTAAAGGGAATTGATCTAGTGGGAATGAACCCTACGTGGCATAATTATAAAACTACAGTTGTGGCAAGCCTTCCTTCATAATATTTATAAAACAAACGTATTTAATAGTAATGCTAGGAAAGATTCGGTCAAATCAAGTTTTGATTGGCATTGAGAAATATTTCTTGCGTTAAGTTAAATACAATTAATTTATGGTATTTTTAAATTGAACTCGGGCGCTATTTCAGTTAGTCGAATAACCGAATAGCTCAAATTGATGAAATTCCTCCAGCTCGATTTGTACCTTTATTTTCATACCATGAAAAGACAATTTATCCTATTATTCAGGTATTTCGAGGTGTTTGAATTCTCATGAAGACAAAAGGCTAAAAGGTATTCCTGATCTCACTAAAAAAAACTATTTATTCCTACAACATGGCTTTGAAGCCCTCATTGGAAAAAGTAAATGCTAACGCGGTAATCCTAAATTTCGGAGGCAAAACATCGATAAATAATCAAATTTGAATATAGAATTTATGGCTGAACAGTGCTGATTAAATGACTTTTACATCAGGTAAGGGGTTACTTTGTATCCAAAAGGCAAACAGCTGATTTCCATGTCGCATGTCTGATCGTTCCTTGTATGCAATACAACGTTGGCTATCCCTCTGTACACCATTGTAGAAATATCAACATTTCCAGACGTTTTTATCTCTATAATGCACCTTGCATATTAGCCATTTAAATCTTGTTGTCCAGAGCTCGATAAACCCTGTCCAACAAGAATAAATTGGTTAACCCTTTACCCAACGTAACGGCCAAATCCGGTCAGCGCTATTCTCAAAAATTACCAAATAATTATCATATTTTTTTGTCTCAAAAAGATACGTTATGACATCTCGTTGGAACGAGCTCGTTCCAATGAGGGGTCATAACCTATGTTTTTGAGACAAAAACTGAAAGAAATATTAGTTATTCATGAATTTTATTTCCAAGTGTCGTCTGCTTTTCATGTTAGGTAACGGGTTAAATACGGAGAAGCTTTAGGAGAAAATTGTTTGATCAAAAGATTGATATTTTAACATCAAAACGCAGAGAGTTAATAGATTTTATGTCGATCAAGTCGGTAACACACGAGGGAATCTACATAACAGCAAGGTTTCCCGTGGAAAGAACATTGAGGATGGACTGAGGGGAGATGCCTACTATCATGACTTTATTTACCAAGGCCGACAATTCTCCGGGCAGTTCACCAATGATGCCAATAAGTTAATGGCGTCGTTTTAATCAAAGAACTTTGGATATTAAGGGATAATGGACAACGGATGCCATTAGTAAAGAACGACCGCCGTGGACTGGTCACTTTCCACGGAAGGGCAATATTTCCATAGACCCAGTAATATTAGATCCCAAACACTAAATATAGTGACAATCATCAAACAATTAATTAATGACGCACCCTGTACATCACCTTCCTCCATTAATTACAATTTTGCTGAAGATGATTGTTCTTCCCTGGTAAAAGCAAGAGTGGACATCACTTCCCATGCATGGATTACAACCTGTTCACGGCTGCTGTGTTCTGGTCATATGTAGGTTACGTTAAGATTTGCAAGCGACTTTAACCCTTTACCCAACGTAACGGCTAAAACCGGTCAGCGCTATTCTAAAAAATCACCAATTAATTTTAATTATTTTTTTTTTATTTTTGTCTCAAAAACATAGGTTATGACCCTCGTTGGAACGAGCTCGTTGCAACGAGAGGTCATAATCTATGTTTTTAAGACAAAAAATGAAAACAATTCGTTGTTCAAGAATTTTGTTTGCAACTGTCGTCTGCTTTTCATGTTAGGTAAAAGGTTAATGAATTTCCAAATAACATTCGCTAATCCCTTTACCTAACGTAACGGCCAAAACCGGCCAGGGCTATTCTCAAAAATCGCCAATTAATTTTCATTATTTTTTTCATTTTTTCTCTCAAAAACATAGGTTATGACCCCTCGTTGGAACGAGCTCGTCGAGCTCGTTCCAACGAGGGGTCATAACCTATGTTTTTGAGATGAAACAAATTTGTTATTCAAGAATTATTTTTGCAAGTGTCGTCTGCTTTTCAGGTTAGGTAAAGGGATAATTATAGCAACGTACATAGTTCATAATTCCTTTCAACACATCGGTGTGCATGTAATATTATTTATTTTTTTTTATTGTTTTTCATTTGTTTTGAACTTCGCGTTTCGGGCACGGAACGTCAATACAATTCACATTTCAATGTTTGTTGGTGAAGTTGATAACAACGCACTACGATGGTGCCTGGTCTCAATATCTCAGCAACTGAAATAGGCAATTAGCTACCAATCGGGGAGCGCGGTGGCTTAATGGTAGACTGCTGGGGCCAGTTTCATGAAGCTAACTTAAGTCAGAAATATGACTTAAGCCAGGCTTAAGTCTGAAATAAGTCAAAAAATTGCGTTTCCTGAAAATTGACTTCCGAATTTGGACTTAGCCTTGTCTTATATTTTAAGACTGCTAGATAGGAGGTTTAAGTTTTACTTAAGACTTTTTTGATACGATTCTAAGTCTCAGACCAGAGTGAGGTTGGAAATCGACATGCGCATTCCGAATCATGTATTTCTAAAAGAGTGAAAATTATGGCAGGCGTTTTTATGTTTCTTCAAGCTCGGAGAGGTTTGCGACGACAGAGGGTGTTTCGTGACAGAAACAACCCACTGGACTTCATGGACGATGAAGAAATAAGAGTGAAATATCGTCTGAGTAGACAGATGATAGAAAGTTTGTGTGAAATGGTAAAGGAAGACACAGAGTGTGCTACACACAGGTCGCAGTCTTTGCTTTGCCGGTTTCGTTGCAAGTCATTATTGATTTACGTTTTCATGCAACTGGAAGCTTCCAGGATGTTACTGGAGACATACATGGGGCAAGTAAGGCAACAGTTTCACGGGTGGTAAATACTGTGACTCGTTCGATCTGTGAAGCATCAAGAATCCACATTATCATGCCACAGGACGAACAGAATCTGAGGAAGATCATGCGCGGGTTTCACGAACTGGCCTCTTTCCCTAGCGCTGTGAAATCCGTTACTTATCCCAGTTCCTTATTCTACTTTCTAAATTTAGCAGAAATTCGAAAAATAAATGGCCTTATAGGATGGCGCCCTAAAATACAAGATTATTCAAATCCTAAGGTTCACCCTCCCACCCCTTTTTAGGGGCCAGATTGGACCCTAAAAGTGACCAAATGGTCAAAATCGTAATTATTGATGGAAATTCGCGGAACAAACGGCGTCATAGGGTGGCGCCCGAAAATACAAGATAATTCAAATCCTAAGATTCACCCTCCCACCCCTTTTTAGGGGCCAGATTGGACCCTAAAAGTCACCAAATGGTCAAAATCGTAATTATTGACGGAAATTCGCGGAACAAACGGCGTCATAGGGTGGCGCCCGAAAATACAAGATCATTCAAATCCTAAGGTTCACCCTCCAACACCATTTTAGGGACCATATTGGACCCTAAAAGTGACCAAATGTTCAAACTCGTAACTGTTGGCCGTAATTCGCGGAAAAAACTGCCTTATAGGGTGGCGCCCTAAAATGCAAGATTATTCAAATCCTAAGGTTCGCCCTCTCACCCCTTTTTAGGGGCCAGATTGGACCCTAAATGTGACCAAACGGTCAAAATCGTAATTATTGATGGAAATTCGCTGAACAAACGGCGTCATAGGGTGGCGCCCGAAAATACAAGATCATTCAAATCCTAAGGTTCACCCTCCCACCCCTTTTTAAGGGCCAGATTGGACCCTAAAGTGACCAAATGGTCAAAATCGTAATTATTGACGGAAATTCGCAGAACAAACGGCGTCATAGGGTGGCGCCCGAAAATACAAGATCATTCAAATCCTAAGGTTCACCCTCCCACCCCTTTTTAGGGGCCAGATTGGACCCTAAAAGTGACCAAATGGTCAAAATCGTAATTATTGACCGAAATTCGGCGAACACATGGCATTATAGGGTGGCGCCTTAAAATACAAGATTATTCAAATCCTAAGGTTCACCCTCCCACCCCTTTTTAGGGGCCACATTGGACCCTAAAAGTGACCAAATGGTCAAAATCGTAATTATTGATGGAAATTCGCGGAACAAACGGCGTCATAGGGTGGCGCCCGAAAATACAAGATCATTCAAATCCTAAGGTTCACCCTCCCACCCCTTTTTAAGGGCCAGATTGGA
The DNA here is from genome assembly GCA_031216915.1 of Pictodentalium vernedei. NCBI lineage: Eukaryota > Metazoa > Mollusca > Scaphopoda > Dentaliida > Dentaliidae > Pictodentalium > Pictodentalium vernedei. The sequence goes on along the minus strand of CM062292.1, from coordinate 85,286,384 downwards.
CCCTAAAGTGACCAAATGGTCAAAATCGTAATTATTGACGGAAATTCGCAGAACAAACGGCGTCATAGGGTGGCGCCCGAAAATACAAGATCATTCAAATCCTAAGGTTCACCCTCCCACCCCTTTTTAGGGGCCAGATTGGACCCTAAAAGTGACCAAATGGTCAAAATCGTAATTATTGGCGGAAATTCGCGGAACAAACGGCGTCATAGGGTGGCGCCCGAAAATACAAGATCATTCAAATCCTAAGGTTCACCCTCCAACCCCTTTTTAGGGGCCATATATACCCTAAAAGTGACCAAATGGTCAAACTCGTACCTGTTGGCCGTAATTCGCGGAACAAACTGCCTTATAGGGTGGCGCCCTAAAATGCAAGATTATTCAAATCCTAAGGTTCGCCCTCTCACCCCTTTTTAGGGGCCAGATTGGACCCTAAAAGTGACCAAACGGTCAAAATCGTAATTATTGACCGAAATTCGGCGAACACACGGCGTTATACGGTGGCGCCCTAAAATGCAAGATTATTCAAATCCTAAGGTTCACACTCCCACCCCTTTTTAGGGGCCTGATTGGACCCTAACAGTGACCAAACGGTCAAAATCGTAATTATTGACCGAAATTCGGCGAACACACGGCGTTATAGGGTGGCGCCCTAAAATACAAGATTATTCAAATCCTAATGTTCACACTCCCACCCCTTTTTAGGGGCCACATTGGACCCTAAAAGTGACCAAATGGTCAAAATCGTTATTATTGATGGAAATTCGCGGAACAAACGGCGTCATAGGGTGGCGCCCGAAAATACAAGATCATTCAAATCCTAAGGTTCACCATCCAACCCCTTTTTAGGGGCCATATTGGACCCTAAATGTGACCAAATTGTCAAACTCGTAACTGTTTGCCGTAATTCGCGGAACAAACTGCCTTATAGGGTGGCGCCCTAAAAAGCAAGATTATTCGAATCCTAAGGTTCGCCCTCTCACCCCTTTTTAGGGGCCAGATTGGACCCTAAAAGTGACCAAACGGTCAAAATCGTAATTATTGGCCGAAATTCGGCGAACACACGGCGTTATAGGATGGCGCCCTAAAATACAAGATTATTCAAATCCTATGGTTCACCCTCCCACCCCTTTTTAGGGGCCACATTGGACCCTAAAAGTGACCAAATGGTCAAAATCGTAATTATTGACCGAATTTCGCGGAACAAACGGCCTTAAAAGGTGGCGCCCTAAAATGTATGATTATTCAAATCCTAAATTTCACCCTCCCGCCCATTTTTAGGGGCCAGATTGGACCCTAAAAGTGACCAAATGGTCAAAATCGTAATTATTGACGGAAATTCGCGGAACAAACGGCCTAATAGGGTGGCGCCCTAAAATACAAGATTATTCAAATCTTAAGGTTCACCCTCCCACCCCTTTTTACGGGCCACATTTAACCCTAAAAGTGACCAAATGGTCAAAATCGTAATTATTGATGGAAATTCGCGGAACAAAACGGCGTCATAGGGTGGCGCCCTAAAATACAAGATCATTCAAATCCTAAGGTTCACCCTCCAACCCCTTTTTAGGGCCCACATTGGACCCTAAAAGTGACCAAATGGTCAAACTCATAACTGTTGGTCGTAATTCGCGGAACAAACGGCATTATAGGGTGGCGCCCTAAAATGCAAGATTATTCAAATCCTAAGGTTCGCCCTCTCTCCCCATTTTAGGGGCCAGATTGGACCCTAAAAGTGACCAAATGGTCAAAATCGTAATTATTGACCGAAATTCGGCGTTATAGGGTGGCGCCCTGAAATACAAGATTATTCAAATCCTAAGGTTCACCCTCCCACCCCTTTTTAGGGGCCAAATTGGACCCTAAAAGTGACCAAATGGTCAAAATCGTAATTATTGACCGAAATTCGCGGAACACACGGCGTTATAGGGTGGCGCCCTAAAATACAAGATTATTCAAAGCCTAAGGTTCACCCTCCCACTCCTTTTTAGGGGCCAGATTGGACCCTAAAAGTGACAAATTGGTCAAAATCGTAATTATTGATGGAAATCGCGGAACGAACGGCGTCATAGGGTTGCGCCCAAAAATACAAGATCATTCAAATCCTAAGGTTCACCCTCCAACCTCTTTTTAGGGGCCACAATGGACCCTAAATGTGACCAAATTGTCAAAATCGTAATTCTTGGCCGTAATTCGCGGAACAAACGGAGTTATAGGGTGGTGCCCTAAAATGTAAGATTATTCAAATCCTAAGGTTCACCCTCCCACCCCTTTTTAGGGGCCACATCGGTCAAGCGTTGGAAAAACAATAAGTGTTGTTTGTCTGTAAATGACCACTTGATGCACATTGCTTTTCATCGTGTCCTTCATTATTATCTCGGATTGTATTATGCAACTGACACCAAGTGATAGAGTTCAAGATTTTTGTTGAGTAACCAGACGATTGTTACGAAATAGGATTTTGTAATGATTGACTTATAATTGTCATTGAAAGATGAAGTAGTTTTATTTTTACTCACTCACACATTTTGTAATTAGGGATAATTTTAGTTTTGATGCCGAAATATCGTCACATCATTCAACAAATTGCTAACACTGATATATACATCAATCCCTATGTATGAGCTTCCAGTGGTGGACCATGGAGTGATGGGGTGGGAGAGGGCAGGTGGACCCAGGTGCAAACTGCCACTTACTGTTTTTAACCCCATCTTTCCTCGGGAGGCGCCCGAATCGATCTCAGAGCTTCAGAATTTGAAATGTCAGACTGCACTAAGTTTATATAAAATGAAACAAACTTATCACCCAGAAGTAATTTCATTTTATATAAGGTTAGTGAATTTTGCTCCCTAGAGTGCCCACCCGCTGTCTCTGAACACTTCGGCTAGTGTCCAATCCGTGTACATCTAATTTTCTTCTTTATATTTCTTGCCCAGTTAGCACATACGATTACCATTGAAGCTGATTTTTTCTTCTTTATATTTCTTGCCCAGTTAGCACATACGATTACCATTGAAGCTGATGTCTTGGCACAATCCTTACTACCTCTCTCTCACAGATACTGGCACAGATTGGGCATGAAGTAATTGGTTCCTGATTCCCCTCGCCCACTATACATATTGTGTATGATACACAATAATGTTTTAGCAGGAGACTGGAATTAAGAAACAATGAATTGTGTACGATATTACACTTTGCCCCCTCCCCTCCCCCCCCCCCTTCCAAAAAGTGCTACAAGACATTTCTCTCAATGCTGCCTTAGTCTTAGTCTTTGTTGAGGAAAACAAACGCAACAATCTCTATTTATCACAAGGGTGTAACTCGACAATGCATTTAAAAAAAGACAATGCTATTTTCCGGTAATATTTCCCTGTACTTTTCCCGTTGTGGTCTACAGAAATCAGTCGCCTAGCTTCACATAACAAAAACTCCCCAAATCATGATTGTCCCAAATGGAGCTACACACACTAAAATTACTTCATATCGAGTCTTAAAGCACGGAGTTTTGCAAAATGTTCTGTTTGGTCTTCATGCCATTGCCTCACCCCCCTACTTCCCTGAAGGGAAGTACGAGGAGTAGAAATGACCGAGGTCCTAGTTAGAATTGAGGGGGACCTTCGAAATCCCACCGAGTCTTTTCATATATCAAGGTTGCCCACACTCACACATACTTTGAGAACGAAAACAAACTGGCTAGCCCCCCACCCCCCCCCCCCCCCACACACACAGACAATTATAAAATCCGGGCTACGCCCCTGCTATATTGTATATAACTATATGTAATCGATTTCTCTATTTTCGAAATGGGGATGTGGGGGGGGGGGGGGGAGAGTTCGATATAACGCTGACATATTTCGAAGGACTGACCCATGGAATTGGGCGTACCCCCCCCCCCCCCCACAGTTGAGGGTCTGAAGGCCCCTCGACGTATATTTTTTCAAATTCTGAAGCACTGAAATCGATTCTGATGCCTCCTGAGGATGATAGATGTTAAAAACAGTAAGTGACAGTTTGTATTTGGGGGTAAGTGACAGTTTGTATTTGAATTGAAGATCCCCTCCCGTTCCACCACTGGGAGCTCACACACAGGGATTGGTGGAGTGTGCACATGGGGTCCCAGTTATAATGGCTCCTAAGGCTTTGGGTGGGTATCATTGGGGTATCAAGAATAATCAGAAAGATAGTGCTTGAAATACGTGTATATTGTTACTGATAGAATAAAGAATAAAAAGATTAAAACAGCTATGATAGTGGACTGTTTTTAGTTTGAAAACCAAAAGCTATCAGTAGTATGTCGTGTGGTTTTCAGGGATCATTGGCAGGACCCCGCGGGGGACCTCGGGAGGGAAGCAGTAGTGTGTCATGTGGTTTTCAGGGATCATTGGCAGGGCCCCGCAGGGGGACCTCGGAAGGGAAGCAGTAGTATGTCGTGTGGTTTTCAGGGATCATTGGCAGGACCCCGCAGGGGAACCTCGGAAGGGTAAGCAGTAGTATGTCAGGGGCTTTTCAGGGATCGTTGGCAGGATCTCATCGGGGGACCCCGGTACAGGGTCGTTGAAGGCAGCCAATAAACTATCAAGCAGTTACTGGTAAGTCATTGCTCGAATGACTCGAATCCCATCGAGCAAATGAGCTTTAGAGTAATTGCTCGATCGAGTGACTCGGCATATTGCTCGAACGACTCGAATCCCATCGAGCAAATGAGCCAACGAGCAATTGCTCGTTCGAGTGACTCCTCGAACGACTCTTAGACTCATTTCAGGAAAAAGGGATTCCATAGCCACAGCCGTTTTTGAAAAAGGGATTCCACAAATGGGATTCCCCAAAAGGGAGTCCATAAGTGGGATTCCGTCTTACCCCGAGTGACTCGCATATATTGCTCGAACGACTCGAATCCCATCGAGCAAATGAGCTAACGAGCAATTGCTCGTTCGAGTGACTCCTCGAACGACTCTTAGACTCATTTCAGAAAAAAGGGATTCCATAGCCACAGCCGTTTTCAAAAAAGGGATTCCACAAATGGGATTCCCCAAAAAGGGATTCCATAAGTGGGATTCCGTCTTACCTCGAGTGACTCGCATATATTGCTCGAACGACTCGGATCCCATCGAGCAAATGAGCTAACGAGCAATTGCTCGTTCGAGTGACTCCTCGAACGACTCTTAGACTCATTTCAGAAAAATTAGGGATTCCAAAAGAGGATTCTTGAAAAGGGATTCCGTAAGTAGGGTTTTTTTAGTCGTATGAGGCCATGAAGGCTATGTGAAAGGTATGGCGGTCCTATTGCACTACGTGCTGCAAAATATTCTTGAAGAATCCATATCACATATAGTCGGGTTTGTTTGGTTTTTTTTTGGTGATTTGAGGATTGGTGGGAAGTAGTGGGGTCTGGTGGGGACTATTTGGGGCTGGTGGGGACTAGAGGCTAATTGTCGTAAAAACCTGTGGTTTCTACAACCGGATCTCCACATCTCCTTCTACTTCCCTTCCCCTCTGGCTCTCTCTCTTCAATGGTCCCCCTGTGGGGTCCCCCGATGAGATCCCCCAACTAACCCCTGAAAAGCTACTGACATACTACTGCTTCCCTTCCGAGGTCCCCCTGCGGGGTCCTGCCAATAATCCCTGAAAACCACATGACATACTACTGCTTCCCTTCCGAGGTCCCCCTGCGGGGTCCTGCCAATGAGGACTCAAACATACGAGACATACTACTGCTTCCCTTCCGAGGTCCCCCTGCGGGGTCCTGCCAATGATCCCTGAAAACCACATGACACACTACTGCTTCCCTTCCGAGGTCCCCCTGCGGGGTCCTGCCAATGAGGACTCAAACATACGAGACATACTACTGCTTCCCTTCCGAGGTCCCCCTGCGGGGTCCTGCCAATGATCCCTGAAAACCACATGACATACTTCTGCCTCCCTTCCGAGGTCCCCCTGCGGGGTCCTGCCAATGAGGACTCAAACATACGAGACATACTACTGCTTTCTTTCCGAGGTCCCCCTGCGGGGACCTGCCAATGATCCCTGAAAACCACATGACATATTACTGCTTCCCTTCCGAGGTCCCCCTGCGGGGTCCTGCCAATGATCCCCGAAAACTACATGACATACTACTGCTTCCCTTCCGAGGTCCCCCTGCGGTGTCCTGCCAATGAGGACTCAAACATATGAGACATACTACTGCTTCCCTTCCGAGGTCCCCCTGCGGGGTCCTGCCAATGATCCCTGAAAACCACACGACATACTACTGCTTCCCTTCCGAGGTCCCCCACCGAGGTCCCCCAAACTATCCCTCAAAACCACATTACATACTACTGCTATCTAACTGTTTAGGAGAGTTGTTTTGATTTTAGAAGGTTTTGTAATATGTTTTAACTATTGTTATTTTATCTACTTAGCAGATGCCTCTCTTATGTTTCTCACTGTTTGTATCATTTTATTTTTATGTAATTTATTCAGTAAAACAATTTTAGAATTCTTTAACTTATCTTTCCTTTTAAAGTTTTCTCAATAAGTGAAGGGTGGTGGAAATAAATGCATAATGGGGACGAGTCAGTGGGTGATCCCATAGTGTCAGAACGCACTTGTTCCAGTCGTTTGTGTTTTTCCTCTCATTTGCATTTCTCAGAGATGATTATATTATTAAATACATAAAAATATATTATGCGGTAATCAACTATTTTTACAAGATTATCACCCACTGAAGGTTGAATATGACTGGAACATCTTTGTTTCGTAGTAGTCAGAGTGGATTTCGACAATGACGGACAACCCGATAGTACAAATTAACTGAGGTATGCAATCAAACAAGGTTTGATAAAATAAAAATAATAAGCTTGCTCATCTGGCTTTATGCGGATTGATTCGGTTGAGGGGGTTGATGTCGCCTTACACACAAATATCACTCCACAATAACACTGATCATAAGGAACAGATCAAGCAAAAGCAATTATTTATACCTTCTTCAGATACTAAAGCTGACTTCCATAAATGAGGTGTTCACCCGACAGTGGCCGATAAAAGCCCAACCCATAACTGATATTCCAACCTATCTGCTTATTGACAGACATGTACCAACACTACAAGTAATTATACAAGTAAATAGGTGAATAAATATGTTTTTAGTCAGCATATGCCAGGCCAGAATATGATATTAGAAGCACACGCGTGTGGTGATGGTCTCTGAAGCTGAACACGTCAATAGTGGGTGCTTCATATTGGACTGTATCTCTATTTTTACACAACACAGCTTGGCGGATTTATTAATTGTCCCACCGAGGTGTTCAATGTTGGCAGTAACTTAAGCAAATCTGTAATGCCATATCATGGGTTTACAGAAGGATGCAATCCAGAAATGACCACTGTATGTGTTCCATCGGAGAAGACTTTTACTGTAGATAATGCCTGTTGATATCCCCCGTGTCCGGTTTTGCCAGCCCCTATCAACACATAACTACCAATTTAAAGCCCAGATAGAGGTCCCAAAAAAGGTTTTCTATCGGGCCAGTTGAACTGTCAATCGCCTCTATTCCAAAGAGGTCCCCATCAACGCCAAAAACATCCAGCGATGATTGCCAAGTATAGTAACTGTTTCTAATATACCCATTTGTGTCCTTGATGTTTGTAACTGGCCCTTTTGGAAGTCTTAGCATGGTCCTAAATGATGTCCGATCGGGGCACCCGAGATGTCAATCTTTTTAGTCCTCGCTGCCTCTCATAAACCACAAAATATCTAGCTCTTTTCACAAACTTTGTTGATATTTTGTAACTGACCCTTTTCGGGGTCTTAGTAGGGCCCGATATGGCGTCCGATTGGGGATGACGTCGTGTCAATTTTCTATTCCTCGGATGCAATCTATCAGCAATAAAATATCTGATGATTTTTACCTATTTTTGTAACATTTTACAACTGGGCGTTTCAGGGCTTCAGTAGGGCCCATAAATAGGGTCGAAGAATGAACCCGAGGATTTGAATAATCTCGTAATTTACGGTGCCACCCTAGAAGGCCATTTGTTCTCAATATTTCAGCCAATAATTACCATTTTGACCGTTTGGTCACTTTTAGAGTCCAATTTGGCCCCTAAAAAGGATCGGGAGGGTTAACGTTAGGATTTGAATAAGCTTATATTTTCGGGCGCCACCCTATAATAATAACAATAATAATAATAAATACAGTTTAGAGCCGTGAATCCACCTAATTGCTCCCAGGTTTTACACCAAAAAAAAAAGAAAACAAAAGAAAAAAAAAAAAAAAAAAAGGAGAGAAAAAAAAAAAACGCTGTTTGTTCCGCAAATTTCCATCAATAATTATGACTTTGACCATTTGGTCACTTTTAGGGTCCAATCTGGCCCCTAAAAATGGGTGGGAGGGTGAACCTTAGGACTTGAATAATCTTGCATTTTAGGGCGCCACCCTATAACGCCGTTTGTTAAGCGAACTTCGACCAACAATTACGATTTTGACGATTTGGTCACTTTTAGGGTCCAATGTGGCCCTCAAAAGGGGCTGGAGGGTGAACCATAGGATTTGAATGATCTTGTATTTTAGGGCGCCACCCTATAATGCCAATTGTTCCGAGAATTACGATAAATAATTACGATTTTGACTTTGGTCACATGTAGGGTCCAATGAAGCCCCTAAAAAGTGGTGTGAGGGCGAACCTTAGGATTTGAATTATCTTGCAGTTTAGGGCGCCACCCTATAACTCCGTTTGTTCCGCGAATTTTCGTCAATAATTACGATTTTGACCATTTGGTCACTTTTAGGGTCCAATCTGGCCCCTAAAAAGGGGTGGGAGGGTGAACCTTAGGATTTTAATGATCTTATATTTTCGGGCGCCACCCTATGACGCCGTTTGTTCCACGAATTTCCATCAATAATTATGATTTTGACCATTTGGTCACTTTTAGGGTCCAATCTGGCCCCTAAAAAGGGGGTGGGAGTGTGAACCTTAGGATTTGAATAATCTTGTATTTTAGGGCGCCACACTATAATGCCGTGTGTTCGCCGAATTTCGGTCAATAATTACGATTTTGACCGTTTGATCACTTTTAGGGTCCAATCTTGCCCCTAAAAAGGGGTGAGAGGGCGAACCTTAGGATTTGAATTATCTTGCATTTTAGGGCGCCACCCTATAACGCCGTTTGTTCCGCGAATTACGGCCAACAGTTACGAGTTTGACCATTTAGTCACTTTTAGGGTCCAATATGGCCCCTAAAAAGGGGTTGGAGGGTGAACCTTAGGATTTGAAGGATCTTGTATTTTTGGGCGCCACCCTATGACGTCGTTTGTTCTGCGATTTCCATCAATAATTACGATTTTGACCATTTTGTCACTTTTAGGGTCCAATCTGACCCCTAAAAATGAGTGGGAGGGTGAAACTTAGGATTTGAATAATCGTGTGTTTTAGGGCGCCACCTATAACGCCGTGTGTTCCGCGAATTTCGGTCAATAATTACGATTTTGACCATTTGGTCACATTTACGGTCCAATGTGGCCCCTAAAAGGGGATGGGAGTGTGAACCTTAGGATTTGAATAATCTTGCGTTTTAGGGTGCCACCCTATAACGCCATGTGTTCGCCAAATTTCAGTCAATAATTAAGATTTTGACCGTTTGGTCACGTTTAGGGGCCAATCTGGCCCCTAAAAAGGGGCGGAAGGGCGAACCTTAGGATTTGAATAATCTTGCATTATAGGGCGCCACCCTATAACGCCGTTTGTTCCGCGAATTACGGCCAACAGTTACGAGTTTGACCATTTGGTCACTTTTAGGGTTCAATATGGCCCCTGAAAAGGGGTTGGAGGGTGAACCTTAGGATTTAAATGATCTTGTATTTTCGGGCGCCACCCTATGACGTCGTTTGTTCCGCGAATTTCCATCAATAATTACGATTTTGTCCATTTGTTCACTTTTAGGGTCCAATATGGCCCCTAAAAAGGGGTTGGAGGGTGAACCTTAGGATTTGAATGATCTTGTATTTTCGGGCGCCACCCTATGACGTCGTTTGATCCGCGAATTTCCATCAATAATTACGATTTTGATCATTTGGTCACTTTTAGGGTCCAATCTGGCCCCTAAAAAGGGGTGGGAGTGTGAACCTTAGGATTTGAATAATCTTGTATTTTAGGGCGCCACCCTATAACGCCGTGTGTTCGCCGAATTTCGGTCAATAATTATGATTTTGACCATTTGGTCACTTTTAGGGTCCAATCTGGCCCCTAAAAAGGGGCGGAAGGGCGAACCTTAGGATTTGAATAATCTTGCATTTTAGGGCGCCACCCTATAACGCCGTTTGTTCCGCGAATTACGGCCAACAGTTACGAGTTTGACCATTTGGTCACTTTTAGGGTCCAATATGGCCCCTGAAAAGGGGTTGGAGGGTGAACCTTAGGATTTAAATGATCTTGTATTTTCGGGCGCCACCCTATGACGTCGTTTGTTCCGCGAATTTCCATCAATAATTACGATTTTGGCTATTTGGTAACTTTTAGGGTCCAATCTGGCCCCTAAAAAGGGGTGGGAGTGTGAACCTTAGGATTTGAATAATCTTATATTTTAGGGCGCCACCCTATAACGCCGTTTGTTCCGCGAATTACGGCCAACAGTTACGAGTTTGACCATTTGTTCACTTTTAGGGTCCAATATGGCCCCTAAAAAGGGGTTGGAGGGTGAACCTTAGGATTTGAATGATCTTGTATTTTCGGGCGCCACCCTATGACGTCGTTTGATCCGCGAATTTCCATCAATAATTACGATTTTGATCATTTGGTCACTTTTAGGGTCCAATCTGGCCGCTAAAAAGGGGTGGGAGTGTGAACCTTAGGATTTGAATAATCTTGTATTTTAGGGCGCCACCCTATAACGCCGTGTGTTCGCCGAATTTCGGTCAATAATTATGATTTTGACCGTTTGGTCACTTTTAGGGTCCAATCTGGCCCCTAAAAAGGGGTGAGAGAGCGAACCTTAGGATTTGAATAATCTTGCATTTTAGGGCGCCACCCTATAAGGCAGTTCGTTCCGCGAATTACGGCAAACAGTTACGAGTTTGACCATTTGGTCACTTTTAGGGTCCAATATGGCCCCTAAAAAGGGGTTTGAGGGTGAACCTTAGGATTTGAATGATCTCGTTTTTTCGGGCGCCACCCTATGACGCCGTTTGTTCCGCGAATTTCCGTCAATAATTACGATTTTGACCATTTGGTCACTTTTAGGGTCCAATCAGGCCCCTAAAAAGGGGTTGGAGGGTGAACCTTAGGATTTGAATGATCTTTTATTTTCGGGCGCCACCCTATGACGCCGTTTGTTCCGCGAATTTCCATCAATAATTACGATTTTGACCATTTGGTCACTTTTAGGGTCCAATGTGGCCCCTAAAAAGGGGTGGGAGGGTGAACCTTAGGATTTGAATAATCTTTTATTTTAGGGCGCCACCCTATAATGCCGTGTGTTCGCCGAATTTCGGTCAATAATTACGATTTTGACCATTTGGTCACTTTTAGCGTCCAATCTGCCCCCTAAAAAAGGGGTGGGAGGGTGAACCTTAGGATTTGAATGATGTTGTATTTTCGGTCGCCACCCTATGACGCCGTTTGTTCCGCGAATGTCCGTCAATAATTACGATTTTGACCGTTTGGTCACTTTTAGGGTCCAATCTGGCCCCTAAAAAGGGGTGGGAGGGTGAACCTTAGGATTTTAATGATCTTGTATTTTCGGGCGCCACCCTATGACGCCGTTTGTTCCGCGAATTTCCGTCAATAATTACGATTTTGACAATTTGGCCACCTTTAGGGTCTAATCTGGCCCCTAAAAAGGGGTGGGAGGGTGAACCTTAGGATTTGAATAATCTTGTATTTTAAGGCGCCACCCTATAACGCCGTTTGTTCCGCGAGTTACGGCCAACAGTTACGAGTTTGACCATTTGGTCACTTTTAGGGTCCAATATGGCCCCTGAAAAGGGGTTGGAGGGTGAACCTTAGGATTTAAATGATCTTGTATTTTCGGGCGCCACCCTATGACGTCGTTTGTTCCGCGAATTTCCATCAATAATTACGATTTTGGCCATTTGGTAACTTTTAGGGTCCAATCTGGCCCCTAAAAAGGGGTGGGAGTGTGAACCTTAGGATTTGAATAATCTTTTATTTTAGGGCGCCACCCTATAACGCCGTTTGTTCCGCGAATTACGGCCAACAGTTACGAGTTTGACCATTTGTTCACTTTTAGGGTCCAATATGGCCCCTAAAAAGGGGTTGGAGGGTGAACCTTAGGATTTGAATGATCTTGTATTTTCGGGCGCCACCCTATGACGTCGTTTGATCCGCGAATTTCCATCAATAATTACGATTTTGATCATTTGGTCACTTTTAGGGTCCAATCTGGCCGCTAAAAAGGGGTGGGAGTGTGAACCTTAGGATTTGAATAATCTTGTATTTTAGGGCGCCACCCTATAACGCCGTGTGTTCGCCGAATTTCGGTCAATAATTATGATTTTGACCGTTTGGTCACTTTTAGGGTCCAATCTGGCCCCTAAAAAGGGGTGAGAGAGCGAACCTTAGGATTTGAATAATCTTGCATTTTAGGGCGCCACCCTATAAGGCAGTTCGTTCCGCGAATTACGGCAAACAGTTACGAGTTTGACCATTTGGTCACTTTTAGGGTCCAATATGGCCCCTAAAAAGAGGTTTGAGGGTGAACCTTAGGATTTGAATGATCTCGTATTTTCGGGCGCCACCCTATGACGCCGTTTGTTCCGCGAATTTCCGTCAATAATTACGATTTTGACCATTTGGTCACTTTTAGGGTCCAATCAGGCCCCTAAAAAGGGGTTGGAGGGTGAACCTTAGGATTTGAATGATCTTTTATTTTCGGGCGCCACCCTATGACGCCGTTTGTTCCGCGATTTTCCATCAATAATTACGATTTTGACCATTTGGTCACTTTTAGGGTCCAATGTGGCCCCTAAAAAGGGGTGGGAGGGTGAACCTTAGGATTTGAATAATCTTTTATTTTAGGGCGCCACCCTATAATGCCGTGTGTTCGCCGAATTTCGGTCAATAATTACGATTTTGACCATTTGGTCACTTTTAGGGTCCAATCTGGCCCCTAAAAAAGGGGTGGGAGGGTGAACCTTAGGATTTGAATGATGTTGTATTTTCGGTCGCCACCCTATGACGCCGTTTGTTCCGCGAATGTCCGTCAATAATTACGATTTTGACCGTTTGGTCACTTTTAGGGTCCAATCTGGCCCCTAAAAAGGGGTGGGAGGGTGAACCTTAGGGTTTTAATGATCTTGTATTTTCGGGCGCCACCCTATGACGCCGTTTGTTCCGCGAATTTCCGTCAATAATTACGATTTTGACCATTTGGTCACCTTTAGGGTCCAATCTGGCCCCTAAAAAGGGGTGGGAGGGTGAACCTTAGGATTTGAATGATCTTGTATTTTCGGGCGCCACCGTATGACGCCGTTTGTTCCGCGAATTTCCATCAATAATTACGATTTTGACCATTTGGTCATTTTTAGGGTCCAATGTGGCCCCTAAAAAGGGGTGGGAGGATGAACCTTAGGATTTGAATAATCTTGTATTTTAGGGCGCCACCCTATAATGCCATGTGTGCGTCGAATTTCGGTCAATAATTACGATTTTGACCCTTTGGTCACTTTTAGGGTCCAATCTGGCCTCTAAAAAAGGGTGAGAGGGCGAACCTTAGGATTTGAATAATCTTGCATTTTAGGGCGCCACCCTATAAGGCAGTTTGTTCCGCGAATTACGGCCAACAGTTACGAGTTTGACCATTTGGTCACTTTTAGGGTCCAATATGGCCCCTAAAAAGGGGTTGGAGGGTGAACCTTAGGATTTCAATGATCTTGTATTTTCGGGCGCCACCCTATGACGCCGTTTGTTCCGCGAATTTCCGTCGATAATTACGATTTTGACCGTTTGGTCACTTTTAGGGTCCAATCTGGCCCCTAAAAAGGGGTGGGAGGGTGAACCTTAGGATTTGAATAATCTTGTATTTTAGGGCGCCACCCTATAAGGCCATTTATTTTTCGAATTTCTGCTAAATTTAGAAAGTCGAATACGGAACTGGGAATAAGTAACGGATTTCACAGCGCTTCTTTCCCTAACGTTATTGGTGCTATTGACTGTACGCATATAAGGATAAAGGCGCCTTCAGCGGACGAGGTTGCGTTTGTCAATCGAAAACGTTATCATTCCATCAACGTTCAAGGAGTTTCTGACTCTGATTTAAAATTCCGAAATATTGTTGCTAAGTGACCTGGCTCAAAGCACGATGCGTTCATTTTTACGACTTCACAGTTATGTCTTCATCTCGAAAGACGAGATATTCCTGTCGGATGGTTGGTGGGTGACAGTGGGTATCCATTACGACCAGACTTATTGACCCCTCTTCACAATCCAAGGACAACAGCGGAAAGGAAATATAACCGAGCTTTATTAACAACAAGGAGCACTATTGAACGGGCGTTTGGTGTTTTGAAAATGCGTTTTCGATGTATCGACACATACTGCATAATATGTGCATCGAAAACCGACTGCCTGTTCCAGACGAAGAAATGCCTACAGACGAGGATATGGAAGTGACGTATGAGGGCGGTGGTGTTTCGTCCAGTGGAGTTCAGACCAGAAATCGACTTATTGAGGGACGATTCGCATGAGCATTAGTAAATGAACATCTTATGTATTGATTCTATAAAATAATATTTCATTCACTTTTTTATTGTGACTCTTCATCTGCAGACTTCTCGTAAGATTGACAAATACTGTCTCTAACCACCCCATCCAATTTTGCAACCTCCCCTACAAGTGTACTTTCAAGCCCCAACCTTTCCCTCTCAACTTCCAGTCGCTCTTCCTCCACTCGCAATCTCTTCCTTTCGATTTCTAACATCTGTTCCTGTAAATTGACACCACTACGTCTTTTGCGTTTTTCGGGCTGTTTATCTGCTTCTTCTTTTTCTTCTTCTTCTCTTCTTCTTCTTCTTCTTCTTCTCTTCTTCTTCTTCTTCAGGTTCCTCAGTAGTTCCTGGAAGAAATATAATAATTCTCTTATCCCTAGGCACGACTATCATATAAATGTTCATCTGACAATACTTGACAGTGCTCACCCGTAACACCCCACAGAAAAAGTTTATCTGGCTACTGCTTGTCACTTGTTTAATTACATAACATTCAAAAGAAATATTCTGTAGTGTGTGTACAAACGAACATCGTCAAATACCCGACAATGTTCATTTGTAAACACACCACAGAAAAAAAGAAGTTCCTGGTAAGGCCCCTCCCCCATTCTTTGCGATAAATCTGCGCCAATGCTGGACTTTTGAAAGTGTTCAGTCAGCCCCCCCCCCCCCCCCCCGAGTGCATACACCTGTATGCGCATAACAATCTATTTATGTGTAAATGAAAGGATGTCGTGCAACGACGCGCACCCACCAAATCTCTAAAAATCTCTAACGATTTAACTCCAGACAATAGTAGTAGTAGTAGTAGTAGTAGTAGTAGTAGTAGTACTGTGGTAGGGCCAAGTGATAGTACTAATAATGGCAGCAGTAGTACTTTCATAATACATGTGCTTTCCAAAATGTTAGTTGGTTGGCTTTTTTGTTGCTATAAGCATTTCCAGACGTACCCCCCTCCCCATCCCCTTGCGTGTCTACGCCACAAATCGTCAATGCCCCCCCCCCCCCCCCCTCCCACCAATTTATCGAAATCAGTCAATTTAGATAAAGTAGTGGAAAATGTCACTGGGTTTTCAATAGTGTTTCAGGACTTAAATAAAAAAAATAAACTTTGCCTAATTTTTAATTTTTCAGGCCCCTGTGCGAGCCTTTTAGTGCATCTATACATACCTTGTTGAGAACTGGAACTTTCCCCAGTGTCTATTCCGCCAGTAATTCCTCTTATCCGCGTGTTCCCTAAAACACCAAGTACTCTATTCTCTGTGTCAGTAACGGATACCGTTGCTGGTGCTCCTCCTCCAGTGCCACTAATATCTTTACGTGTTGACGCAACCTTCTTTTTTGTCGTGCTCGCATAATTTTTCCACTTTTTTTTACCTCTTCTACCGTCCTTGTCACTCCCGATTGGCTGGAGGAATTAATGTCCCTCGTAATATCCTGCCACAGTTTGTTTTTCGCGAAACGGTAATAGTACTGCTAAATTTTTGGAATAGGATGTCTTTGCTTTTTGTTACCCCCTCTGTCAAAACCTTTAACTCAACAGCGCTGAAATTTGGTTGACGTTTTGCCATGGTTGTTATTAAATGTTCACACGTAACCTCTTTCCTATACAGAGTAGTTAACGTTATGTCTGTAATTTTCCAGAAAAAGAAATCTGCATCTATTTTAACACTCCTCCTCGCGGTAAAGGCCCTTGCCCAATGGCATAGCAAAGTGATTCCCCTTATGAATACTTCAGGGCCAAAATAACAAATCAGCTTGTCAGAAGGGCGTGTAGACACACCGTTTCCAATTCGTATGTCGATCAAAATTTAATTTTCCAAAAGCGCAACGATTTTAAATAAACTTTTATATGTAAGACTTAGGGAGCTTCGGACTAACAGTTTTTCAACCATGAGATTTGGCTGAATTTAAAATGACATGGAGTGAAGAATTCGGTTCAAATTGAAGCCAAGTTGCCAGAAATAATCTTGAGTCATCCCACTTGTCAATCTTTGAGGAAAGACCGAAGCGTTAAACATGTTTTTGTGCAACAGAAGACGAATTGCGTTAAATACAGTGAAATACAGTATCAAGTATTAAGAAATACATTATCATGTGCATTTAATTGTTTTTACACTTATGCATTGCTCTCCCCTTTTACATTGTCATATATACCGTAAGCAGTAATTGTTCATGATGACTTAACTCTCATTCTAAGTGGCGAACATCTTTGGTCTTTTCACATTTTACGATCAAATCTGTACTGCACGGGAAGTAACCAGTTTAGCTGACAAGGAGACTTAGCCAAAGTCAAAAGTCAGGCTTAAGACCCTTTCATGAGACGCATTTGTGAAACCAAACATGATTGGCTTAGACTGGTCTTAAGTCTAAGTCAATGACACCAACTTAAGACTGACTTAAGCCTTTTTGATGAAACTGGCCCCTGGACTTCTATGATAGAGGTCTATTCCCGTCCGGGACGACCCGCGTTGTGTCCTTGGGCAAGGCACTTTATTCCGGTTTCCTACATGAGTGACCGATGACGCCATGTAATAGGTTGTACTGCACGTCCATAGTGCACATGTCTTCAACCGCTGAAACCCTGCTTGAGCGGAGATTGAAAAGAGTTGGAATGTTGTAGAGCTGACTGTTGCTTGTTGATTCTTGGTGGTTCTCCCTGGTTACTCCGGACTCAACTCATAAAACTGTAACGGTCACGATTAGCCATTGTGCATAAGTATGTGACCTTAAACACTAATAAATAAATAAATAAATAAATAAATAAATAAATAAATAAATAAATAAATAAATAAATAAATGTGTCACACACACAGTTAATCACACAAATAAATGCATTTGGTACACGATTCGGGCTGTTGTGGGCCCGCCATGACCAAATGGGAATACCGGTACGATGGGGGTTAGCTGAATAACAAGTTGCATAACGACTACAGGTACATTTTATTTATTCACTAAAATATTTCCAGGAAGTCTTGAGTTTACGTAAAGTCTCGACCAATTAATATTTCAACTACATCATCAAGGCATTCCTTTGACGAAGGCATGCTTTGATGATGTGGCGGGAATATTAGTCAGTTGGGAATTTGAGCCATCACTGTCCGAACAAATCAGATTTGCACACCCCAACCCCCAATCGGTCATCTCCGTATTGCCTGGATGGAAGATTGTTCGCCGATACTACAGTTAACAACAAATTGTTGTTAGACGAAAAATAATTTTATCTCATTGCGCCTATATAGTTGAAGAATAATCAGGGCCGTAACTTACAAATTGTTTTGTTTTGTTTTTCTCTGTTTTTATTGTTTCTTTCTTTCTTACGGGGAGGAGGGGGGGGGGGGGGGGGATCCAGGACATTGGTACCCGACGGCTCGGTCATATCACACAACTATTTTATCAAAGACCCAGGCGCTACAAATATACTTTCCGTTTAAAAAATAATCTATTTTAAACATACAGCAGGTGAAACACTATATTAATACGATTCGGACTCCCACGTTGTGTCCATGGGCAAGGCACTTAACCCCGATTGTCCACAGAGGGGCGGGGGGGGGGGGGAGGCACGATCACGCCGCGTACTAAGGCGTACTACACGTCGATGGTGCGCATGCCTTCAACCAATCTAACCCTGCCTGTGCTGCAGTGTGGAGTTACGATGTTGGGGAGCTGGCAGCTTCTCGTCGTTGATCAGTGGTTCTCTCCGGGTACCCCGGATTCCTCCACCCGTAAAACTGTCACGGTCATGATGAGCCATTGTGCACAAGTATGTGGCCTTAAATAAATAAATAAATAAATAAATAAATAAATAAATAAATAAATAAATAAATAAATAAATAAATAAATAAATAAATAAATACAGCATAGCCGCCGTGGACTGGTCACTTTCCGCGGGTGGGCAATATTTCCACGTCGCAATAATATTAGATTCCAAACAGTAATTAATCATAAAACATTTAATTAATGAAGCACCGGGTACAACCCGGTGCTTCATGAATTAAAAAATTGCTGCTGATGATTTTTATTACCTGTTAAGAGCATGCGTGGTCATCATTGACCACGCATGTATAATAATAATAATAACACTTTGGCCAGCCGCTGATTTGTCGCGGTTCTCGGACGAGAAGGCCATGGCTACCCCTGTACTCCCAACTGCCTCCCTATTCCCACGCTTCTCCTCTCCTCCCAACACTCGGAGACGAACTGCTTGATAATATCCCTTGTCCCAGTCTTCCCAATCTCTCCGATTAGTATATTATGTATTACGCCAAGTTCGAGGTGCTGTACTATATACTTACAAATGTCATTCTTGTTCACGTTTTTTAACTTTCTGCATTCCCAATAAGACATTACGAAAGTGTCAGTATTCTACAGATTCTTCATAAACCGCACTATAATTATATGCATCCATGGCCGAATGCTGCATTGTTTTGAAATAATACAAAACCTATACCAGTTTCATGTACGATATTTTCAATGACCTCCATCCAAACGTTTGTTTGAAAACAAAATGCAACAAATGGCCGCTCCCACCATGGTGATAACACGGGTCCCCTCGATCTAAAAAAAAACAAGAGCAGAGGACACCACGTTACAGTATCTTCAGAAACGTCTTTTCTGCACACACGTTCCAAGTTGGTTATTCAGTAAATTGCTAACTGGTTTCGCTAAATCTCAGCCGTCCCGAGACTTCACATACAAATTGTTGTTAGTTCGGTCTATCACAGAACGCTTTTCTCTACCTGGCCGGGTGGGGGTAATACTATGTGTTTTTTGTACCTGTGCTGAATGGATTGTGATTCTTGTCTATCACTGCAAATGGTAGAAAAAGTATATTTAGCTTTTTGAAATTGGTGGCATTTCCTTTGTATGGAAATACACGTACTTATTATACTTTAAACGATAGATTATCGAAGAAATTGCGGAAAGATAGAAATCGTATCCCCCACTGTGAAGATATAGAAATTTTCACTTTCACGGTGTCAATCAAAATGGCGGCTTTCAAAGCATCACTTCAAGGTGAATACGAGTCAAAATATCACTGTAAATGATCAATTTGTTCTAAAAACCTATAATGAAAAGTAAATCTAGTGTATTTGAGTGGATACCGATCATTTCCAGCAATAATTCAACACGTATTCACCTTGAATTGATGCATGAAACCCACTAGTCCAAACATGGCCTGAAAGTCCGTAATATAAGTTTCTGGTTTGGTACGTCCTTTCAAAGGACGTACCAAACCAAAAACTTATATTACGGGCTTTCAGGCCATGTTTGGACTAGAAACCCGCCAGCTGAATCAGCTTGCACTCTGTTCCGAGTATCAATCAAATCACTTCCGCGTGTCAATGATTCAATGCGCTGTTACTTTCATGCATTAATTCAAGTTTGAAACGAGTGGAGTTATAAAATTCTTATAAAAAGTGTATACTAAAAAGACAGTCTAGTGTTTTTGAGTGGATATCGAAAATTATCTCACTTGTGACCGAGACAAATGGTTATTTTCGCTCGCGCAAGCACTCGCGAAAAATAAACATTTGTCTCGGTCACTCGTGAGATAATTTTCGATATCCACTCAAAAAGCACTAGATATCCTCTATCCACTTGAATACTATTGTCTCATTCGGATATTCTTATTCAGATGTTTCTGACCAGAGACAGCAGTCAGTACTTCTTGAAAGATATTAACCCCCTGCACACTGATGTCGAAATATCTAAATTTCAGGCAGAAAACATTTCCCATGATGCAACTAGAAATTTAACCAATTCAATCTCGTTTGATAGAGCTCATTGAGCTCTGTCAAACGAGATTGAATTGGTTAAATATCTAGATGCATTTTGGGAAAAAAACAGCTTACTGAAATTTTGGTATTTTGACATCAGTGTGAAGGGTGTTAATGAAAGTCATTCACTTTAAAAACCGACAATTATCCAGGCACCTCAATGGAAACAAAGTACGGAATGGGGGTGGTTCAGCAACATGCAGTTATTTATACCCATTACAATAAGGAATTCCTTCTGCCATTGTCTTCTTGTTTTCATTGTTTAAGTTATCAACATATACAATTATCTCTTATTGCCATCCGTGCCAAACCAACTATCAAATTATTTTGAAAGTGTAATGAAAAATTCACCATTTTGGGGTTTGGACGGTAATTTTGATTGTTTTTGTACCTGTCTTCTTGATTGTTCTGTGTTCAAGTTTTTTACTGGTGGAAACAACCTTGTAAAAGCTTACTGCTTACTGTTGGATCCACATTTACTATAACTGATATAATGGTTTTTATTTGAGATCTGGAAATAAATATTGTTAAAACTGAACTAAAATGCAACAACCAGGTTAAGTTTGAGTTATTCAAAATTTCACTGTAGACCAGAGACAACTCCATCGTTCCGATCGTCGGAAATCGGTATTCCATACAACATTATATTCCACATAAAACGGAGTTCTAGTCGATCATCGAACACTGGCACTCGCCATTCCGCGGTAATCCAAATTTAATACGAATCTGGTTTCCATTTCCACACTGTGCAATGCAATGCTATCATTAAATAATCAAATGAGGATCTTACCGCGGGTAAGACAGCGATGTCTCACCCACGCATCTTACCCACAACACGTGTATCACAAAAGACAGGTGGTGAGAGAAAACGTAGCCAGGACCAAGATGGAAAAATCATGTATTAATCGATTTAGACAAAGGGAAAGGTCAGATTTTTTTTACTTATGCGGATCTTTCACAAATTATTCGAATCTGGCAGAATATAAATTATATAAATCTCGTATCAAGTGCTCGGGCTGGTCACCATGCTCGAGTATTTTATGCGAAAATTAATTCGTTATGTTCCATTCTGATGGGCTCGACAATTTTATGAAAAATTTACATAAGTTACATTCTATGTGTACGATACCCAGTTAGTTGAATCCACTAATACCGGACGCGGTGGCATTGCGGTAATCGGTTCTCGTCAGATCACCGAAGTTAAGCAACATCGAGCCCAGTTAGTCCTTGGATGGGTGACCGTTTGAGCGATCGATTCGGACTCCCGCGTTGTGTCCCTGGGCAAGGCACTTCATCCCGACTGTCCACAGGGGGGCACGAGGACGCCGTGTACTAAGGCGTACTGTATGTCGATGGTGCGCATGTCTTCAACCAATCTAACCCTGCCTGTGGTCCAGTGCGGAGTTACGATGTTGGGGAGCTGGCAGCTGATCGTCGTTGCTCGGCGGTTCTCCCCGGATACTTCGGCTTCCTCCACCCGTACAACTGTAACCGACACGATATGACCTTGGCTGTTAACTCTTTACCCAACGCAGACGATAACAAAATTTATTATTTTAAATATCATTTTTTTTAATTTTTCAAAAAATTTCAACAAAACCATATCATGTGACCCCTCGTTGGAACGAGCTCGACGAGATCGTTCCAACGAGGGGTCACATGATATGGTTTTGTTGAATTTTTTTGAAAAATAATATTTTTTGAACTGCTGCATTTGCATGTTACGCGGGCGGATGCGGGCGATTCGTTGGGTAAAGGGTTAATGTGTCGTTAAACCCTAATAAATAAATAAATCCACTAATACAAAAGACATATGCTTTTTAATGATGGGTAATGAATTAACCGGTAGCGAAATCCGTAACCGGGAAACACCTGTAACCATTGCGGTACGGTTTAATCGATTAATTGTTTTAATAATAACATTTTTATTACAAGTCTCAACATAAGCCCAGTTTATTGTACTTGTTTTTGGAGAAAGTGTAAGGATATGATGATGGTTATCCCCGAACGTCCCTTTTGACACTTCACACAGCAACGAGAATAACCGACCGGCGATTTTCCCAAAACTCGCTTTTCAGAATGTATTATTTTTTCCAATTGCTGACTTCAAACAACAGCTTATGACCCCTCTTTGAAACTAGCTTGTTGAGTTCATTCCAATAGGGGGTCATAAGCTGTGCTTTTGAGGCAACAATGGAAAGTCATCAGTTATTCAAGTAATGTTGTTTGCAAGTGGCGTCTGCAATTCCTGTTATGTAAAGTGTTGAACAAAAATCTTAATCCTCTGCAAACTGATGTCAAAATATTGAATTACCAAGCCGTAAATTGTTCCCATCAAGCAGCCAAACCAATCGCAAATTGTTCCCATCATGCCGCCAGAAAATTAACCAATATAGTCTTGTTTGACAGAGCTCAATGAGGTCTGTCAAAAAAGAATGAATTGAGTAAATTCCTAGTTGCATGATGGGAAATATTTTCTGCTTGGTATTTCGGTGTTTGAACATATGTGTACAAAGGGTAAAGCTTACTGAAGGTGTTCAGTATTGTATGTTCATCAAGAAATTGCCAGCGGTTTTAATTTGTTGTCTACTCTCTGCTACAAATCATCATTGAAATAATAGTTTCTGTCGAAAACTTCAAAGATTATTGAATATAAATTGGAATGCGAAACCAGGCTCAGTTGTTCCAGTGTAGTCCGTAACTATATTCAACGGTTTGTGCATTATTGTCCAGAAGTGCCCCGGGGTATTTATTTTGTCGTTTGGTTAACCGTTTCCTACGGAAGGCTCAAAATGTAATCTAAACCAATGTCACGAAATGCCCACAGGGTATCTCTTTCGTTGTTTAGTTGACCATTTTATCCGGAAGGCTCATAATGTAAGCTGAACCGATGCCCGCGCTTTACTAGCTGGACCTGTAGATGAGCCTAAATGTGTCGACATTTCGATTCTACCACATGTGAACCAGTGACGCCACTTCAATCATTTCAGCAGTGGTTTTATGCGAAAGGCATGTTGCTGTGGGCTAGTAAAAGGGCTGGTAGCCACCCTATACTACTAGATGGTTGTAGTGATCTCATTCAAGGCTCCTCGTATGCCTCCTCCCCCCAGGGCTTATATTTCGGTGAGAATCCGAGAATCGATTCGCACAAAAATTCGCGCAATAAAACCGGCGAGAATCCATGTAGATTCTTGCTGCACCTCTGCTAGGATTCGCGTGAAAAAAAATTGATTCAATTTAACCCTTCAACTAACACAGCGGAAACAAATTAACCAATAGAAGGCTAACATGACCTGAAACATCCTGACTCTTTGTCAATAAAATCTTACAAATAATACAAATATGGCTGTCATATTTGTAAGATGTTATTGGTAAATATTGTTCATTTAATAATTTTATCATTTATTTATTATTTATTGTTTAAACATAACCGGTTTAAAAATTATCAAATTTAGTTTTAAAAATTAAAAAGGTGTGTTGGGTAAAAGGTTAACATGTGTTGTCAGTATACAACAGTGGTTCAACCATGGTGGCGTCATGAGATCCTGGGACACTCATAGTAGGTATGGATTCTCGCAACCATTTTCACGAGAATTCAAATGGATTCTCACAAATTTAGACGAAATATAAGCACTACCTCCGCACATACTGGCCGTATAAATGGAGTGGCAATAACAACACAGTGGTGCTCCTCTGTGTGAGAATCTAGCGGGCAAGGCCATATCAACACTTACATGTACACTAAGTCCATATCTGAGCCAAGGCCGAATTAAGTTGACTAAAACGGTAGTAGTGTAGCCATGGGGACCATATGGTCCAATCGCACAATTTCATTGGTTGACATGTAACAGAAAAGCAAAACCCGTGACTTTTGTTTTCTAAAACAGGAAAATTGGTAGGAGGAATGGGTTCTAAGCTGACAGAACATTCGAAATATTGCTGAAATTAGTAACAGAAGTAGCATTGAGTTCCAGCTCGGCGGATCGTTTTCACTACAGGAGTACACTCCGGACAAAAGAACACACACATCCTGGCGTTATCACTATAGGACCAAACTCGTTCGAACGGTATAATGCTTCAGGTGGTGGTGGTGGAATAGACTAGTATCTGAATAGTACTAAGGGAAATTTATTGTGTTAAAAATGGACCAAAGTGGGTACAAACCGTCACCACTATTCTACCAAATTAATCTTGCACAATCGAAATGACCCAGATAAAAATGTGTTGGTTCAAATAATTGTACAGTTAAACTGCTCTTCCAATTCAGATCTCAGAGGTGGGTCGAAAGTGTCTTTTTAAATTGAATAAACGAATTCCAGTTATGTTCTACCCTGAATAATTACCAGTTAAAATCTGAATGGAGTCGTTGTTTCATCAAGGCCCATAAAAAATCAAAGTCTACAATCTAGTTTCAACTCTTTTTATTTAGCTGTTAAATGTCTTTAAAAATGGGTGGAAACCACTACTAGACGGAAAATACAATTTTGAAGATGACATACGTTGAAATCGCAAATGTTTGTATTTCTCGACAGAGAAACAAAGATACCACTGCATCCACGCCAATATATATGCGTTTGGAAGGGTGAATGGTAGAGAGAGGGGAGGGGGGTACATATAAATATCCTCGTGTGATGAGGGGGGGGGGGGGGATGATAACCTCGGTATGATGGGTAGAGAGGGTTAGTGAATATTTAACATTAGGCTGGGGGGGGGGGGGGGTAGTGATGAAGTATGATTGTGATGAGTGTATGGCATTCTCGAGCATTCGTATTTATAATTACTATTACGCCGTGACATATAGGTCAAATTGGCCGGGTGCGTTGCTGTGAAATTGGTTGTATTTTATCGCACATGTCACGTAAATAAAGACGTACTTACTTACTGTTAAGATACATATTTGTACTGTCATTTCAAATACTAAGACCATATTAGGGAGTGTCCTCGAAAGTTCAGGTCATCAGAGTTATTTTCGGCCCGGTTCGTCTATTTCTATCGTTATTATTTCGTCGTCTGAGTGCTAGAATGTCCTATGTCCCAAATGCGACAGAGGTCATTCTAGCACTAAGGCGACGATTTATTAGCTGTGATTTTATTTCCGGGAAGTGCCTATTATCAAGCGCAAGGGAGTAGTTTGAATATGAGTATGTGTATGGTGAGATATCAAGTATGGCAATTAATAGGATCAGGTTGACGAAGAGAAGAAAGTTGTGTAGAAAATTCAATGCAAAGCAAGTTTAAGAGTCCTAGACGGAGAGCCGTCGATTTGAAAGAAAAGATAGTACAGATATTCCAACGTTGCAGCTCCCCCACTTTTGGGCTCCCAACAGTGGGGAAGCCGAGATTACTGAAGTAGGAGTAGAAACTTAGGACTTTGTGAAAAGAATGAGATACAGTAACGCTGTATGATATGAGAACGGTTCGCAAATCGCAATTATTTGTTTTGTTTGAATAAATAAAGAGGTTATTGCTTGATTATTTATTTATTTATTTATTTATTTATTTATTTATTTATTGGTGTCACATATTTCTGCACAATGGCTAACCATGACCGTGACAGTTTTGCGGGTGGATGAAGCCGGTGTACCCGGAGAGAACCACCGAGCAACGGCGAGCAACTGTCAGCTCCTCAACTTACCAACTCCGCACAAGCAGGGTTAGCATTGGTTGAAGACAGGTGCACCATCGACGTGCAGTACGCCTTAGTACACAGCGTCACTGTGCCCCCACGTGGGCAATGGGGGTGAAGTGTCTTGCCCAAGGACACAACGCGGTTGCCGGAGGTGGGATTCGAATCGAGGACCTCTCGGCTTGCAGCCTGCACCTCTACCAATTGAGCCACCGCGTCCCCTATTGCTTGATTAGCTTCATATTGGCCGAGGTACCAGCCTTCGGTAACTTCACACCGGCCTTCAACCTTCAATCTCATGCTGATATGAAGTTACCTCGGCCTCATATCTATGAAACTAACCAAGTAATAACCCCTAAATCGCCCCCTTTGTGTCAGATACGTGCATTGCATGAGGCGGACTTCTGGTGTGGAAAATTTCGACCTTCTTTGCAATCAGTCAGAAACGTAAACGCACAAAAATGCGCCCTTTTCATGTGTAGTTTTGTAAAATTTCCCAACCTTGTTCCGCGCCTTGATATGATACCCTGGCAACGCGCAATGGGCGTGGTAAAACTCCCCATTCATTTATTTTCAGCGGATTGTTTGGCAGTAATATTTTTTTTTCTTATTTAACCCTTTACCCAACGTAACGGCCAAAACCGGCCAGCGCTATTCTCAAAAATTGCCAATTAATTTTCATTATTTTTTTCATTTTTTGTCTCAAAAACATAGGTTATGACACCTCATTGGAAAGAGCTCGTGGAGCACGTTCCA
Source organism: Pictodentalium vernedei (assembly GCA_031216915.1). NCBI lineage: Eukaryota > Metazoa > Mollusca > Scaphopoda > Dentaliida > Dentaliidae > Pictodentalium > Pictodentalium vernedei. The sequence continues at coordinate 85,259,523 of CM062292.1, read as the reverse complement.
ATGAGGGGTCATACCCCATGTTTTTGAGACAAAAAATGAAAAAAATTAGTTATTCAAGACTTTTTTTTACATGTGTCGTCTGGTTTTCATGTTAGGTAAAGGGTTAATACCAGGGGCGGACTGGACGTTTATGTACTGCCGTGAAATTTCCCGATGAACTTCCTAGCTTGGGGGCCCCCCTTGGACTCCTCAAGTTAAAATTCCCTCGTTATAACATACAACGTTTTCTCCACGAGGCCAATCCATTCTGATATAGTTATAAAACGTAACGGCCGCCAATAAATGTATCAACAGATGGAGGTGTCTTTTCGGTTCCTAAAGTTGCACACCAACCGGGGCGTCTGTAACTACCTCAGATGCGCTGACTGAGTCTCTGTTTAGACCTGACAATAAGAATCCCCACACGGGGCCATTATTTTCAGGCATCAATACAAATATTTACTCATAACACACTACTCGAATATTCTTAAATAGAATCAGTCCATGCAATACACGGATGAGCCAATTCAATATATGGTTCAGTCCATGCAAAACATATAAATAATTTATTTCTGACGTGACTGACAAAGCACCTGGTGGTCAAACAAACATGATATATCTATGGGGTGAAATACGATGCCGTCCACGCGGTTGGACATGGGCATGAATGTAGGGCCCAGGGAGCGCTCTGGAACGGAGCCATCGGGAAATTTCCCAAGTTCATATATGTCCAGAGATAATGTGTCGTTAACTCGCGACATCTTCCCTGAAATCACTTTTAGCGGGGGAGGAATTCGTCACATACAGGTGAATTGTGCACTTGGTGATACCTTCTTGAAATTTGGCACACTGTTAGTGTAGGCTATGAGGTTCTCAAAAACGATCGGCTACAAGTTGACACCGACCGGTGGCGACCAGTAGCGGCACAATCCAAAATGGCCGCCAGCGGCTGAAGGGAACCTCCTTTTCGACGGTCTACCGACTATACATCCGATTGTAAGGGCGCGAAAGTGAACTCTGATCCACGCACGTGTTGGAAACAGACGTGGGAGATGATGTAGAATAAAACGAGATTCTCTATACGGACGCATCAATTTCTTGGAACTTGAAAAGAGCGTTGTTTCTCCGGGATCAGCGTCATTCAGGCAAACCTGAATGACGCTGATCCCGGAGAAACAACGCTCTTTATGAAGCAGTCTCTTTGCCATACAATATCTTGTTTGGCGTAATTCCGCAAGCAATTCTGATTTGTCTGTCGAAATTAATTCGAGAACGCGATTGTTCACAAAAATCATTCACAGAATGAGTGAGAATCCTCTTCGTGTACGGACTAGTACTGACTGGGAACGTTGTTGCTTTTGCCAGCAAGACAGTTCCAAGAAATTGATGCGTCCGTATAGAGAATCTCGTTTTCATGACGCCTATAAAGCTATTGAGGAAGACATAACGCGCTTCCTAGATAATGGCGTTGAGCTTCCATATAATTTGACCATTGATTGTTTGATGAGAGAGAGTGATGAGTGTATGTCGATGTCACTGTTGACGAATAAGGCAATATATCATAAGACATGCCGTGACAGTATTCGGACTCACATCGTACAGCGCGTGCTACACAAGCGAGAGCGAAATGAGGCAGTGGCATCCTGCTCCACGCTGAGTCCTAAAAGAACACGGACAAGTTTTGAATCTGGCTGTGACAGGAAACTGCCCCAGTGTGTTTATTGTCACAAACGCGAAGGTGACAGCAGTGAGCCTATTTGCAGATCAATGTCTGATAACAATAAACTCAAAATTATGGCAAAGGAAGCCGAGAACTGGGTTGTTTTTTCTCGGGTCAATGCAGCATTTGATTCCGCTGCTAGTGATCTTTACTATCACAAAACCTGTTATTGTAAGCTTGCCAATGAAGCACGAGCGGCTAAATCTAAAAAGTCGAAGAACGCCGAACATTCCGCGTCAGGCCTGCCCTATGACCCTCTCGTTATGGCAGAGCTCATAACATTTGTTGAACACAACGATTCCGCGATGAAGCTTGTCGATCTCAAGAATCTGTACAGTCGGAGGTTGAAGCAAGTCGGTTCTGATTGGCTTAGTGAAGAAATACATTCCACTCGATTCAAAGAACATTTGTTGCAGAAATTGGGCGATGGCTGGGACGCCTTCACACAGGGTAGAGATGTGTTTATTTCAAGTAGGTTTCGAGTTGGCTCCTTGTTGTCCGAATCTTTAACTCGTATAGTGTCTGAGGAAGAGGCAAAAAAGATAGTTGATGTGGGTCTTCTTCTGCGTAAACACATACTCATATCTCAAGCTCCTTTCACGGGATCATTTTCATCTTATTGCTTGAGCGAGCCTGTACCCAACTCACTCCTGACTCTTCTTAGAGTTCTACTTGAGGGCACATGTAGTATACAGAACTTAGGCGATGATGAGACTGTTAATGCCAAGACTCGAGTGGCTTGTACTATTTCACAGATGTTGATCAGCAATTCAGCGAAACGCTCCGAACATGCACAAAATGTTCACCAGAGACGTGACAGAGAAACTCCAATGCCTCTTTATGTGGGTTTGAAGTTGCATGCCCATGATCGTATGAAAAATCTTATCAGAGATTTTCATCAAATGGGACTCTCTGTCTCTTATGATCGCGTAATGGATGTTCGCAGGAGTTTCGCGAGAGCTGTTTCACTGCGGTTCAAGAACGAAGGTGTTGTAGTCCCAGCTAACTGCAAACGTAATGTTTTCTCGATAGGAACCACTGATAACATTGATGTATCTGGTAGATCTGATATGCATGGTACGTCCATCACACTCATTGGTCAACTGAGCAGGGACAATGTGGGTACTGATCCCCCACCACTGAGTTTAGATGTTCCAGAAGACACACAAATTGAACTCCCAGACGACTATGCATTTGTTCCTTTCGTTGAAGACTTTGGTGGGGACATCAGGCTTGAATCTCCAGATGAATGTAATGTACGGCCCAATGAATATGCAGATTTGAACGTGGGAGAGAATGACTGGTTGTCTCATGTGTCACAGATCAGCAATAAAGGGAAGGTTGATGGCAGCTGGCAGCTTGATGAAGTCCCTGTGACCTTTTCAGGCTTCTTTTCAAAACATGAAGATCAAGACAATGTCAAACCTCGTGCAGTTATTGGGGTATTCCCTGTTTTCAGTGAGCAGAAAGCGGACTCACTCAGTATGCAGAAGCATGCTATGTATGTGGTCAGGGAAGCTACTGCTTTCGTAAACCCCGGCCAGATACCTGTCATTGAAGGTGACTGTCCGTTGTATGCCAGGCAGAAAAAATGTCAATGGCTGTTCCCAGAGGAGATAGGTGAGGATCGAATGGTGTGTATGATTGGATTCCTGCATCTTGAAATGTGCACCCAAGAAGCTGGTGGTAAGCTTATGGGTGGTTCTGGTTGGGAGCGAATGTTTCACCTCGCAAAGATATTCACACCCGGTGTAGCATCATCCCTACTTGGTGGGAAACATGTCAAGAGGACGCGACAGGCATATCTTCTCACTCTAGCTTGGCTTGAGATCCTCAGAAAGAATGCTTATGAGATTTACTGTCAGCAGACTGGGCCCCATGAGTCATTTGAAATGTGGGAACAGAGGATTCTTTCACAATCTCCAACTGCGCGCTATTGGGGTGAAATCGTTCGGAACTTTCTCTTGACAAGCTGTCAATTCGTTCGGAACCAACGAATCGGTAACTGGCCTGGTACACTGTGTTCTATCGATGAGTTGTGCAGTTACTTTTTTGCCCTAGGACATACAAATTATTGTCGGTGGGTCCCCGTATTTCTGAGAGACATGTCTCAGCTACCCAGGCGGCATCCTTCAATCCACAACAAATTCATGGAAGGCCATTTTGTGGTCCAGCGTAGTGAGAGGAAGTTCAGTATGATGGGTTTAGATCAGAGCCAAGAACATAGTATCCAACTACTCAAAGAAGACAGTGGTCCAAAAGGTCTCTATGGCCAGGCTGAAGAGAAAGTCGTTATTGAGCTTTCAAGGTCAGAAGTTCTGCGTGTTATAGATGAGTATGAATATGCAAGTTTCCACACAACATCATCAGATAACACGGAACACCCGGAAAGTTCGGTATCAGAGCAGAAAAAATTTCTGAATCAATTGAAATCTCTCCTCGATCTGGTGAATCAGGGACTCATTATCAACCCTTATGATGAAACTAGTGGTCAGCTGGTGACATTAGATACTGGTGAATATATGGACCCCGAAGTTAGTAAGAGTTTACGGTCATTACCCGAAAGGGGCAAGCATTTATATTCCACTTTCTTGAAGGAAAGGCTTGTGGAATGCACCGTACCCCTGAATGATGTTATTCCCAAGGCAAATATATATACCTTCCTTAACCCACCCCCAGCCAACCTGGACAAAGGCCGAGACAAACTCATGTCAAGTAAAGCAACTGCCGCAATAGTTACCCAGATGTTCGTTTCACTGCAAGCCCGGCCTGATTCAAACATGGATGAGTTTTTCATGCACGAGAATGCACGTGATCCGCCAGCATTATCCGATAGAGGTAAGCTACGGAGTGGGACAAAATCTCAAATTCTCAATTGTTTACCAGCTATTCCTGCACAAGGGAAGAATTCAGCAGCTAGACAAGCTTCAGTTGTCATCTTGGATATGCCTGCTGTAGTCCATGTAATCAAACCACAGAAAGCGGATCTGTTTGGAGAATATGCTCGATTGCAATTATTGCCATACATCGAATCTCTGATTAACACGAACACCACAAGGGTTGATGCGATCTATGACTGTTACCCCGAAGGCAGTTTGAAGAATCAGACGCGAGCAAAACGCCTCGGTGAGACAGCAGTTAGGTTGATACGGGTGTCCGAGAACGTCCCTTTACCTAAAGGGAAGAATTGGCAGGCATTCTTGAAAGTTAGTGAGAATAAAGACGAATTTTTCAAGTTCCTGTCTGCTGAACTGCTGAAATTAACATCAACATCCGAGTACCAGTTGTTAACGACATCAGGAGAATATGTACTATGCAATAAGGATGTTAGCTTATGTGACATATCTCCATCGAACCACGAGGAAGCAGACACGCGCATGATGCTTCATCTCAACCATGCAGTCTCACAAGGTCACAAAATAGCTTTTCTTCGCACGGTTGATTCTGATGTCGTCATTCTGTCTTTGCACCATTTCGCAACATTCCGTGACCTTGGACTCAGTGAGCTGTGGATTGGGTTTGGAATTGGAAAGGCATATAAAGATATGCCAATTCATGAGATAGCTTCACAACTTGGACCTGATTACTGTAAGGCCCTGACTTTCTTCCACGCCTTCACAGGTTGTGATGTAACATCCAGCATGCTCGGCATTGGGAAGAAGACAGGATGGAATGCATGGATGAATTTTCCCGCATCAACTGAAATGATGATAGAATTGACTGAGAATCCGCAAGTCTTTTCAGAGGATTCCCCTCATATGCAGCATATCGAAAAACTCACCATACAGATGTACAGTAACAGTTGTGTCAGTACACGTGTCAATGATGCGAGACGGCATATGTTCACACATGGCCTTAAGTCTATGGAAAACATCCCGCCCACCAAAGCAGCTCTGTATCAACATGTAAAAAGGGTAATTCTTGTGTCATCTTTCATTTGGCATCGTGCTCTGCAGAAACACTTATGTGTGCCAGACCCATCACAGTACGGATGGGAGTGGAATCCACGTCTCAATATTCTGGTCCCATTTTGGACTCACCTAGGAGACGCAAGTGCTGCATGTGCACTGATGCTCCACTGTAGTTGTGCCAAGGCCTGCAAGGGCAATTGCAAATGCTTGAAAGCTGGATTAAGGTGCACACCTTTGTGTAAGTGTGAAGGTGGCTGTTGTAACAATATTGAGTAGTATACTGTCATGTTAGGACCAGTCATCTCCTATTCTGGTATTTTTTTTTCCATTTTCGGCCAGTTAACACATGTCATGTTTCTAGTTGAGTTGATTTTGCTAACAAATGTTCATCCCATGTGGCTTGCTACATTGTCCGGGGTATAGGAATACAGTTTTAGATTTCGGAAAATAGTCTGTTATTTACTGCACAAGACGGTGTTAATTCATGCATAGCATGATACAATATCCCCAACTATTTTGCCTCTGTACAACAGTTGATACCTTCGTTCACCCGTGTGTTCATCTATGGTATCCTTGTCTTTCTCTGGCCATAGGCCACATGTGACTAGTCAGTTCCTACTCCATAGCAAATCAACTTGGAAATCCTTCATCTTGTAGCGCACTCATGTCTCAATGAATCCATACCTGAGTTGATCTAATAAATCTAACGTAAGGTATCAAATTGCCATACCGGATCATATTTCGATAAGTTATTCGCTAAAACATTTCGACCACTCATCGACATCAAAGGTCATGTTTTGGCTCCCAGTGGTGGCTATATCTCTATATCCCTGGTAAAGTAGCATACCATGAGGGATGGGCATTAAGTGTCGGCAACATTAATCCTGACTTGGAACACACCACATCTTAACTGGCCGAAAATGAAGAATACTACTTGTAGTCAAAAAATATTCCTGTACCTCGAATGACTGCAAACATACACTCACCCCTTCTAGTCCCATTTTGCCAATGTTCTATACTGGCAAGATAACATTGTATAATTAACAACGGGAACTAATGCATCCCGAGTTCATTCCAGCACTGCCCTTGCTGGCAGACGTGTCGCTATGGTGTTGAGATTGAACCAGAACTCCTCTAGAAATTTGATAGTTTTATTTTCTTAGAAAATAAATCTATCGAAAATGCCGGAAGTTGAGAATAGACTGTCACTTTAATTGGATTATCAAATGTCCAAGTATCCCCACTGCTGCATACTATCGAGTACCCTTGTTCATGTGTTGACAGGAATCTCTCATACCATGTTCATTTGACCATTGCATTCCCGAGAAACATTCAACACTAATTTATCTACGGACGGACGATCATACTGACAGTCAGACACACAGACGCACACATCGACGGAAATTCTGATCCCATTATCCATTAATCTTCCCCCCAACTTGTTCCAAGGGCTTCACTCCATCATTCACATCAATTACAGCACATGTATGGTGTTAGGTTTGGAGCTTCAGTTGTGCGATCGGCGAAAATAGCTTTTTTTCGATCCGCTTGGCGGCCATTTTGGATTTCGCTGCTAGTGGTGGCTAGAGGATGGTGCCAACTTGTAGCCGATCGATTTTGAAATCTCTGATGCCTACCCTTACATCATGCCAAATTTCAGGAAGGTATCACCAAGTGCACAATTCTAGCGAATTCCTCCCCCGCTATTTTCCAAATTGGCATTTTTCTGCCGTTTCTGACATCCCAGACTGACTCTGTTGTACGTTGCTACTCTTGTATCGTCAGGGACATGGCGACCGGTGGGGGGGGGGGGGGGGGGGGCATCACTCCACCCCCAATCCTGGCAAAAATTTCCTATAGTTGGAAATTCGGAGGGCAAGTCATGAGTTGTTGGAAATTCCATATATCTGGATTTTAGAGCTTCTTTGGTGATGCTGATGTCTCCTTTACTTCCTAAAATTCCAACTTGGTTTCAAATCGGCAAAAATACCAACTGTTTCTGTTTACAACTATAGCGAACGCAATATCGAGCTTCATAAGTATGTATGATGTCAATCGGTACGAGTTTTCTACAGTACGTTATTTATCGTAATAAAATAAATCCTCGAAATACACTTCAAGAAACTCACATCATGTAAAATCGTTATCCTGAGTTAATTCCATCATTCACAGTTACAAAAATGATGAAACCTCGAAAATTGATCATTCCTACATAAGATCTGATTTAATGGTAGGACAGTGTAAACTGGTCAAAGTTCTCTTATAACTTGATAATTCTATCATAAATGTGTTGGCATTTCAGTTACTAGAATCGGTTTTATAGCCCCTTTCATGGCTTCATTTTCAAAATATATCTCCGCAGTGAATTTCCGACTATGTGGAGGGGCCGGGAAGGGGGTTTCCCCCCTCCCGGTCCATCCCCCTAGTTGGAAATTCACTACCGTTTACCCCCAAATCGGAAGCCTTTATCAACGTCCCTGTGTATGGTACCGTGAGAAGTTTTGTCTTCCGGTTCCTGCTATCTTATTTCATTTACTTTCTGTCTAAAAATGTATTGTGATCATTACAGATGTTTTCACTTCTACTGTTAAAACTAGAAGTCCTATCATGAAATGCGCACAACTAGCACGTCGATCTGCGCGTTAATCTACGCGTTATGACCATAGTAAGGCTATCAAATTCTGTAAATATGGCGTGTGCACAAGCAATGTTTCAGCCAATGGACCTCCGGGGTAACCCGGAGGTCCATTGGCAGAAACATTGCCTGTGTTTGCTATGAGTAATGAGGAGAACCTGCCATGCTTTGGATGCCATTGGATTTGTCAATTGCGCGCAATTCCTACGCGCAATTAATCCTAGATAAGCGCACAGTTCATGACAGGACTTCTAGTTTTAACTGTACCTAGCGTAATTATTCTCGAACCATTGAATAAATTCTATATTCTTAAGAATATTTATTTCATCATCTATACTCAGAGGCGACGAAAGCTTTTTAAAAATGGAGGGACACAAATTTTAAATGCCAATATGGTTCGGCCCAGTGGGAGAAACATTACAATCGTATATCGGTAAATTTACGATGACACACTGTTGTCTCTCGTTTAGATGAGCATATCACGGTGTGGTCACTGCCCTGTCCATTTCTTCTACTTCAATCATCTTCCAACCCGAAGGCTGGCCTTCGGGTTGGAAAATGGTTGAAGTAGGGGAAACGGACAGAAGCGACCCAATGAGAGATTCTTTGGCTAAATGTTGTTTGGATTTACAAATGATACATTACAGGAATGTGTGTATATTAACACGTTTGTTTGCGCTCATTTAACTCATTGTGTAAAAGTGCATCAGGTCTTTGGAAAGAAAGTAGGGGGGGGGGGGGGCAGGTGTCTCCTGTGCCCTCGTGGTTCGACTGCCTCTCTCTATGAAGGGATCTGGAATTCAAAAAATAGACAGTGGGAAAAGATTTCAACGGGTGGTAACTTTCATATGAACAAGCATTAACAGTTGGGAAATTACGACGGAGTCATCTCTCTTGATACACACGCTGAAACGCAAAGGATATTATTGTGCAAATTGTATTTTCGACGTTTTGAAAACACGGAGTTTTTCCCGGGTGAATTCCCTTGATTTGTGAACCAAAGCAGTGGAGACTTTGTCATTATTTAACCCTTTCATAAAGGTGTGTTTTTTTTTGCGGGAAGAAAAGATTGGTAGAGGACGTGCAGGCGATATAAAGAGCAAAAAATCTGAAGCGAGGGTCGGTAATAATTTAATGCAACTGCTTGACAGAGCTATTGGATTAAATTATTACTGAACTTTCCAACAAACCAGGACGGTTTCGCCCATTTCGCTGTTGACAATATTGACTGAAATGATACCTTCCAGGGTGCAAGTGTTGAAGAGGGTTAATTATTTATTTTCGAAAAATCGGACTCCTGAAATGAAACAATACCTCATTATTGTGGTAAACTATATTAATATTAAGGCCTATATACACGATACGTCCTAGGCGTGTCAACAACATTCATGTGCCCGCCGCATGAGCTTTGGGATGCATGGGCCAATCGGATTACACGGAGCGTTATGTTAATGAATCCACTGCGCAAACTCGGTCGGCAACAGGCGGTCATGGGAATAACACGTTCGAACCGACTGAAGGGAATTGCCACACTGTCTGTTCTTGTGGCAGGGGTAAAAAATACAGCAGGAAGAGACCGACTTGGAGCAACTTATACGTATTACTACTATAGTAATATTGTACTAAGGGCTGTTGTAGTAATACGCAGTAAATACGTAGTGACAGGACGTAATACACAGTAGTATGCGGAGTAGGCTACACTAAGCACGTGACCTATTCTCATCTACCTGATTGGTCGGGTTGATGAGTCCTGCTTGCGATGTCGTAAGAAATTAGAACATGCATCTTGGTGCATGTGTCTTCGCAAGGTTCATGAAATTCTGTCGTAGGTACAGTTTACATGGTGCGTTTTGGACTCATGCGTCCGACTTTTGTGACAGACGCAAGCAAAAATCGCATCGTGTAAATACGACTTTAGATCTCAAGCTTTAAGTTTACGTCCTTATACAGAGTTCGCAATTTGAAGCAATCTTCGTTCGTTCGTTCGTCCGTTCGTTCTTTCGTTCGTTCGTTGGGTCGTGTTCGTTCGTTCGTTTGTTCGAAACGCCATGGTAATGTGGATTAATTTATGGATTATATATGTATAAGGTTAAACTGAAATGTAAAAATAAACTCATTGTGTAAAAGTGCATCAGGTCTTTGGAAAAAGTAGGGGGGGGGGCACGTGGTCCCTGTGCCCCGTGGTTCAGCCGCCTCTCTCTATGGAGGGATCGGGAATTCCAAAAAAGATGCAGGGGAAAAAAGATTTCAACGGGTGGTAACTTTCATATGAACAAGCATTAACAGTTGGGAAATTACGGCGGAGTCATCTCTCTTGATACACACGCTGAAACGCAAAGTATATTATTGTGCAAATTGTATTTTCGACGTTTTGAAAACACGGAGTTTTTCCCGGGTGAATTCCCTTGATTTGTGAACCAAAGCAGTGGAGACTGTTTGTCATTATTTAACCCTTTCATAAAGGTGTGTTTTTGTTTTTTGCGGGAAGAAAAAATTGGTAGAGGACGTGCAGGCGATATAAAGAGCAAAAAATCTGAAGCGAGGGTCGGTAATAATTTAATGCAACTGCTTGACAGAGCTATTGGATTAAATTATTACTGAACCTTCCAACAAACCAGGACGGTTTCGCCCATTTCGCCGTTGACAATATTGACCGAAATGATACCTTCCAGGGTGCCAGTGTTGAAGAGGGTTAATTATTTATTTTCGAAAACTCGGACTCCTGAAATGAAACAATACTTCATTATTGTGGTAAACTATATTAATATTAAGGCCTACATACACGATGCGTCCTAGGCGTATGAACAACATTCATGTGCCCGCCGCATGAGCTTTGGGATGCATGGGCCAATAGGATTACACGGAGCGTTATATTAATGAATCCACTGCGCGAACTCGGTCGGCAATAGGAGGTTATGGGAATAACACGTTCGAACCGACTGAAGGAAATTGCCACATGGTTTATTCTTGTGGCAGGGGTAAAAAAACAGAAGGAAGAGACCGACTTGGAGCAACTTGTACATATAACTACGTATTACTAATATAGTGATATTGTACTAAGGGTCGTTGTAGTAATACGCAGTAAATACGTACACGTAGTAATAGCTAGTAATACGTAGTAGTATGCGGAGTAGGCTACACTAAGCACGTGACCTATTCTCATCTACCTGATTGGTCGGGTTGATGAGTCCTGCTTGCGATGTCGTAAGCAATTAGAACATGCATCTTGGTGCATGCGTCTTCGCAAGGTTCACGAAATTCTGTCATAGGTACAGTTTACATGGTGCGTTTTGGACTCATGCGTCCGACTTTTGTGACAGACGCAAGCAAAAATCGCATCGTGTAAATACGACTTTAGATCTCAAGCTTTAAGTTTACGTCCTTATACAGAGTTCGCAATTTGAAGCAATCTTCGTTCGTCCGTCCGTTCTTTCGTTCGTTCGTTGGGTCGTGATCGTTTGTTCGAAAAACACCATGGTGATATGGATTAATTTATGGATTATATATGTATAAGGTTAAACTGAAAAGTAAAAATAAAATGTACAATAAACACTTAATCATCCTTAACCCTTTACCTAACGAATCGCCCGCATCCGCCCGCGTAATATACAAATAGAGCAGTTGAAGAAAATTAATTTATCAAAATATGTCAACAAAACTGTATCATGTGACCCCTCATTGGAACGAGCTCATTGAGCTCGTTCCAATGAGGGGTCACATGATATGATTTTGTTGAATTTTTTTGAAAAATTTTAAAAAAATTATATTTAAAATAATAAATTTTGATATCGTCTGCGTCGGGTAAAGGGTTAACACAAAATCCAAAAACAAAAGCCCACAATGAATTAATTTTCAATAATTTCCATCTCAATCCAAAATAAGGAGTATCAGATAGCGTCATAACGCTCAATTGACGAGAACACTTCTCTTCTAATAATCTCTGGAAACGCTCTTTTTCAGAGGTAAAAGGAAGGAAAACACATTCGTACATACTTATTATTTTCAGCTTATTATTTCAATATGTATTGCAGATTACTAAAATAACACGTAAAAGTTGCAATAAAAAATCAAAAAGGGGAAAAAAGACCTGTAAACACACCAGGGGTCGAACATTTTCTTACAATTTACTAACCTTATACAACATTTTTGGGACCATTTTTCAACAGAAAAAGGAAACCACAATCAAATTATCCAATAAATAGCATAAACATTGCACATAAAACTATAAAGATTGAACTAAATGGACATAACACGTGAACTATTTCAACTCAACTCGTTCTTTGTGTACAAAATGCTCCAAGAAGTTTTTTCCACAGGCATCAGTGCTAATTTAGATGAAGTTTTTTTCCGAAAAGATACGCGTGCGCATTCAAAACCAGAGGAATAGATGTTAATGGAATTTTACTTTCTACAGACAGTTTTACGGATGGAGGAAGCCGGAGAACCCGCACAGAACCACATAGCATCGGCGAGCAACAGTCACAGTCCCCAACTTACTAACTCCGTACAAGTAGGGTTAGCATTGGTTGAAGACAAGTGCACCATCGACGGGCAGTACAACTTAGTACACAGCTCCAACGTGCTCCCACGCCAGCAATCAGGGTGAAATGCTTTGCCAAAGGACACAACGCAGTTACCCCTGGCGGGGACTGAACCGTGTACCTTTTGGTTTGAAGTTCAATTCCGTAACCACTCAACCCCCATAAGGGAGCAGTGATCAAACACTGCAAAACTTGGAAAAAAGCTTTACCCACCTCATACATTGAGCTGAATTGCATTATTGGGCACACCGTTTATCTTCGCTATTTTGTGGAATTTACAGATCTTGACCCATCAACCAACGCATGTGATGTCTGTTCACCGCAGGGGCAGCACAAATAGATATACAGGATTGCCTCAGGTCCTGATATATAGTCACGTATGTTAAGCATGACTTTAAACTCCAATAACAGAAACACAAACTTTTTGCAGCTCCATCACTGTGAAATGCACTTCCTCAGAATTTAACCCTTTACCCAACGTAACGGCCAAAACCGACCAGCGCTTTTCACAAAAATCGCCAATTAATTTTCATTATTTTTTTCATTTTTGTCTCAAAAACATAGGTTATGACCACTCTTTGCAACTAGCTCGTTCCAATGGGGGTGGGGGGGGGGGGGGGGGGGAGGGCATAACCTTTATTTTTAGGCAAAACATGAAAAAGATGGGTTATTCAAGAATGTTGTTTGCCTGTGTCGTCTGCTTTTCATATTAGGTAAAGGGTTAAGGAAAACTTCCAACACTGAAAGTTTCAAAAAAGTTCTAAAAGCCCATCTCTTCCGCATTGCCTTTGACTGCTGATTTTTTTTGCTTTGTCATTTTATATTGTGAGCGCTTTCTATCAGCGCTTTGCTGGTAAAGGCGCCATATAAGTAAATTGGAATTATTATAAGTATTATTACTACTTCCATTATTATTATTATAAGTAACACGATATTCTGTTCATGCATTTTCAACCAACTTCATGCCATCTGGATTTATATCGAACTCCACATTTACAAACTATGTTTTCAGTTTCTCAGCAACTGATCAAAGTCAGAATTAAATTTAATTCAGTGATGCTTTGAGTGACAGCACCCTCACATCAAGTGGAAAAGGAGATTGATTTTTGTGTGTGGCGTCGCCTATGACGTCCCTTTTAACTTACGCAATTCATTGGTCAATAAAATTATGACACAATAACATGTTACAGTGAAATATATCGTTATTTCAAACATAATTTTAGAAAACTATACCTTTAAAGTTTTTATTCAGTTATCACCAGGAAAGATGTTGCGGCCTGGTTTTTATTTTAACTCCGCAAAGTAGAGAGTGTTTTAATTTATTGCCACTCAAGTTTAATTATAAGGAGTGATCGTTTGTTTCTGTCTATTTCTTGAGTTATGAACCCCCAAAAAAACAGAGGCCAACCATAGTGTAAATTGGCTACGCCCATTTACACAGTTTGACCTTTGTTTTGGGGGGTTCATAACTCAAGAAATAGACGGAGGTTCATAACTCAAGAAAATGACAGAAACAAACGATCATTCCTTATCTAAACATTGGTTTATTTTCTTTTTTGTGTGGATTGGTAGGTGAATTCCTAATTCCTTTTTATTCGATTCGAATACCGAATTTCAGATCGAAACGTTTCCTGTCGGCTTTCGGGGAATTTTGAGATAACTGACTTCAATGTCTTTTACAAGACGACCAGCAGTGTCATAAAATAAATGTCTAAGTGATAGCTCAAAGTTACGATTTTGTTTTCTCTAAGTATATATATTTTTGATAATTTCTCTCGCTCGTGCTGGAGGCATTAGAATATGTTTCTGTATGATGAGATCCGAAAACATATTTGCCACTTAAGCAGACCACCACTTAAGCAGATTGGGCACCTGTGATGGCTACAAGGGCCCAAAGCCCGAAAACCTTTAGCACAGTCTGTAGATCATATTTATGAAGGGATTTCATTGTAACTTGGTAGGATGACTCCAAATAATGTCTACATGAGAACGTTCCCTTTTGGTTGCAATCATGCAACCTTGATGGCTGCCCAAGTCTAAAAACCTTTAGCATAGTCTTTTGGTTGTATTTATGGAAGGATTTCATTGTAACTTGTTAGGTTGACTCCATATAATGCCTAGATGATGACATCCCCTTTTGGTTGTGATTAGTCAACTGTGACGGCTACAGGGGACCGAAGCTTTGTAGGATCACTCCAGGTGATGCCCAGATGAGAATGTTCCCTTTTGGTTGCGATCATTCAACCATGATGGCTGCCCAAGCTCGAAGCCCGAAAACCTTTAGCACAGTCTACAGATCTTATTTATGAAGAGATTTTATTGTAACTTGGTAGGTTGACTTCATATAATGTCTAGATGAGAACGTCCCCTTTTGGACACGGTTGAGCAACTGTGACGGCAACAGGGGCCCGAAGCCTAAAAACCTTTAGCACAGTCTGCAGGTCATATTTATTTCATTGTAACTTGGCAGGATGACTCCAAATAATTTCTAGATGAGAACGTCCCCTTTTGGTTGCACTTCTAATTAAGCATGGAATTTTATGGCCATTATTAGGCGCCTACTTAACGCCATAATGAGTTGTCTGATAACAGATTAAAGGAAGTAAAGATCAGTGTTCTCGTGCGATCATTATCCATATAATTATGTCCATTTAATAGGCAATTGTCGTAAAACAGTACATACCACGGGTTCTGGGCACACAACCATATTACGTATCTGGTCTTTCATCGAATGTCAACATACACCGAAAACACGAGACTTTCAAAGAAACTTGAAATATAATTTTAAATTAAAACAGAACTGTAGCGGCCAAGTTCAAGAGAAGCAATTACAACGAGAATTAATATCCTTATGATGGAATAAGTGTCGGAGGTTTCCATTCCAATCTCAAGGCGTGTAAAACTGAGGGTCGTTGGCGCAAAACTGGGGATACCCCATGCTATAGGTTAGAGTAGGTGCCGCATTGGTGGGATAGGCACGCTGTAATGTAAGGGGAGCCACAAAGCTCATAGGTAGAGTAGGAATAGTCGCGGCCCGATTCAGTGGCCATATAAGAGTGTGGGATCAGAAATAAGAAGCACGAGCTCCTGAAGCGCACGAGTGATGGCATTCAGGTAGACGGTATTACCTGTTACAGAAGGCAAGCCATAGGTAGACAGAGTAGGATTTACCTGTATGAGCATTAGTCTGAGATAATTAGAGGGAAGCAGTTAACCCTCGAAGTAGCGGTTGTTAGAGTAAAGGCGTACTGTAAAGTGACAATACATTAGTGGCCGTACAGCGGCAGTGTTAGAGTTACATTCCGTTACTTGTTAGAGTAAAGGCGTCCAGTAAAGTTACAATACGCTATGACTTCAAATGGGTTGAACTGACCATTGGCATTTTCAAAGATGTGGTAATTTAACTGTTAGCAAATTGTTATATCTTTTAAAATGCTGATGATTCATTTTAGTCAGTTATATTAATAGGTAGAGAATAGAAATCTAGACCTCGCGTTGTGTCCTTGGGCAAGGCGCCTAACCCCGATTGCACACATGGGGGCACGATGACGCTGTGTACTACGGCGTACTGCACGTCGATGGTGCGCATGTCTTCAACCAATCTATCCCTGCCTGTGCCGCGCTGCAGACTTCAGAGTTACGATGTTGGAGAGCTGACAGCTGCTCGTCGTTGCTCGGTGATTCTCTCCGGGTACTCCGGCTTCCTCCACCCGTAAAACTGTCACCGACATGATATGACCCTGGCTGTTAATGTGTCGTTAAACCCTAATAAAAAAAATAGAAATCTAGACAATACATACACAGAACGACACATGCGTGTGTATGGGTTAATCGATATGGCACGAGTACCAGCGCGGAAGGATAGCACGAGAGGCCAGAGGCCAGAGGCCTTCACGTCTGTAAAACAATTATTAGAAGGACACTCAACAATTTATTTGATAATTATCACCAAAAAAAGAACACATTTTGTCGCCAACCAAACTTGCGTGGGGAACCTGTGTTACTCTTTCGTCCTCTGAGTTCCAATGTGTTCTATGTGCCAAGTGGCACATAGAACACATGGGAACTCAGGGGACAACTTTTAGATATCGCTAGGGATTGAAATTGTAATTGCGGTACACGATTTGTAGAAAATAAGAAGGGAAATTTCGCTTCTTTATAAAATAGTCCGTTAACGATTCCCGTTCCACACGTGCGAAACAGATTTTTTATTTTCCGCGCGGCTTAGTGTTGCTGTAGATGGGGATATCATAGAACAGGCGTGTGATAAAATTGTAGACGATTTTTTGTATTGGCTTCTGTTCATTGGCTTCTGTTGGTAGGGTAATATATCGATCTCAATTTTAGGGTCCGGCGAATCACGATTTTTCCTCTAATCTAATCTCGAAACCGAATCGAATCCACGCCCCAATTGTAACTATACTGTGGTCTTCGAACTAGAGCATTCGGCTGCCAATGTGAACCAAGAGTCAATATATGTACAGCGCTATGTCGCACCATCGAACCACAAGTATGAGTACATGGTCCTGTCACTTGTTTCTGAAAGGAGCAACATATTTATACGCCAGACAATGGTATTCCGTGTAGACATGTCTGTATAAGCCAGTGCCTGGACCCGATGTTTAATGGACTTCCATTAATATTACAACCATATAGTACAGAGTACTGACCCAGTGATATTCAAACTAAAAGTTGTCACTTTGAATGGATCACTACCACAATGTGTTTTGACATTTTTTGTTCTCAATATTCTGGTGGTGACAACTCATTCCGCATTTATCTTTGCAACGAGACTAGATTTAAACGAAAATCGACCTGGTATCATCAAGGTGGTAGAAGGAAAATCAATATATCGTCTCGTGTACAGAACAGACCCGCATCCGCAATGATACGGCATTGCGGATGGCACATTGGTCCACCCAAGGGTTATATATTGTGCAAACTATCTCCGCTACCGCACCCAGTTAGACGGGTACCGTCAGTCCAGCTCCATAGAAAGACCTGCTGGATGAGGTGTCATCTTCAGAATATCGACAGCAGAGTGATGTTTCAAATCCAACCTCTCAGGATTCGAACTGTTTCGAATAATCGAGATGATTCGAATCGAATCGAATCAATGAACAGATTCAAAATCGAATGGAATCTCTAACGTTCGTAATCTAAGTCGAACAACAGTGCCACGTGTTGTGACTCATGTAGGTCATGTTACCTGTACATCCGCTCATCAAACTCTCACGGAATAATTTTGTATGGATATCGAGGGACGATTTATTATACTCTGCCACCTCATATGCAGTACGTGGAGAGTGGATTGTAACTAAATCACCCGCGGAGTGTGGTTATCACCCAAGCTATAACTTTCAAATTGTGTTCACATCGACAAAAACACAAGCAATGTTTCAGCCAATGGACCTCCGGGTTTAACCCGGAGGTCCATTGGCTGAAACTTTGCTTGTGCTGGTTATGCTTTGCCGCAAATTTGCAATTATTGCTTGGGTGGATTCTCCACTCTGTGGGTGATTTATTGATAATACACTCTCCACGTACTGTATAATATATGGATATACAGTACAGTCTGTTCATCCATCTTTCCTTTTCCATGCTCGTTTTCAAGTGGTATTTTCTTCAAAGCACAACTCCCATACTCCATACAGAAATTATTTATGCCGGGGAAAGTGTTTGGTATTGTTTAGGGTGTCGTAAGATAAACAGGTGGACAGCAATAGAATTTCAGTTTCCTTGCACTTGTCCCTTTACTTAACAAATCTAACGCATTGGCCCGCGTAATATACAACTTCGGCAGTTGAAAACAACATGTTTATTAAAAAAAAAATATAAAAGAACCATATCATGTGACCCCTCAGTGGAACGAGCTCAACGAGCTCCTTCCCATTAGGGTCCGCATGATATGGTTTTGTTGAATAATTTTGAAATATTTGAGAAAAAATAATATTTCAAATAAAGAATATATCGTTTTATTGAATTTTTTTTAAAATCTTGAAAAAATAATATTTAAAATAATGAATTTTGATATCGGATTCCGTGTTTTGTTTTTTTTTGAACGTGCAATCGGTCAGTCTACACAAGTTATCGTCGCCGTGTGGACGTTTGTGAGGGCCGTGGTCGTCAGTAGATGATCGGACAAGGCCAGCATTGTTCTGAGAATCGATAACTTTCGCTCCCTTAGTCGTACAAATTTCACCCTTGACGCAAAGGCTTTGTATGAGAAGCTGATATTTGGAATTTATTAACTGGCCGGAAAGTCAAAGTTCATTGTAACTCAAGGTATAAATAGAATTAAGGTTTATGTGTCAGAACTTTGATTTCATTTTCCATGCAATGCCTACCCTTCATACATGGGTGTGCTGAAAGGGTTTGATATTTAGGATTGCTCTGTAGTTCAGAAGTTCAGAATAGTCAATGTTACTACAATTTATACCATGATTACCTATTCTACTACATATAAATATTTGCTTTACAGGTGTGGCTGTGGTGAACACGCCAGCAATGGGATTTCAATAGTTAAAATTTACACCTATAATGGAATTACATCCAAGTTGACCTTTGGTGACCACGACCTGAATCCAAATTTGTCCAAATTTTTCGGTCGTCGCCTCGCGAGGAATGGAAAGAAAGCTTCATATTATTATTACGTTTTTAAATGAGTTTACCTCATAAGATACCAACAATTAACAAACATGCGTTGTTTCATCATGGTATAAATAAAATATACCCAAAGTGGCTTTGTGTACCAAATGTTCACCACCTGTATATTCTTGGATGACACTCGATTATTTTGTTTTTATCTACAGATCTGATACTTATATAAATCTAAGAACAAGAGTCCACTCATAACCATACTATGTACAGAAAAACCTTTTCAACCTGAAACCGAATTCAGTGGCGGCGCCAGAGTTACAAAAGTGAGGGTGTACAGTTGGGGATTGTGCAGCGCCGAGCGGGGTGGGTTTCGGGGGGGGGGGGGGGGAGGGGGTCCTCTCCCTAAGTTGAGAAAAGTTTAAACTGTTTGCAACAAAATCATGCGAATATGGATATCACTGGAACCGGCTGAACAAGCCGCTTCCAATGATATTCATATTTGCATGATTTCATTGAGTTATACCTTTGAGAATTTTTCTAAAATATTAAATTTTATTTTTTTTTTTTAAATTGCTGTAGGCTGAATTCCAAACGGATGTCTTGCACGCTTTCGATTCTAGCATTCGTCGAATACTCTTAAACACTAATGTTTCAGTCCGTTTAAACGCGGCATGCCTTGTTGCAATTTGGATCTCGACTCTTGTTTGTTGTTTGCAGCTAGCATGTGTGGGTGGGAGGGGGCGGGGGGGGGGGGCATTTCAAAACTTCTCTGATTTAGTGCACTTGGGAATATGGGATTAAGCATTCCGACCATTACACCGCAACGTTCAATACAACAAAAATTAAAATGATAGTATTGTTTTACTACGCTTGGCGAAAAAAGTGGAGGGGTAAGTACCCCCCCGCATACCCCTCCATGGCGCGGCCACTAACCGAATTTGTTTCTTTGAACTTAATCTCTTGAACCCTGCTTTTATCTTCCATGTCAGTGCAATGGCATCAATTGAAAGAGTCCGAAAGAGTTCATATTCATCATTTGTGTGTGTGTGTGGGGGGGGGGGGGGGGTGGAGACCGATTAATATTGATTAGTCTACCCCCACACATTCGCTTATAGCAGCCATCCCACAGAATGAAAATATGAAGTATTGTGTTCATTGGCCGTAAAAAAACCTGTGGGGTTGAAAATGTTAACCCTTTGATACTTTTGTACGTCTTATGACGTACGAAATCAAACAGAGCGTATTTTTTGGTCATTTGTTTTATTATTATTTTCGATTTTTTAAAATTGTAACATCAATTCCTATTTTCTCCCGAATAGTGCTCAGTGACAACCGTTGAGCCAAATGTTATCGCAGCTTAAAATACTAATATAATCCTTCTGTCAAGACATCTTTCTGGTTGAGTGCTAGAAGCCAATATCAGGGCTTTCAAAAACTGAGGATACCAGAGCAAAAGCCAATACTTTCTTTGCTTATATTTCATATTCAGTCAAACACAATTATTTTGTTTAATTAAACTTGTTTTATTACAAATTATTGGAGAGTGGCTGTGGGCACTCTCCAATAATTTGTAATATAACAAATTTTGAAAAACAAATTCAGACCACCAAAAATAATCTAGCCCTCAACCAGATAATCACTAATGTGAAAAATATATTGTACTTTCCGAGGTTTGGCGTCGTATTTTGAAAAACGTTGAAGAAACTGAATTCCCAGTGACGTTTGAACTTCAGGATAATTAAAGTCTAAAGGGTTAAAATGTTCGAATTTTCCTCAGAATGTTGAGCAGAATATGTTTACTGTAATTACTGAAGCTTTTACAGGTCCCATGCACATTTATCTGTGTGACAGTTTTAGCAATGTGCTTGCAGTACACACCGTCTTCACGGCGGAGAGTATTTATTGTATTTATTGATGTTTTAAGGTCACATATTTATGCACAATGGCTAATCATGACCGTGAAAGTTTTACGGGTGGAGGAAGCCGGAGTACCCGGAGAGAACCACCGAGCAACGACGAGCAGCTGCCAGCTCCCCAACATCGTAACTCCGCACTGCAGCACAGGCAGGGTTAGATTGGTTGAAGACATGCGTACCATCGAAGTGCAGTACGCCTTAGTACACTGCGTCATCGTGCCCCCACGCGGGCAATGGAGATGAAGTGTCTTGCCCAAGGACACAATGCGGTTGCCGCAGGTGGGATTCGAACCGAGGACCTATCGGCTTGTTTCAGCCTGCACCTCTACCTACTGAGCCACCGCGCTCCCTCACGGCGGAGAGTGAAGAAATGTCATGGACTTCTCGTCGTTGGACTTGTGAAGTCGAGAAAATGAAAATTACTGCACAAATAATTCGCCACCGATTGAGTTTTCTCCCTTAGTTCAAAATTCGATATTATCTGCTTGCTGGTAATTTTTTCTAACAATTTAGTGTCAAACTACAAAATTAATGTGTGCCAATAAATTTGGTTCCGCGTATTCATGGGGCAGAATTTCAACCAAAACCTATAAGCAGTACAACACACGGGGATTGGATTACCACTGAAACACCCGTGGAGTGGAGTTTCCATACAGACAAAGGAACAGTTTCAGTCTATGTCCCTCCTTGTTTAAACCGGAGGTCCATTGGCAGAAACTTGCTTGCCGTTCTCAGGCTTTTATGCAAGCAAGAGGTAATTGTATGGGCGGAAACTCCACCCCATGGGTGTTCCAGTTATAGTCCACGCTCCACCTACTGTATATATCCCACCTACAATAGTCACCGAGGACTGGTCATTCATTATCCATGCGTGGGCAGGGGAGCGTGGTGGCTCCGTGGTAGACTGTTGGACTTCTATGCTAGAGGTCCCGAGTTCGATCCCCGTCCGGGACGATCCCCGTTGTGTCTATGGGCAAGGCATTCTATCCCGCTTGCCTACAAGGGGACACGATGACACCGTGTACTAAGGCGTACCGCACGTCGATGGTGCACCTGTCTTCAACCGCTGTAACCCTGGTTGAGTGGAGCCTGAACAGAGTTAGAATGTTGAGCAGCTGACCGTTGCTCGTCGATGCTCGGTGGTTCTCTCGAGGTACTCCGGCTTCCTCCACCCGTAAAACTGTCACGGTCACGATTAGCCATTGTGCACAAAAAAATACTCGTGGGCAGTGATGTGTACGCATGCGTTTACCGCGTAATACAAATCACAATCAGCAACATTTTATATATTGAAGCACCGGGTTGTACCCGGTGCTTCATTAATTAAATTGTTGATGACTATTCCTACGATTAATGTTTGGAATCTATTGTTATTGCATCCGTGGAAATTTTACCCATCCGTGCAAAGTGATTAATCCACGACGGCTGTACTGTAACACTACGTAAATTGTGTTAATATGTAATATTCTTATAGTCGCCATTGGGCTAACACTGTTGTTCAAGAAGCTGCCAACTTCAGGAATATTACACACGTTCACACAATTTACAGGCAGATTACACCAGACTGACGTCACGAGTCCAATACAGTGTTCACAAGAGCGGACAGAGAATTTTGACCGGATCTTGTCTGAGTCGCGATCTGGACGAAATCCGATGTCTGCTTTCCTTCCGTCAACACTGCGGAATTTCACCTGTCAAAAACGAAATACGGGAACACGGAAGCACAGACGATAATTTCCTTTTTTCCACATTTAATCTTGATTTCGCAATATTATATTTATGAAGACTCGCTGGTGGAAGTGTATTTCGCTTTGAACTCTGTTGGTGAAGGAGATCGTATTTATAATTATAGTTTTTTATAATCAGCAAAACTCGTGGACTCCGTCAGCGAGAGCCCTGCAAATCGCAAATTTCTACTTCGAATCGAATTATCGAATCAACCTAAATATTCCAAATCGAACAGAATCGAATCGAATTTCGAAACAAATCGGACGAAAAGGACAACTCTGTTTATTGGCGATCAAAATCAAATTGGGGAGAAACAATAATCTTTTGTTATTAGGCCTACACGCCAACCCTTGCATCTCCCCTGAAATAATAACGATTAGATAAAAAATTACCTTTGGAGCCACGATGTTTCTCTAGATTCAAGAATGTTCCCAATCACCGGCAAAATGGTCAACGCGACCTCAGGAATAATACGCTACCCCGCACCATTGTTGGTGCTGATGAACGCGCCCTTGAAATGATTCGACGTTTCGCATTCGAAAACAAAACGAATCACAGTGTCGATTCGATATCCGACTCGTTTTTTCGAATATTCGCAGCCCCCTACCGTTAGCCTAGGAACGCGGTGAAACAGAACATATACTCCACTACAGTTAAAACTAGAAGTCCTGCCATGAAATGCGCACAAATAGCAAGTCGACCTGTGCGTTAATCTACGGGTTATTACCCTAGTAAGACTATCGAACTCTGTACACATGGCCTGTGCACAAGCAATGTTTCAGCCAATGGACCTCCGGGTAACCCGGAGGTTCATTGGCAGAAACACTGCCTGTGTTTGCTATGGGTAACCAGGAGAACCTGCCGTGCTTTGGATGCCATTCGACATGGTAATTGCGCGCAATTCCTACGCGCAATTAAGCCGAAATATGCGCACAGTTCATGACAGGACTTCTAGTTTTAACTGTAGTACAATACTGTATGTGATGAAAGAAAATAGACTGAGAACTGGAACCGCATTCCGACTGGGTCGCGTCTCCGTTGAGATTTGGTCAGCTTTCTTCACTATACTTCTGTCCACAGTTACTTTCGAACGCGAAATCCGAGAACATTGAATCTCAGATGCTATTTTCAATTGTATCTTTTAGTTGTGTATGGATTTTGTATTATTTGATTTCTGAAATCTTATTGAGATCTGACGGAGAAAGAGAACACTTTTGCGATCACAGTGACGTATAGAGCTCATTTTGAAACATGTCTGAACAGTTTTCAAAGCAGATTAGACACCTTTCTGCTGCCACGAAAAAACATACACTGATTCATAAATTAGAATTTGATAAATTATTTATCTAGTAAGGTTTAGTGACACTTTAACAGCCAATGTCATATCGTGTGGGTAGCAGTTTTACGGATAGAGGAAACTGTAGTACCCTTTAGAACCACCGGGAAATTAGCAGTAGGATTTAGCGAGGCCGTCTTTTCAGTCAAATCTCCCGAACGAAGGCTAGTTTTACTGCAAAACAAACATTGCCTGGGTTCTAGTCCGTGCGTAGAAACTGTCCTTCGTCACTAACTGCCAAGCGAAACTACACTTAACTTAGGTTCAACATATCCCCATGTTTCCCAGGAGACGGGAACGAGAATGAAATCACTCTCAGAAAGGGGAATCGAGAAATTCCCCGGGTAATATCAAGCAACTTTACGAAGGTAACATGTCGCATTTATTTTAATGAGAATGAGCATATTTCATTGTCAATCTACCATCTCCAAACGGAAAAGTTCTTTTGCTGAGATAAGTATAAAAACCCAAACCCGCTTCAATCTCGTCTTTATTTTCAGAGTAACTTGCATTATCACCTCTAGTTTCCCCAACATCAACACTCTCTTCACTGCCATCACCGGTCTCCTCTGCTTTTAGCAGAGGAGACTGATGACTGCAGTGTAGAGGGTGTTGATGTTGGAAGTGGAAGTGAAAGGTGATGCTAGTAATTCTGAAAATGAAGACGAGATTGGACTTTGAAGCGGGTGAAGAAGATCTTGCTGTTGAAATGGAAGGGGGGGGGGGGGGGGGGTGTCCTCCAGAACTGGTTTGTTGAAAATGGTTCGTCAGGAATCAGGACTGTAAAAATTTCAGGCGCGGAAAGGCTACAAAGTTTCAATTCAGAAAACTTCAGTTCAATACACAAACAGTGCCACGATTCATTCTCGGTTCCTGATAATCAAAGGGTTAATTCTCAGAATAACTGCTGCGGATGGATCAAGTGCTTTGCCCAAGTACACAACGCAGCTATCCTTCGTAGCGTCAAACATTCTAGATGAGGGAACACTATGGGTATACCTTAATCCTGTACTCAACGTATCGGCCAAAACCGGCCAGCGCTATTCAAAAAATCGCCAATTAATTTTCATTATTTTTTTTCATTTTTTGTCTCAAAAACATAGGTTATGACCCTTCATTGGAACGAGCTCGTTGCAATAAGGGGTGATAACCTGTGTTTTTGCGACAAAAAATGAAAAAAAATAGTTATTCAGGAATTTGTTTTGCAAGTGTCGTCTGCTTTTCATGTGAAGTAAAGGGTTAAAATAGTTACCATAACACTTTTCCGTAAAACTTCTTATTTTATGTAATACACTGTAGACAAACTTTACCGTCAACGGCGAATTATTTTTTTTTTATATTCGTTGTGGTTTTAACGACACTTTCGACAGCCAGGGACACCCTCTGTCGACAGTTGTAGGAGTGGACGAAGCCCTAGTACCTGGAGAAAACCATCGAACGTCGGCTGGCAACTGCCAGACTCCGCTACGAACTAACTCCACACAAGCAGGGATAGTATTGGTTGACGACAAGTGTACCATCGACGTGCAGTACTCCTTAGTACACGGCGCCACTGTACCCCCGCGATTTTAGGCGAACGACCTCATAACTAAGAGCCACACCTAGACAAACACTTTACGAATATCAATGGTGAATTCTGAATCTTGGAAAAAAAAACAACCCGAAATAGCATCTGGGATGTAATATTTTCGAGTTTCTATTGCAGTGTGTGATATTCCAGTGTGGTGGGCAAAAAAGCGAAAAGAAAATTTTGATATGATCGCAACTCAATCCTCATACGGTAGAACCTGCATGTCCGCAGTTGTAATGATGACATCACTGTGCAGTACTGTGACCACAGATGAGAACACAAAATTTACACTGGGTCCCAAGCCAGTCAAAAATGTCTGTATGCTTCCCGCGACGCAACACGATGGAATCTCTCCTGCCCCTCCCCCTTCAAAAATAAAAAAAAACTGCGCCTTTGAATCTGAGATGCTATTTTTGTACGTTTTTCTTGGTGCGGTCCTGCTTTGACAGTATTTTATTAAACAAAAGGTCCCCAATCGTCCACCCGAGCATGCTGCATAAAGAAGGATTTAAGGTACATTCAGTACCTACCGTACATGGAGAGTGTATTATCACTAAATCACCCACAGAGTGGAGATTCCACCCGAGGAATAATTGCAAATTTGTTGCAAAGCATAACCAGCACCAGCAAAGTTTCAGCCAATGGGCCTCCGGGTTATACCCGGAGGTCTATTGGCTGAAACATTGCTTGTGTTTTTTGTCAATATGAACTAAAATTTGAAAGTTATAGCTTGGGTGATAACTCCACTCCATGGGTGATTTAGTTACAATCCACTCTCCACGTACTGTATGACCAGCGACTAGAGATGGGCAATATACTGAAAAAACGAACCGATACCGACATCATGAAGATACCGAAAAACCGAACCGATACCGATATCATGGAGATACTGAAAAACCGAACTGATACCGATATCATTGAGATACTGAAAAACCGAGCCGATACCGATATCATGGAGGTACTGAAATCCGAACCCATACCGATATCATGGAGATACTGAAAAACCGAACCGATACCGATATCATGGAGATACTGGATAACCGAACCGATACCGATATCATGGAGATACTGAAAAACCGAACCGATACCGGTATCATGAAGGTACTGAAAAAACGAACCGATACAGATACCATGGAGATACTGAAAAACCGAACCGATACCGATATCATGGAGATACTGTAAAACCGAACCGATACCGATATCATGGGGATACTGAAAAAAAGAACCGATACCGATATGATGGAGATACTGAAAAACCGAACAAACCAATCATTGAATATCGAAACCGTCTGCATTTCCAAATATTCCTACATTTTTTTTATTTATAAGGCTTTGGCGAGGCCTGATGGCAGTTTAGGTTTTCATTTTCATGAAATAACTGACTGTGTTTCTTTCAGTTTGTCAACCCTTAAGGCCTGGGCACTTCTTCTGAATTCCCACGAGACAACAAACTGCACATGTCCAGTTGCTGAGCTGTGATTTCTTCTCAAGTCTTGGCTACCTATTAAGGCAGCCGTGACTTAACTAGCAATCACTGCCTAGGTGTTTTGTAACAATGTTTTCCTTACAAAATCGTGACAATCTTCACAAAATCTTGATAAATGTGTCACTATAGGATTTCGATCTAATCGCGTAAGAGACCACTTGTAAGAGTGTGCTGTTTTATAACATTTTTTTTTCAATTCTAATGCGGGGAAGCTGAGTTATTATTGAGATATTTATACAGTACATTCTCCGTGGACTGCTCGCAAACCACGCGTGGTCAGTGATGTCCACGTATGCATTTATCAGGTAATAAAAATCATCATTGGTAACATTTTAATTCATGAAGCACCGGGTTGTTTTTTTTTTTTTTATTTTATTAGAGTTTAACGACATATTAACAGCCAGGGTCATATCATGTCGGTGACAATTTTACGGGTGGGGGAAGCCGGAGTACCCGGAGAGAACCACCGAGCAACGACGAGCAGCTGCCAGCTCTCCAACAATGTAACTCTGAACTCTGCATCGCGGCACAGGCAGGGTTAGATTGGTTGAAGACATGCGCCCCATCGACGTGCAGTACGCCTTAGTATACAGCGTCATCGTGCTCCCATGTAGGCAATCGGGGTTAAGTGCCTTGCCAAAGGACACAGCGCGGGAGCATAAATCAGTCAATGAAATGGTCACCCATCCAACTACTAACCGCGCTCGACGTTGCTTAACTTCGGTGTTCTGACGAGAACCGGTTACCGCGACGCCATCGCGCCCCCCGGTGCTTCATTAATTAAAGTTTTGATGGTTATTCCCGTAATTAGTGTTTGGAATTTAATTTTATTGCGTCCGTGTAAATATTGCCCACTCGTCGAAAGTGACCAGTCCGCGGATGTCATGCAGGGATGTGGCTAGAGGGTTTCCCCTGGGTGTGTGTGTGGGGGGGGGGGGGGGGCACCGGTGTAAATTCCAACTGTGAGTGGTTTCGATAGGTGGTTGCACTGCAGCGCTGGGTGATATCTTCTGATCCTTTACCCAACGAATCAACCGCATCCGCCCGCGTAATATGCAAATACAGCTGCTGAAAAAATATTATTTTTCGAAAAATTTCTACAAAACCATATCATGTTACCCCTCTTTGGAACGAGCTCGTCGAGCTCGTTCCAAAGAGGAGTCACATGATATGGTTTTGTTGATTTTTTTTTTAAAATTTAAAAAAAAAAATGATATTTAAAATAATTAATTTTGAAATCGTCTGCGTCGGGTAAATGGTTATGAACCCTTCTGAAAATTTTCACTAGTCCTGAAACGGAAAAAGCACCATTTATAATGTGCCTGGGTCAGACAATTTACCGGATTGATGTCAGAGTCGAAATTTTGAGGCCATGTCAATTTTAGAGTAGGAAATTTGAGTTTCCAGTTGGAAATAAAAGATCAAAATTTCTCATCATTAGATGGAATTTTAATATTTTTCATGAACAATGTTAATTTATTGAATTTCCAACTATTTGATTTTTGACCTCGGAATTTCCAACTATTGAAAAAAAAAATACTCCTAGCTGGGGTGAGACCCCCCCCCCCCCCTCCCCTCCCCCACACACCCCCTTGTCGCCACATCCCTGATGTCATGCTGTAAGTTGGGATATAATAAATGAAATATTTATTATTGTGCATCAACACCAATAATAGAAAGATAGAACATTTGAGATAAACTGTGTGTTTTCTGCAGAAAAAATGAAGCATATAAAAACAAGACGCCTATTCTAACAGTTACGTTTGTTTCAATTCTGTACAATTGCACTTATTACATAGTTATGGTGACGTAAAACTAGCCTGGTCCACAATAGATCACAGCACAAACTCGGTTTTGTCATTTTAATTGTACTATTCGAAATATTACGCACTATACTTAATGCTTTAATGGAATACGTCGCCGATTATAACATCATTTTACACACGGAAACGAACGTAAACAACATTGTAGAAGCAGTAATTAGTTAACACCAAACTTATCGGCGTCATACCGAAACAGATGCGGCTGAGACTCAAAGAAACAGAATGACACAAACGTCTATAGACGAACTGAGCTAATCGTGCAGCACACTATCGTGAGAAAATTCAAACGCAATGATGATGCGCTCTTTCCAGTATTCCTTTGCAGGGACGTGTGTAGAGGCTCTTGGTTCGGGGTGGAACTTTCTCTGAATTTCCAAATGTATCCGCTCCCACGGCTTCCAAACAGATAGCTTTTGAAACAAAAGACATTTCTGGTCCATCTCCACTTGAGTGAGAACTTTCAAACTGCTACCTGTGAACTTCTAACTGCAGAAGGAATCAGAATGTACCCTCTCGCCATATATTCGAAATATTCGACCAGCATTCTCACGGGCGTTCACTCCCTTATAGGGCCAGTCCTGCAGTCATTAGCGATCCACGACGAAGCTGGAAGTGTTCACAGTCCACAGGAATGCGAACAGCGGAAAATAGAATATCGTCTCTTCAATTGTAACTAGGGTTTAATCCCGGGAACGGGAATTCCAGGGTTCCCGGTTCCGAAAGCCGGTCCGGATACCCGGAAAATCTACAGCACGGAACCGGGAATGAAGCGTGGCATTGTTTGTGTATTGAACTGAAGTTTTCTGAATTGAAACTTAGTAGGATTTCGTCAGCCCTTCCAAGTGTGAACTTTTTACAGTCCTGATTCCAGACATACCATTTTCAACAAATCACTGTAGCTCTCAACCAGTTAGTTTGCTGTTGAAAGGGAGGGTGATGGTGGTGGTGCTGGTGGTGGTGGTGGGGGTGTCCCCCACCTCCACCACCACCCTCCGTTTCAACAGCAAGATCTTCTTCGCCCGCTTCAAAGTTCAAACTTGTCTTCATTTTCAGAATTACTAGTATCACTATTCACTATTTCCTCCAACATCAACACTCTCTTCACAGCCGTCACCAGTCTCCTCTGCTTAAAACAGAGGAGACTGGTGACGGCAGTGAAGAGGAAGGTGTTGATGCTGGAGAAGGTAGAGGTGACATTGCGAGTTATTCTGAAAATAAAGACGAAATTGAAGCGGGTTTGGGTTTTCAAACTTATCTTACCAAAAGAACTTTTCCGTTTGGAGGTGGGTGATTGCCAGTGACATATGCTCATTATCATTAAAATAAATGTGCTTGATATTACCCGGATCATTTCCCGGTTCTAAGAGTAAGCTCATTCCCGTTCCCGGTTCCGAGAAAACCAGGGAATATATTAAACCCTAATTGTAACGAGGCGCCATATGCAACGCTTTAGATTTGGGAATCAGGCCCCGTTACACGCTACGAACGAGGAAGGAATTAAATTTATATTAGAAACTCGGTCACAACCACAGATCAAATGCCACGAAATCTGTTACCATAGGGCACGAAATGTCTACTGTTTGTGATTTGAAGCTTACAATTTCTAATTATTGAAAAAATTGGGTGTCGCTGTTGTCGACACATTCTTTTTCTCATGTCTTGAGGAAAGCGATTGAATCTTTTTTGTGTCAGGCAATATTATTATAATTATATTATATTCGGATTTGGAGATGTTCGAAGTGATATGACGAACCATCGACCACCAAACACAACACGTCTACTCAGCTCAGTCAAGAGAGTGCCTCTTGTTGACAGGGGCTTAAAATAGTACAGCAGGATTACGACATCGTTTTTTCCCACGTTTCGTCAGTATAGCGGGAGACATTGTCTAGAGGTAACGGTACATGAAATCAGTGGCGTAGCGGAAAATCTTGTGCCCCCCCCCCCCCCCCCACCCCTTGATATAGAGACGGGGACCCTTTCAAAATGGTGGTTGCCTTTAAACGGGAGCAAATTTAGTGTTATCACAGTGCAAAGCCTACAGGATTTCACGTAGTACATACGCCATAAATTAAATGAATGTATAGCCTATAGGATCGATTCTAAAAGTACGACTCTGTAGATTTTTTCATAACATGCTTTAAGTTTCACCCCCACCATCCAACGATACAAGCATGCACGCCCAACATGTGTGACTTGAGAGGTACCATGTATCTATATTGTTCATTTCTCACCCCCTATCAGTTACAATGATGTAGCGTTCACTTAACCCTTTACCTAACCTGAAAAATTATTCTTGAATAACTAATTTTTTTAATTTTTTGTCTCAAAAACATAGGTTATGACCTCTCGTTGGAACGAGCTCGAGTCGAGCTCGTTCCGACGAGGGGTCATAACCTATGTTTTTGAGACAAAAAATTAAAAAAATAATGAAAATTAATTGGCGGTTTTTGAGAATAGCGCTGGCCGGTTTTGGTCGTTACGTTAGGTAAAGGGTTACAGGAATAATGCATAGACTACAAAGAGTACGTCGTGTGGAAGTGAGAGTTTGAAATTATGTGTATTTGGTACACATTCTCATTCCCTCTCTTCCTTTCCCTCTTTCTTCCAGCGTCGGGACGTCCTTCAAGACGGGGTCCTCCCTTGTAGCCCCCCCCCCCCCCCCCAGCAATGCGGGCCCTGCGGGCCCATCCCTTACGCCACTGCATGAAATAACTGCAGTGTTCAGTGGTGACGTTTCTCGGTACGGTCAATGAGAGATTGAGAGTTTGTCATGTGAATCAAAGGTTGAATTATGGTCAGTTTCCAGAAAGCCCTTTGCCCAGTAAACAACAAGTTTAAAAAAAACAGAACACAGCCAGCTTTACACAAATAGTATATCATACTTCTGTGCAAAATTCTTTAGCATGTAGGTCCGGCATCCTCTCTCCAGGGACGCGGTGGCTCAGTGCATGGGTAGAGGTGCAGGCTGCAAGCCGAGAGGTCTTCGGTTCGAATCCCACCTGCGGCAACCGCGTTGTGTCCTTGGGCAAGACACTTCACCCCATTGCCCACTTGGGGGCACGGTGGCGCTGTGTACTAAGGCGTACTGCACGTCGATGGTGTACCTGTCTTCAACCAATGCTAACCGTGCTTGTGCAGAGTAAGTATGTCGGGGAGCTGACAGCTGCTCGCCGTTGCTCGGTGGTTTTCATCGGGTACTCCGGCTTCCTCCACCCCCAAAACTGTCGTTGTCATGATTAGTCATTGTGCAGAGGTATTTGACCTTAAACACTAATAAATAAATAAATAATCCTCTCGAGAGACGGTCTGTAGCATTAGCATCGGGTACAGATGTCCAGAGTAAATTTAAAAAAAACAATTGTTCTCATGCAAAAGAAAATTAACCGTTTGATTCTCAGGCACCGGCGCATTCGTTTTTTCGGCCCGCGTTCATCATTTTTATTTCGGAGGCAAAATTCAAAATGTACAAAACTACCATGCGATTTTAACGGTATCACATCGCGATTTGTAATGCATTATGTCGTGTACATTTTAACAGTATTGTTAATCTCTTCGCGAAATACTACATGTACACGACTCTCATATGTATACAAAATAAATATTTAGTTTACTCCTCGAGGACTAGATTATTTTTGGTGGTCTGAATTTGTTCATCAAAAAATGTTCTATTACAATTATATTACAAATTATTGGAGAGTGCCAACGAGTACTCTCCAATAATTTGTAATAGAACAAATTTGTATAAACAAACTATTATTTACGTTTAACTGAATACGAAACATGGGCAAGGAAAATGTTACTTTTGCACTGGTATCCTCAATTTTTTGAAAGGCCTGATCGCGGCTTATTGTACTCAATCTGTTAACCCTTTACCCAACGAATCTGCCGCATCCGCCCGCGTAATATGCAAATTCAGCAGTTGAAAAAATATTATTTTTAAAACAATTTGAACAAAACCATATCATGTGACCCCTCGTTGGAACGAGCTCGTTGAGCTCGTTCCAACGAGGGCTCACATGATATGGTTTTGTTGAAGTTTTTTGAAAAATTTAAAAAAATATTATTTAAAATAATAAATTTTGATGTCGTCTGCGTTGGGTAAAGGGTTAAAGAACTCATTATTATTTTTGGTCTCCATTTTAGTTATCCTATATTGATTTTGTGCTGTGTGATCGCTATTACAAAAAAAAAAACTATCATCGAAATCAACATGGAAGCTCTAGTATTTAATTTTAGGCTCTCACAATTCGATTTTAGGCATCGGCGACTATTCCATCAGGAATAAAAAAATAAATATAAAAAACACCCTTTCTCATTCGTTTAAAAACCAGAATGCCTGAGAATCAATTATTTAATTTTGTTTGGCCTGATCTCTAAAGAGATTTTTTGGAATTGAAATGTTTGACTTTTTTATGTGTACCATTTATTCATATCCTACCGGTTGTGCCAATGCTTGTCATTTGACAAACAGAAATGCGTGTTTTCTTTTCATTTTAGTGATTCTGGGCTGTTAAACTCTTGTTGGGGTGTGGTGGCTCAGTGGTACATGGTTGGACTTCTCTGCTAGAGGTCCCGGGTTCGATCGCCGTCCGGGACGACCCGCGTCGTGTCCTTGGGCGAAGCACTTTATCCCTGTTGCCTAGATGGGGGCACGATGACGCCGTGTACTAAGGCGTACTGCACGTCGATGGTGCACGTGTCTTCAACCGCTGTAACCCTGCTTGAGTGGAGTTTGAACAGAGTTAGAATGTTGAGGAGCTGATAGTTGCTCGTCGATGCTCGGTGGTTCTCTCCAGATACCTCGGCTTCCTTCATCCGTACAACTGTCACGGTCACAATTAGCCATTGTGCATAAGTATGTGACCTTAACCCTTTACCCAACGTAACGTCCAAAACCGGCCAGCGCTATTCTCAAAAAGCGACAATTAATTTTCATTATTTTTTTTCATTTTTTGTCTCAAATACATAGGTTATGACCCCTCGTTGAGATGAGCTCGTCGAGCTTGTTCCAACGAGGGGTCATAACCTATGTTTTTGAGACAAAAAATTAATAAAACAGTTATTCAAGAATTATTTTTGCAAGTGTCGTCTGCTTTTCAGGTTAGGTAAAGGCTTAAACACAAATAAATAAATAAATAAATATAAATAGTTATACTCTTGCTTGTCCACAAATTTCAACATCGTCGATCGAATTAGACAAGAAAATTTGGCACATGTAAACTCAAGTCGTGCCAGAGTGTCTGTGGGCACTCTCTCATAAATTGTATCAAGACATATCCCTACAGACTAAAATTTCACTTTGAAGATAACGTGAAGCACATCCACTTAATATGAAACCTTTTAGTTAAGGAACCCACACCAGTGTAAAGCCTAAATATGGACTTCCAGCACTCTACCAGATACAAGTTTCCATTCTGAACCCTTAGGGATTCCGGCACCACTGAAGTCCCCCGAAATGCTACGGATACTGCGATCCCTTCACATGAAACTAGCCTGGCATGTCTCAGCTCTGTCCCCAAAAACTCCCTGATATACCACGCTTTCAGGCTTGTATTTTGGGCTATTTAAAACAACAAACGGTGTAACCTGGAATACGTCAAAATAGCTCTCTAGTGCCTTCACGGCATTTGTTACAATTAATGTCAAGCCTTGTAGAAAATGACCAGAGACGTTGAAAAAAATCATGTCACGTGACTCAGTTATGGTTTGACAGCGATATTGTCGAAAGGGTCGGTGCTATCAATGATAACATTCGAATGCTGGGTTATTAAGGAAAACTAAATGTATGGCCTCAGGGTTGGCTTAATGAAGTTCGGGCCAGAAGTGACTTTTGTTATAGAGTCTTGTCTCTTTGACGTCGAAGAAATAATTCAAGCCTCGAATCGACGAAAGGGAGGGGTAGTGGTGAAATGATGAACATTCGCTACATTTTCAGTCCAAACTTCGACTATTCACGTCTCTGTGGGTGCAACCCACTGATCTAAAAAAATGGATTTCTGAAATATCAGCGAAATACGTCGCAACTCAGTCCCTCCCCATCACTAAGATGGTGTCAGGACAAGCAACGGAGGAACTGATCCCAGCGATGACGTGAAAGCTCTTACGTTGTGACCTCCCTGTGGAAACCCGAGGAGTGGAGCAGTAATTGTTTACTGAGGTAAACAAGTTTTATTTTACTGTTAAAATAGGACCCGGAACCAACTAAAATTCCTCTAAAGTGGACAGCATAGGTATAAACGATCGACCAAATTTGACTTGCGTGTATACGAATATTTCTTTCTTAAACACACGAATATCTCGACACAAGCACTTCGTAGAAGAAAACCGAAAACGGATATTAAAAATTTAAATCTGCAGGGTGAAAAAATATTTTTTCGCTTCAAAACGTTAATATAAAATGATGTTTTCCTACCCACCGACTCACAGCGAAATAACACTTATTCAAGAAGCAAACTGACGATCTATCTGATGAATAACACACCCTAGTTTAGGTATAAGTGTGGGTCGGAATGTAGGAACCGGATTTCGGATAACTCTATGTTATGTGCATCAAAAATTTATTCCAATTCTGGACTAATCTCCATCCGAATTGCAGTAACCCGAAAATTGTTTACTTCAATGTTGAAGAGGTGGTGTGTGGGGGAGGGGGGTTATGCAAAGCATAATGCACGGAACACAGGGTATTCGGACAGATAATAGGCTATTTGAGGGCGAAGCTCGAGACCATTATCTGGACGAATATCCATGGTAGAGTATATTACCTGACTCAAAACTCGCTTTACATTAAATTCAGGTTTCAGTGCGAAATAGAGAGTAATTGCTTGACTGGACTGGTCACGTGATTCATGAGAGGTGAGGGACGTTGCACAAACACGAGTGCGCGAATGCGCACGAGTGTTTTACAATATAGTCCCTCGCCTCCAATGAATTATTTCACGTAACCAGTCCAGTCAAGCGATTGCTCTGTTTATTATTTTTCATTATTAACGATAATAATACTATTTAACCCTTTACTTAACGTAATGGCCAAAACCGGCCAGCGCTATTCTCAGACATCGCCAGTTAATTTTCATCATTTTTCATTTGTTGTCTCTAAAACATAGGTTATGACACCTCATTGGAACGAGCTCGTCGAGCTCCTTCCAATGAGGGGTCATAACCTATGTTTTTGAGACAAAAAATGAAAATAATAGTTATTCAAGATTTTTTTGCAAGTGTCGTCTGCTTTTCATGTTAGCTAAAGGGTTAAAAAAAACAATGAAGTCCCCATCACACCCACGGCAAAGCGTCTTCGTTTGCGTGCACGGATACATGACACAATTGTTGATTGCATAATTCCTTTGTGAAGTTATCGTTTATAACCAAACCTGGAAATCTCAGTAAATCACACTTTGGAAAGTAATAAAAATGAAATAATTGTATGACATTCGGGACAATAAAAGTTGAAAACGTGAATAGTTTTTGATGGGTATTCGTTCGGGCTTACTCGTTGAAGTCAATAGCACAATGTGCATAGAAGATTCAGTAGAACCGCATGGTAACAACGCGGTCAGGCTAGGTTGTTGGTCCGTCTTTGAACAATAACTTCGTATTATTTAAAAGAATGCCCGGTAATTCCTTCAGAAATACCCAGCCAGTTGTAAAAATAATTCTCTCTTAATGTCGTGGCGGTTGCTTCTTCGGATGACAGCGACAATGGGTTGTAACCTCTTGAACTCTGGTGGTATATCCAGTGGCAGTTCAATGCCAGCAATTGGAATAGTCCATATTCATTCAGGGGTAGACCAATCAATATTTTTAACGTGCAGCCTTGTGGCTGCACGTTGAAAATATTGATGGTCTACCCCACAAATTCACTTCGCACCCATCCTACTTAGATAAATCATGTTGCATCATGTTCCTGGGACGAAAAGCGGCCTCCCGTGTCCAAGGTTAATCATCATGTATTGTATCTCACGCGATCTCCGATAGTTTAACCTTTTACCCAACGAATCGCCCGCATCCGCCCGCGTAATGTGCGAATTCAGCAGCTGAAAAAATATTAATTTTCAAAAAATTTCAACAAAACCATATCATGTGACCCCTCGTTGGAACGAGCTCGTTCCAACGAGGGGTCACATGATATGGTTTTGTTGAATTTTTTTTTTTAATTTTAAAAAATGATATTTAAAATAATGAATTTTGATATCGTCTGCGTTGGGTAAAGGGTTAACCCACCGAGGGTTCTAAAAATAACCGTGCACTATTCCTGTTCCCTGTACGTTTTCTGAAAACAGTCGTGTACTATTATTGGACCTACCACTGACGAAATATATCTCTCTTAAAGGAGTGTTTTTTTCCCAGAATTCTGTTTCGTTATTTCTAAGTTCAAAAAAGAAAATGCTTGTCTTGGGCAATTGAAAATAGGTTGTGCATTTAGGACTGAAATCCTGATGACTAGTAAGTTTCGTCCTCAGTTTGTCCGATATAATATACAGTACAGTCGTGGTGGACTGACCACTTTCCACGGTTGGGCAATATTTTCACGGGCGCAATAAAATTAGATTCCAAACACAAAAGAAATAATCGTCAAAAATTGTATTATTGAAGCACCGCGTTCAACCCGGTGCTTCATTAATTAAAATTTTCCTTAAGATGATTTTTATAACCTGAAAACGCATGTGTTGATATAACTGTCCACGTGTGGATTACAACCAATCCCTGGCGGCTGTACTGTAATAATTATTATACGGCATAACTTTGACTATGCTGAAATGCTGGCCCTTAGAGATGAATAGTTCGCCCGCCATTCCCCGAGGATCAATAATTTTCTGCCTCGAAGACCACTAGGCCTATTTCAGCATAGTCAACTCCAACCCATGCAATATTTATAATGCAGCTGACGAAATTCCTGTCTGAATAGTAACTTGTCGTTTCGTCTCGAGATGATGGGCTAGAAACATTTCATTCTAATTTTATCAAGGAATTAATTATTTTTTCATCCATCCGATCTGTGTTATCCGATTCTATTTCCGATTACTTCTCGGATTGCAACCCTTATTGCTATTGTCTGATTGAAAAGGACAACTTCTGTTATACAGTACGTGGAGAGTGTATTATCACTAAATCACCAGCAGAGTGGAGATTCCACCCGAGCAATAATTGCAAATTTATTGCAAAGCACAACCAGCACCAGCAAAGTTTCAGCCAATGGACCTGCGGGTTAAACCCGCAGGTCCATTGGCTGAAACATTGCTTGTGTTTTTGTCGATGTGTACAAAATTGGAAAGTTATAGCTTGGGTGATAACTCCACTCCGCGGGTGATTTAGTTATAATCCACTCTCCACGTACTGTAGTACTCACTTCTTTCTCGACTGAATCACGATACCATTGCGATCTGCCCGCGATTCATTTGTTTATATTTATTTATACTTGTGGGCAGAGATTTCATAAATACAATACGCCAATTGAGGCCGGTCCTCACTATGCCCATTTCGACCCTTATCGCACTCATCGCGGCTCTGTACGGATCGCAGAGGTGGGACGTGATGAGCAAAAAGACCCGGTCAGAGCGTCTTCAGGATTTGTGTTTTAAATATTCTGCACAATGAGCTAGAATCAGTTCTAAACTTTATTGGGGCATGTTGCGATTCGCGTTGAAGTTACCATCTAATTTGAAACCTACCCAAACTACATCTGGGTCTAAACATATGCTATGAACTAGTTAAGAGTTAGTAGACTGGTTCTAGGCCATAGCAGCGTCGAATTCTTAACAGAATTACATATTGGTCGGTTGATAGCGTTAATTTTAGCGTGCAGACGACAGTTAATTTAAACTCGCTGTTTATGTATTTACACACATTTGGCTGAGATAAAAAGAAAACAGATCCGAAAAATACAAATCGGAAGGCTGAAAAAAATAATTCATTGCAAGATACTGTTTCCATCCCATAGCTTCACAGTGCAACAACAACTATTCAGGAACGTAAATCGCAACCGATGTGGTGAATAAAATATCTCAACCTAGGCATGAATGAAGTTCTGCCTGCGCTGAGCGGAATTCGTGTGGGGATTTCGCAAGAATTTCGACAATTCAGTTCGTAATCCAAACATATTTTGTGTCGATGTTGTTTTATCTTGCACGTGCAGGTTAGCTATCTTGCACGTGCAGGTTAGCTATCTTGCACGTGCAAGTTACTATCTTGCACGTGCAAGTTAGCTATCTTGCATGTGCAGGTTAGCTATCTTGCACCTGCAAGTTAGCTATCTTGCACGTGCAGGTTAGCTATATTGCACCTGCAAGTTAGTTATATTTGAATAACATCACTATAGTCATATTTGAAGTCGAGTTCATCAAAAGTAGTATATAAGGGTCCAACGTAACCCCAATTTGCCGGACCTAGGTTAGGATTTGCCGGACCCCTCCCAGACTACGGAAATTCCTATCGCTGAGGCAACCACTATAGACTCATTGGTCATGTCTAGCCGCCTGGCTATATACGTTTCGCATCGATTGCATCGCAGGCTAGGTGGGATGCTTAGAGGCAATGACGTCGGTTACGTCATGGTGAGCTCGCGACGTCATGGCGACGTTGACCGCAGTCGATGTCCACAGAGATGAGTGACTGAACGTCCTTAGGGTCGTTGAATAGCCGATGTCTCCCTATAGGTGGCAATACCGTTGAGTAGCCCCTGCTGGGCCGGTTTCAATACCCCTTAATAGGAACAGGTATGTCCCTTTTCAGGCTTTCGACCTTTCTTCTCCCTGATCGACTCTGTCCTACTCTGTCGACTCGAAGGGCTCGAACCAAGGGGCCACTAGAGCAGCCCCTCGAGAAGGGACTCCTCGAACGACTCATTCTGATGAGTAACTGGGGAGCTTTCCCAGAAGTAGCTTTTCGAACGACTCCCTGAAATGAGCCTTCGAGGAGCAATTTAGTAATCAAAGAGTTAGTCCCGGCGATTCCTCGAACGACTCTTCTACATCTGGATTATAGTGATCACCAGCAATGACTGACCTGTCAGGCGACTGTTCGAGCTTGTTGAGGTAGGGGTACTGGAAGAACGGGAAGAGTGATTGTGTCGTTCTTAATCGGAAAGCTCAGTGTAGGGTTCCTGGCTCACTGGCGCAGGTCGTGGGGGCCTGGGCTCGTGGAATAAGGTCGACGGGCCTCTGATGTGATGAGGGTATTTGGTGAAGAAGGTAGGGTTAGGGAATCGTGGCGTGGAGGGGTTCTGGAAGAAGGGCGACTGTGTCGTTCTTGGTCAAGCGGCAAAGGTAAGGCCATCGTGTCAAATACGGGAATGTAAGCCGCTGGGGCAATTATGGGGAGACGGGGCTTCTCAGATAGGGTGGCTGTGAAATACAGAAATGTAAGCAACTGGGGCAAATATGGGGAGCCGGACTTCTGGGATTGGGTGGCTGTCGAAAGATAACTAACTTGCACGTGGAAGATAACTAACCTGCACGTGCAAGAAAGCTAACCTGCACGTGCAAGATAGCTAACCTACACGTGCAAGATAACTAACCTGCACGTGCAAGATAGTAACTTGCAGGTGCAAGACAGCTAACCTGCACGTGCAAGATAGTAACTTGCATGTGCAAGATAGCTAACCTGCAAGTGCAAGATAGTAACTTGCAGGTGCAAGATAATAATTTGCAGGTGCAAGATATCTAACCTGCACGTGCAATATAGTAACTTCCAGGTGCAAGATAGCTAACTTGCACGTGCAAGATAGAAATAATACGCAACTGGCGCCTCAACGCTTCCGTATAGAGTTCCCCAATACCGCACAAAAGTTGCAGCAGTTAGACATTTTACATCTTAAACCACCAACAGATGGATATGTTGCACTCTGTGGTAGCAGTTTTCGTGACATCTTATATGTAGTTGTGGCCGTTTCAAACAGAAATTTTGTGACTGTTAAACCAAATTCATGGGATTTTTCAACTGAAGTTAATATCGTTTTCCTTTGAGTGCAACAAGGCACCATTGCAAGCCTGTTTGTATCTGAAGAGAGGATTTGCAACTCTTGATCCCAAGGGTCATAAATTTCGAACACAAAGCACACATGTGCATTCGGATTTCATCAGCAGTTTGAAATTCATAAGTAGCAGTTGAACAATTTTCTCCCAATTGCGTGGTGGGTACAAATGGTTTTATAAAAAGTTTGGGGTTCGACAGCCGGGGATGGGAGTTGGGGAGCTACAACTGGAAATTCACAGGGGAGAAACTGCCTCGAGTCGAGACTATATAGTCAAGTGCCTGAGGAGCCAATTCTTCTTTCTGAACAACTATCCTTTCCTTTGTGGGTATGGGGTAGACACAACATTCCATACTCAATTTATTAATGGATTAACCCTTTACCCACGCAACGGCCAAAACCGACCAGCGCTATTCTCAAAAATCGCCAATTAATTTTCATTATTTTTTCATTTTTTGTCTCAAATACATAGGTTATGACCCCTCGTTGAGATGAGCTCGTCGAGCTGGTTCCAACGAGGGGTTATAACCTATGTTTTTGAGTCAAAATATGAAAAAAAAAATAGTTATTCAAGGAATTTGTTTGAAAGTGTCGTCTGCTTTCCATGTTAGGTAAAGGGTTAAACTGACTTTTTCATGAATATGATTTGTTCTTTTTTGATACAATTTCTGTTTACTTCTCTCATCGATGCGGCTATCAGTGTCACGCTGTCTGCGTCTAATTAGTCAATTACAATCTTCGTCGGCTTAAATTTTGGCACCAAAAAAGTTCCTTTCATTTGTGAAAAAATACCACTGCGGCAGTGAAGAATGCGATAGTGGACGAACAAAAATGTCTTTAAGCACAAGGAAATCGTCAGCGGGCAATGGAGGCGGAAACTATACCTGGAACTTAAGTAAGCACCCCCTGAAATGTTTCATGACTGTGAAGTTACTGATCAATATGTTATAATGGTTGCTATATCTGAAACATAACATGATGTTTCTGGTTGAGAGCGTACCCCTAACACATCCCCTCATCCACGCGAGGCATGCTTCCCTCGAATGTCACAAAAAACACTATCATCCACATGCAATATGTGGTTATAAAAAGAAACAATTTGTCACTTCTTTTATCAATAAATGTTGACATGGAAAGGAGGGGACTGTTAGAGGCACTAAGATGGCAAATCATTGGCATGCATGCAACAGGCATGTCAATCAAAACTATTGGAAGGCAACTTGGTTACAGTCATTCTGTCATCAGCAGACTTATCCGATAACATAAACAAACCAACGATGTTAAGGACCGACCAAGGCCTGGACAACCCCAAACTGCCTCTCCTCGGAAAGATCGGAGCCTTGCACGTCTCGTAGGCGTGAACCCTTCAAGTGGGGTATTGAAACGCCTTTGGCTCCCCAACAGGCGTTTGTGCAACAGAACTGTCCGAAACCGTCTCAAAGCACAGGGTATGAGGTCCAGAAGTGTCATCAAGCGCCCAGCTCTGTCCGCTCAGAATCAAAGACGACGTTTGGAGTGGTGTATCGCACGGCAACATTGAAATCGCAGGACGGGGAGGAAAGTCCATTAGTCAGACGAGAGTAGGTGTCTGCTTCACGTCACAGATGATCGCATGAGAGAGTGGAAGCATAGCAATACTGCTTACGTGCCCAGGAACATCAGCCCTACTGTTCCTTGTGGTGGAGGATCAGAAATGATCTGGAATGCCTCTCTCATGATTGTAAGCTTGATATGGTGACTGTGCGTGGATATCTCAATGGTCATCAGTACATCCGGGACATTCTCAATCAGGTTGCCGTGCCTCATTTTGACAACCACCCGTTATCTACTCACCCTGTATTCGTGGAGACAATGCAAGGCCACATCGTCCCCGTGCTGTGAGAGCATTCCTTCAGAAAAACGCTATTACAACACTACCTTGGCCTGCAATGAGCCCAGATTTGAATCCCTTATAACACATCTGAACCTTTCACGGACGTCGTGTGCAAGCAAGGGATCCGTCTGTACATAATTTGGCTGACTTGGAAGCTGCATTCATGAGGAGTCGCAGCGCAATTGCCCCTGGACCGTATCAGAAAGCTCACTGGTAACATTAGAAGGAGGGTTCAGGCTGCCATCCGGGCACGTGGTGGATACCCTCACTGCTGACGTCAGACACTGCTATTGTGTTCAGGAGACCACCAGTCGCATTTTGTGTCAGTAATTATCGGCATTGTTTCATCATGGACCGTTCCAGCACCATACTTGTCGAGAGAACATTTTTCCATCAAAAACATTAGTGACACATACGTGTAATTAGCGCCGTTAAAATACTGCATAGTTTCATCATTGTGTTGTCTTTCATTTGCCAATAGGCCATTTCTTCCGCAAACAATCACCTTTGGCCATCTGAAAGGTAGCATGAAAGGAATAACAGTTTCCATTAACATCACTGCGAAAAAACAGGGGGTGCTTAAATAAGTTCCAGGTGTTTTTATCTGATTTTCATGAAACACACTCAAACCCAGTAGGTTTTGTGAACAGGGTGTTAAAATAGTGTTTGGACAAACTTTCAGCAATA
Organism: Pictodentalium vernedei; assembly: GCA_031216915.1. Lineage (NCBI taxonomy): Eukaryota > Metazoa > Mollusca > Scaphopoda > Dentaliida > Dentaliidae > Pictodentalium > Pictodentalium vernedei. Next base: position 85,215,750 of record CM062292.1, on the reverse strand, counting down.
ACTGGCAGTGATGGGTAATGAGGCATTGTCTTTTCTTAAATAAAACATTGTAGATTATCAACTTTACAAAAGGTAGCATTTAATTAAATAAATACTGCATACCTTCGGGAGTAACTCGAAACTATATGAAACATTTCTCTAACCGAATGCTGCCTTAAGTAACAAGTCACACGTCGCCAAGCCCAGTACATTATAAGTTATTATGTTTGTTGACAGGGGACATGGTCTCACGTTCCCTGCATGAAATTTATATTCAACCGAGGCGTTAGCCGAGGTTGAATATATGTTTCATGCAGGGAACGTGAGACCATGTCCCCTGTCAACAAACAGAATAACGTATATGTCCCGTTCTTACACAAGTAAAATTGGATTGGATTTTGTTTTTATTTTATTGTAATCTTAACTCTTTACCCAACGCAGACGATATCAAAATTTTAAATATAATTTTTCAAAAAAATTCAACAAAACCATATCATGTGACCCCTCGTTGGAACGAGCTCGACGAATTTGCTGAATTTGCATATTACGCGGGCGGATGCGGCTGATGCGTTGGGTAAAGGGTTAAATAACAAAAAAAAAACCACCGCCGTGACCATCTTCGTTTGTGAACAGCGAATATTAGAAAGCAGACGGTTTTCCGTAAGGTGTTAACCCTTGACCTAACCTGAAAAGCAGACGACACTTGCAAAAATAATTCGTGATAACTAATTTTTTTTTCATTTCTTGTCGCAAAAACATAGGTTATGACCCCTCGTTGGAACGAGCTCGACGAGCTCGTTCCAACGAGGGGTCATAACCTATGTTTTTGAGACAAAAAATGAAAAAAATATTGAAAATTAATTGGCGATTTTTGAGAATAGCGTTGGCCGGTTTTTTCCGTTACGTTAGGTAAAGGGTTAATTCATTTCAGTTTATATTACAGTAAATTAATGAAAAGAGACCTTACAATCTAATCGGTTTCATAAATAATTACCCATGTTTGCATAACTAATCTTTTTGTACGTAATAACAGTACTTTTGTGTGTATTTTCTTCAGTTAAATGTATTTGACTCAGTTGATTTCAAGTGAAAAAAGACATTGCGATGAACCGTTGCTTATGGCAACGAGACGCTTTCCTTGGCAGTGGACATAAGAATCGCTGACAGTAGACATAATATATGCGCGTGCCCGGCGACATAAAATAAAATCAACTAAGCATTGACCAATCGCTGCAAGGTATTGCGGTTGGAATCGGGACATTAATAGTAAGTACCCGATTAATATGTTATTGTCTGTGTGCAACAACGGGTACCTGTACCGACATCATTCAGCCTGGCCATTAATTTTGTCAGTGGCAAAGGTAACACTCAAGTGACCGCCCGATTCGCCAGCTGAAAAAAAATTTCATAACTTTCCAGTTCTGCCGTACCTTTTCCGTGACCATAGTCAATGTTCACTCTTGAAGTAATAATTGCCAGTTCATTTTCAAACCATGATCAGTTTATCTGAATGAGACAGCGAAATAAACATCCCCAAACCATTAACATTTTGGCACCACAGCTCTTTCTTTGACACTTAAATATTCGCAATGGCATAAACGTTTGCACCAGTCACGTTCGGCCCAGGGTGAGCACTGGGCCGTATTGATCTTTTCTAATGGAAGGGGAAAATTTTAGTTACAGTGCTCCAATCGCAACGGCATATTTTTCTGGATGGGTGAGGGCGCTCGGTGGATGAGTGGTCACGGCTTTGAACTTTAAACAGAAAGGTTCACGGTTCGATCCCCACTTGGGAAAACTGCGTTGTGTCCTTGTGCAAGGCACTTAACCCCAACTGCCCACGCGAGGGGAGGGTGGTCCTGTGTACTAAAGCGTACTGCACGTCGAAGGTGCGCTTGTCTTCAACCAATGTATTTGTTTATGGTTTCACAATTCACATGCTCTATATTCGTTCAAGTTTTTACAACTTAGTACCAAGATGTTCCAGCATCTCTAATGTTATAAGCCCGTGTTTACAAAACGGAATAACAATGAGATGTATCCCTTTCAACCGTGACGTCCTAAATGGTGTAGTCTTAGGAACCACTGTCTTCAGGGAAATGAACGAGTCTATTTTGTATTTCTAGGGAGATTCAGTAATAATTATGGGGCTGTGAGACTAAATTATTACTGACCAAACTTTCCCAATTTGGTACTTGCTTTATTGAAGTCACTCCTGGCGCGATGCGGCTTGATGAGTTGGCGAGAGAGTTTTTTTCATTCATGGGTACACGACATCAATGCAGTGATGTCCACGCATCAGTTTACTGGGTAATAAAAATTGCAATCAGCAAAATTTTAATTAATGAAGCACCGGGTTATTCCCGGTGCTTCATTAATTAAATTTTTGATGATTATTCCTATAATTAGTGTTTGGAAGCTCATATTATTGCGTCCGTGGAAATATTGACCACCCGTGGAAAGTGACCAGTCCACGGCAGCCGTACTGTATATATCCCTTGCGACTATGTCTCGACAGCTCATGTACTTAGGCGCCCCTTATCCCCTTTTAAATATGATGACAAAATGTTGAATGAATCTTGCAGCGATGGGCCTCTCATGGAGCTGTGAATTGACTAGAGACAAGTTTAATTGTTTTAGTTCAATCTTTTTTCATAGGTACATGGTGTCGTCTCTTTTCTTCTTTCTCTGAATATCATCAATCATAATACCGTTGCAATCTCGAATAACGTAATTGTTTCGGTTGATTTGGATATATTGAACAAATGCTGCGTTCACTTGTCAATTGTATACAAGAGAGGAAGTGTCTTAAGTGTTCGGCAGTTGTTGTCTAATCCTTTTTGTTAATTTTGACAAATAAAATATGTTTAAAATAAACTACTGTGGTACACAAGCACTGTTTTACTGGTAAAATAAGACCTGCTCACCAATGCCTGGTGCGGTTGTCCTCTAAGATGGGCAACCTGGGAAAAATCTGTTGCTGGGTTTCACTCTATATCCATGTTGCGGACATGATTAGCCATTGTGCAGAAATATGTGACCTTAACCCTTTACCCAACGAATCGGCCGCATTCGCTCGCGTAATATGCAAATTCAGTAGTTGAAAAAATATTATCATGTGACCCCTCGTTGGAACGAGCTCGTCGAGCTCGTTCCAACGAGGGGTCACATGATACGGTTTTGTTGAAATCTTTTGAAAAATTTGATCAGAATTATATTTAAAATAATAAATTTTTATATCGTCTGCAATACATAAATGAATACTTCATTGCCCGACAATGGGCGGCTAACTTCTTCATAACGCAAAACATTATGCACAACGGATGGGAAGGGTCACGACCTTTCACTCCGTTATGCATGATTTATTTGCGTTCAAAATAACAATGAGCGTTCATGATCAGGCAAGGAACTGAACACCAAATTGGTAATAATTTAATTCCACAGAGGGCTGAAGGTTGGACCCCGCCAATATCAAATTCCGGGTCAAATCGAATTGAATCTCAACGATGTTTGATGTCGTTGATATAAGACCATCTTACAACTGTGAAAGTTGTACTCTAGTCTTGAATGTAGTAGCGACATGTCAGCTTTGGCAAGTCAGTCAAAAATGGAGAAATATTCCTGAACGAAAGCAAAATAGTCTCGAGGGCGGAACATTCTTGAACTCTTCTTCTAGCATCAGGTCTCCTGTACAGGACCCCCATCCCCCCCGAAGCCCCCCCCCCCCCGATCCCCCCCACTCCCCGCCCTGTACAGGAGAGCTGATGATAGAAGATGAGTTCAAGATGAGACACTTTGAGAACACGACGATTCGAAAATAACCGAATCGGCTTGACTGGAACCTAATCGGTTAGTCAATTTATTTATTTATTTATTTATTTATTTATTTATTTATTTATTTATTTATTGGGCCATAACAACACTTTCGACAGCCAGAGTCACCTCGTGTCGAACAGTTTTACGGGTTGAGGAAGCCGGAGTACCCGGTCTGAACCAGCGAGCAACGGTGAGCAATCGCACAGTCCAAGCTAACGAAAAGAATGATGCAGTACGTAGAGAGTGGATTGTTACTAGATCACCCGCGGCGTGGAGTTATCACCCAAACTATAACTTTCAAATTTCATATATATGGACAATGACACAAGCAATGTTTCAGCCAATGGACCTCCGGGTTTAACCAGGAGGTCCATTGGTTGAAACTTTGCCTGTGCTTGTTATGCCTTGCAACAAATTTGCAATTATTGCTTGGGTGGAATCTTCACTCTGCGGGTGATTTAGTGATAATACGCTCTCCACGTACAGTAACTGAATCTCCCAACAGAAGCAACAGAAAAGCACCCACACGACGAACTTATTCAGATCATTTCAGCACTTCAAAGATGAAAAGATAGAAATAGTTTGACAACTATTGTAACAACAAAACGTAGGTGATTATAATTAAATATTTTAATAGAAAATATGATTGTTATATAATAAACTACCATATAATTATCAACAAAACAAATATGTACAATTAACTGATAGAGCTACATGTAAGTTCACCTCGCTCATTTCTACAATGTGGACTCAAAAATAAAACAGTACATGTTAAATCTGTAATTAAAACTTGGTTAGTTTTAGCTAACGGTATTAGGTCAGTGAATACATAAAAATACAATATACTTTCAACAAATAACATTTATAGACAAAAACATTACATTTTCTCAATTGTTCATATTTTGGCATGAATGATCGCATCTTATTTCCAATGGTGGATTGATTGGTCGGGTGATCTGGAAATTTTCAGAAGTATCGATCGACTTGTAATGTATAAAAATAGATGGACGACTTAAGGAACAACAAAGAGAGGATGGTGAATCATCTGTTGGACTTGTCAGGTTCGACCCTGGCCCGCGTCATGTACGCTGTGTACTTGGGCAAGACCCCTAATACTAACGTCCCCGAAATGGAGGCACCTGTGTCTCATTTTGCTATGGGGTATAACAAGTTAAGCGTTCCCTCCTTTAACTACAGTTAAAACTAGAAGTTCTGTTACGAACTGTGCGTTTATCTAGGCTTAATTGCGCGTAGGAATTGTGCGCAATTGCCATATCGAATGGCATTCAAAGCACGACAGGTTCTCTTGGTTACTCATAGCAAACGCAGGCAATGTTTCTGCCAATGGACCTCCGGGTTACCCGGAGGTTCACTGGCTGAAACATTGCTTGTGCCCAGGCCATATGTACATAATTTGATAGCCCTACTATGGTCATAACGCGTATATTAACGCGCAGATCAACGTGCTATTTGTGCGCATTTCATGACGGGACGTCTAGTTTTAACTATAAAGCCAACCTTGATTGTTCTGGGTTGTGATGGGCACAGTCTGAGAGTTACTCATCATTGGTTATTTCCGTGTTCCTAGCTTCCCGAAAAACTGTCCAACACCGCATAACCTTTTTATGTGGAAAGTGTCGTTAGCTCTTAACTCGCAGGGTATTTTCAAAATATTTTTCATCGAATCCAGCCATTGCTCCTCACATCGCGTTCACCTTGTAAACAGCCCCGAGGAAGGAAACATAGAATATTATTTGTTTATTTGTTAAATGATAGTGACACATTCAATAGTCTTGGTCATATCGTGTCGGACAGTCCTATGGGTGGATGAAGTCGGAATGCTCGGAGAGAACCACAGAGTAACGGCGAGTACTAACTTGGCACGAGCAGTTTACCAGTGGTTGAAGGCACGTGTATCGTCAGCTTGCTGCACACCGTATTCGACAGCGCGACCGTGCTCCCAGCTGAGCAATTGGATTTAACCCTTTCCAGCCGAGAGACCGTTTGTCTGAAACAGGAACATGATACGTCATAATGTCATTAAGTAGGGTGACTGCCAAGTGAATGTGTGGTCTTGACCAATCAATATTTTGAACGTGCAGCCCTTAGGCTGCATGTTGAAAATATTATTGGTCTATCCCCAAATAATTAAAATGGACTCTTCCAATTGCTGCCGCTGAATTGACATCTCAGATACCACCAGAGTTCAAAGGGTAAAGTGTCTTGCACAAGGACACAGCGCATATGACACGAGTCAGGATCCAGCCTTCGACCTTTCGACCTGAAGTCAAAGAGACTAATGAATGAGCCCCGTCCTCCATAATTTCAGAAGTAAACTGATGTTTTCTGATCCATTCCGATCACAATAGCACATAAACAGTAAACATATATTTTTTAAACACTCCAATGCTTCCGGATGATTCAGATATGCAAGCGTCTTCTTACTCCTCATTTTATGTTTCCTCGGGTTTTTGTAAAGAGAGAGAAAATGAAGAGTCATGTAAACATATACAAGAAGATCAAGCAAAGATGGCAGTGGGTGGGGTGGGGGTGGTGGGGTGTCCATTCAGCGTGATGGCATTTATATACTAGACGCGAAGTACTAAACAACGATATGTCTTCAAAGTTATTCATTTTCGGAACAGTATGCTGACTCCGATTTAACCATTTATTCCCATGGACACTGATTAAACTATTTTTCTACATTTTTTGCAAAAATCAATAAACAATACCACTGGAACGAATTCGATGGTGGGTGGCATGATACGGGATTGCTAACTTAAAAAAAAAACATTTCTAACTGGTCAAGGGTATGGAATCATATTTTCCAGCGGAGTGACCGAGTCGTCGTGGGTGTAATGTACATAAACATGAGTACATAACTGTCTTAACTAAAGCGGACCGAAAATTTCCACCGGGACGCGACTGAGTCAAGTTCTGGTCGAAGTTATCTATCCGCATTTCTGTCAACAGCACTATTCAATCTCACTCACCGAAAAAGAAACGAGAGAACATTGCTTCTTGGATGTCATTTTCGTGTTGTGATTTTCGGACCAGTCTTGAAGTTGCAATATTCTTTTTTATGAAATATCGCCACCAGGTTGCAATCATATAGCGATCCGATCAAGAAAGCGACATATTTGACTACATAATACTAAACTTTCGAAACTAAAATGATTGTTGACTATTTACTATAGCAGCTTTAATGGTGATTTTTCGATTCGAATGAAGGATGGTAGATGTTCAACTTAAGAAAAAAACATTCGATATATCGCCGATAACAGATTATCAATAATTTAAATATATCACGATATGCGGCCTATAAAGCTATTACAATATTAAAAATATTTGATGTGATATGTCATTGCCCAGGAAGGAAAGTATGTAATATAATGGCCTCGGTCGTTGTTCAATAAAACTATATTCAACATCAAGCACAGCACCCTTTCTACATAAATCTCTCTGGTCTCTATACAACTGCATTGCTGGAACGTCGCAACTACCACCCTCGCCCATTCCGAAATGGAAACAAGTCAATCAACGCTGTAACTCCTTTCATCGATGACGTCTGATGACGTGAGAGGTGTTACGCTGTGACTGTAGTCACAGCGTAACCACTTTCAAATCATCAAACGAAAGTCTAGCACATAAACTATTAACATTACATCAATTTTACAATCTCGACACGCCTTTCTTATCAATAAAATGCGGCGTCAAGTGAATCAACGCGGTAACTCCTGTGATGGGTGTAATTTGATGATAGAAAATCTGTTATGCTGTGATTGTAGTCACAGAGAAACCACGTCCAAATCATCAAACATCAAACGAAAGCCTAGGACGAAAACTATTAACACGATGTTAACTTTAAAATCTCGGCACTTGTATTTCTGTCAATAATGACTAATGCGTGTATTCAATTTGTACTACCGCCCAAAATGTGCTTAATATCAAAGTATTCATTTTTGATAGACATCGAAGTATAATCTTTAACCATTTACCTAACGTAACGGCTAAAACCGGCCAGCGCTATTCTCAAAAATCGCCAATTAATTTTCATTTTTTGTCTCAAAAAGATAGGTTTTGACCCCTCATTCGAACGATCTCGTCGAGCTCGTTCCAACGAGGTGTCATAACCTATGTTTTTGAGACAAAAAATGAAAAAAATCAGTTATTCAAGATTTATTTTTGCAAGTGTCGTCTGCTTTTCAGGTTAGGTAAAGGGTTAAAAAAAAGATTGGCGATTGAGGAGCGTTGGGAAATTGAAGACCTTTCGACCTCTTTTTGGAATGAACTCTCCAACTCTTCCAAAGATTGATCAAAAACAATATTATTTGAAAAAAGTAAATAAAATTGGTCAGAAAAGGAGGTTGTAAACGTCAATGCTACCAAAATATTAAAGTTGCCTTATAACAGAGGGTCTGAGGTAAATAAAGGTTCGTGCAATAATCAGTCTCAAACTGGGACTTGCGACCAACTTATAATTGTGTCCGTTTCGTTTTGTTGGAACTTCGTTTAAACTCGCTTTAATATATTTAATGAAGTATGCCTAATGTTTGGTGAGCTCTTTTTTTCGAAAATCTACTCTAATTGCCACAAACATATGTACGTGGGTGTCAATCAGAGAATATTGTTTGTCGCAGACAACAAAAAATATTTGGTCAGTCATAGTTGTGAATTTGGTCAAATAGGCACACGACTGTAACTTCCTTATATCACGTGCTTATCAAGTGCCTCAAAATGACTCCAATTTAGTTTGTACATGTATCATTAATTTATCTGATCATATTATTATCAGTTATCCGTACCTATTTCATGGTGTATGGTCATTTATACTGGACTGAAATCTGATACGCTTTGAGCTTTGAGGAGAGACCGAAGGAAGTATTAGTTTTCATGTGCTGTGATGAACTTGTTCTGTTTTACTGGTAAAATATGACCACGGTAACCAACGCCTGGAGGGGTGGGGGGGGGGGGGTGGAGTCTTCACAATTGGCGGCATGTATATAAAGGTTCGACCAAACGTAGCTTTGTTCTTGTGTAGTGGTCAAGATAGTTCATAAAAGTGACCTTAAACAGCAATAAACATACAAACAAATACTATGATCCAATAAAACTAAATTCCTCACCCTGTGATGGGACAAGAGCTCACTTAGTTTTTTCTATGTTTATGTTTCCAGTGGCATATGAGCCCGTCTCACGTCACCATGTGAAATATTTGACAAAGTGATAACAATTCGACCTATAAAATTGTATTTTGCGAGGCCAGTTAATCATTCTATGAATGTACACTCACAACCCACTTATACGGTCATGTTTTGAACTCAGATGGAGTAACCTTGATCGTTATCTATATTTGTTGTCAAGTAACGTGGTGGGAAACACGGGAGGTTTGTTTACTAAATTTGTCATCGTTAAAGTTGCTTTCTTCATCGTTATCTAGATTTGTTTCCAGTGACGTGGTGGGAAACACGGGAGGTTTATTTACTAAATTTGTAATCGTTAAAGTTGCTTTGTTCGTTCACGTTGCCTTCTTCATTTCACGATGTGTGTTTTGGACTACGGGTAGGGTCTTATTGAAACATATACGTTATTGTGATGAATTCACGGTAACATAGTCGGAGGTTAGCGGCTCCCATCCGCCCATTCATCACAATGACTTATAATGTTAAGAACGGGAGGCAAGTAAAGCACCATCGTAATGGGATTTTATTGATGCTCGAAGTTTAAGGAAATAACAAGAAGAACCAGAGTTTCCGATAATAGACCGCCAGGTTCATTGGATGAAACGTTTCGTTTGTTCCTAATAACTCCTGTGTGGGTTTGTGGTATTTTATTGTAGTGTAAACGAAGTACCGCTAGTGTTTCACGGCCACCCCCCCCCCCCCCCAACACACGCACATACCTGAGGGACCTTTATAACATCAACTGAATTCGTGAGAAAGTAGTAGGGGTACCCTATGATAATTGGAGCCTTTGCATCGATGGTGCTTGCTTATTCCACGTTTTGTTCCTAACCAACGAATCTGTGTTTTATGACCATTCGGGTCTAATGCATGTCAACGATCGAGGAAACAGCAAGAAAGGGTTAATTTGCTTTGATGGGAGATACACTGGTGTTGTTAAGCACTTTGACACCACCGACTTGCAGGCAGTGGTGTCAAGGGGTAGTAGTCCTCGCCAGATGAACTCTCTCACACACACATTTTTGGTAGATGTTACAACCATGCAGAAACTTAATAATCATATTTTGGATAGAGTCACACTGACAGATAAGGAAATTGCCAATGCCAGGACGGTGGTGAAGAATGGTGACACGTGTAAGCTGGAACCGTAGTTGACTTCATTGCATTTCTGTGTATTTGCTGAAATAAAAAATAAATAAATAAATGACTACATAATAAAATCAACTATTTGTTCTTTCCAAAAAGAATTTCATGAAATCTTTAATTACAGGACGTGGAGAGTGGACTGTAACTAAATCACCCGGGGAGTGGAGCTGACACCCAAAGTATTTTTTTCAAATTCTGTACATGTGGACAAAAACAGTAGCAATGTTTCAGCCAATGGACCTCCGGGTTTAACCCGGAGGTCCATTGGCTGGAACTTTGCTTGTGCTTCTTATGCTTTGCAACAAATTTGCAATTATTACTCGAGTGGAATCTCCACTCTGCGGGTGATTTAGTGATAATACACTCTCCACGTACTGCATGCACATTTAGGGGGACGTTGAAAAGAAGAGACAATGGCAACTTTCGATCCTCAATGTTAATATGTGGAGAAATGGCCGTGCGTCCAGTGGGAAGCCCAGCAATGGACACAATGCTTGGCTACTGTGGAATAGTAGATTGTTCTATTGGTTCAATAAAAACCAATAACTAACGCCTGTGATAGGTATCCAGTGAAATGTTCGACATGGTCACTAAGCATTGGTTAAAATTGTCATAAACGTATTGCGGCCACAGTGTAGTCTTAGACGCTGAGAAGAACCCAACAATACAGTCAACTTGGACTGACCGCAATCCACGCATGTGCATTGATATCGAAGCATGCATTTACCAGTGTAATACAAATCATCATCAGCAAAATTTTAATTAATGAAGCTCAGGGCTGTAACCTGCGCTTCATAATGAAACTTTTGTTGATTATTCCTATAATTAGACTAGTGTTTGGAATCTAATATTTTGGGTTCGTGGCAATATTGTCCACCCGTGTAAAGTGGTCAATCCACGGCGACCGTGCTGTAAATTTTATTAAGTGTGAACTGCTGTGAGTTTGAAGCAACAGCCAGTCTGCACGACGATGAATATCGACTTCATTCAACAATTAACAGGGTTAAATGGTACCAGAAAACTACTGATTATATCTAGTCGTTGCTGTAGTGAAACTTTAACCTTTATAAATTATAATCACCTCCAATCTCTGCCATATGTTTAAGAAGGGGAAAGTGAGGTCACCTTCTTTTTGTGTTCTTTGATTGTATTCCGTAGTCAGCCGAGTCTGTACATTTTTGTGTTAAAGTGCCCAGATGTCCAATATAGCTTGAAATCGCTGGACCCGAATTCACGAATATCTTAGAAAGCGATAATGTACGTAAAATTCAATTCTTTAAGTTTTTAATTTTTTTATAAGAATTCACTTGCCACTTGTATTGCTTAATGAGTATCCCTTTCAGTGGTTGTACAAACAGTTTGCGTAACATAAATCTCAATGTTCGATAAGAAATATATGTTATCGCCATTATGTGTTGATCGAGAAACTTGTATCAAGGTGTTTATAGTAGCTATCGCGGTGAGCCCCTTAGGGCGAGTCGCGATACGTAATTGGAACTCCATCGAGGTTTGATACAAGTTTCTAGATCAACACCGAGTAGTGATAACAAAATTACGTCAACATTTCGGAAAACCACTAAGTAGTAATAACCAACCAGTTTAATTTACAATATTCCTCTCTTTCATGAGTTGTTCGCATATATTGTGACAAACATTCAGCGTCCATGAATTGATTTTTTTTATAAATGACATCACGATGACGTTATGGTATTACGTTCTTGAGCTGTGCATGGCGTAATCAACATTCATTGTTCCTCTTGTACTGTAACCACCGAAGTTTATAGCAGTGTTTTGGCTGTATCATCATCTTTCAGCTTTAACGTATATATATCGTCGCCTGAGTGCTAGAATGTTACTCAATAGCAATAGCACTCAGGCGACGATATGGTAGGCCTATCTACAGTGCATTCGCTGTGGATTGGTCATAATCCACGCGTAGGCAGTGATGTCCACGCATGCGTTTACAAAGTAATAAAAATCAAAATCATAATCAGCAAAATGTTAATCAATGAAGCACCGGGTTGTACCCGGTGCTTCATTAATTAAAGTTTTGATGATTATTTCTATAATTAGTGTTGGGGCGCTGTGGCGTCGCGGTAACCGGTTCTCGCCAGATCACCGAAGTTAAGCAACGTCGAGCGCGGTTAGTAGTTGGATGGGTGACCATTTCAGCGACTGATTCGCGCTGCCGTGTTGTGTCCTTGAGCAAGGCACTTATCACCGATTGCCTACATGGGGGCACGATGACGCTGTGTACTAAGGCGTACTGCACGTCGTAGGTGCGCTTGTCTTCCACCAATCTAACCCTGCCTGTGCCGCGGCGCGGAGTTCAGAGTTACGATGTTGGAGAGCTGACAGCTGCTCGTCGTTGCTCGGTGGTTCTCTCCGGGTGAGTAAAAATGTCCAATCTTGTCTGGCGCGAAAGCTCATGATTACTAACAAGAGAGAGTCAACATCTGAGACTCCAATTCCTGACGAAAATGTTCCGACTGGGAAAGTTTTGGATGGGGGTGTTACCCCCAAACCTTCTTCGCGACGCCCCTGGCAATACTCTATATTAATACTCACCTACAAGTGATTTCAACTGAGGTACCAGATCTCTCCAATAGGCACACTCACTATGTCTCAGGCCCGCCTTTGTCTTTATTTTTTTAGTTTCTAACGACAGGTATTGTTCTGTATCAGCTGTATATTTAGGCCACGTCGTTGCTGGTTTACCCGAAGATGGGTTGCTGTTTGGGTCTCTGTAATGCAAGAAAATTTGGTAGGTTGACACTTACATGTAACATGAACAAGAGTAACACAATCGGTCTTTCTGTATTTGCCATGTACTTTTTCTAAGGCATTTTCGTACGAATGCTGCCCAACGGTAACTACTATTGACACGGTAGATGCAAGGGGAGTTGCGGGATGCTATTTCTTTTCTTTTATTTCCTTTTCAGGGGTGCCGGTACGGCCCAAACATTGGTCCGACCATAACACCCAGTTCCCTATTTTTTTAGAATATTGTTGCCATCGATTATGCGGTGGAGAGAAAAAAATGACAGTGCACGCAGCTCGTCTTTCGAGGAACATAATATGACAAAATTCCCTGCCAAATTGCCAGAGGCAATTTGGCAGGGTATTTTGTCATATTATGTTCCTCGAAAGACGAACTTGTGGGGGGGGGCACATTTGTGGGGGCCCTGGGCGACCGTCCAGTCTGCCAATTCGAAAATCCGGCCCTGCCCCCAAAAAATGTTTGAAAAATGAGCTCTCTCAGACCAATTTTTTGGGCTACTTCTTTACTATTCCAACCGCGTCCGAAGCGATTGGAATAGTAAAGAAGTAGCCCCCAAAATCTCCTCATCTTACGTTAACTCGTCATTAATAGCCGTCATTGTGTGCCCAATATTAAAGAAACAAGACGATCTATGCGCGCACTATTTTCGGATATCCGCAGAACAAAATTAAAAAATCATAGCCTAGTTATTTTATATGAATGACGTTCGGCTGAAGGTCGATCACAAAAATGCCATGATCTGCAAATGTCGGGGTGGTCGGGGCAGCTCCGGCGCCACTGTTTTTGAAGGGCGGGCTGGTGGTGGTGGGGGTGGGCATTCAAAACTAGATTACATCGCAGCGATACTAAATTGCGAGATAAGTAAAATCAAATGTAGCGCCACCTCAGATCATTGGTGCAGCCATGAAAGAGTCTTGGGACCTCCCTATAAACTTCCCCAAAACTCCCCTCCCCTACAATTTCTGAATTCCTTCATCTGCACGGGGCATGACCTTGTGAAATAAGAGATAACATAACATGCTTCGTAAAATTAGATATTCCTTCAAGCCACCATGTGTCTCCAAATAAACGTGATAACCGCATTAATTGGACACAGATTTTTTCGGTGATAACCAATCAGAAAGCGTTCTTTTGAAAACGACCAATCAAATCAACTGAAGGTGTTATGAAGCAATAATTAATGTTTATTGAAAATATGAAACGGTAATAAGCCGAATAAACGGAGAAGTCGTGTGATAAATAAAGTGTTGCACAAACTGTACTGTGATAGTAGACATGGCCTATTTCCCGATCAGATCGCGGCCCGGGCCAGACTTGAGAAATGACATTTTACATGGTTGAGAAAGTACAAACGAGAATCGCATCTGCGATTTAATATTCTCGTATTTCTGTTTCGAGGAGTGGCGAGTCAACAGTGATGTGATAAAGATAGGTGACAGAACTTCAACAGGTTCGTGATCCAGTCTTGATCCTGTCGGAATCATCGATTTTGCGACGACGCAGTGGAGGCCTGGGCTAAAAATGTTACCGGGAAATGCACCGGAGGTTGGCGGCCCCGGAGAAAATTTTGAATTTTTCAAACTGAACGAACGCTACTTCCTTGCATCTGAGCGATCAGTGGAAGTCCACATAGAGGGCATCTGTGATGGTATTTTTATATCATCTGCATCACTCATTCGGTTAGGGTGGTTGTGAAGAGGTTGGGGTGGGGATTATTCATAGGGCCGACTCCAGCTCGGACAAATTGGAGACCATTTTGATTTTTCGAACTAATAGAATGTGGTTTCCTTGTATCTGAGCGATCAATTACAAACTAGACTGTTGGTATATCGAAATACCTTTTATCCTATTACCCAGCGAATCGGCCGCATCCGCCCGCGTAATATACAAATTCAGCAGTTGAAAAAATATTATTTTTCAAAAAAAATTCAACAAAACCATATCATGTGATCCTACGTTGGAACGAGCTCGACGAGCTCGTTCCAACGAGTGGTCACATGGTATGGTTTTGTTGAAATTTTTTGAAAAATGTCAAAAAGGCTATTTAAAGTAACAAATTTTGATATCGTCTGCGTTGGGTGAGGGGTTATAAAGACTGCTAATGGCAGCATACAGAGAGGGCATTTTAATATACAACCAGCCTTTTCAATGGGATCCATTTCGCCCATTGGTCAATTTCACGAAATTTCATGTACGAACAGATCAAACATCAACTTTGGGTCCCACCGGGAAATTTCCCGGTGGACCATTGTCCAGTCCACCCCTGCGACGACAGTGTTGTAGTTTGGTGATAGTGGGCCAGGCGGCCTCGTGGGGCCTAATTCAGGCTACAACAAACGCCGTGGGGTCAACACAAGCGTCTAAAATGCATTCACGTAGACATGTCGCAACAACTATACAATTCTGGTAGTGGCTCTGGGTAGAAAGAACTGACGCGAAATCAGTGCTCAGTCATTATACGCATGAGTATGGTGTGAGTATCTGACAAGGGTGTATGAAGCACTTCGAAAAGGGAGGTGGTGTGGAGGGATAGAATGCACAACATTATTTGTGGGACAAACTCACACCCACACTGAGAAGGAAATGCATATTTTCGGCTCCATATCTAACAGATCTCCCTACCGGAAGGCAACATTGTTTCCGCCAGGTGATGATATCTTTCAACCCTTTACCTAACATGAAAAGCTGACGATACTTGCGAACAAAATTATTGAACACCTAATCTTTTTCAATTTTTGCATCAATAACATACCTTATGACCCTCATTGGAACGAGCTGAACGAGCTCGTTCAAATGAAGGGTCATAAGATATGTTTTAGGCGCATAAAAAATAAAAAAATAATGTAAATTTTATCTGATTTTATGAGAATTTTTGTGAATAGCGCTGGCCGGTTTTGACCGTTACTTTGGGGAAAGGGTTAAATATGGAGCCAAACATGTGGCCCTTTCTAGACTTTAAAAGCCGGTTATCTTTCACGAGTAAAGTGTATGGCCACCCCTTCCCTGCTAATTCCCAATAACAGTAACCGTAAGCATGTACCGTGCAGCCATGCTACACCCTCAGAGAGACCAGCGCTGTGATTCAAAATGAATTGTCAGATCCAAATCAACAAATGGGCGAAGCCTTTTTTTATCTGAATGAAGGTTCAGAAATATTTTAAGTTAAAATATAAATTCGTGTGGTGTATGTGTGTGGTGTTTGTAAGTGTTTGTGTGTGTTTTTCGAAGGACACAACCATGTTTTAGTGGAATTAGAATGTTGCTTTCTGGTCCACTTCCGGGAGTCGAACCCTCGGCAATCCCGCCTGGCAATCAGGAATCCAACACCCAAACCAATAGACCATTGCACACCGTAAAAGTAATGGCTGGAATCTTGCTTTTTAGATGAAGTTCTCATGATTGCTTGGATCACCTTAATTTCGGCAGCGCTTGAATTACTGGAACGGGGGGCGCGGTGGCTCAGTTGGTAGAGGTGCAGGCTGCAAGCCGAGAGGTCCTCGGTTCGAATCCCACCTGCGGCAACCGCGTTGTGTCCTTGGGCAAGACACTTCACCCCGATTGCCTACATGGGGGCACGATGACGCTGTGTACTGAGGCGTACTGCACGTTGATGGTGCGCATGTCTTCAACCAATCTAACCCTGCCTGTGCTGCGGTGCAGAGTTCAGAGTTACGATGTTGGGGAGCTGACAGCTGCTCGTCGTTGCTCGGTGGTTCTCTCCGGGTACTCCGGGTACTCCGGCTTCCTCCACCCGTAAAACTGTCACGGTCATAATTAGCCATTGTGCATAAGTATGTGACCTTAAACACCAAACAATAAATAAATAAATAATTACTGGAACGCACTTGAAAGTGCTGTAGTTGGCCTCATTAGAAGACTGCCATGTGCCTGTGTGCGTGTTTTTAAATGACACAATTTTATTTTAGAGGAATTTAGAATGTTGGTTTCTGATCTTCTGCCAGGGGTCGAACCCTCAGCAACCCCGCCCGGCAATCAGGAGCCAACACCCAAACCATTAGACCACTGCACAGCGTCAAAAACGATGACTTGAATGTAGCTTTTTAGATGAAAGTTCCGTGATGACTTGGTTCTGATACGGCACAACGACGAAAATGCTGTGACTGGCGCCAGACGAAGACTGTCACGGGCCTGTGTGTGTTTTTCGAAGAAAATGGTCATGTTTTAGAGGAATTTTTAATGATGGTTTGTGTAACATCCCCTATTAAGAGAGAATTATTGCTAAAACTAATCGCACCAGAAAGCATACTCCCGGGTCAAATTTCCGATGCCTTGTAAAAGGGCAGAAACAAATAAAATAAAATAAAATAAAATAAAATAAATAAAACAAATCAACCAATCCTCTATCTGGTTTATCCCGGAAATACAGGGGCTGAAATATGTGCTTGGCTGTTTTGTGATTTTTTCCAAGGATTTCATAATATTGCATTTGCGAAAATTTCATTTCGAGGCGACTGTTCTAAAAATCCATTATTCGCATAACTTTACAATCAGAAACGCTTGAAAAGGCGAATACTTTACAGTTTTATACAAGTCGGATACGTCATGCAAATGAGGCAGATGGGGAACTTCGGACTTTTGTGTACATATATTGGGCTAAAATTTCGAGCAGCAGAAGCAAAATAGGCGATATTACGAATTTCAGGAATAGCAGTAAATGTGAAGGTCAATTATTGAGGTAAACGACGGGAATTAGCGAACTTTTCTGTTCCATAAGCGTCCACATTGAGTTAAAGCAATTCAGCCTTCATCACTAACCTCGTTATTTATTTATTTATTTATTTATTTATTTATTTATTTATTTATTTAGGCGTAACGGCGCTTTCAACAACAGGGTTCACCTCTTGTCGGACATTTTTTACGGGTGGAGGGAACCTGTGTACCTGGTTAGAACCCATGAGCAAAAGCGAGCAACTATCAGACTCATTAACCCTTTACCTAACGTAACGGTCAAAACCAGCTAGTGCTATTATCAAAAATCGCCAATTAATTTTCATTATATTTTCATTTTTTGTCTCTAAAACATAGGTTATGATCCACCTTTGGAACGAGCTCGTCGAGCTCGTTCCAATGAGGGGTCATAACCAATGTTTATGAAACAAAAAATGAAAATAACAGTTATTCAAGAATTTTTGGGGCAATTGTCGTCTGCTTTTCAGGTTAGGTAAAGGTTTAACGTACTAATTCTGCATAAGCAGGGCTAGCATTAGTTTAAGACAGGTGCACCCTTGACATGCAGAGCGCCTAAGTATACATCTCCACCTTGCCCACAGGTGAGCAATCTGGATTTAGGTGTCTTGTCCAAGGACACAGGGCAGTTACCCATGGCGGTGTTCCAACCGAGAACTTCCTGGTTTGAAAACCGATACGCTAACCACTGAATCACGTCGCTCCCTGAAACCCATTTAACCGGTAGAGTGCTGGAAGCCCATATTTGGGCTTTACTCTAAAGCGCGGGTCCAACTGCATAAAGTATTCCTGTGGAGGTATTTCATTTTTTCTTTGAAGTGCAGTTATTCTGCCTGCACGGTTCTGCGTTGTTACAATTTATGGGAGAGGGCCAATATTATAGTGAGGCAATGACCCGGTAACAAATTCTGACAAACAAAAATAATTTAGCACTCTACCGGTTAAGCGCCACCAGTCAAACAAAATGTCACATGTGATTACTGGGAGGGGGGGGGGGGGAGGTGGGTTAAAAAGTATTATTTAACAAACTCGTATGGCTGTTGCGTTGTCCATATCAAAGAAATACCCGCTTTCTCGATTTATTTATTGATGTGTTTATTTATTATTTATTTGGGTTTTAACGGCACTTTCGACAGCCAACGTCACCTTATATTGAACAGGTTTACGGATGGAGGAAGCCGGAGTATCCGGAGAGAGCCACCTAGCAACGGCCAGGAACTGTCGGACTCCCCAACGTACTGACTATACACAAGCATTGGTTGAAGACAAGTACTCTATCTACGTGCAGCACGCCTTAGTACACCTCTGCCATACTGACACCCTCCCACGTGAACAATCGGAATTGCCTAGGACACAATGCAGTTACCCCTGGCGCGGACCGAACCGAGAACTTTTCGGATTGAAGGCCACTGTCGGAACCACTAAGCCACCGCGCTTCCCACTCGCTTCTCGATAATTCCCTGTTGAGAGATCTAATCTTGTAACGTACAGCAGAATCCGCACTTAAAATTCCCCTTGTCAATTCAAATGGTTTAATTTATAATCGTATTAATCATCTGGTTTAAACACAAACGAAATAATATTTCCAATAGTGAACATCAGGAGCCAATACTAAACAACTTTTACAATTGTATTTTCTAGAATTGTAAAATGAATCATTAGCATTTTAAAAGATGCGGCAATTTGCCAACTGGCAAATTGCCACATCTTTGAAAATGCTAATGATTCATTTTAACCCATTTAAAGTAGTAACTAGAAAATGCAATTAAAGAAAATACAATTTTAAAAGTGTTTTAGTATTGGTCCCTGGACGGGTGGATGTTACCGATTCATTAAGTAAAGTACGAGTTAAGCCTTGACCTGACCTTTATTAGAATCAATGCTGCTGATGCTGGATGTGATCGAACAATGCTGCAGCTCCTGGAGTGGACGGGAGGAAGCTTGATAGGCAAGGATCAAAGAATAAGGGAGCTTTAGTGAACAAGCATCAAATATCAGCACCGTTTACCTTGCGGGATGAATTTTGTTACGCGGGCCGGGCCACTCGATAGTTTCGATCTCATGATCGTGTTCTACCAAATGGTCCATGTTTTGGAACGACGAGAGGGATAGTACGATCGGGAGAGTGGGTGGACACCGCGGACATCGGTAACCTTTGAAGTCTAAATTCGGAAAACTTGTCGGGAAGGTACCTCCCAGAAAATTGGCCAATGTTGGTAAGCAACAATCGTCGTGTCCTCAAATCCGTGTGCAAAATGAATGCCTTTAGATATGATAGGTTGGGCGTCTCCACTGAGCCCTCAAATTTCTTTTCTCAATGGGTGGTGGTTTTTATTCCAACTCAATAGGAAACTCGTGTTGATTGTCCCGGGTCAGATTCACCACGTCACCACCACCCATCCCGCAGCGTCTACCCCGACTCAACGACCAATTAAATTCAAGATAGGTCTGTAAAAAAATGTTTCATCAGAGCTACTTGATTAATGACTCCAAATCTGGGTGGGGAAACGGATTTTTCACAGTATTTGGGATTTAAGTATCCAGGCAGCCAAGGTGGACAAATACGCCTCTCCGTGTGGCCGTTTTGAGACTCATTAGAATGTTAGACACCATGAGAGGGGGCGCGGTGGGGTTGTGGTAACCTGGTTCCTGTCAGATCACCGAAGTTAAGTAACGTCGACCCCGGTTAATCATTCGATGGGTGACCGCCTGGGCTATCAATTCGGACTCCCGCGTTGTGTCCTTAGGCAAGGCACCTAACCCCGATTGTCCACACGGGGACACGATGACGCCGTGTACTAAGGCGTACTGCACGTTGATGGTGCGCATGTCTTCAACCAATCAAACCCTGACTGTGCTGCAGTATGGATTCACGATGTCAGGGAGCTGGTAGCTGCTCGTCGTTGCTCGGTGATTCTCTCCGGGTACTCCGGCTTCCTCCACCTGTAAACCTGTCACGGCCATGATTAGCCATTGTACATCACAAGAGATAGACTATTAACCCTTCACCTAACAAATCACCCGCATTCAGACGTGTACAGTTAAAAGAAGAAGTCCTGTCACGAACTGAGCGCATATCTGTACTTAACTGTGCGTAAGAAGTGCACGCTATTGCCATATCGAATGGCATCCAAAGCACGACGAGTTCTCCTGGTTACTCATAGCAAACGCATGCAATGTTTCTGCCAATGGACCTTCGGGTTAACGGGAGGTCTATTGGAAGAAACATCGCTTGCGCACAGGCCAGATGTACAGAATGTGATAGCCTTACTATGGTCATAACGCGTAGATTAACGCGCAGATCGACGTGCTATTTGTGGGCATTTCATGACAGCACCTCTAGTTTTAACTGTAATTTGAAAATTATAAAGTTAAAAAAATATATTTGAACGAGTTCGGCAAAATCTCTCTAATGAGAAGTCACGTAATATGGTTTTGTTGACATTTTTGAGGGAATGCGAAAACAAACAACAATTAAAACAAAGTTTGATGTCGTGTGCGTTTGGTAATTAATTAAAGCAATAAATTTTGATGTCGTTTGCGTTTGGTAATTAATTAAAACAATGAGGTTCGATGTCGAGTGCGTTTGGTAATTAATTAAAACAATGTTTTTTGATCTCTTGTGCATTTGGTAATTAATTAAAACAACAAGGTTTGATGTCGTGTTCGTTAAGTAATTAATTAAAACAATTAAGTTTGATGTCGTGTGTGTTTGGTAATTAATTAAAACAATAAAGTTTGATGTCGTGTGCATTTGGTAATTTATTAAAACAATAAGGTTTGATGTCGAGTGCGTTTGGTAATTAATTAAAACAATAAAGTTTGATGTCGTTTGCGTTTGGTAATTAATCAAAACAACAAGGTTTGATGTCATGTGCGTTTGGTAATTAATTAAAACAATGTCGTGTGTGTTTGGTAATTAATTAAAACAATAAAGTTTGACGTCGTGTGTGTTTGGTAATTAATTAAAACAATAACGTTGAATGTCGTGTGTGTTTGGTAATGGTTAAGTCGCCATAGCCATGTCACAAAATGGCCCAAATTCTCCTCGGCGGTCCTGTTGTTTGACACTCGTCCATCATCCTTGTTCATCCAATATTGTTTATCTATTTCCAAATGAAACAAAATACCGCATTTTGATTGGCTGAGACTGACAATCAGTGTAACTGACAATCCACAGTGTTTTATTTTTACTTTTACACCGTGGTTAACCACCGTGTAAAAACAAGAATGTACAATAGCATGCTATATGGCTAAAAAAGTACCAATTTTTAATTATGAATTCATACCTTCGGCTCAGTTATGTTAGAACAAAAATAAAAATACAGGAAATTTAATATTTATGTGCAATAAAATATTACAGATATGGATGTGTTTGGAAATGGTTCATTCAGCCAGTTCCAATGACATCCATATTTGTCTTTTATATTTATTAAGAAACTTACAAAGTATAAATTTTCTGTCAGTTTTTGCCCACAATCCAGGTTAAAGTTTTAAGTACACCAAAATTCTTGGAAATAAATCCGTTATCCTTGTATTTTCCAGAGTGCATGGGAATTTACACTGGTTTGGGAACTCATACACCCTTCGGCTTTTAATATTTGGGGAGGAGTTATAAGCAACGAGTTACCTATAAGGCTGTCACGATTTTTCAATTTAGGAATCGATTAATCGTCGCAAATAATCGATAATAATCGATTAATCGTACCTAGATGACCCCCACCCCTCTCCCTCTCTTTGAAGTCGATAAAAATGAAGTTCAAGTCAGCTGACCTACCTCAAGTAAACAACGAAGACGATCAACTTTTAGGTACATTCAAAGCTTTGATGTTCTGAACTTTTGAACCGTCAGTATAATAATCAAGACCGGTCGGCAGTTGCGATCTTCGCAACTGCCGACCGGTCTTGATTATTACACTGACGGTTCAAAGATTCAGAACATCAAAGCTTTGATGAATGTACCCGGAAGACAAATGCTTCCAACGGCGTCTTGGGGTTTAACATCGATGTTCTTAACTCAATACCTTTAGAAACAATAGTTTTTTCATCAAATTTTCTTTTAATTATTAAACATCTAAAACGGGGTACAATTTACCGATTATTCGACAACGAAAAATCCTAATCGATTTCGCCGTGGCCGATCAACAATCGATTAATCGATTGATCGTGACAGCCCTAGTTACCTAACTTACACTCTAATCTCATTTCCTTCATAATTCACAATAAACAAAGTGAGGAGTTGAAGGGAATAACTCGCAGACAACAAAAGTGGGTAAACCAAAGAACAGGGTTTCTCGAAAATAAAGTCCAGGAAGATGTAAACGCATCTGGAGAGATATGTCAGAGCAAAACGGTCTTTGGAAGAGATGCACAATAAAGAGAATTCAACTTTTGTTAAGTACGTTGATGGCAAACTTTCTGGATCACTGCTGTTAAAATTTAGGTTGTGGCTGCTGGGACATAAAAGGAATTTGGACGGCGATAAGGAGACCGAATATGCAGCTTAAGAGCATGGAATGTTAGTTATCCTTGTGTTTTCCAGGGTGTATTGGAATTTACACCGGTTTGGGATCTCATACACCCTGAGGCAAAGCCGAAAGGTGTATGAGTTCCCAAACCAGTGCAAATTCCCATACACCCTGGAAAACACAAGGATTACAGATTTATTTACAAGACTTTTGGTGTACTTAATACTATAACCTACATTGTGGGCAAAAACTGACAGAAAATTTGTACTTTGTAAGTTTCTAAATAAATAAAACCAGACAAACATGGATATTATTGGAAGTGGCTCAATGAGCCAGTTCAAATGAAATCCATATCTGTAATATTTTATTGTACATAAATATTAAATTTCCTGAATTTTCATTTTTGTTTTAAAATAACTGAGCAGAAGATATGAATTAGTAATTAAAAATTGGTACTTTTTTAGCCATATAGCCTGCAACTGTATATTCTTGTTTTTACACCGCGGTTAACCACGGTGTAAAAAAAAACACTGTGTATTGCAAGTTACACCGTACCTATCAGCCAATCAAAACGCAGCATTTTGTTTCATTTGGAAATAATATTAGTTATCCATGTATATTCCAGGGTGTATGGAAATTTACACTGGTTAGAAAACTGATACACCCTGGGGCACAGCCGAAGTGCTATCAGTTTTTAAACCAGTATACTATAATATTAGAACGCTCCTTTTCATGTTCTGTGGGTCGATAGTACCTGAGTTTGTGTGATTTCTGAAATAAAACCTGAAGCAGCGAAGCTGCTGAAGGTTTTATTTCAGAAATCACACAAACTCAGGTACTATCGACCCATAGAACATGAAAAGGAACGTTCTAATTATTTTATTTTGCCGAACAAAATATGACTTTCATTGTTAAGCGTTAACTGCAACATGCCATCAATCTTGCAACAACAGTGTAGTCGAATCCAAAAACATGACGTCATTTCGAACGAATGACGTCTCTTCAAAAATGAATTGTCACAAGTGCCGTCGCTTTGGGAGTTTCTATATCAACAAATGCCAATGTTTACAACTGCATCATGCTGATCATGTTATAATTCATTGTTGATGCTTGTTATGAAGCTTGTGCTGAAAATTTTCGGAAAACAACAGTTATTTCTTAAATATAATTGATTGAAGTCATAACGGAGACTCATATTCAGGATTCACTGAAGTGGTGAACAACACGTGAGTGAGTTTTTAAATATTTCTGATTCTTTTGAATTCATTGTTAAATGTTTGCAGTTAAAATTGAAAACATACCCACTGAAGATGATATATTTGTTGGTAAGTTTGTGTCTACAGCTGTTGAAAAAAGTTAAACGGTCACGGAGCCAGCGTTTGGTATTGAGAAATTCCAATCGACGCTGATCAATGGAAGTGGCGTTTACATTTTCTTCGTTCTCTTGTCTCCAGGGAAAAACGGTCTGATAGTACCAGTGTTTTGCCCCAAAACTCCAGTACTATGACTTTTAGAAGGTGTCAAATTAACCAATCACGGCTGATGTTAAAAACTTGAGGCATAATAACAATTTTTAAACCAGTATACATTTTTTATGTACATGGATAATGAAATTATTTTCTCACTAAGCTTCTTCAAATTGAAAAAAAATATCAAATCTGTAGAATAGGAAAAATAATTAAGCATATTTTGTTTGACAAAGCTCTACGAGCTCTGCCAAAAAATATAATGGATTTGTTCGTCAGTTATTTTCACGATGAGATGTGTCAAAGATAAATGAATCGGTCAACCAATCAAACCCTGCCTGTGCAGCAGCACGGAGTCACGATGTTAGGAGCTGGCATCTGCTCGCCGTTGCTCGGTGATTCTCTCCGGGTACCCCGGCTTCCTCCACCAGTAAAACTGTCACGGCCATGATTAGCCATTGTGTATAAGTATACGACCTTAGACATAAATGAATAAATAAATAAATAAATAAATAAATAAATAAATGTACGCCACAAGAGAGGGACTATTAACCCTCCACCTACCAAATCACCCGCATTCAGACGTGTACAGTTAGAAGAAGTACTGTCACGAACTGTGTCATGAATTGTACGCTTATCTAGGCTTAATTGCGCGTAGGAATTGCGCACAATTGCCATATCGAATGGCAACTAAAGCACGGCAGGTTCTCCTGGTTACTCATAGCAAACACAGGCAATGTTTCTGTCAAGGTCCATTGGCTGAAACATTGCTTGTGCACAGGGCATATGTACAAAATTTGATAGCCTTACTATGGTCATAACACGTAAATTAACGCGCTAATCGACGTGCTATTTGTGCGCATTTCATGACAGGACTTCTAGTTTCAACTGTAAGACGGTCGGCTAATATGTATATCGTCATATTCACGAGAGAAGCAGCCGTATATGGAGGATATCTAGTTTTTTGGGGTGAATACCAAAAGTTATGTCATCAGTGACCGATGCAAATGTTCATTATTCGCGAGCGCTTGTCATTTATCTCGGTCGCAAGTGAGATAATTTTCGGTATCCACTCAAAAACACTAGATTTTCTTTTTATTATACTCTTTTTATAAGAATATGATAATTCCACTCGTTTCAATTATGAACTGATGCTTCAAAGTAAACAGCGCATTGAATCTTTGATACGAGGAAGCGATTTGATCGATACTCGGAACAAATAGCGCCTTGCAATCTGATTCAGTTGGCGGGTTTTTCAAAGGACGTACCGAACCCAAAACTTATATAACGGACTTTCAGGTCACGTTTGAACTAGCAGGTTTCAAGCATCAATTCAAGATGAATACGTGTTGAATTATTGTTGGAAATGATCAATATCCACTCAAAAACACTAGATTTTCTTTTATTATACATTTTTTAGAACCAATTGATGATTTCCAGTGATAATTTGGCTCATATTCACCTTGAAGTGATGCTTTAAAAGCTGCCATTTTGATTGATACCGTGAAAGTGAAAACTTCTTTATCTTCACAGTAGGGGATGCGATTTCTATCGATCCGCTATTTCTTCGTCTAACGTACAATAAAATATGCTATGTACATTGCGTAAGTTATTTCCCACACCAATGATTCCAATCAGCCTGAAAAGGTGCTTGCTCAAACAATGAAATTGCTATTTTTAGAACAAAATGGCTGACGGCTGCCACTTTTGACGGTTGTCAAAACCAAATTTGTAAAATCCTCTTTATCTTGCCATTAAACACCACTGAGCTAAGTTCCATAGCATTTTGTGATGACTTAATGGAATTTGTTTGGTCATTTGATAGGTTTGGGGTTTTATGTATATACAGTACGTGGAGAGCGGATTGTAAGTAAATCACCCGCGGAGTGGAGTTATCACCCAAGCAAGAACTTTCAAATTTTGTTCATATCGACAAAAACACAAGCAATGTTTCAGCCAATGGACCTCCGGGTTTAACCCGGAGGTCCATTGGCTGAAACATTGCTGGTGCTGGTTGTGCTTTGCAACAAATTCGCAATTATTGCTTGGGTGGAATCTCCACTCTGCGGGTGATTTAGTGATAATACACTCTCCACGTACTGTAGATGAGCAGTTTTTAAAAATTAAGATGGCTAATTAATTTGCCTAATTTATGCAAGTGAGAAATATCCAGCGTAATTTTTGTTACGTAAATCTGGCTAGTTGTTCTCTATACGAAACATAATCCTAATACAAATCCAAATCAGGTCATTTTTGCTTTTTATGACTACAGAGGGATAGTTTTCAAGACAAGGATGACTGTTTAATTTGCATAACTTACGCACGAGAGAAAAAAAACCCGACAGCACTTTATATAAATTTTGCTGGTTGATTTCCATATCCAAAAAATAATGAAAATCGATGGAAATTCCTACGGGAATTTGACACTATATGCTCCTCCAAAGCTCCGGGTAATAAGGGTCAAATCGTACTTTATATACTACTGACTATGTAGCTGGAATATTAATCAGCCGGCTTTATAGCTAAAACCCTCCAGACTTCTTGGAATTTCATCTCTGGATAATTAAAATATACATGTAGTAGTCGTGGCTCAACTTCTTATTTAATTATGTATTTATTTATTTATTAGTGTTTAAGGTCACATATTTATGTGCAATGGCTAATCATGACCGTGACAGTTATACGGGTGAGGAAGCCGGAGTACCCGGAGAGAACCACCGAGCAACGGCGAGCAACTGTCAGCTCCCCAACATACTAACTCCACACAAGCAGGGTTAGCATTGGTTGAAGACAAGTGCACCATCGACGTGCAGTACGCCTTAGTACACAACGCCACCGTGCCCCCACGCGGGCAATGGAGATGAAGTGTCTTGCCCAAGAACACAACGCAGTTGCCGCAGGTGGGAATCGAACCGAGGACCTCTCAGCTTGCAGCCTGCACCTCTAGCTACAGAGCCACCACGCCCCCTTTTATTTAATTATTTCTTTACCAAACAAATCGGCCGCATCCACCATCATAATTTACAAAAAAAACATTTTTCAAAATATATCAACCAAACCATATCATGTTTCCCCTCATTGAAACGATCTCGTGGAGGAGTAACGTGATACGGTTTTATTGAATTTTTATGAAAAATTGGAAAAAAATAATATTTAAAATAACAAATTCTGATACAGTCTGTGTTGGGTAAATGGTTAACACGTACCGTATTCCTAATTGGCAATGCTACTGGGACCCCAACAACCTGAATCGGATAATACATACCATGTATGTATGTACCATATATACTTTTTTGTAGGATCGGCTGTTGGTATGACTGAAGTCCACGAAACAAGCCTAGTCTCGTTAGAATAAGACGGTGGAGTACTGAGAAGGGGAATCACCGACCTTAGTTGGGAATTTCTTCTGGAATAAACAACAAACGGCATTGATGATTCCCGTCTCTAGTACTCTACCGAGTTGTGTATTGTACTTATTCCTCGATTAAACTTGAATTAACGTTACGGCCAAAACCGGCCAGTGCTATTCACAAAATTCACCATTCAATTTTTATTCTTTTTCATTTGTTTGTCAGAAAAACATAGCTTATGACCCCTTATTGGAACGAGCTCAACGAGCTCGTTCCAACGAGGGGTCATGAGCTATGTTTTTGACGCAAAAAAAGAGTGCTTTAAGAATTATATTTGCAAGTGTCGTCTGCTTTTCGTGTTAGTTAAAGAGTTAAAGCCAAATATCAACTTTGGTAGAAGCATTTCATTTACGTCATGACATCATTCAGACGCTTAACGTTCACTCAGATGCATTCTTACATGACGTTCTTACGCGTAATCCAGATTCCACGCATGGTGCAAAGGTCTGTATTCTATCGCTCAACCCTTTATCCAAAGCTCAGGAAATTAAAATGTATCATTTTAATTCTTGTTATTTTAAAAACAATTCAACACTCCCATAGTATGCGACCCATCATTGAAACGAGCTCGGCGAGCTCGTTCCAATGAAGGGTCACATGATGTTGTTTTGTTGAAAGTTTTTAAAATAATTATTTTGTTTCAATTGCTTAATTAGGCAATTACGCAAGCGGATGCTGCCGATTCGTAAGGTAAAGGGTTAACGTTGAATACGCACACCAAATGTGGTATAAAAAGCACGATTACCAGAAAGCGCGAATCCACATACAGTACGTGGAGAGTGGATTGTAAGTAAATCACCTGCGGAGTGGGATTATCACCCAAGCTATAACTTTCAAATTTTGTTCATATCGACAAAAAACACAAGCAATTTTTCAGCCAATGGACCTCCGGGTTTAACCCGGAGGTCCATTGGCTGAAACATTGCTGGTGCTGGTTGTGCTTTGCAACAAATTCGCAATTATTGCTTGGGTGGAATCTCCACTCTGCGGGTGATTCAGCGATAATACACTCTCCACGTACTGTATAAGATTCCAGCTCAGACAGGGACGGGAATCAACAACCCGTCGCTGCTGACCCTATCCCCAGTTATTTGAGGGATGGGATAGGCACCTTCTGTACACCCTGTCATATCGCCCCTGCCTTTATAGGCATTGGACGCTCTGTTTTCCGGCTTAAAAAGCTTACCCAGTTCTCGCTAAATTGGAAACAAATTCAGTCATCTGTGCACTGAGGTCTTTTTCTTCTTCTGTATAATTCAACTTCGAGTTGTGTGGCAAAGCAAAAAAATGATCAACTTCATATCCGTGTAAAGCACCAAGCCAATGAGGCCACGGATTTCCAGAAGACACGTGATTGAACGAATACACATACACGTCATTTCCCAAGTTTGCAT
The DNA here is from genome assembly GCA_031216915.1 of Pictodentalium vernedei. Taxonomy (NCBI): domain Eukaryota; kingdom Metazoa; phylum Mollusca; class Scaphopoda; order Dentaliida; family Dentaliidae; genus Pictodentalium; species Pictodentalium vernedei. The sequence goes on along the minus strand of CM062292.1, from coordinate 85,186,399 downwards.
AAGCCTTCGCAAAGTCAACAACGGAACATTTAAAAAGTAAATCTCCGCTTACGTCCTCAATAATATCAAGATAGGAAGACATTTCAGACTGTAGAGGTTGTGAGGTATATTGGAATATTGTTGAGTTAATTAAAAACCCGTCCATTGGTAAGAGTACCTGGCTAATTCCGTCATAAAATTCGCTCTTGGTAAGAATTTTCTTCTTGTCAATCTTAAAGTACTTACTTACTCCGTATATTAACCAGTACATTCCTTCGTCTTTCACAACACCAGTAATTAAACTAGCTTTTTTAACTTTGTTATTTTTAAAAAGATTTCGTGGGGTGTCTGGAAAAAAATCCCCATCAATTATTGGTCCAAATGTAAGATCAAAATATATGTCTCTCTTGATGTTCCACTGATTGTCCGTCAATGCTGAAGCATCTGCATTTATAAGGCATTCATGTATTTTATAATGAGTTGAAGTATCACAATCTAAGGACTTTGCAAGAGCTATTGCCCTTTCCAAAGCATCTTCAGTTGTTTGATATGACCATATTGAGAAAGGGGAACCACTCATCATGACACCATTTTGAAAGTATGATGAAGATTTGGGCGAAAGTAAATGATCTCCCACGCTCACAGCACCGGCACTCTCCCCAAAGAGAGTTATTTTATTTGGATCCCCACCGAAATTTTGAACATTATTTTTTATCCATTTCAAAGCTAACTGTTGGTCATGCAGTCCTGCATTACCAGGCGCGTCGTCGATATTTAAATAAAGAAATCCAAATGGACCCACTCGGTAATTCATAGACACCACAATAACGTTATTCAGTGCAGCTAAGTATGTGCCATCATATACATCTAACGCCGATGATCCAGACCAGAATCCTCCGCCAAATATCCAAACAAGTACTGGCAAATTTGATTGAGATGTGGGAGACCAAATGTTAAGAAAAAGACAATCCTCGCTTCTATTTTTCGCATTCCACATATCCACCCCTTTAAATTTCTCAAAAGCTTCATCGATAGATTGCCAACAATCTTGCGGTTTGGTTAAGGCGTCCCGTACACCACTCCAAGACTTGACAGGTTCTGGTTTTTTGAAGCGTAAGTCTCCGGTAGGTGGCTCTGCAAATGGAATTCCCCAAAAACACATCCACATCTTTTCCCAGTGCTCTCTCTACTTTACCTTTAACATCGCCATTTTGTGTTGTTTTTGTGACATATACAGAATGTGTTTGACCTGCCAGAATCGCCAACAAACAAATGTGGAATGCGCCGACCATCATGCTGTCTCAACACACCTGTAAAAAAAGTGCAGAAATGTTACGAGAGGTTATCCAATCAACATTCACAAATCAAATAATATAGTGTACTTTGAGATGTCAAACTGTATGACCGTTAGGAGTGAACGATATTCAAAACAGAATACCGGTATCGGTATCGGTATTCCCAAAAAATATTGCGGTGTACCGGTATATCGAAAACTGTTCAGATATCTGAACATAAGTACTTGCGGCATCACAGTCGGAACGAATCAGCATCCCTTGATGGTGCGGTGCGAAAAACTTTTCCTCAGCGCAGATGCTATCAAAATTTATTATTTTAAATATTAGTTTATAAGATTTTTCCAAAAGTTCTACAAAACAATATCATGTGACCCCTCATTGGAACGAGCTCGAAGAGCTCGTTCCAATGAGGGGTCACATGATATAGATTTGTTGACATTTTTGAAAATATTTTTTCAACTACTGAATTCGTATATTGTGAGGACACATGAGGACGATTCCTTGGGTAAAGCGATAATATTATTCATTCTGAGCTACAGTTAAAATACTCAAGACATCTTGAAAATTAAAGTGTGTGTAAATAAATAATGACGATACCGGGGGGGGGGGGGGGCACCACAAATTTGCAAGACGTGACGTGGGGGTGGGTGGGTCTCTTGAGTGCGCCAAAAATGTGCATTTCCAACTTGTGCAATTTTTTTGAATTTTTAAAAAATATATCAATATATCAGCTAATATATACCATCATTTGTGTTTCAAACCTTAAAGATGATGTTGTACATCACACTCTTAACATAAATACAACATCAAGAGGCTTAAAATGTGAGAATATTGGGCTTAATCTGGGAAAATGTCAAACGTTGGTAGGGGGTGGGTGTCTTGTTCGAAATGTAGAAAATGTGCAGACAATATTTTGGGAACAATTCAAATGAAAATTTGTTCCAGTATATGTACACCTGCTCTGGCCAAGCCTGATAATGAACAAATTGGCATTTGTAGATAGGGGCCCAGAGCAGCCTACAAGGTTTAAATTGGTGGTACCAGTTTAAGAACATTATGAAAACCCAGAGAAGAGAGCTGTGCCTACTAAGTTTATAAGTTTATTTTGGATTTTAATGGGAGAGTGGGGAGGGGGGTGGGTGTCTGAGAACGGTAGTATAAAATTTGCACGTAGTGGGTGGAAGGCACTTTGGCCATCTCACCTACCGCCATTTAGTGTGGGGGGGGGGGGGGGGTCAATATTCGCTATAAACATATAGAATAAGTAGGTACTATAGGGCCGATAATCCGATTTAAACCCAGAGTAGGATAAAAGTTTTAACCACGAGGCTCTGCCGAGATGCTAGGTTGAATAAGGTCGATTGTCACGTTTAGTGAGGATACATCAAATGGCCCATTGATGGTCCGATGTTTGCTGACTCAATTCGATGTTCGCTGATTCAAGTCATGGCCAAATGCTAGTTCGATTAAAGTAGATTGGCATGTTTAGTAATTTAGTAACTTAGTCAATTCGGTCTACGCTGATTCAAGTCTTGACCAGTTGCTAGTTCGATTAACTGGTAGAGCGCTAAATTATTTTTGGTTCTTAAAATTTCTTTGTGCATCTTTGCCTTGTTTCAATTTATGGGAGAGCACTCTCCCATCAATTGTAACAAGGCAAATCCTAGCAGATAAAATAATATCACTTCTAATTAAATTGCGGTACTGGTACTTCAGAATAAAGCCTAAATATGGGCTTCCAGCACTCTACCAGTTAAAGAGGTTCGCATGTCTATTGAGGATACATCCTAGGCTCAATCGATGCTTCGATGTTCGCCGATTCAATTCGAGACGCGCCGATTCCGAAATCCTGGTACCTCAACTTGTAAATAGAGGACAGTTACACTGTTTTATTGTAGGAACAAACACAACAAACTCACCTCATTGACCACTATTGGGGAGCGCGGTGGCTCAGTGGTCGATTGTTGGACTTCTATGCTATAGGTCCCGAGTTCGATCCCCTTCCGGGGCGACCCGCGTTGTGTCCTTAGACAAGGCACTTTATCCCGGTTGCCTACATGGGGGCACGATGACGCCGTGTACTAAGGCGAACTGCACATCAATGGTGCGCGTGTTTTCAACCGCTGTAACCCTGTCTGAGTGCAGCTTGATCAGAGTTATAATGTTGAGGAGCTGACAGTTGCTCTCTCCGGGTACTCCGGCTTCCTCCACCCGTAAAACTGTCACGGTCACGATTAGCCATTGTGCACAAGTATGTGACCTTAAACACCAATAAATAAATAAATAAATATGACCACTATTCTCTATACAACAGGACGACTGGAATGTTCATTGGTCTAATATAGAAGTGTGTCCTAACTGGTTGAGTAAAAATTATTTTTAAAGGTCATTTGAAACATGGGTATTTTTTTCAAAGATGCCATATTAACCCTTTACCCAACACAGGCGATATCAAGATTTATTATTTTAAATGAATTTTGTTTAAATTTTTCAAAAAATGTCAACAAAACCACGCCATGTGACCCCTTCGTTGAGTCCTAATTATTTTTAAAGGTCATTTGAAACATGGGTATTTTCTTCAAAGATACCATACTAACCCTTTACCCAACGCAGACGATATCAACACTTATTATTTTAAATATCATTTTTTAAAATGTTTCAACAAATTTCAACAAAACCACATCATGTGACCCCTCGTTGGAACGAGCTCGATGAGCTCGTTCCAACGATGGGTCGCATGATATGCTTTTCTTGATTTTTTTTGAAAAATAATAGTTTTTCAACTGCTGAATTTGCATATTACGCGGGCGAATGCGGCCAATTCGTTGGGTAAAGGGTTAACAGCAAGGGTAGCCTTAGTTTAGCAAGATTTTGTTCACAAATAAGTGTTTGGTTACAAATTATTGGATAGTGTCATTAGCACTCTCCAATCAATTTCAACCAAACAATTTTATATAAGAAATGTTTCTTCTACTGCTGATCGATCATCAACCAGATGCATAGTGTAAAGCCACTAATGTGGCTTCCAGCACTTTTCATACAGACCAAATAGGGTAGATGTTTTTATTTTATGCTACGAGAAATTTTATTGCACAATATGCAGCCCAATAATGTAGGACAGTAGCCCCCAGGATGTTAGCCCCCAGAGCTTAATGGTTTTAGTGGACACTACCCCCCCCCCCCCCCCCCAGAAGAGTTTCTTAGTTGGACATTAGCCCCCCCCCCACGGAAGGGTGGACGGACCCCCCCCCCCCCCACACTCAGAACAATAAAATGGATATTAGCCCCTCAATTAATCAACTGCCCCCCCCCCCCCCACACACACACACTCAGAAAAATGAAGTGGATATTAGCGCCCCAATTAATCTAAACTTGGGCCCAATGTCAGTAATATAATTATATTACGGAATTTGGGTACAAGTTTGGACTACCCCCAATGTACATTATAGGCTATTAGTCACCAATTTATGAGGGTTTATAAAACAAAACAAAAATAATATTTATTATTTATTTACCATTATCAAAATATGTTTTAAATAAATGGCTACAAGTTCCTAGCTGGAGATTAGTCTGGAGATGTTGATTACATTTTGCTATCAGGAAATAAATTAACTATGGAGGTCTGCATATTGTTCATACAAGGTATCACACTAATGGTAGGCAAGCCAGACTACTGAGAAGAATCAATTAAATCCTACTAATTGGGGGGGCAAATATCACACTAATATCAGGCAAGCCAGACTACTAAAAATAATCAATTCAATCCTACTAATTGGGGAGCTAATATCCACTTCATTTTTCTGAGGGGGGGGGGGGGGTGCTAACGTCCACCTATGTTTTTCTCTTTGGGGGGCTAATGTCCAACTAAGAAACTCTTCGGGGGGGGAGGGGGGGGGGGGGGTAGTGTCCACTGAGACCATTAAGCTCTGGGGAGCTAACATCCTGGGGGTTACTGTCCGTGTACCGCAGCCCAATTCGACCCCCCAAATGCGTAGGTTTCAAAACAGTATCAAAGACCAGTTGATCGTTCCTTCAAGGCGACGTGATGCGGCGTAGCTTGACGTCATTTAGGAAGCTACTGAGAGATATTCCTTGATATCCATAGAGTCGATGGATATCGAGAAACACCTTTTAGATAATATGCGATAACTCACAGGCTAGCGTACAATAAATATTTCATATTTTGGTATTGCAGCAACAATTATGCACATCATCGAAAAAAAAATCTGAAAGGTGTTCGTTGATTGCAAGGCATCAGAAAATTGAAGACCTTAGAGAATTTTTGTTTTGTTGATAATTATTTATTATCAGCAACTTCCACCCCATCTCTGAGATGGTGGCGTTTAACTGGTTCAGTGCTGGAAGCCACTATCATGGCTCTATTGAAAAGTGCTGGAAGCCAATTTAGTGGCTTTAACACTATGCATTTGCTTGATGATCGATCAACAGTAGAAAAAAAACATTTCTTATATAAAATTGTTCAGTTGCAATTTATTGGAGAGTGATAATGGAACTATCCAATAATTTGTAACCACACACTTACTTATGAACAAAATCTTGCTAAACTAAGACTTGCCGTTAACCCTTTACCCAATGAGTCGGACCGCATCCGCCCATGTAATAGACAAATTCAGCAGTTGAAAAAATATTATTTTTCACAAAATTTTAACAAAAACCACATCATGTGACCCCTCGTTGGAACGAGCTCGTCGAGCTCGTTCCAACGAGGGGTCACATGATGTGGTTTTGTCGAGATTTTTTGAAAAATTAAAAAAAAATGATATTTAAAATAATAAATTTTGATATCGTCTGCGTTGGGTAAAGGGTTAGTATGGTATCTTTGGAAAAAAATACCCATGTTTCAAATAACCTTTAAAAATTATTAGGACTCGACCAGTTAAGACACACTTCTTTTTTAGACCAATGAGCGTTCCAGCACATCCTGTTGTGTAGAGAATAGCGGACAATGAGGAGAGTTTGTTGTGTTTGTTCCTACGATAAGTCGAACAAATACTACATTATAAACTTTGTTACAATAATATACTTTTATTGTCTTATCCCAAACAGGAGATACAAGACAAAACAGATCATAGACACATAAATATCGATCACAAAACATGGAAATCACTGCAAACCACAAGCTGGTGGGTTAAATAATATTCATTACATGCATGTACATATATACGATGAGCGTGCTTCCAACTCTTTTAATTTTAATACTTGCCAAAACCCTGTGGTGTTGTTCCGTGTACAGAGGAAATTTCGCCAGCTCAGCGAAGGAAGCACAGCACCCGCCTGGGCTTTTTCACCAGCACCTTCAAGCCTCGTGGTCCGTACTGAACGGTGAAGGCACTGGCGAAAAGGTTCTGACGGCTCTCAAACAGTATCGCACCCTCTCCAAACCAGCCTTCCTACCATATATATTCACACAAACATACACCGGGATTACTATTTACTTAACAACGAGAAAATGTATGCTCTCGCAATGTAAGCGCATTGACAACGAACTTGAGGGCTAAAGGTGTCAATTCTGAGTCAAATGACTCTACCAGGTAGAATAGTGACTTGTCGGTACTTGGCTACTGCAGTCGATTCCGGTGGTGATATTTATTTCACAAAATAGCCGGTCCCGCAGCGTAGTGTAGAGCTATCGAGCATACAACAAATGTGTTTCGTCCTCTACTGTATCTGGACAGAAAGGGCAAAACAGCAGTTCATGTGGGATTTTCTTCGGCTTTCTATATCTCCCCGGCTTCAATAGACAAAGGATGTGCACTTATTCTAAGCTGGGTAAATTTTTGAATGTCACATTTATCCGTTTGTTTTGCTATGATCGTGGGGTGAGAACAACTATTGCACAAATATACAGTTGTTATGCCATATTCGTTGGCTGAACTAATATATTTCTTTGGTGGAGGGTTAAACAGACATTAGCATATAGTGCTAAGTATCACACTAAACGAAGTACTCCACGACTGGTAATTTTTTCTATACAATACCCGATTACGACCGATAATGGACGTTTGCAATTACCATACAACACAATACGGTTACAAAAATTAGTGTTGCAATAACCTTACAATTTTTGTCAATTATCGCCTGGTTAATTGAGGTAAATAATGCTGATTTGCCGGATACAAATCCCATGATTGTAGGAAATAATATATTTTTTAAGAGGAACCCTCAAATGGGAGATCATCCCAAAACATGTTTTAACACGCACAATAGTAACAGTTTCAAACGGGGATAGATCATTTTGGCCGGATCACAACTGTGTTGAAATTATCTAGCTGCTGGTCTTCCCACAACATTGTTCAAACGCGCTCATCAAAAACGGAAACTAGATGCTATTTTTGGTTTATCATTTTTTTTATCAGCCCGTGTTTATTTGGCAATAATTTATCCTTCGGTACAAAATTGTCGCCAGCACAGAGCGACCCTATCGCGATTTTATCAAGAAATAAACAGATTTCGCGAAATGAGTACTGCAAGCCGTCAGCCACACCCTCGATTTCTATATAACTAGCTTGGTGGAGCGTTCAGTGGATGGGGTGGATGTTGCTATCATTAGAGATAGTGCTCAACAACAATAAGAAATTTCTAGAAACTGTTCCATTTTCTTACCCCTCGCAATCGCCGTTTACTTTTTTAAGCCCTCGCCTACCTGGAAAAGGAGACGACGCTTGCAAAAAAAAAATCCTTGAATAACTACATTTTTTCATTTGTTTTCTCAAAAACATTGGCTATGACTCCTCATTCCATGTTTCCAACCACAACAGTACTTGACGAGCTCGTTCCAACGAGGGTCATAACCTATGTTTTTGAGACAAAAACAAATGAAAAAATAATGAATCAACTGGCGATTTTTGAGAATAGCGCTGGCCGGTTTTGGCCGTTACGTTGGGTAAAGGGTTAAACAATATACTATGATGTTAGTGAAAAAATTAATACGGTGACAATGCTTACATTTTTTGCAACAACACAAATTAAATTATACAGCGTATTTTAGTTCTTATTAATAAGAAAATAAGCGCCGAGATTGGAAAGTTGATGCGTGTTACTCGTAATGGTGCTTGGCTTTCGTTTGATATTTGGTGATGTGAACGCTGTTACGCTGTGACTACAGTCACATCGTAACAGCTTTCACGTCATCAAAAGTCATTTCTGGGACAAGTTGCCGCGTTGATTGACTTGCTGCCCTCTTGATGGTGGCAGATTAGTTTGCTACATCGTTCGCTGACGTTCCGCAATCCAATTGTTTCGAGATGATCAGTGCAGTCACAGCACACGACGCACAGAAGATCTAGTTGGTACGCGTGTATAACTTATCAAAACTCAGAACGACATATACCGTTATTGCTGCGACAAGCTGGAAAAGTACGGTGAAAGTAGTAAACGTCTTTTAAAATGAGAAAACCCGACGCATTGCTTCCATGTTTCCAACCACCACAGTACATGACAATGAGAAACATATTCAGTCCCATCCAATCAACTATTCTGGCAAAATTTCGACACAAAAACCTGAATATTAAGTTAATAATCAAACAAATATTTAAAAATTAATATGTGTAAATAAATGTGAATAAACCAATAAACAAAAAATAGCATTGCGCTATATGGCCATGGGCGTCACTAAGGGGGTGTTAGGGTGTGTGCCCCCCCCCCCCCCCCCAAATAATTTGTCCAGTCGTGATATTTAAATTTGAATTTGGGGTCTTAGATATCAATTCGTTCTTGTTAGTAATGATGTACAGTATGGCGGCCGTGGACTGCCACTTTCCACGGGTGGACAGCATTTCCACGGACGAAATAACATTAGATATCAAACACTCTCCCCGCGGGAACCCCGGGAAGTGAAGCAGTGCCTGTTCACTGCGATGAACAGGATCTGTTTTACTGGTAAAATAGGACCCAGTCACCAATGCTTGGGAGGTGTAAACCCTCTCTAAAATGGGCAACATGGCTTATTAACGCTCACCCCTGGTCTTGAGTTGATACTCATGTTGTGGTCATGATTAGCCATTGTGCAAAAATATGTGACCTCAAACACCAATAAATAAATAAATAAATAAATAAATAAATAAATAAATAATATCAAACACTAATTATAGGAATAATCATTAAAAATGTAATTAATGAAGCACCGGACACAAGCCGGTGCTTCATTAATTAAAATTTTGCTGCTGACGATTTTTGTTGCCCGGTAAACGCATGCGTGGACATTACTGCACGGGCGAGGATTACATCCAGTCCATGTCGACTGTACTATACTTTTTGCAAAACTAGATTTGCTACTTGGACTTGTATTACACGCACAGTCGGTCACAAAAACGAAGGCCTGCAGTATCCTCTTCTGGTGGTGGTGGTGGGGGAGGGGGGGGGGGCATAACATAACCAATTTGTAGTAGCGGCACGGCGTGTGTTAATTAAATAAGGTGTTTCCCCAAGACCACTAATTGAATATTTTATTTAACCAGAAATACATTTTCAAGAAGTCTTGAGGTTTTTTTTTATAACTGGAATCTCGACTGACTTGCATTCCAATTACATTTTCATGGCATTCCTTCATAGAGGCATGACTTGATGATGTAGGCTGGAATATTTCATCAGTCGGTACCTATGTCATCACAGTTGAGTCAAATCTGGTTTACACCACCCCCCAATCGGTTATCTTGGCAACGCCCCTGCATATAGCTTTCGTGTGCTCCATGAAGCATGCTGAATTCAAGTTGTTTATAACAGCACGGCATGTGTTCACTAAACAAGATGTTTCCAATGACCACTACTTGTAAATTTTATTTAACCCTTTACCTAACATGAAAAAATCATGAATAACTAATTGATTTCATTTTTGTCTCAAAAACATAGGTTATGGCCCCTCATTGGAACGAGCGCGACGAGCTCGTTCCAAAGAGGGGTCAAAGCCTATGTTTTTGAGACAAAAAATGAAAATATAATGACAATTAACTGGCTATTTTTTTAGAATAGCGCTGCCCGGTTTTGGCCGATACGTTGGGTAAAGGGTTAACCACAAATAAATTTCCAAGAAGTCCTGAGTTATTTTTTATGCAGAATCTGAACTCATTGATATTCCAATCACATAATCATAGCATTCCTTCATAAAGGCATGACTTGATGATGTAGGCTGGAATATTTCATCAGTCGGAACCTGTGTCAACACAGCCGAGTCAAATCAGGTTTACACATTCCCCCAATCGGTTTTCTTGCCAACGCTTCCACGTGCTCCCTGAAATCAAGCTGTTTATAGGTTTCTGATTTAACCCTTTACCCAACGTAACGGTCAAAACCGGCCAGCGCTAGTCTCAAAAATCGCCAATTAATTTTCATTATTTTTTTCATTTTTTGTCTCAAAAACATAGGTTATGACCCCTTACTGGAACGAGCTCGTTCCAATGAGGGGTCATAACCTATGTTTTTGAGACAAAACATGAAAAACATTAGTTCTTCAAGATTTTTTAGTGTCTCTACTTTTCATGTTAGGTAAAGGGTTAAACAAACAGAAACAAATATACAGTACAGCCGCCGTGGACTGGTCACATTCCACGGGTGGGCAATATTTCCACGAATGCAATAATATTAGACCTCAAACACTAATTATAGGAATAATCATCAAAAAATTAATTAACGAAGCACAGGGTACAACCCGTTGCTTCAGTAATTAAAATTGTGATAATGATGATTTTTTTTACCCGGTAAACGCATGCGTGTACATCACTGCACACGTGTGGATTATGACCAAGGCGACTCTAATGTACAATTCTATGCGTGTTTATTTGTCTACTGGGGTATAAAGAGACTTCCAATAACCGTCATTATATCGCGGCAGGCAGTTATTCGGGTGAAGGAAGCCGGCGCATTGGAAACCACACCCATTGAACAGCTGTAAATTACTTTCGCCCCTTCAACTTACTAACTCAACACTAATTGGGTTAATTTGGATGAAGGTTTGTTTACATCAACGTGTAGTACGCCTTAAGATACAGCGCTACAGTTCAACGGCACAGCCAACTGGGATTAAGTGTTTTGAAAAATGATGCAAGGACGAAGGTGACGGGGCTCAGTATCGAACCTACGCCTTTCGACCTGAAGTCCAGATCGTTGATCAATGAGCCAACGTGCTCCCATTCACTTCACTACTGATCATGCCGTATGTGTGGGTCTTTATATGCATAACATGCCTTATGTAGCAAGCATAATTTATTGCTGTGAAATGCCGTCGCAATTCAGTCAAGAAAATAATTGCAGTATTACAATCTGTTGTCTTAGAACCTTGGCATTTTCACATTAATTTGGTTATTTCGCAGAACAAGTTAGTACATCCCAAGTGATTTCGGGTCGAATCAAATCCCTTTTCGAAACCGTGCAGAATATTTTGAATCGAATGGAATCTCGAGTCGAATCTCGCCATTTTTTTAGTTGTAAATATAACATTTTTTTATAACTGTAAGTCTTTCTCCACACAAGTATTGAATACAACGTTGACTCGTCTGTTTGAGTAACTCGATCAAGAAACTGAGTTTTTCAAAACGGAATCAATGTAGTTTAAACCCTTGTCACACGCTGACGCGATTAGGCCGGCGTTTGCATTGCGCTGCAAAAGTATCAAAATATGAATAACACGCAGGAAGAGCGCGGAAAACTGTCCAAACTTTTAAAACAAGGCAGCTCTTAGTATACTCCTACCCCGCTTGTCACGTTTCCATAATACGACCCATTGCGTTCCTACTTCGCCAAGTCTCACGCTCTCATGCGCTCTCATTGCGCTTCCTCTAGCGCGTCCAAGTCACTGTCATTGCGTTGCTAGTATGTTCTCAATACGTTTGCAAAACATTCTCTTCGTGGGCGCGGAGAATATAAATACAGCCTCCCACGTGCCGCAGTCATCAGTCTGTTTTCGGCGCTTTGTGTGTGTGTGGTAGAGCAGATCGCATTTCTAAGTGGGATCGCACTGTAAACGTGCTGCAAACGTCGGAAGAACGCCATGTGTCACTCCAGTACGTATAGCGAGCACCATATTCACACTGGCAACACCGTGTGGACGTACTGTGAGCGAGAACCAGTCGATAACACCTCGTGGCAGCGCAGTAGGGTCCGAAGAGAGACGTAGTGAGCGTAATAAGGACGAGAGAGGAACGTAGTGAGAGTCGGATTAAGCTTACTGGAGTCACAGAGGACAAGATTGATTTCTTGCGGCGACAACGAGTAGCTTGTATGCATCTTTTCTACGTCTCTCGCTTTGCGCTGCCACTGAAACAACACTGACTCATTGCAGCGCCCTGTTCAGAACGCCGAACCTCTGCGCTTGTTTTGTGTATGTACAAAACAAGCGCGGCGCTCTGGCGCTCACTGGCGACCATGGGGGACCCTCTGCCATCCTAGCCAGTATCCACTTCTTCACCAGTCGGTTCTTAGAGACATTAATGCATTTAGCTTGGCGCGTTGATAATTTTTCAGCGTAATGAAAGCGCCGGCCTGATCGCAGCAGAGTGTGACACAGGTTTTAGGAAGCGGAATCGCCTTGAAGTGTTCTATCATCCGGTCTCCATCCGGTCTCCTGAACAGGAGACCTGATGGCAGAAGGAGAGTTCAAGAGGAGACACTTGGTATGATTTTGAAAGTAACCTGACGATTCAAAATTTCCGAATCAGCGTGACTTGTATCGAATCAGAAGATCAGTTTCCAATCAGATCAACTTCCGAAGCATCGTTGGGTCCTACACCGAACACTCGAGAGCACGCTCAACCAAACTTGCCAACTGCCCCAAAATTCAGACAATCTCCAAACTGGGCCAATGCAAAGTTATATCATGTAAAAGACTGCATCTGACGAATTTACAATCATTAAACAAGGAAAGCAAGTAAACACAACCCAATATTCCCCATATTGGAATTGGTATTTCAAATGAAATATAATTAATGCTACCTTACCAATAAACGCAGGTGCGTTTCGAGTATTTCGAAGCGTCAGTAATCACATTTTATTAAAACTGAAAGACTTGGGTGTTTTGTAGTGACAATTTTGCTCAGTGAGTGAGAAACATAAAAACCAAATGCAAAGTACCAAACAAGCTTCGGAGTAAAACTAACTGTTCGCTACCTGCAAGTTTAGCATTGCAGGTGGCGCCTTGTTGCACTCAGTAGACGATCCTCTTGTACTCCTCGTGCGTTCTCGCGCGATAGAGTCGTGGCCTGGTGACAGAAGAAGAGTTCAAGAGGAGACCGTTGGTTTGATTTTGAAAGTAACTTTACGATTCGAAATTTCCAGGATCAGACTAACAGGCAGCTTGTGAAAACATGGATGTCTAAATGTCTAAAATACGGAATGGCATTTATTCTAACTGGCAGCGGACCATTTTCTGTGCTTGTTTCAAAAGTATGTCATTTTTTTTAAACATAATTTTATTTCTCAAAATAAAAAATAGGGTTTGACGAACAGGCATAGCCTATATCAACGTCTCTCCCAACACATTTAACAAATTACAAAAAATAATAAATGGGTGCAAGTGCGTGTGCAATGGAGGGCAACACATAATTCTGATTTCATTAATCACATTTTACGAAGCCCTTAATTACGTTCAATGCGTGTTGCCTCCAAAAAAGGGAAATCCATTCTTCAGCAAATCTTGGGTGATTTTTCGCATGACAAACAGACGTTTTCGAACATAGAAATACGTACTGGTCTATTAGATTTATGACAGCTACAGTGCAGTTGTGGCCACTGAAATAGGCTGATACTCCCTCTCCCCAGTCCCTTCCCCCCTCTCTCTCTCCCTCCCCTCCCCCCTCTCTCTCTCTCTCTCTCTCTCTTAAGAGAGAGAGAGACATTTGGCGAATCGCAACAAACCTGCAAACGTCCCGTCTGGACTTCTTTTTGGAGGAAGTGATGAATCTGAACCTATCCATAACAACAACCCTATCAGATATCAAAGATAAAATGCACCTAATTTTCCGAAGAATGTCCGGTAACATTGTGTCATTGTCTCTATATGCGTTCAAAGAATGCAATAAGGCTCACTTGACAGCGCATTGTCGTCAAACTACTCTGCTGCAATCACCAATTCATGAATGGCTTTTCAGTGCCGATAATAGAAATGTTGTTGATAAAATACGGTTATTGGTGATATCGCTTTATTGGCACCAAGAACGTGAAATATTTAACTTCTAACATTAAATTTACGTGACCCTGTACATAAAAATGTTTTAAAAAATCTACCCACCACGATATTTTAAAAACCTCTTCCTACGCTGTTAATTTTGGAAAGTAAAATCCGTAACTGTATTTTATGTCCAACCATGAACAAATACAAACTAGTTTTGTTTACGAGTATATGTATCGAAGAATACAAGTATTTTCTCTTGAATATAATTCAGATGTGTGCAGCGTTTGCGTTTTAATTGACCTGGAGCTGTCACGCATTCATCAAGGTTAGTTTACGAACCGGTTTGGCAATGTACAGTTTTGGAATGAATAAGAAATGGTCGTTGTGGCTACTCTCTGTTGGTCGCATTGTACCTACATGTACGCCTCGCATGATTTTAATAACAAGTTGCAGATTTACTTCTCAACAATCGATGTGAAGCTTGTGAATGTATACTGTTTTTGATTCTTCGGTTTACGTTCGGTCGACCCCGAGGCATGGTCCACACATACCCAACGTTTTTTATCTCGTCAGGAAGTGGTTGGTTTACCACGTGGGAACCCCGGAAAGTGAGGCAGTGCTTGTTTACGGTGGTAAACAAGCTTCTTTTCACTGGTAAAATAGGACCAGCCACCAATGCTTGGGGTGGAAGTCCTCTAAAATGGGCAACATGGGTCTAAACGATTGACTGAACTTAACTTTATCTCCAAACTCTGGACATGATTAGCCATTGTGCAGAAATATGTGACCTTAAAAGCCAATAAATAAATAAATAAATAGTTGACTTGAGTAGTACTGCCAAACAGCTGGCATACCCACAGACCTCAGCAAAGGTGTTAACCTTCACCAGTGACTGCTAGTTTAGTAATATGTCGAACTCATGGCGTCAGATTGGACTAAATTGGGCACTGCGGCAGAAATGGATCTGCGGCATGGTGGCGTGGGGGAAAGAAAATCACCAGTGCGTTCACCTTTTCGGGTGTCTGTTTGGAGTGTACGACAAGTGCCCTAAGACAAATGGCCCAGTCCAAAATTAACAATCAGACATCTGCCCCCCCCCCCCCCCCCCCCCATCCTTCGCAGTTAAATTGTCAGCTATGACAACTGCCCTTGTCAGAAATGCAGCTGAGGCATTTGCCCCCGCCCTCAATTATTATTTACAACTGTTCAATTATACAATTTAAAAAGATAAGATATTATTTCCCAAAGAAACAAAAGACCATACAGATTGTTTCGTTAAAATGTGATAAACCTGAAGTGTACGCTTATTTTTACTTCAAACAGCTTCAAGTGTAAACACGCTTAACTGGTTGAGTGCAAGAAGCCACTATCAGGGCTTTTAAATAAAATGAAAGTACTAGAGCAAACGACAACATTTTCCTTTCTCGTGTTTCATTTTCAATCGAATGAAAATGATATTTTGTTGATATAAATTTGTTTTATTACAAATTATTGGAGAGTGCCTGTGGGCACTCTCCAATAACTTGTATAAAAACAATTTTTGAATAACAAATTCAGAAAACCAAAAATAATCTAGTCCTCAGCCAGTTAAAAAACATACTTTAGATAATGCAAATCCATGGGGGCGCGGTGGCGTTGTGGTAACCTGTTCTCGTCTGATCACCGAAGGTAAGCAACTTCGATCCCGGTTAATCCCTGGATGGGTGACCATCTGGGCGATCGATTCGAACTCCCGCGTTGTGTCCATGGGCAAGGCACTTAACCCCGATTGTCCACATGGGGGCACGATGACGCCGTGTAATAAGGCGTTCTGCACGTCGATGGTGCGCATGTCTTCAACCAATCTAACCCTGCCTGTGCTGCAATACGGAGTTACGATGTTGGGGAGCTGGCAGCTGCTCGTCGTTGCTCGGTGGTTCTCTCCGGGTACTCCGGCTTCCTCCACCCGTAAAACAGTCACGGTCATGATTAGCCATTGTGCATAAGTATGTGACCTTAAATACCAATAAATAAATAAATAATACAAATCTATAATTTATATAAAGACCTAAAACTGTAAATTATTATCAAAACGAAAAACAAAAATTCACTAAAGAGTAACTTTGTTTAAGGTGAGAAATTAATATTTAATGTGCCATCATGTCCTCTCACATCATAATCTTAAAATCATGGAAATAATACTGAGTCAACGTGGAGGTTCCAAATTATTAAACGATACATTTTCTTATACTGAAAAGAAAGGAAGTAAAGAATTATTTTGGGTTAAAAATATTTGTTTAACGGTTTGAGTTGTGTTATTTATAGTCTTGTAAGTGCTGAGTGATACATTTTACTCAAAATAATATTTAATACTTGAATTTTCTTATAAAAAAAATATGTGAGAAATAATATGGCAACAATTCATCTCTGTCTGGGGCAGATGACTTCAATAATATCGTTTTAACTAATTTAACCTTTTACCTAACATGAAAAGCAGACGACACTTGCAAACAAAATTTTTGAATAACTAATTTCTTTCATTTCTTTGTCTCAAAAACATAGGTTATGACCCTATGTTTTTGAGACAGGGAAATGAAAAACGGAGGGGGTCATGACCTACAAAAAAAAAAAAAAAATAATGAAAATTAATTGGGGATTTTTGGAAATAGCGGTTACGTTGGGTAAAGGGTTAACAGTGGGTGCAGATGTCTGAGTTGCAGTTCTGTCTGGGGGCAGACAATTTAGTGAGTGGGATGTCTGATTGTCCATTTTTGGACTGGGGCGGAGGTCGGGGGGTGGGTGGGGGCACTTGTCTAGATACCATTTGTTCATAGCTTTTTCAGGATTTCCTCCCTTAGAA
Source organism: Pictodentalium vernedei (assembly GCA_031216915.1). Lineage (NCBI taxonomy): Eukaryota > Metazoa > Mollusca > Scaphopoda > Dentaliida > Dentaliidae > Pictodentalium > Pictodentalium vernedei. The sequence continues at coordinate 85,169,166 of CM062292.1, read as the reverse complement.
TCATAGCCACGGGCACTTGTTATAGGTCTTCCCGTTATTATTGGTGCTCCTCCTTAAGCTGAAGTTTACTCGAGAAGGTTTCTCAGTTGTTTGGCGTCAAGCCAAAATCATATTTAAATATAAATTACAGATGGTGTTTATTAGGAAACGCCACAAATATGAATATATTAGATCTCAATCTTTGAGTTTACATCCTTATACAGAGTTCACTGGTGAAAAGAAATCAGCGTCGACAGTGTCGTAAATACGACACTGTCGACTTAGATTACTTTTCATTGTCAAACTCCGGCCTTTTAAACTTATTTAAATGTTGCATTCTTTGTCTAGATAGGAAGGTTATAAATTATATTGCATCCATTGGGGAAACTTGACGAAATACTGCAAAACTTTGAAACGACATTAATAATCTTTGAACACCGCCCATTTGGACACAATTGCAACAGCATTTACCATAGTCATTTGGTGGAATTTAACCCGTGATACGAGAATGACACTGGCGTGGTGAAAGCACGACAATGAGTGCTACTGTGCACTGCATATTGTCGTGGGCAAGAGGGTATTTCTGGACTCCCTGCCTTGATAACTCGTTTGGAAGCTTGCATATGTGCACGTAAGAACAGTTCGGCAAATTCCTGGCATTGTCTCTCAAACATGCCCCCAACCCAATATCTAAAGGTAGATGTGTTGAACCATCATAAACAAAACAAAGATCTGACTATTCGAAAGTAAATACGGACCACGAATTTGAAACTTGGAATAATAACTGAATTAAAAATGAGGAAAACCTGTGCAGACCAATGTCTGAGGCAATTAAAATGTGTTTGATGTTCAGTAGTTGGCGAAGCTCGTTGATAGATGAGACTTTCGGTCTATTTAAAATGTCATACATCAGTCACGAGATTTATGAATAACATTTTTTTTATTTTTCCTCATTTCGGAAACATTCTACACGCATCAGCTGGACAACATGAGCATCATTCTCGTGTCATGCATCATTAATAAACATATTTTCGGACAAACAATGAAGCAAAACTCCCGTCGAACTGTACTTTTATTATGCAAAACTCAACACATTTAATCATTATCATTACTTGGGGCAACCATCAGCCCCCACAGGGCCTACATGGACTCTGAAGATAAAACGAAGTCTTACAAAAACAATAGTATCATCCAATTTTAAAAGGACAATAAGCCGAGAATTTGAAAAAAATAAGTCGATCATATATCAAAACTTCAATCTCTTATGCGAGAGTTCCCTTACGGTACTGCCGTCGTGGACTGGTCACTTTCCCAGGGACGTGGCTAGAGGTTTCCGATTGGATGAGGTGCAGGATAGTGAATTTCCAACCAGGAGGAGGGACTCCCCCCTCCCGGTCCCCCCCCCCCCCCCTAGTTGGAAATTCACTACCGAGAAAGATTTTGAAAATGAAGCCATGAAAGGGGGCATAAAATTGATTCTTGTAACTGAAATGCCAACACATTTATGACAGAATTATCAGGCTATTATTATTTGGTATTCTTCTGAGAATTTGTGTGCTAAGCAAATGCTCAAGCTGAGAACTTTGAGCAATTCACACTGTCCTAACATTAAATCAGATCTTATGCAGGAATGATCAATTTTCGATGTTTCATCATTTTGTAACTGTGAATGATGGAATTAACTCAGGATAACGATTTTACATGATGTGATTTTCTTGAAGTGTATTTCGAGGATTTTTTTTTATTACGATAAGTAAACGTACTATAGAAAATCTCGTACCGATTGACATCATGCATACTTATGAAGCTCGATATTGCGTACACTGTAGTTGCAAATAGGAACAGTTAGCATTTTTTCCGATTTGAAACAGAGTTGGAATTTTGGGAAGTAAAGGAGACATCAGCATCACCGAAGAAGCTCTAAAATCCAGATAGATGGAATCTCCAACGACTCATGACTTGCCCTCAGAATTTCCAACTATACGAAATTTTGACCAGAATGGAATTAACTCAGGATAACGATTTTACATGATGTGATTTTCTTGAGGTGTATTTCGAGGATTTTTTGTATTACGATAAATAAACGTACTATAGAACTCTCGTACCGATTGACATCATGCATACTTATGAAGCTCGATATTGCGTACACTGTAGTTGCAAATAGTAACAGTTAGCATTTTTCCGATTTGAAACAGAGTTGGTATTTTGGGAAGTAAAGGAGACATCAGCATCGCTAAAGGAGCTCTAAAATCCAGATAGATGGAATTTCCAACTACTCATGACTTGCCCTCAGAATTTCCAACTATACGAAATTTTGACCAGGATTGGGGGGTGACACCTCCCTCCCCCCACCCCCACACACACACCTCTGTTACCACGTTCCTGCACTTTCCACAGGTGCAATGATATTAAATACCAAACACTATTTATTGGAATAATCATCAAAAGTTTAACTAACTTTTGATGATTAAATTAATTAACATGTTGCTGATGTTAATTTTTTTTTTTACCTGATAAACACATGCGTGGTCAGCAGTGCCCAAGCGGGGATTAAGACTAGTTCACCGCGACTTATGTGTCGGAAGAAAGTGGTCGAGTCGATTAAATAAATTAACTTGAAGATGAGAAATAATTAGTTTTCTCAAAAACGGCAGGCGGTGTTTCTTTGATTCCGGTCTAGTTAGCGGATCTCCAGCGGAAAATTCCGTGCAATATCATTTCCATATTAGTCAAAATTACCATTCTTAGAAAGATAAAGGTCGAGTTGTTGTTGTTGATCGTGGTTCTATTGATAGCGTTGGTACAAATGCAAGCTATTTCTGATTGCCGTTGAGACACATCCTACAGCTTTTATTGCAAGCATAACTGTGATTCATCAGACAGTTGAATCTAAGTACTGAATTCTACGAACTGCACCACAGAAGAAATCAGCGACACTTGTCTTTACAAATTTCTTCTGAGGTGCAGTTCGTAGAATTGAGTATTCAGATGCAACTGTCTGATGAATAATTAAATAATTGAGTATTCCGTGTTTTCTGTACTGGCCTCTTATATACTTGGTTACCAGCATCCCCTTTTGGGGTCTGTCGGTGGCCGAGTGGTGTGAGTGGTTCAGTATAGTTTCGCTAGGCGGTTGGTGCCAAAGGACACTCTCTCGGCGTGGGTTCGAACCCCCGCTATGCCAATGTAAACATAACTGTGAATGATTTAAAATAAATCAACGTTTTTTGATGTAATAACGCCCACGTATTGCTATAATAATGCGCAGTCGCTGTTCGTGTCGGTCATTCGTTCGTATAGTGACGAAAGCAAAGTCAGAATCTGTGTGTATTCAGAAATTATCACTGTGTTCTGTTTACTTCCAATCACTTTCGGACAACCTTGTTTATATTTTCCCATTCGAGAAAGTGTCGTTTAACCCCAATAAATAAATAAATAAATCTTCCCATTCATGTGTTCTGAAAATTCATCCGCACTGAAGTGTTTTTAATTACTTGTTTAAGTTGCTTCTGATGTCTTAAATTTTGAATTCAGTGCTGTTCTACATGTTCTTTCCCATACAAGCAAACTGTGGTTGTCGGTATTTGTTTCTTTCAAATTAGCGCCTTCTTGTCCCTCATTATCATTTTATGCCTCTGCTATTGTCCAGTTACAATATTTATTATATGACTACACCCACTAGCTCAAACATATTGCATCAACGTTTCTAAATTCACCTCAAGCTATCCTCGGACGAGGCTGACGTGACGTTACCGGCGGGTTCAGATTTTTTTTTTTTTTTTTTTGGAGATGACAATTTTACAAACTCGAAATGAAACTCTAGTGCCTTTGTTCTGATCACTCAGTACATATATTCAATAATTTATTTCTTGTTTACATTTCAGGCGTAGGATTCGATTGAGTCTAAATATCATCTGTCATAATTATAATAAACACATTATTACAACAATCAATTATTTTGGGCTGTCATATTCCGTCTCTTTTTTAGATTAGATTAGATTAGATTATCTATTTACAGTATACCTAAAAAAAACAGTTACAGTTATATAGTACAAGTAGTGTTGATGTGTATACTGGGGGAGATGACATAGCCAGATTGGCTGTCTACCTGTTACCCCCCTTGTAATTGCAGACAGACTGTGACCAAAAATTGTTTATATGTAGCAGATTATATGCAACTGATATAAGATGACAGAGCATGGGTAATTTCATAGCTGGGTGCCATGCTGCTTTCATATACAGGTTCCGCCCTACACTTACACCTACACCTATACCGGCTGGAGACTGGTGGTTTCAAATTGGAAGAAGGCAACCTGCTTATCGTGCCCACCTCACCACTCCGTGCAACTCCGTGCACCTCACCACTCCGTGCAACTCCCTGCGAAAACTCGTTGCGAAACCGGCGTCGAGAGTACACTTGACGAATTCAGATCGGCAACGGCGTATTGCATGATCTGGCCGATTTGGGGCCAATACTATAAAACCTTTTCAGATGTATTTTTCAGAATTGTATTTTGTGTTTATGGAAATAAGTATACGAAATGAACCATTAGCATTTTCAAAGATCTGGCAATTTGCCAGTTGGCAAATTGCCATATCTTTTGAAATGCTAATGATTCATTCTCGTCATTTATATTCACTTGTATAAAATACAATTCGGGAAAATAAAAGTTTAAAAGTGTTGGCCCCAGAATACGGCCCTGATCAACCTCCCATCCCCTGACCCATGGAAACAATTTGTATTCGACTATAAACCTTCGTGGAAGGCGCGGTCATATGTGTTACTGAACAGTTTACCTGTGTCCCCAAACCTCCACCACGGACACACACATACAATTTTCTTGCAGTTAACTGGAAAAAGAGAAATACAACCACCAGCCACAGGAATAGCAGTATAATTCACTCCATAAAGTTATTGCAATAAACGGCACGTTGCCATTATTGCTCTATTCACCCATATAACACCGGTCGGCACTCCCCAACGTACTAACTCGCACAAGCGGGCTCAGCATTGGCTGAAGGCAAGTGCGCTGAATTGTGGTGGTACACTCTGAGTATTTCTCCTGGTTGATTTTGTTATATAATTCGTTCATTTTCATGCAGTATTCTCAGACCAACTCAAACATTAGGGGTGCGTTTTGTTGCTTCTCCAGTAGATATCCAGGAGATCTTCCGGTAGTCGCACTACAAAAACGTGTCTGGAGATATAAATAGAACAAAAATGGAGGTATTTTTGTCACTTGTCGTCAACGAACTCTCAGAAAATGATGAAACGGTGACCTGGTCACAGATATCGGCGCTGATTTACTGAGTGTGATGTACGTTTAACACCATGTCGTTGTCTGAGAAATTAAAGTTTATTTACAATCTTGAAAATGTTGCGTTTTTCTCTGTTACTGCTTTCCGTTTCGAATTTTCGTGATATATGAATTCACGCAAAAAAGAATCGCTGAGCAAAATTGTTGATGAATAGTTTGGATTGGTGAATTCATTACAGTGATGTAGTCATGTGGAAGGGGGGGGGGGTCCCATCTCCACCTCCCCCCCCCCCCCCCACATTGTTACAACCCTGGTGGCGTTTGGTATTTATTGATAAGGAGCGAAGTTGCAAATATTCGAATTTGGGTGACATTCCGTAAATTCTTTATTAAATTGTTTATGCGGGATTTGGAAGTTAAATTTACGTTGCCTGATTGGTGCTATGTTAATTGCTATTCTTTTTGTACGCACGAATGCTGAATAAATGCTTTGGTGGTTGCGAAAATGACATTGAACTCATCACACAATAACCCAAGTGTGTTTTTGCGGCCATGATTGATTGCTCTCCTCTCAAGCTCCTATCTGCAGTTTAGAATGGAGAGACTGGAGATCTCAACACGGCAAACGGACGCAACTGGAGACCTTCTGGAGCTCTCCTGGAGAGCCAAAAAAAAAAAAACCCTAGGTTCACTTACTTCTTTCATATTTTTCCACGATGAGATACCCACCTATATTACTCTTTGAAATGCTTGGATTTTGAGAGTTTGGGCTTGAAATACAAACACTTTCTCAAACCGGATGAAACGATAATCGACCCGTTGGCTCCTGACCACTTCCCAAGGGTTGATTGACATGGTTCAACCATATGAGTGAATGTCTGGGGATGATTTGAACTCAGCAGAGTTTCGGATCATAATGTGGGTCCGTGTCCAAACTGTGTTTCCAGGTACAGTTAAAACTAGAAGCCCTGTCATGAAATGAGCATGAATAACACTTCGATCTGCGCGTTAATCTACACGTTATGACCATAGTAAGGCTATCTAATTCTGTACATATGGCCTGTGAACAAGCAATGTTTCAGCCAATGGACCTTCGGGTAACCCGGGGGTCCATTAGCATAAACGTTGCCTGTGTTTGCCATGAGTAACCAGGAGAACCTGCTGTGCTTTGGATGTCATTCGATATGGCAACTGCGCGCAATTCCTACGCTCAATTAAGCCCAGATAAGCGCACAGTTCATGACAGGACTTCTAGGTTTAACTGTAGCTCTCTTGTGTCATTACAAACAGTCGACAAACTAAAATTACTGGTTACATTGCAAGATTATAGCGCCCCTAATGAGTTGACAATACTTTCGTGGATGAGTTTCAAAGTGGATGTACACCGCTGAACACGATCAATGTAATTGCCTGGGAATGATTTCGACTGTATATACATATCATATCAACTGAAATTATTGACACAACAGTTTTCTTACATGTAATGCCAAGAGACAAACCGGGTACGATACGTCTTGGTAACACTCTCAAGCGTTCTAAGTGTTTGCTTAATCCCATCAGAGCTGTGATGGTTCCACAGAATATTGGTATCCATGAGATTACAGACTCTTACCTGTTTGGAGTGAGGCCAAAACTTCCTATAAAACTGGTTGTCCGTTCTAATTAATTTTAACCCAGTGTCTTCAGCCTGGATAATTTTACTTTAACATAAATACACATGCCCACAGATATTTCCTGATCTGCACCAGTTACATCCATACGTGTTATAAAAGAGTACACAATCATGTCTTGCCATAACGGACTAAGGTTTCGCCACAATCGATATATCACAAAATGTCACTGTATCCCACATATGCCCACACACTTTGTGATATTGTTGTATCAATTGATGCCCATACAAGAGGAATGTTTTAACTGCCGACCCAGCCTCAGATCACAAACAAAGACTTGCAAGATCAAACCCCGTTCTATTCTATTATTCCATTGACATCTTCGAATGTCGGTCTATTCAGAACGGAAATTAATTGCTGCAATAATTTGTGATTGAGTTTTGAATGCTTCCAAACAACGACCCTTAACCATTTGGATCCAAAAGGCCGCTTTTCTAGCCCTGGAACACGATACGCCATAATTCCATCACTCAGGACAACTTCCAATTTAATGTGTGAAGTAGGCCAATCGATATTGCCAACGTGCAGCCCTAAGGCTGCACGTTGAAAATATTAATTGGTCTACCCACAAATAATGAATATGGACTTGTCGATTTTCTGCCATTGAACTGTTATGGAAGATGCCACCAGCGTTCAAGAAGTTAAGGTTTCAATTTCAGGTTCGGAACGGTGAACGTAAAATATCTCACAATTGCATTTCACAAGCCAAAGCCGACATACACAGGGGAGTTACATTTGGGTGAGAATAGATCTCGGCATCACAACAGTTAAAATAAGAAGATTATAGCAATTTTAGTATAACAAATAACAGAATGAGAGCGACAACTGTCGTCTGCGACACTCCCAGTATAGCAGACTCCACAAAAGCATATCGATCAACTCATTATTGGACAAATAAGATCTTTCGTCATCATTTATGAATAATTATGAATAATTAATTAGCGTTTTGAACATCCCCTCGGCCTTCATCAAAGATTAATCCTCAGTACTCCCACGTGTGACGATTCAATAACATGGACTCCACACATGACGCGGGTGTGATTCGACTGCAGTCCACTTCGTGATTTGCTGGATTCTTAGAACGGTTCTATAGAGTAATCTCTACACGGCCAAATACAGCAAACCGTTCGGTGTCTTTAACCCTTTACCTAACATGAAAAGCAGACGACACTTGCCAAAAAAATCTTGAATAACTAATTGTTTTCATTTTTTGTCTCAAAAACATAGGTTATGACCCCACGTTGGAGCGAGCTCTACGCGCTCTTTCCAACGAGGGGTCATAAGCTATGTTTTTGAGACAAAAAATGAAAATTAATTGGCGATTTTTGAGAATAGCGCTGGCCGGTTTTGACCGTTACGTTGGGTAAAGGGTTAACCTTCATACTACTAACATATTTTACCTACAAATCCTACTGACTAGGGCCCATTTGACCCCTGTAAAAATGTAATAAAAATAAGCTCAAAAGTTTCAAAACTTGTATCTTATATTTGCTATATTTTATTTTCACCAGTATACAGAAAATAAAGCACGATTTACATATAATGTACAAATCACAATATAGAAATCAAACCAATAATTCTGAAAGCATTAAGCTTACTTAAGTATACCAGCAAGGAGATGCATAGCCAGATTTGCTGTCTTATTGCCTTCCCCTTGGTGAGGGAGAAAGAGAGTGAGAAGTGGGTAGATAGGAACAGGTGTGTAGAAGAAAGAACAGAAAGAAAAGGTGTAATGCAACATCATGAAGTGCCATTATTGTTTTGTTTAGCTCACCAACTTGTGTTGTGTGAGCTTATGGCATGGCTCGATCGGTCGGCGTCAGCGTCGGCGTCAGCGTACGTGTCCAATAACGTTAAAGTTTTTGTTTAGGTCACTAACTCACCCTATTTCCATATCATGGCTTATATAATGCTGCTATATGATGATGATTATCATTTTACCATGATTTACCCCCTCATACCCTGCATTTTAAACATTTTTCTTGACATTTTTAGTTGCGTTTAGTTTTCTGTTTAGCTCAGAATTTCATGTTTAACTAAGTGTTTATTTCAGCTGCTGTGCTCCTTTTCTTCCCACGGCACTTATATTCATCATACATGTTTCTCAGTATCATTGTTCCACGATTAACCCCTCATACCCTGCATTTTAAACATTTTTCTTGACATTTTTATTTGCGTTTAGTTTTCTCTTTAGATCGGAATTTCATGTTTAACTTGGTGTTTAGGTCAGCTGCTGTGCTCCTTCTCTTCCCATGGCACTTATATTCATCATACATGTTCCTCAGTATCATTGTTCCATGATTAACCCCTCATACCCTGCATTTTAAACATTTTTCTTGACATTTTTATTTGCGTTTAGTTTTCTCTTTAGCTCGGAATTTCATGTTTAACTTGGTGTTTAGGTCAGCTGCTGTGCTCCTTCTCTTCCCATGGCACTTATATTCATCATACATGTTCCTCAGTATCATTGTTCCATGATTAACCCCTCATACCCTGCATTTTAAACATTTTTCTTGACATTTTTATTTGCGTTTAGTTTTCTCTTTAGATCGGAATTTCATGTTTAACTTGGTGTTTAGGTCAGCTGCTGTGCTCCTTCTCTTCCCATGGCACTTATATTCATCATACATGTTCCTCAGTATCATTGTTCCATGATTAACCCCTCATACCCTGCATTTTAAACATTTTTCTTGACATTTTTATTTGCGTTTAGTTTTCTCTTTAGCTCGGAATTTCATGTTTAACTTGGTGTTTAGGTCAGCTGCTGTGCTCCTTCTCTTCCCATGGCACTTATATTCATCATACATGTTCCTCAGTATCATTGTTCCATGATTAACCCCTCATACCCTGCATTTTAAACATTTTTCTTGACATTTTTATTTGCGTTTAGTTTTCTGTTTAGTTCAGAATTTCATGTTTAACTAAGTGTTTAGGTCAGCCGCTGTGCTCCTTCTCTTCCCATGGCACTTATATTCATCATACATGTTCCTCAGTATCATTGTTCCATGATTAACCCCTCATACCCTGCATTTTAAACATTTTTCTTGACATTTTTATTTGCGTTTAGTTTTCTGTTTAGCTCAGAATTTCATGTTTAACTTAGTGTTTACGTCAGTTTCTGTGTTTTTCTTTTAAGAGGTTGTGTTTAGGTAAGCTTTGTCGCATGTTATGAGCCTGTTTGATACAGTTGTTGTGTTTGCCAAAGGTACTATCAAAGAGGAATGTTGGTGAGCTATAGGGCGTTGGCGTCCTCCTTGTTTAAAATAGATCAACAATTGCATTTGCAAATGGTGTGTGTGGTGGAAGGAACCTTTTGGGCTGGCCCCTTCTTGCACGGCCCATCCTCTGTATTTAATACCATAAGGTGCCAAAGCACGGAGCAGACTGGTCAGTGTACATCACATTTATCAAATGCAAAGATCAGACGGAACCCGATGGCGCCAGCCAGGACGAGAATACCGGACAAAGTTACATTGAAAATGAAAATTAGTAATCTATTTCTGCCAGCCTTGTCAGCAACCCTTGTCAAACCCTTTTCAATGCCATGTTGGTGTTAGCTTTTAAGGGACTGTCTGGCTTGAAGACGGGGGTTAACGGTTTGGGGATGCCTTGGAATGGACGTACACTAGACAGCACAATCCGGGATTATGATCCCATTTGGACATTATTTGAAAATGTTATTATTATTCTTACTGATTAACTCTCAACTATAAGATCTACCTTGATATGTAGACGAAGAGACTGAAAGAGTGTACTGCAAGTGTACTTCAGCGTGCAGCATTAGTTATACCTGGCTCTTGTCATATGATGTCCTGAAGATGCTGTTCTCCAACATCGGGTGGATTTCTACCCCCAACTGTTCTATTTCTCCCAACAAAGGAATTGACTACGACCTGTTCATTACGTTGTTGCTGATTCAAATGGGCGTGACCTCATCCACGGCTACATCCACGCCTCCACCTCTACTTCTTGTTTACGTTCTCCCCGTCGTTTCTTACTGATTATGTTTCGGAGGATTACGATTTACAATATTTTGATTTGAATGTTAATTGGAGAGATTTTTTCCATCACCTTGGTTTTCGAGTGTTGTGTCAAGTGATTGTATGTCACTGTGGATGGATGGGCTTGAAATGTACGAGGTGTCAGAATCTTCCACTTTTGATTCATTCTGGTCCCCGAATATGGCCTTTAGAACCTCAGCAGTGTTCTATATCGGGTTTCTATTATTTGCAACCATCATGTACCGAAAAACAAACATAAACTATTAACACAAATGGTGCTAAGTTCAGTGTTCTACCTGGTGTCCGTTTTGGCCCCCAAATAAAGTGTATCTCACAATTATGTCTAACATACCGGTAGCTGCGTAACAAACCAGTTACAACATACTTAAAGGTTCACAAACAAAGCCACAAAAGCCAAGCCATGGTATGTTCCTAATTTCGAGGCTGTAAGAAAAACACATTACAAGTGGAGTCCATTTAGACCCCACTCTGTAGGGGTAAAGGTTAAATGTAAATGCATGAAGATTTGCTGTTTTGATTCATTTAACATGCAGTCACGTTATGGAGTAAATCAGTGGTTCTGTTTTGATTGTGGTCGTTTTGGAGATGTTCAGAAACTATATGAATTGTAAACTGTCCTTGGTCGGTGTCTATACTTATACCGATATGTTGAATACATTGGGTGTCAATTTATTATGCTAATGTTATTATCTGAAACAAGATACAGCCTGCTTCCTTTTTCACAGCCCCTTGTCCATAAAAAATGCATTACTAATTTAATTCCTTCTTTTGCAAAATGACATTGTCCGTGTTGAAAAATGCTTTCCTCTATAAGAGAAAATTTTCAGAGTGGACAAATTATTATCTTTAACCTGCAGCCAGAGACGGCAGAGACGGCAGAGCTGGGGGCACAGGGGACACGTGCTCCTCCACTTTTTCCACAGATATGTTTCACAGTTACAGTATGTGGAGAGTGGATTGCAACTAAATCACCCGAGGAGTGGAGTTATCACCCAAGCTATAACTTTCAAATTTTGTACATATCGACAAAAAACACAAGCAATGTTTCAGCCAATGGACCTCCGGGTTTAACCCGGAGGTCCATTGGCTGAAACTTTGCTGGTGCTGGTTATGCCTTGCAACAAATTTGCAATTATTCCTCGGGTGGAATCTCCACTCTGCGGGTGATTTAGTGATAATACACTCTCCACGTACTGTACATAACGAGTTAAAATAGGGGCATGCAACCGTGTCAATTTCTGTAACATTATTTGCAAATCTAAACAATATTTTGCCAAAGAATCCCACTGTCGGTCGCTTCGGACAGTTTCTTCTGCATCAGCTATCTTCCAGTCTGAAGGCTAGCCTTCGGGTTGGAAGATGGTTGAAGGAAGTAAAAGAAACGGACAGCACAGTGACCACACAGCGGTATATTCATCTAAACGAGAGACAATATCGAGCCAGGGTACATTCACCGATACACGATTGTAACTTTTATCACACTGGGTCGAACCATGGTAGCATTATAAATTTGTGGCCCTCTACTTTTAGCGAGCTTCCGCCGCACCTTCCTGCAGCCATACTCGGCTGCAGGTTGGCGATAGTAATCGGTTTACTATGACAAATCAAACATCTTCTAATGAAGAGAAAAATTCTAGTTCCTCGGTTTTGCTTCAAGATCGGACAATAATAAAAAGATTGGCATTGCCAATGCAGTTTAATACAGTATTTTCACCAAATATTTTACGGTATCCCTCCCCCAACCCATGGTATTTTAAACGGCAATGTTTTACAGTATGGGGTGTGTGTCGGAGAGAAGGTGTCAATACAAATCAGTTTCCTTTCTGGGGGATAATGCGAAGTCCTGCACCTCTCCATTTTGTCCACAAAGACATAATCTCCCGTTTCAAGAGTTCAAACTGAATGTGTGTTTTGCGACACATAACAATTGTCCTGTTATATTTTCTGTAACCATATCTGCTACTGTTCCAGCCAAAATAAAAAAAAATCAAACCCAAGGGTTCATGTCAATTGACAGGAAACGAAGCATGGCATACTTTATTTTTGCTTAGCCTTAATACGGAACGCAACTGGATAATATTAACCTTTTGAATACGTAGGACCGATTTTTCGGCCCAAGGCATAATTTCGTCCCGTTTTTGTCTTATTATAAGAGGTCTATACACGTGGCAATGACGATAAAATAATAACTGCAGTCTGCAGCCAGACGGCTGCAGACTGCAGTTATTATTTTATCATCCCTGTATATTAATATTGGACTGAATCGTCTCACAGTAAGTGTGCACAAAGGCGATACCATTCCAGGAAACGAGGGTTTAAATGGTTAAGCGCAGCTCATATGTAATTTTTCGCTATATTAATCTCAGTAAGTTGAACACAAACAAATGATGACATACCTTTAATTTTGATTTCTATATGTTAAGCTCAAGTGACGTGAATTTCTAAAACATTTGACATGCCTATTCAACATATTTCGTGAAAACAACATTTTAACCTCTTAAATATTAACGAAAAATTTTACTTGTGTGTGGATACGGTACACGGTTGTGTATGCGTTCTTGTACAATTGAGACACCAGTGTATCTCTTCTGAATAAAACTTTCTCATATTTGAGGCTTTGGAGTTTAATGGTTTTTATACTTGCTCATATCTGTTAAATTAGAAAATCTTGAATAAAACCTTCAATAAATCTTGAATATGTGCCAGAAGTAAGTATAATGCAAGAATAGTCACTCCACGGCTAACAATGTTAAACTAACGTCTTGGAATCGGCAGTATTGACAGGTCACTTATTCCCTCTTGCACACGTGGGAGCATCTTGACGATATGTACTAAGGTGTACTGCACGTCGATGGTGCACTTGTCTTCAACCATTGCTAACCCTGCTTATGCGGAGTTACTTCGTTGGGGAGTCTTACTGCTTTTCGTCGCTGTTCGGTGGTTCTCTCTTGGTACTTCGGCTTCCCCCCAACTGTAAAACTGTCCGACAGGAGGTGATCGTGCCTTTTGAAAGTATAGTTAAACACCGATCCTTATTTCTAAACATACTGTGTTTAGGCAGAGAATCGGGCGGCTAGCATTAAGCTTTATCGTGCAAACCTTACAAAGGTTCCCCTTCACTTTCCCCCAGTAATGCAACTAAATGCCTACCTTACCCACCGTGAACTCTGAGCTTTCCTTCATACCTCGAACTCCTAACAAAATCAGGTTAACGTTTGCCTCCATTCAAGAGCGCATGACTGTTGGAGGATATGGTTAAAGTTACCAGAGTCTTACTCTCGGTAGAATGAGTCAGAGTCTAGAAATCGTCACCTGGTATGGAGGAGACGGCATGAACAACACTGCAACGACAAAGCCGAAAGAGAAAGTTGACCATATCCCAACTGAGTCGTGATCCGATTCAAATTATGCGATCCAAATTACCTGTCCACTTTCTACCTCGCAACATTGTACATGTAAAATCGCACTTGTTAAAAAGCGGGCCGTCGCAACCATTTGGCCACCTAGACAGCTGTCTAAGGCGCAGACCTCAGAGGGGCGCAGTACTAACCTTAAAGGGTGACAGTTTTATGTAAATTAGTTGTTTAAAAAATACACACACATTGAAAGGAAAGTATAATAGTTCATTGGTCACAATAGTTTATGGTTCATAAGTTACTGTTTAACCAATGTGCCTTATTTTATGGTTGCTCTAAGGATCCTTCCCGCAATTCCACTATTAGTGGCAAGTGGTGAACGTAGTTTCTCAAAGTTCCCAAAACTTTCGCACGCTCTGCAATGTTGCAACAGAGACTTGTTGGCTTGTCAACTATATCAATTGAACGTACCCAGGCATAAGCACGTGACCTTGTTGAATTGGTGACACAATTTGCAAAGACAAGAAAGTGAGATTTTGATGTGCCTGAAATTGAAAACATTTATGAAACGTTTTTAACTCTGTTTGCCTGTTTTGTTTTTTGCTTGTTTCTCTGACTGCAAGCAGCAAACTATTGTGGTAACATGACGGATTGCTTATCCTCAAATGGTATATATACTTGAAGGTGTGTGAAGTAAAATGTTTTAATGTTGTGTTACGGAGGACGAAGGTATGCATTGTTCCGAGTGCCCTTTAGTTTATTTGTATGTCAAAATATTTGCTTTTTGTTTTTGCGAAAGATAATCAAAGATTGATTAGTACTTATTTTTGCAATTTAATATAAATTTAGAAGTTTCAAGTTTTGTGCTTTTTATACTGCATTTTTTTTTGAGGGGGGGGGGGGGGGTCGTTGCAAGTACAGTACGTGGAGGGTGTGTTATCACTAAATCATCGGCAGAGTGGAGAGTGCATCCGAGCAAAAATTGCAAATTTGTCGCAAAGCCTAACCAGAACAAGCAAAGTTGCAGGAGGTCCATTGGCTGAAACATTGCTTGTGTTTCTGTCGATGTGTACAAAATTTGAAAGTTATAGCTTGGGTGATAACTCCACTCCACGGGTGACTTAGTTACAATCCACTCTCAACGTACTGTAGCTGACCGTGCCCAGGGCGCAAATTAGTCTGGCTCCGGACCTGGAGTTAGAAAATGAGAACACTGACTATCAGATATTTTTCCGTTCCTTGTTCTTGGTTCGGTCATGGTTGTGCAATAGTAAACATGTGTTGCGACTGCATCACAGTCAGATCGAGAAAGATACATATTTTTGGATCACAGTACTGTATGTTTGAATGTCAAACCCGAATAGACCTAGAACACGCCGCTTTCGTCTCGTACATTGCCAAACTCCTCCAGCCATTCATGAAATAAATCTGCACAAAATTTCTATCGACGCCATCGGTGCTAAGTGTCTCAGTTGTTATTTCTCCAGTCAAGAACTATGACTTGACCTCTGTTTGGGTTTCTGTTGAGATTTTGTTCCCATATAATCCCCGCTTGATTATTACACCACGAAGAACCCCAATCTGTACCCTGGCTTAGTTTCTGCACATGATCTCCCCCAACTCTTTTCCTGCAATTATGCTCTTAATTTAAACGTTTACCTAGCAAATAGTTTGCATCCGCCCGCGAAATATATAAACTCATCAGTTGATTTTTTTTTTAAATTCAACAAATCATATCATGTGACCCCTCATTGGAACGAGCTCCATGAGTTCATTCCAATGAGGGGTCACATTATAGCGTTTTGTTCATTTTTTTGACATATTTGAAAAAATAAATTTTGAAGTAATACATTTTGATAGCGTCTGCGATGGTAAAGGATTAAAAGCATTAACCCTTTGTCTAACGAATCGCCCACATACGCCCGCGTAATATGCAAATTGAGCAGTTGAAAAAATTAAATGTTTCAAAATATTTCAACAAAACCATATCATGTGACCCCTCATTGGAACGAGCTCATTGAGCTCGTTCCAATGAGGGGTCACATGATATGGTTGTGTTTAAATTTTTTGAAAACTTTAAAAAAAATTATATTTAAAATAATAATTTTTGATATTCTCCACGTTGGGTACAGGGTTAAAGCCTGATATTTCAATAACATTCCAGAAAGTATCCAGTGTTCCCACCTGTCTTGAATCTTCTTCTATCGACCGTAGGTTAAAATGTCGTACGTTGTGTGTCGGAAACATTATAAATTATTGTGGTAAAATGACTGTAGCACAGTCTTTGGTTTGCGGCTCAGAACTTATGTTCACTCGAGACGCGAAAACATATGTTTCAATAAGACCCAAACCTAAATCGTGAACTGAACAAGGCAACCTTTCACGATTGTAAGTTTATTTAATAACCCTCTCGAGTACCCCACGACGTCAGTGGACAAAAAATGAATAAAATCAGATAAAGGTCGAGGTCACTCCATCTTACTTCAAATCGTACACCGATTTGTCATTTAAACAACACTTAATTCGGAACACCCTCTGCTCCACGGGTGAAAAGTCTACAAAAATGAAACCGTTTGCAAGTCACTCCGTTGATGGAACAATTGCGAAATTGGCAACCTCATTTCAAATATTTCGCGAGGTGACGTTAGACGGTCACACGTGGAACGGGATCCGTGTACACAAACAAACTTTGCGAGCTCTCGTCCAATCAGAGGGCAGGGATTTTAGTCTCATTGGAATAAATGTTTTTTTTTTAAATTTTGAACAATAACCCTTTACCCATCGCAGGCGATATCACAATTTATTATTTTAAACATCATTTTTAAAATTGTTTCAAACAAATTCAACAAAACCTTATCATGTGACCCCCTCACTGGAACGAGCTCGACCAGCTCGTTCCAAAGAGAGGTCACATGATATGGTTTTGTTAATTTTTTTTGAAAAATAGTATTTTATCAGCTGCTGAATTTGCATATTGCGCGGACGGATGTGGCCGATCCGTTGGGATACAGGGGTAATCTCCATACAACTGGACTTTTGGAAGATCAGCGAAAAATGTCGCACCCCAACCTGCCACCCCCCTCAACCTCACCCCCAAGGTGTCAAGAAAATATCTACGAAATTTGAGATTATTATAAAAAAAGACACACTGGAAGCCAGACTCGAAGGTCTTGTGCGTTACTCAGTGGACGTTTTATCAAAATTGGACTCTATGTACCGATTTTCTCCTTCTAGTGATATTAAAGACCTTTCGCAAAAACGAACGAACGACTGGTAATAATTACGAATGGGTTACTACGTCACTGGAATATGTGTTCTACAGAGAAAGCAAAAAGATTAACCGATGAAAATGATGGGCATTTGATGGCAAATTAATTGCCGGTTAATAGTCAACCAAATCCCTGATAAACAACCTTCTTAAATCCCCCCCCCCCCCCCCCCCCCTTTAAAGATATTTAGGAGTACAGGAAGTAACCCAACGCTTTTATTTCTCAGAGTTAACTGTCAAGTTTGGTCGAGTTTGGAAATCGGGAGTCGGCAAAGCCCACACCAAGCGTCCATTCACGGTCAAAACAGGAAAGCCGAACACGCTAATTGGAAAATGGTATAACACGAAAGTCAAGTGCAATATTTGCAATAATGATATTGATTCGGGCCACAAGGATACTCACTGTAAGCAACATTCGGATGTATACATAAAATGCATTCACGTTCTGGAAAAGAAGCAAAGGCAAATTGGTATGTTTGATAGTCGAGAAAAAATACAGAAAACCGATAGCTCTGGCTGCACTGCCATTGTCGGAAAAGATTGGGAGCCGAGCGTAATCTTTCTCACCTTGTCTGGTGGCGTGGTGTGGATGCCGTTATCGCCAGTTCGTCGGTTGAGTGCTAGAATGTTTTATGTTCCACAGGGGAC
The DNA here is from genome assembly GCA_031216915.1 of Pictodentalium vernedei. Classification (NCBI taxonomy): domain Eukaryota; kingdom Metazoa; phylum Mollusca; class Scaphopoda; order Dentaliida; family Dentaliidae; genus Pictodentalium; species Pictodentalium vernedei. The sequence goes on along the minus strand of CM062292.1, from coordinate 85,150,965 downwards.
ATAGAACATTCTAGCACTCAGGCGACGAGTTGTGTCTTAAGGTACTATCATCCGCAGCCCGGTTCAGAACTCATGATAGTATATCAAGACTCAACTGACAATAACGACATCCACGCGGGCCCACCACGCCACGTCACGTCACGCCATCAGACAAAGCTGAAAAAATTTACGTTCTTCTGGAAGTATCCTTGCCAAGTGGTTTGACATGCATGAGATCTCACGGGTAGAATGCACTTCAAAAGGTATTGATGTATTAAAAGATGATACCCGGACCGCCACCAATGGAAAGGGGACACCCCTCCCATACCTACACTGTATCGGGTCTCCGGCCCTCGGGAGATGCCTTCGACAGCTCGTTGCAAAGTTTGCGGGCTATTTTGTATTGCCGCCCTAAAAATTCTACCTCCCGTACGCCTATGAATGTGGAATATCTCTCTAAGATTGTGTCCTTACTGTGTTGTGCCCTTAAACTCCTAATGGTAGGAAGTTTGAACGGTAGGGTTTCCGCACAAACGGACTCCTAGTCGTCAATTCTGCGAAGCGTCTCAACAAATTCACGACTTGTATTGGTTTTTCGTCATTTTTATCAGTCGTTGTACGTTTTGCAAAAGGTCTCTAGGTATCAGTGAACTAAATATTTGAATTAGAGTTTCCCGCCTCGGAAGTGATGCGATCTCTAAAAATAAACAGCCTTGGGAAAATCAATTGTTTCAATAAACGTTTGAAGCATTCTATTGACATCTTGCGTTATTGATGAATATTCCAGATAAAAAGAGGGTGATTTGATTACCTTTGGACCTAAAAAATACAATTTATATTTGGTGTGTTTTTGTAGAGAATTCCCTGAAAAATATGTGCACGTGACCGATACTTTCCTTGCTGTCAATTTTTCTCTCTTATTTGTTGCATGACCCCATGTTTTGGGATCAGAAAAAGTTGTCTGAAGGACTATACTTGACAAAGATATTTGAATGCCAAAATTAAAGTGATGCGATCATATATTTTTTTGCCTGAACGTTATAATGGTCGCCTATAGGAAAATATTTAGTTCCGTAATACCTCTAATGCTCTTTCTTACGAGACACGATTTGATTATTGTCACGTATACAGTCGCAATCTCTTTGCCCACAAATCTGATGTTTTAAGGAATTCGACGCTGTTATGGCGAGGAGCTAGTCTAGCCCTTAATTGTCCATCGGCTATGTTTAGATTCACTAGTCCTGAATATTTCAGTTGGTCGGAAAAGTAAACCTGTGGTTCACTTTTACGACCAACTGATATATCCCAGACGATTCTATCCAAAAATATCATAAACATTCAGTTTGAACCAATGCAACTCAATTTAGACGTGATTTAACATAAATGTTGATTACATGGTTTAAAGGTGATTTGAATACTGCAATAATCAGGGATGTGGCTGGAGGTTTTCGATTCGGGGTGGGGTAGTTAATTTCCAACTGGAGGAGGGACCAGGAAGGTGGAACCCCTTTCACGGTCCCTTCCCCTAGTTGGAAATTCACTACCGAGAAAGATTTTGAAAATGAAGCCATGGAAGGGAGTATAGAATTGATTCTAGTAACTGAAATGCCAATACATTCATGATAGATTTTATCAGGTTGTTATTATTTTGGGAATTGAATATGCGCTAAATAAATGCTCAAGCTTAGAACTTTGAACAATTCACACTGTCCTAACATTAAATCAGATCTTATGCAGGAATGATCAAGTTTCGATGTTTCATCATTTTGTATCTGTGAATGGTGGAATGAACTCAGGATAACGATTTTACATGATGTGATTTTCTTGAAGTACATTTCGAGGATTTTTTTATTATTATAAGTAAACGTACTATAGACATATCGTACCGACAGACATCATGCATACTTATGGAGCACAATATTGCTTACACTGTAGTTGTAAATAGTAACAGTTAGAATTTTTGCCGACTTGAAACCAAGTTAGAATTTTAGGAAGTAAAGGAGACGTCAAAGAAGCTCTAAAATCCGGATAAATGCAATTTCCAACTACTTATGACTTGCCCTCCGAATTTCCAACAATGAGAAATATGTTGGGCAGGATTGGGGTGCCCCCTCCCCACCTGTCGCCACGTCCCTGGAAATGATACTGAAATATATAACAGGAGTTCGAAAGATATCTGTATATCTCTGTCAGTGAAGGAAATCAAATTACACCAACAATATAGCCTGCGCGCAGTCTCCACAACAAGTTGAAAACAAGCAGCTCATAAATACAGCGGTGAATTCCTTACGGAATTAGAATGGTGGCCTGAAAACTTGATACACTCGGAATACAAATCGAGGCAGGGCTCATATATTTCTTTGAGAATCCGAGAATCAATTCATGCAACGATTCACGTAACAAAACCAGTGAGAATCCATGTAGATTCTCGCAGCACCTCTGTCTGCAAGGATTCGCGTGAAAAAAATTGAGTTATTTGAACCATTTACCTATCAAAACAGCAGAAAATTAACCAATACAAGGCTAACATGACCTGAAATATCTTTATACTTTGTCAACAAAATTGTACAAATATGGCTGTCATTGGAACCGGATTATATTTCTACGAGAATCTGAGAATCGATTCATGCAAAGATTCACGTAAAAAGCCCAGAGAGAATGCATGCCGATTCTCCCCGCACCTCTGCTAGGATTCGCGTGAAAATAATTGAGTCATGTTAACCCTTTACCTAACACAGCAGCCAATACAAGGCTAACATGACCTGAAATATCCTGACACTTTGTCAATAAAAATGTGCTACAAATATGGCTGCTATTGAAATCCATATTTGTAACATTTTATTGGTCAATATTGTTTATTTTTTATTAAATTATCAAATTTAGTTTGTTATAAAAATGAAAAAGCTACATTGCTAAAGGGTTAACATGTATTATCAGAAAAGAACAGGGGTTCAACCATGGTGACCTCATGGGACACTCATAGCAGGTACAGCACAGTCGCCGTGGACTGGTCACTTTCTTCGGGTGGGCAATAGTTCCACGGACGCAATAATATTAGATTCCAAACACAAATTATAGGAAAAATCTTCAAAAATGTAATTAATGAAGCACCGGGCACAACCCGGTGCTTCATCAATTAAAATTTTGCTGCTGATGATTTATATTACCTGGTAAACGCATGCTTGGGCATAACAGCCAACGCGTGGATTACGACCAGTTGACGGCGACTGTACTGTACGGATTCTCGTAACCATTTTGTGCGAGAATCCAAATGGATTCTCCCAAATTTAGATGAAATATAAGCTCTGGGATGTATACAGTACTCGATTCGCCTATTGTGGTTCCAGCAAGACCAATTTGGCCAGTTAAATAATAAGTCAAGCGTCGCGTCTACTAAATGTAATTATTCCTGGATAAATTTCCAAGAAGCGAAGTTTTCTGAGTATAATCCCGACTGACGAACATTTCAACAACGTTATCAAAGCATTCCTTCGACACCGACATGCCTTCATAATGTGGAATATTTTACCAGTCGGGAAAAGTCTTGTTTACCCCTCTCCTCCACCCCACAATCGCATGGTTGACAATTTTCGTCACTGGAGGAGATTTACTGGATAGTTAGCCCCGCTCCGATATGGAAATTTCCAAAAAATTTCGAAATGTTAGCGAATTTGTATCATCAGTGTGCACATCTTTTCACAGACTTTCGGCATTTTCCTGTAGAGTGGTAGAAAAATACAAAATGTGGCGGTTTTCATTTTTCCTCCAATCAGATTGAACGTTTGACTACTATTCTCTGTCGAAACCCAATTAAAAATAAAAAAAACGGCACTTAAGCAGGGTGGGGGGGGGGGGGGGGGGGGGAGGGGGGGGGGCACTAAAAATGTGCAAGACGTGACGTCCTATTTTTTATTCGGCTCCTTTTTACACCCACCCACCCACTACGTGCAAATTTTCTACTACCGTTCTCAGACACCCACCCCCACTCTCCCATTAAAATCCAAAATAAACTTATAAACTTAGTAGGCACAGCTGTCTTTAGGGGGTTTTCATAATGTTCTTAACCCTTTACCCAACGTAACGGCCAACACCGGCCAGCGTTATTCTAAAAAATCGCCAATTAATTTTTATTATTTTTTCATTTTTTGTCTCAAAAACATAGGTTATGATCCCTCATTGGAACGAGCTCGTCGAGCTCGTTCCAATGAAGGGTCATAACCTATGTTTTTGAGACAAAAATGAAAAGAATTAGTTATTCAATAATTTTTTGGCAAGTGTCATCTGCTTTTCATGTTAGGTAAAGGGTTAAACTGGTACCACCAATTTAAACCTCTGTGGGCTGCTGTGGGCCCCAATCTACAAATGACAAGCTGTTCATTATCAGGCTTGGCCAGAGCAGGTGTACATATACGGGAACAAATTTTCATTTGAATTGTTCCCAAAATATTGTCTGCACATTTTCTACATTTCGAACAAGACACCCACCCCCTACTAACGTGTGACATTTTCCCAGATTAAGCCCAATATTCTCACATATAAAGCCTCCTGATGTTGTATTTATGTTAAGAGTGTGATGTACAACATCATCTTTAAGGTTTGAAACACAAATGGTGGTATATATTAGCTGATATATTGATATATTTTTAAAAAAATCAAAAAATTGCACAAGTTGGAAATGCACATTTTTGGCGCACTCAAGAGACCCACCCACCCCCACGTCACGTCTTGCAAATTTTTGGTCCCCCCCCCCCTGACTTAAGCAAACTTTTGATGTTCTGTAAGTTTGTTGTTTTTTTCTGTTGATTTTATCAACATTGTGTGTATCGTAACGTATAATATATACACTGTCCTATTCATTGATGTAAAAGTCTGAGATATGAGATTTGCTAATTTTATTCCTGGGGAAAATAAAAACTTGCAAATTACTGTAAAAACGCATTCGCTAAACAAAGACCCAAAGCGGTCTTTTGTTGGAAGAAAGTTTTCTATAACTTTTAACCCTTTTTGCCGTTACGTTGGCTAAAGGGTTAATAAAAAAAAAAACAACAAACAACTCGTTGAGCTGTCAGTTGTTTTTATTTATTTATTGGGGTTCAACGACACTTTTGACAGAAAAGGTTACCTCGGGTCGGATTTTTGTTTATTGAAAACAACAACAGAAAACTTGGCTTTATTTTCTACTGATGTCATAGATGTTTTATCATGAATTAATTTCTTCTTAATTGAACCATCCCCATTCGTCTAATTGTTTCAAGGGAGATAACTTCACCGAAAGTCCATTTCCATGACAATAAATCGTCCCCTGAGTTGCAATGTGTTCTATGTGCCTACTGGCACATAGAACACATTGAAACTCAGGTGACGATATGTCATGGATGGGTCATCTTCTGTACCCTCTGGATCCATGTGGTCATGTTTTATTGATATGTTGGTCCGGGGATGACCAGAATGTTCAACTTGTCCATATTTTATATAGTGGGAGCGCGGTGGCTCAGTAGGTAGAGGTGCAGGCTGCAAGCCGAGAGGCCCTCTGTTCGAATCCCACCTGCGGCAACCGCGTTGTGTCCTTGGGCAAGACACTTTATCTCCATTGCCCGCGTGGGGGCACGATGACGCTGTGTACTACGACGTACTGCACGTCGATGGTGCGCATGTCTACAACCAATCTAACCCTGCCTGTGCTGCAGTGCGGGGTTACGATGTTGGTGAGCTGGCAGCTGCTCGTCGTTGCTCGGTGGTTCTCACCGGGTACTCCGGCTTCCTCCACCCGTAAAACTGTCACGGTCATGATTAACCATTGTGCATAAATATGTGACCTTAAACATCAATAAATAAATAAATAAATAAATAAATAAATAAATAATTTTATACAGTGGGATTTACGAAACTCGCCCATTAAGTCAGGTGTGGGTCAAACTCATTTCATAAATCGCGGGAAATAATCTGTGTATAATCGAATTGTCGTTTTGATGAAAATAACATAGAAAAGTGACAAAGTGGTTTATGTGTCACTGTTAATCATACATGCTTATCATTCATGAGCAAAGTTCTTTATATGCGGGCAGAGGATCGATTCTCTCGACGCTTGCTTTTGAATGAAGTGCGATTAAAATAGAATATTCCTTTGATTTGGTGAAAAAAGAATGATATGATGATGAATTAAGTTGACAAGTCCAGCTGTTTCGCTGCCATAGCATGACTTGTGATAATAAGATAAATTTGATGCATCTTCAATTGCTAAACAAATATGAATACAATATAAAGGGATGGGCAAATAAATCTCTCTGAACACTTCAAAAAATGAGCAAGTGAAGTGAACAAATACAAACAAACACAAAAGACAGAGTTTGGGTTTAGTTAACTCGAAACTAATTTTAGTACTAAAATAGTTTGTTAGATTCAGTCACGTCACTGAAGGTGTGAGTTTAACACTTACACTGCAAAGGACGATTTGATAGGCATAAAAATAACTTGTGTCATGTCAAGAGTTTATTGCATTAGCCGGCCTGGCATTCTTAAATGTGCAGGAGGGCTAAAATTCGCTCCCTTCGCGTGACTTAGGGGGGCGAATAGCTCTCCTCAACTTCTCCAGCTTCAAGAAGCTAAAAATAGAAAAATGAAGTTTTACTATTAACAAATTCTGCCAAGTGGGCGTTGTACGTGTTATTTGTTGGTGCTAACAAGGTAGTCTCGGAGAGACGGCTACACTGTCCCTCCCAAACCTCCGGGCCTTGGTAAGGCCCGGAGGTATGGGAGAGGCTTTGTGTCCGTCTTACAGAGACCACTAACAAAGTCATATCAGAGATCTGAAAATATGTGGGTTTTAGGAATAAGCTGTTATGGCCGATAATCATTGTGTTCTTAGGCCAGGAGGGCATGTTTCGCCCTCCTTAATTTTTTTAAGGCGAGCAGTAGGCGAGCGAATAAATCGCTCTCCTGAAAATGCCAGGCCTGCATTAGACTCAGATTTATTTCATGTAAATCGGTTTTGATACACATAGAACACATTGGAACTCAGGGGACGAGTAGTCTGTGAGATTCAGCCACGTCACTGAAGGTGTGAGCTTAACACTTACACTGATTGCCTACACTACGAGATATAATACGCGAGGTCCTTAATCACTCGTCCGGAAGCAGTATCCGCAGGAGGTAACTAGTAACGCCTAATCCAGACTTTTCAAACCAATGAGAAGAAAGGGAATCCTCGGGTAGGTTTATAGCTGTCGCTGGTGTAGGGTTATTATACATCGGGTAGCACCGTCGATTTGCTCGGTCAAAATGGACGCGGGAATGGGATTAAACTTATGCTGCATGTCTCCGCCAGCAAAGTGGAAAGTGGGTGAAAAATCTACTAAGGGAGAAGGGGTGAAATCTTTCAGCGTGGAGATGGGGGAGCTATTTGGTATTTACGGGTCTGTGTCTTGTAAAGTAGTGAGTAAACTTTGTGAGTTGTGGTAAAAATCATTCCATTCCATGTGGAGCTGGAAGGAAATATTTCATATTTATGGGTGTGTGTCTTGTAAAGTAGTGAGTAAACGTTGTGTTTTATGGTAAACACGGCATGGGGCTGGGAGGAAAAGAAATAAGAAAATGTTGAGTTTTAGGGTAAAAAACACTACAGTATGCACTAGGAGGTACCGGATACTGGATCAACACTTTCGATTTGGAGTGTCAGACAGACACAAACTTTTCATCTTGTAAAGTAGTGAGAAAACGTTCTGTTTGGGGGTAAAAGGCACTACAGTAGGTACAGGGTGGTACCGGGTGCTGGGTTGACACTTTGGGATTGGAGTGGGAACAACACACCAGCAAGTGCAAGTTCGGATGACGGGACTCTGTTCATATTAGTGCTGGACTGAGACTTGGTGGGCTCTCATAACTTCGCAACAAGGTGATTGGTTGATAAGTCTTCTGAGTGGCAGGTGTGGATTCGTGTAATTGTCATGGAGGGCACGAATATGTTGCAGTCGGTAAATATGCGACAAGTGTATAAACAATTTGAGTGAAAGCATGCTAATGATCAAAGGGTGACGCCGATTATATATGCTTATCTCGAGATCTCGAGATATTATCTCGAGATCTCGAGATATTTCTTGAGATCTTGAGATATTATCTCGAGATCTTGAGATAGTTTCTCGAGATCTTGAGATATTATCTCGAGATCTCGAGATAAAAAAAGTATTGACCTAAATCAGTCACCGTACAATTGAAATTAATTGGACAAAATGCAGGGTTTCCGCTATACAGACATGGGATCCCATCAACGGCCCTAATCCCCTCGTTGACTTTCCCCTACCCAAAAGGTCCTCGTAGGGCTCTTATCACAGACACTCTTAAGGCTCGCATCAAAGATAGAGAATTATAGGGAAAAAAGAACAGCAAAAAATCAACAAGTTGCATTAACCTTGACTATGGAACGACAGGATCTGGTGATAGGTTAGATGGCATATGTGCACGATTTGGGTTGGGTTCCATTGGCCCACATTAGTAAATTTTGTGTACACTCTGAGGTCAGCCATTTTAACATGCACAAGGCATAGCTCCTCCACTTGAGCGTCTCAGATGTGCATTTTAGACAGATGAGATCATGAGGCCGGTAATGGTGAACCTAAGGATTCGACGGGGCGACTATGGTCGCCCCGTCGGATCCTTGGATTCCCCATTACCGGCCTCAACATTTTTTGTCCTGGCGGAAAGCCTGCAAAATGCAAATAGTAGATTATGAATGCAATAAATTTGTCTTCTTGTTTCGACAGTTTATCATGGTCGGTACACGCTCCGGTGATTCTCTCAACATAAAATAATTCATGTAATTTTTGGACTTTCTTCATTCAACCGAGAATAGTACTTTGAGGATATCGACGCTATTTTAGTGAATGTCGGGAATTACCTCATGCTCGTGGACCTGAAAGTTTTATTAAAATAGTATTTTTAGGCCCAAGCGATTCTTTTTATTATATGCCACGTGACATTTTACTGCGTACTATTCAACCCAATTTGACTGCAAACATGTACGTTTCAAAACAATAACAAAAATCAGCTGATCGTTCTTTCAAGCCTGTACTTGGCAAATCACTCAAACATTAAAAATAGTTCAACTTTCCCAGTATAATTTAACCAACTAATTATTCATCTGGCTGATGAAATTTAATAATTATAATATCACAAATGAGAATATTTACATGTTACATGCCCCCCCCCCCCCCCCAAAAAAAAAAGACTAGGCCAATCGATTAACAACGTATTTTAGAAAAGTTACCCAGTCCACAACGCAATATCACTCTCGAAGTTTCATTCTAATTATATTACTTTATTATTTTATTATTATTATACAGTACGTGGAGAGTGGATTATCACTAAATCACTCGCAGAGTGGATATTCCACCCAAGCAATAATTGCAAATTTGTTGCAAAGCTTAACAAGCACAAGCAAAGTTTCAGCCAATGGACCTCCGGGTTAAACCCGGAGGTCCATTGGCTGAAAGATTGCTTGTGTTTTTATCGATATATACAAAATTTGAAAGTTATAGCTTGGGTGATAACTCCACTCCGTGGGTGATTTATTTACAATCTACTCTCCACGTACTGTACATCTAATTTTTCAGTCATAGAATCACCAGAACGGCTTGGAATATCATGAACTTCTGGTACCACTGGAAAGCCCGCACTGAATTGCTTGTAACAGAATCGAAGATGAAGTAATGCTCCAAAGCGTGACGTTATTTCAGAAACTACTGGAGGATATTCCCCGTTATCCATCAAGTCGCTGGATATCGAGAAATATCGTTTAGATAATTTGCGATAATTCACAGGCTAGCATATAGCAAACGGATATTTTACACAGGTTTCTTCACTAAATGGGTCCATGAGACACGATCGCCTCAGTGCTTCTTTGTTCCAAGCAGCTCCGATGGCAAAAGTGTGCTAGTTAGCATACCATGGCACAGTATCCAATGTATCTGTAAGACTAATTCACACTTCAGCATAATTTGATTAATTGTTTAAGTTTATGCTATAATTAATCAAAAACATTGTTCCCGGAGAGAACACTAATGGCAAACACCTTTTTGTAATTATATCCTCGTCCCCTCTCTTCTGTTTACACACATCGGCTACAAATATATTTATTACTCCCATGGGCGTTTACGAGATACCGTATTGAAGTCGAGACTTTGTTCCTGAGTATATATCGACGAGTCCAAAGGACTCGTCGATATATGACCTAGAGAGGAAGTCAAAAATTCAATATACCATCAAATCTCCACACAAGGAATTATTTTAACACGCGCTAAACAAAACAACGGACTCGTCGATATATGTCCAGAGACGTGGTTTCAACTTCAATATACCATCTCAGGGACCCAAATGGTGGCAATAACCAGTTTATCTGACAACAATCCTCTCGTTTTTGACTTGTCAGCATATATTTGACAATCGTTCAGTTTCTATGAGTGGCGAGTGTTTTATGAGTGAAAATCATGACTTCATGGTATTGCGTTCTTGCGCTGTGCATGACGTAATCTCCATTCATTATTTCATTTGTGCTGTAACCGATGTAGCTTATAGCAGTGCCCCAGCTGTCTGTTTCTTTGTTTTTATTTTTCAGGGTTAACCCTTTACCCAACGCAGATGATATCAAAATATAATATTTTAAATATCATTTTTTTAAATGTTTCAAAATTTGTTAACAAAACCATATCATGTGACCCCTCATTGGAACGAGCTCAATGAGCTCGTTCCAATGAGGGGTCACATGATATGGTTTTGTTGAAATATTTTGAAAAATTTAATTTGTTCAACTTCTCAAATTGCATATTACGCGGGCGGATGCGGGCGATTCGTTGAGTAAAGGGTTAACGCATGGCAGGCCAATATAAAAATATCATCATGGGAAAAAATTATCCAGTCTCATTTAGTTCACTGAGTTGGTGATTTATTTATCATTTCATTACATTTATCAAAACGGTAGCATCGACATGCGTAATCAGTTTTCTGTGGGTGCAATTAAAAAACGTTCTATTTCTGAATCGAATGTTCGGTTACTACTCCCAATGCAGATTTGTATTTTGTCTGGATGTTTTTACTTCTTTGGGGGAACATACGTTCTTGTCGTAAGAAAAAATCATATATTTTCATATGATGAATGTGGTGGCGCAAACCCCACGGGTAACCGAACGACAAATCGGTACAGCTGGAACACTGATGCAATTCGAGAAAAAACTGAAAACCCAATTCCATCTCAGTACCTTCCTAAATGATATTTGCATTCAAGATAAGAAGACAGTAAAAACAAATTTCGAAGTTATAGGGGATTAAAGGAGACGCATGAGATTGTTAATCAAACAAAAATACAAACAATTTTGATCCAGTGATGTTCCATATAACCATCGGCATGAACTGATGTTCAAACACCTCTACCGATCGTCAACCGATGGCTTAAAATCGTCCGATTTCAAATGCGATTGCCGAACATCGGTTAATCAGTAATATTTACAGACCGCCAAATGATATACAGGATCTGTAACAATGGGTATATAGAAACCTGTTTTGTTTATTTTGTTAAGCAATATAGGAAGTACGCATCTGCGCGCTGAATGCGATCACATAATCGAGAGAGAATATCCAGATTTTGTCGGTATCAGTAGCCCTGAGCCATTCGTGTTTCTTATGAAAAACGAACTACCTATACCGTGCAATGTCATCTGTGATATGATCCAACAAGTCTTCAAGCGTGGAGAACGCAAACTAATTGCACGGTGCGGGAGCGCGGTGGCTCAGTGGTAAATTGTTGGACTTCTATGCTAGAGGTCTCGAGTTCGATCCCCGTCCGGGTCGAGCGGCGTTGTATCCTTGGGCAAGGCACTTCATCCCGGTTGCCTACATGGGGCACGATGGCGCTGTGTACTAAGGCGTACTGCACGTCGATGATGCACATGTATTCAACCACTGGGACCCTGCTTGAGCGGAGCTTGAACAGAGTTAGAAAGTTGAGGAAGTGACAGTTGCTCGTCGATGTTCGGTGGTTCTCTCCGGGTACCCCGGCTTCCTCCACCCGTAAAACTGTCACGGTCACGATTAGCCATTGTGCATAAGTATGTGACCTTACACACCAATAAATAAATAACTGCACGGTGATAGTTCAGATAAATTAATTATCTAGTTTCAACATAAACCTTGCGTAAATATTTAAGAATTGAATGCAATTTTTATAATCTTTATTGGAGTATGAACGTGTGGGAATGGGTACAAGTTATGTATGAATCCCGAAGGGATTCATACCTTTTGTACCCATGCCCACACGTTCATACTCCAATAAAGATTATAAAAATTGAATTCGGGATTCATACAATTTGTACCCATTCCCACATGTTCATACTCCAATAAAGATTATAAAAATTGCATTCAATTCTTATAATTACATTCCGTAACTGTTTAAACCACTTTTTACCAAACAACAAAGCAGAAAGTCGAAATAAAACATGTGCGATCGAACGAGGCGAAAAACCACCCTCACACAAAAGACAAAGCGCACAACCCTGATTTTTAATGTTCACAACTTTAGAAATGGAAACGAGTATTTTAGTAACGGGCTTTATGCCACAGTTGAGAAATGTCACCAAAGAAACAGCAGCGGAGTTGATCACTGCGAGAGGCGTTAAAAGTTAAAAACCCGCCCAAACATCGCCCGAATTACATTCTGTCAACTGCGCTCTACCGTAAATGCGGGTCAAAGTTCGACCAAGTGTATTCATTGGAAAATTAATTACATTTGGTCATGACGTTTTCACCCAGCTGACCAATGGGAATTGAGTATTTGGACCCAAAACGTATAACTGCATTAACAATGTAATTATTAGTATTTCTAGGCTCAGATTTATATTATTCTATCCTATTAATGTTGTCATTTGCCTTGAAATCTGCCTTGATTTTGGTGTTCTTGCAATGAATCTTATCTTATTTTATCTTATCTAAACAGAGTTGAGGGGTTGTGGGAGATGGTAATGGTTGAGAAGAAAAGTTAGCCTTACCCCATGTGTATTGTGCTATTTTGGAGGTACGGTTATTTTGTTTACTGAAATTAATGGCATAAAACGGCAGACAGTTGGGAGCGTCGGCCATATTGTGGTGGTATTCGGTCAGAGATCCCGCTATCACCACAATTTGATCAATACTTTCTGACTACGGTGGGTGGAATAAACGCCTGCAAATGTCATTGTTAATAGCTCATTTTCGCTACTATGTTCGTTGATTCGGTCAAACTCGAAAGAAAATGAAAAACAGCAACGGGGTCATTTAATAGGGAGTCGCAATGGTGCCACAACGGAGCCGGAAGAGCTGAATACGATTACCGGTGATTCTTTTCTCTTATGGAGTTTGGACTAATAATCTAATGGTACGCCTTTTTGTGGTACGCTATTGAAAATGTACCTTAGAACCTTTTCCAACATTATAAGAAATGTTATCGTATTTCATGAGCAAAAGTGCAAATTTTTCTTCAAGTTCCATATTTTGGAATTTTATACATAACTGACTTTTATCACTTTTAATAAAAAGTGAATGACAGTCAACGTTAATGGAATAATAGCTGCAGTACAGTTAAAACTAGAAGTCCTGTCATGAAATGCGCACAAATAGCACGTCGGTCTGCGCGTTAATCTACGCGTTATGACCACAGTGGCGTTATCAAATTCTGTGCATGTGGCCTATGCACATGCAATGTTTCAGCCAGTGGACCTCCGGGTAACCTGGAGGTCCATTGGCAGAAACATTGCCTGTGTTTGCTATGAGTAACCAGGAGAACCTGTCGTGCCATTCGATATGGCAATTGCGCGCAATTCCTGCGCGCAATTAAGCCTAGATAAGCACAGAATTCATGACAGGACTTCTAGTTTTAACTGTATTTTAGTTCGTACTCTTACTGAAAAGAATAACTGATAGCCCGTTTCAGGCAGGCATTATATAAATAGAGAATATTTACTTTGTTTTAGTGAATATCAGGAATTATCTCATGAGTATTGACTTTAAAGTTTTATTTTGCACGAGCGCTGGCGCACTCATGAGGTCCATACTCGTGAGATAATTCCCAATATTCACTGAAACAGCGTAGATTTTCTTTTTAATGTATGCTACGAGACATTTTATTGCTCAATATTGAGCCCAATTCGACGCCAGATGAATAAGTTTCAACACAAAAACAATGATCAGCTGATAGTTCCTTCAAGGCGACCTGATGCGACGTAACTTGACGTCATTTATGAGGTTACAGAGGGATATTCCTCAATATCCATCGAGTCCATGGATATCGAGAAATACCTTTTAGATAATCTGCTATAATTTACAGGCAGGCTGGCATATAATGATAACAAATATTGGACGAGGTTGCGAGACATATGACAGTTTAGTATGTAATGTGGTTTTGAGGTGCAGGTTGCAGGACCTCGGTGAAGGACCTCGGAAGTGACGTCATGTTACGTGACGTAGCGGCGCCATGTTGTGTTGTCGTGGTAACCCGCGTGAGCGGCCATGTTGTGACGTCATCTCCATAGTGATACGTGGTGTTAGTGCGCATGCGCAGCGCGTGTTGTTAGGGTGATACGTGTTTCCGTCGTCCATTTTGTATACTGGAGGCCGCCATCTTGGTTTCTATGGTAGCACATGATTGCTATGTTACCCAATTGTTCTGCAATAAGACGGGGTATGTTTTGAGGGTATGTTCCTTTGTATAAGAGTAAATCTAATTACAACAAACAACCCGACAATCTCTCCAAATCACCAAAATCCACCCCAACTTTTACTATTTCGAATTCTTTCAGAATTCTCTGCTTTTATCTATATATGCAATAGTTATCGTTTATCTGGCCATGCTCCTTTATTCTAGAGTATACTCCAGTAGCGTAGAAGAGCCTATCAACTGGAACAGTTTACCTTATTATTGCTATATTTAGCTATTTCTGGTCTATTCTTGTTAGTTCTGACCCTATTCCAAGTACTCTTGTTGTTTCATATATCTAAATTATAACTAACCAATCAGATTGCTTGATTTCCCATAGTCTGTATGCAGGGTTATCTCCCTTGTGTATAACAAAAGCAGTCCCAAAGCCAATAAGCTATCGAGCAGTTACTGATAAGTCATTGCTCGAACGACTCTAAGCTCATCGAGCAAATGAGCTATCGAGCAATTGCTCGATCGAGTGACTCCTCGAACGACTCTTCGACTCATTTCAGTATTTGAGGATACCCATGACCCGGTATTGTATTATTTGAGGATACCTATCCCAAATATCCCTTATAAGCCAAAGACTCAACAGAGTAATTGCTCCATGAGCAATTGCTCGAACGACTCGAAGCTCATCGAGCAAATGAGCCTTAGAGCAATTGCTCGATCGAGAGACTCGACATACTGCTCGAACGACTCGAAGTCCATCGAGCAAATGAGCTTTAGAGTAACTGCTCGTTCGAGTGACTCCTCGAACGACTCTACGACTCATGTCAGAAAAAAGGGATTCTAGGGCCTAAAGGGATTCCGTAAGTAGGGCTTTTTCCAAATAAGCCAAAGAGCCAAGAGAGTAATTGCTCCATGAGCAATTGCTCGAACGACTCGAAGCTCATCGAGCAAATGAGCCTTAGAGCAATTGCTCCATCGAGTGACTCCTCGAACGACTCTTAGACTCATTTCAGTATTGGGGGGATACTTGTTGGACTTTACATCCCGGGACTTCTGTTGGGAAAGGTATAAAAGGGGTGTTGGTATGAAAATAAATTAATTTGTGTCCTGACCGTCGTCGAGTGAAGACATGTTACCAATTCGTTGCAGATTCTATTCCAAGTTATTTTCAAGATCGGATAATGCTCGAAGACACGAAAAGAACCATCATCGGCTCCACTGCAGGTATTGTGATAAAGAATTCTCCAGGAGCTTCACACGTAAGAGGCATGAAGAACATTACTGTCCAAGAAGAACAGAAGAGGAGAGAGATACTGGACTGACTGACCAGACTAAAGCACTTTTAGAATTTTTACGGGATGCTGACAAAGTGGAAATCGATGCCGTTCTACGTGCTGCTGATGAAGATTTGATTACCTGTTTATGTAAATGTGCTACCAATATCCTCGAAGATAAGATACCACTGAATTTAGCTGAATTTGATGACCTGCGAAAATACGAACATGTATTGAAGCTGCTAGCAGATGATGGAATTTCTCCAGATATAAAAAGATGTATACTACGAAAGAGTTGCTTTCTCTCGGCGCTTATCAACCCAGTCCTAGCTCTGAAAAAAGTATAAAAGGAGTGTTGGTGTGAAAATAAATTCATTTGTTCTACGACCACGAAAGAGTGAAGACATGGCGATACATAACTGCGAGTACTGTGGAAAAACATTTTCTCGAAAATTTAACATGAAGAGGCACAAAGAAGAAGTTTGCCCAAACCGACAAACGGAAAAATCGAGCAACACTACAAGATTAGAAAGAAATCTAGATACACTGCGAATCCTATCTGATGCGGATCGATATGAAGCCAAGACTATGCTGAAGATGGCTAGTGATGATTTGATACAATGTATATGTGATTGTGCTTCAAACATCTTGACGGACGCAGTACCTATAACCAAATCCGAGAGAGCTAAGCTGATTCCACACAAGTACGAAATAAGGAGAATTGCATCACCAACGAGAGAACTATCTTATCGGAAAAGAAGACGGGTCATACAGAAAGGAAGATTTTTAGGAAAGTTGATCAAACCCGTCATCAATGCTCTGTCCGATATCCTATAAAAGGATCGTGCTCATAAGAAATTTGTTATTTGTAATCTGACCTTCGAAGAGAGCGGACACAATGCAATCCAGCTGTGCACCAAAACACTGGTCAAGAGATTCGGACTCTGATGAATCGTCGGAACTATCAGAAGATATGGAATATGAAGAAGAAGAAGAAGACGTTTCTATGATGGGAGGTATCGTTCAAAGTGCCTTTGACAAATACCAAAACGATTTTGACAACCTCATGAACAAATATATCGAAGATGGAATGGATAGTGAAGATGCAGTTGAAACAGCAAACAGAGCACTTCAAAAGAATGTTAGAGAAGCCATTAGTGAGAAATACATTCATACCCTTGTGTACATTCGAAATTTTTGCAACGACGCAATTCACAAGAAAATTCAAGAAACTGCCAAGCGTCTTCGTGAAGAAGAGGACTTTGACTTTGAAGAATCCCAGAAATATGCATTGGAAAAGCGAAGATTTCTGTTCGACAACCTTATGACAAACTACTCATTCCGAGTAGATGATGATGATGAAGAAGAAGAAGACGATTAGAAAAGTATTCAAGGAGAGTTGGTATAAAAATAAATTCATTTCCGTTTTGAACGTCGAAGAGTGAAGATGTCTGTGTCAACAACGGTGCTCAGATTCAAAGATGACTTACATATACAGATCTTCAAGAATGATGCTGGATTAAAGTTGACTTCCCAGGAACTGACACAAGTGAATCGTGTGGTAAATGCAGCCAAGAGAAAAAATCTAGACATGGATGATGGTGGAAAGAAACAAAGATCTGTGGATACTGGCCGATCAGTAAACACAAGAATAAAGACAGTACTGACTCACAATACAAACAAGAATGAAGTTGCTTTTACAGAAACAAAGAAAGATGTTTCCACTAAGAACGAAGTTTTTACTGAAGACAAGAAAACGAGGCCAGCTCCCATAAAGAAAGAAGTTTCCACTAAGAACGAAGTTTCTACTGAAGTCAAGAAAAAGATGCCAGCTCCCATAAAGAAAGAAGTTACCACTAAGAACGAAGTTTCTACTGAAGTCAAGAAAAAAGATGCCAGCTCCCATAAAGAAAGAAGTTACCACTAAGAACGAAGTTTCTACTGAAGTCAAGAAAAAGATGCCAGCTCCCATAAAGAATGAAGTTACCACTAAGAACGAAGTTTCTACTGAAGTCAAGAAAGATGTTTCCACTCAAACCACGAATGAAGTTACTACTGAAGATACGAAGGATGTTTCCACTCAAACCACAAATGAATTTACTACTAAGAAGACTGAAGTTACTACTATGAAACAGCTAGAGAAAGAGGAACCAAAAGATGCCAGACAGGAAATTAAAGCAACCAACAAAGCCAAGTTATCAAATGAAAGAATGTGTTTTATCAAGAACCTAGCCATGCGATGGGAAGAAGCTCCAACCCACAAGAAGATGAAATGGTTAGCCCATGCAAGAAGAACTACAAAGAGAAATGCATTGAGACATTGAATTGTATACTTGAATAAAAATGAAATGTTATATATATTGTTGTTTGCTTTTTATCTACTACCCCAACAGAAGTACCCGGATGTAAAGTCCAACAAGTATCCCCAATACTGAAATGAGTCTAAGAGTCGTTCGAGGAGTCACTCGATCGAGCATTTGCTCTAAGGCTCATTTGCTCGATGAGCTTCGAGTCGTTCGAGCAATTGCTCATGGAGCAATTACTCTCTTTGGCTTATTTGGGAAAAAGCCCTACTTACGGAATCCCTTTAGGCCCTAGAATCCCTTTTTTCTGACATGAGTCGTAGAGTCGTTCGAGGAGTCACTCGAACGAGCAATTACTCGATAGCTCATTTGCTCGATGGCCTTCGAGTCGTTCGAGCAGTATGTCGAGTCACTCGATCGAGCAATTGTTCTAAGGCTCATTTGCTCGATGAGCTTCGAGACGTTCGAGCAATTGCTCATGGAGCAATTACTCTCTTGGCTCTTTAGCTTATAAGGGATATTTGGGATAGGTATCCTCAAATAATACAATACCGGGTCATGGGTATCCTCAAATACTGAAATGAGTCGAAGAGTCGTTCGAGGAGTCACTCGATCGAGCAATTGCTCGATAGCTCATTTGCTCGATGGGCTTAGAGTCGTTCGAGCAATGACTTATCAGTAACTGCTCGATAGCTTATTGGCTTTGGGACTGCTTTTGTTATACACAAGGGAGATAACCCTGCATACAGACTATGGGAAATCAAGCAATCTGATTGGTTGGTTATATAAATGAAACAACAAGAGTACTTGGAATAGGGTCAGAACTAACAAGAATAGACCAGAAATTGCTAAATATAGTAATAATAAGATAAACTGTTCCAAATAATAGGCTCTTCTATGCTACTGGAGTATACTCTAGAATAAAGGAACATGGCCAAATAAACGATAACTATTGCATATATAGATAAAAGCAGAGAATTCTGAAAGAATTCGAAATAGTAAAAGTTCGGTTAGATTTTGGTGATTTGGAAGGATTGTCGGGTTGTTTGTGGTAATTAGATTTACTCTTTTACAATCGAACATACCTTCCGAACATACCCCGTCCCATTGCTGAAAAATTGGGTAACATAGCAACCACGTGCTACCATAGAAACCAAGATGGCGGCCTCCAGTATACAAAATGGACGACGGAAACACGTATCACCCTAACAACACGCGCTGCGCATGCGCACTCACACCACGTATCACTATGGAGATGACGTCACAAAATGGCCTCTCATGCGGGTTACCATGACAACACAACATGGCGCCACTACGTCACGTGAAATGACGTCACTTCCGAGGTCCGGCACCGAGGTCCGGCCGAATGGGGGTGAAACGTGCGAGCTATACTACTCGTACATTAAAGGAATAATGGCCGGTCCATAAACTACCATATAACTCGCAACCTTGTGCAATATGTTTTATTGCCTTACCACACACACCCTTAGCATCAACTGTTTAAATTTGTTTTAGATACAATTTTACAAAGAATACCACGAAAACGATTCAAACTTTCGAGTTCAACTAACAAATTATCAATTAAACAACATGACTTCACATAAAATCATCGACACACCTATTTTTCTTCAAAACGGTTTCACTACTTATTTCACAACAATGCGTTGTGAAAAAAAACACGTTGCGCCGTCACGAATGCTACCGCATATATTATACCTTTCGGCTCATTAGTTGACTGCGGGCGATGTAGTGGATTATGGTCTGGAGACGTTATAACAGATTGGGAAGGAATGAAATAAGTGAGGTGTTATATTTGCTAAAATACCTCGGAGACCTACAGTTAAAACTAGAAGTCCTGTCATGAAATGCGCACAAATAGCACTTCGATCTGCGCGTTAATCTACGCGTTATGACCGTAGTAGGGCTATCAAATTATGTACATATGGCCTGTGCTCAAGCAATGTTTCAGCCAATGGACCTCCGGGTAACCCGGAGGTCCATTGGCAGAAACATTGCCTGTGTTTGCTATGAGTAACCAGGAGAACCTGCCGTGCCATTCGACATGGCAATTGCGCGCAATTCCTACGCGCAATTAAGCCTAAATAAGCGCACAATTCATGACAGGACTTCTAGTTTTAACTGTATTTTAGTTCGTACTCTTACTGAAAAGAATAACTGATAGCCCAGTTCAGTCAGGCATTATATAAATAGAGAATATTTACTTTGTTTTAGTGAATATCAGGAATTATCTCATGAGTATTGACTTTAAAGTTTTATTTTGCACGAGCGCTGGCGCACTCATGAGGTCCACACTCGTGAGATAATTCCCGATATTCACTAAAACAGCGTAGATTTTCTTTTTAATATATGCTACGAGACATTTTATTGCTCAATATTGAGCCCAATTCGACGCCAGATGAATACGTTTCAACACAAAAACAAAGATCAGCTGATCGTTCCTTCAAGGCGATCTGAATAGAATACGAATACGTTTATTGCAAAAACACCAAAACAAGGCAGATTGCGTAAGTTATAAGTGTAACAAAGTATATACATAAATGGCAATAAATGTTAAATCAAACGAAAGTTTATACAAAGTGTGTACTATGTACATTCTATGCGTGAAATTAATTGCGTTACACAACAAGAGCATTTTCTCTAGCCTTAAAGGATTGGTGTATCATATTGCAGATGATATTGCATAACGGTGGAATTTCATTCTTCATGAGGAAAATGAATTTCTCCGAACTGTCCTTTGCGACAAAACGGGGGTATTCTTCACTGATGCGACGTAACTTGGCGTCATTTAGAAGGTTACAGAGGGATATTTCTCGATATCCATTGAGTCCATGGATATCGAGAAATACCTTTTAGATAATCTGCTATAATTCACAGGCTTGCATATAATAATAACAAATATTGGACGAGATTGCGAGCCATACGGCAGTTTATTAACTTGCGATTCAGTCCGAAATGGTACAATCACAGAGATTAGAACGTACATTAACGGAATAATGGCCGGTCCATAAATTACCATGCAACTCGCAACCTTGTGCAATGTGTTTTATTGCCTTACCACACACGCCCTTAGCATCAACTGTTTAAATTTGTTTTAGATAAAATTTTAAAAAGAACACCACGAAAACGATTCAAACTTTCGAGTTCAACTAACAAATTATCGATTAAACAACATGACTTCACATAAAATCATCGACACACCTATTTTTCTTCAAAACGGTTTCACTACTTATTTCACAACAATGCGTTGTGAAAAAAACATGTTGCGCCGTCAAGAATGCTGCCGCATATATTATACCTTTCGGCTCGTTAGTTGACTGCGGGCGATGTAGAGGATTGTGGTCTGGAGACGTTACAACAAATTGGGAAGGAAATGAAGGAAAATAAGACATTTTGCAGTACCTTTGACTCCTTAAATTTGATTTCTGAATTCAAGTTCCCTTCAAGGGATTGGAGGAAACCCTGGAATACTTTTGATGTTCTGCATCACGGCCAGTAAAGATCCACACCCTTGCAAAAAGGGGTTGGGGCCTGGGGCACCGGTTATAATCGCAAATTAAATTGGTTTTATATTTTGTATCCAAAACATAACTTATGGCCACTTATTGAAACAAGCTCGTCAACCTTATTCCAACGAGGGTGGACAACCGCTGTGGTATAGAAACAAGAAGCGAAACTTTTGAGTTTTTGTTTTAAGAATAAATGCAAGTGCTGTTTTCTATTCGCGTTAAGTGAAGGGTTGATATAGATTATAAACCTGCCTCTCCCCTTGAGGGGATTTTGTGGGGGACTTAACACCCGTCTCTCTTAACACAACATCTGACACCTGGACTGGAATGCAACTGTATTAAAGTATACAGAGCTGTTTTATTTATGGGCCGAAAGGTAGGGATAGGCGACACTCCCCCCCCCCCCCCCACCCGCGATCCTCCATTGTGGTTATTTGATTTTATTTTGATTGCGGTTATTGCATCCCACTTCTTTCTCTTGGTAGTAAAAACAATCGCTCTTGGTTTACAAAACTATCCACTTACCCTTTCTGCCCTCAATTCCTAAATCATCAAATCCCACTCGTGTATGGTCCTGGATGTGAAGCAGAATAATAGTACACGTTTGACCAGTCTTGCTTTGGTTTTTATGTCCGAACGGTATTTGTGGCAGAAACGTTCAATTAAGTTACACGAACTAATTTTTGAGTATTTTTTTTGCATCAGTTAAAAGAAACAAACTTGTGGTCGAGGTCGGAACTGATAGAATTTTTTTAAAAATCATACCACATGAGTGTCTATTAAGTCCTTCCTTTTGACTACCTGAGATCAAAGATGCCCTTTCCAATACTTCTTTGAATCTTGAATAGAGAGATGAAGATCTCATTCAAGTGTTTCTGATTTCAAAGCTTTTTCTTCCGTTTGTCGCTTTTTGTGCCCTGAAGAAACTATTCCTCCGACTCAATGCTTTGTATGGTGTTTAGAACCCTTTAAACTCCTGTTATATCTCCCATGCCAGTTCAGTGGAAGAATTTGGAAGAGTCCATATTCATTATTTGGGGTATGCCTATCAATATTTTCAACGTGCAGCCTCGGGGCTGCACATTGAAAATATTGATGAGTCAACCCCACACATTTACTGAACAGCCATCTTATATAATGACGTTATGACGTATCTTGTTCACGGCAGGAAAAACGGCCTCTAGGGTTCAAAGGGTTAAGCGTTCTATAATGTGTATTCCGCACGTGTATCTTATTTTCGTGGATTTGTTAACAGATCCGTGCTGTGCACTTTGAGTCCAATCATCTGAAAGCTATCATAAGGTTCTAACATCAATGGATCACTCATGCCGACAATATTATGGCCCGGTGTGGCTAGGCCATCTGTGTATTTGTCCACAAAACTGAAGAAGTATTTACAAAATATACCGACAGAGGCGTCATATGTATAAATGTACGGCTGAACATGATTTTATGCTTTGTTGCGGACACATGTGGTGGACATGACCTTAAATACCACGAGACCTAATATGATAGGTGACGAGTTCAGAAGTGAGCCATATACGGAAGTGTGGGACGTACACTCTAAAATCAATTAGGTTAAACACCAACCCAAATCAACTGGGTTGAGGGAATATGAACCACTTGGGGTTCATGTTTACTCAACGCAGTTGATTTGGGTTCATTTTCCCCAACTGATTTTAGAGGGTATGTTGTGCCGTAAAAATATTATTGAGACTGATCTATAGAGAGAGAGGTCCATTTTAATGTGTCACTCCCTCATGGCTATGAATATTCAAATTTACACTTACAATTTAACTGAGAGGACCAACTGTATTCTGAAATAAATTGTAAGTTTGTTACATGAACTGAAATTGATATTCAGTTAAGGAAATGATAATTTAAAAGTACAGTGAACTCCAAAGGCCTCAGTTACTGTAATTTCAGCATCAAATGCGCTGGGGTTGTCTCTAATCTGTCACCATTGTGCGATCTCACTTACCTAAATGACAGATGCCACAGCCTATTTCTGAATTGGAGTTCCTTCTATAATAATATCCTCAACACATTTTGAATGTAACTGAAGCCAATAAACCAATAGGACCACAAGGACATCGATTTAATTGATGTAGTTCTTTTTCTAACACAAAATACTATCCGTGTTGGCTGGTCATTTTGTCGTTTCTTTGATGAGCGTGCAAAACAATATACTAATCCAAACGCCTTTTGAATTTGTATACACTTTTCTCCAGTTAGGTCGTCTTTGTGTCTAGGAGTTATTCCTGCTGCACTCTTGACTGAAGCGCGACTAACTAACTCCCCATGGAATTAATTCAAAATATATGGGTATTTATCCTTTGTTAACAGACAAGCCAGCACCTGTATCAATTGAGAGCGTCAAACCATCTGAGTGGAAACAACAAATGTTGATCGCCGTGGTTGCAAAACAATCCCTGCAACATGTCTAGCAGTTTTTCGACAGCAACAAAGATTGCAGACAGATAAACAATCAGGAACAATGGATAGATGAAAGAAAATTCGGCACTGATAACTGATGCAGTGTTACAGAAAGATGAATTTAAACGCTTATATAACACACGCAAGATAAACTGACAATTCATTAGAGAAAATACATCTTAAACTTGCAAGTACACGATACACTCGATATAAAATCTAGAACGTTTAATCTTCTTGCAACTCTCTAACATGAAGTATTCACAGATGAGAGAAAGAATAATTGTCTAGTGTCTGCCAACCAGATACGACACATCTCTGTCAGACGATTAACTATTGAAATAATGTCAGCAATGATTAACAAAGCCTTTCGCGAGCGAGTAGTCGAAAAGATATTTCGTCCACTGGTTTCATGGGGCTCTTGTTGCACTCAATGGACGGCGAAACCTCGGGAGACAGGCACGTGGCTCCTCCACTTTTATTCCACAGACGTGTGGACATGTTCCGCGGTTACACATGAAGTTAACTGATGGGTGTATGCAAACTTGTCAATATACAGACATTCATTTAACATATTATCTGCGAATCCAAACAGATTTAGTTGCATCTTGGTCTACAAATTCCGCCTTCGGCCGCTTCGATCCATCTCTTCTACTTCAACCATCTTCCAACGCGAAGGCTAGCCTTCGCGTTGGAAGATGCTTGGTGTAGAGGAAAATGCCCGGACAGTAAACACACCGCAGCATGTTCATCTAAACGATAGGCGAAAGTGTGTAATCGTACGCTGTAATATTAGAACTATTCTTGGACCGAACGAAAGTAGTCTTTGGAAATTGTGCTCTTCCACTTGCACAGACCTTCCGCCGTCTCGGATAGAAAATATTGGCTCGTCGTTATTGCCTAGAAATTAAATACCTGCTAACATTAAGCTAGTCGTTTGGTATAAAGAAAACGAATTCCTTGATATATTTTTGAAGCTTAACCATCTGACAAAAACAATCTTTAATTCAACGAGATTGCAGTGGCCGAGTGGACAAGTGCGTTAGTCTCTCACACAGATTGATGACTGAGTGAATAAGATCGTTGGTCTCACGTGCCATAGGTGCATGCACCGATTCTCGCTCTGAAATGTTCTCGAGGTGTTCAAACTCTCTCCATCTGACAGCATCGGTTATAGAGTTGACACTGACACGGTGTGCCACCCTGCCGTGAGGGGAGGTAAAATATATGTCTCCCGTGTGGAGAGGGACACGCGGCGTGAACGCTAGATATCCTTTCGCAGTATTCGAGATTAGCAACTGGGGTGAGGGGTAGTGCTTATCAACTGCAGTAAACACTTTCTGTTCTTCATGTAAAATATAATCCGAAAGCCAAATCATGAGATGGAAGTCATATAAGGTGGACATCATACAAGTATAAACTAATGGCGCAACAAGACTTTACTTCTGTAAAAACATTAATGATACAGTTATACAGACAGAACGTAACAGTAAACACCAATAAATAAATGAACATTAAAATGAACGACCTTAATCTTGATGTGTATAGCTGGAGTGTACACAAAAGCACGAACCCACAAATCTTCATCGACTTTAAAGTGGGAGTATTAAGACAACTTCAACTCTGTGCAATATCAACGAAACCCAAAACCAGGGAGAGTGCAAGTAAAATTAATATTGTGTTGAATTTTCTTGTCGGTGAGTTCCATAGACGGTCTTTAACCCTTAAATCCCCAGATTAAGTTTACGATAATAACTACTGTATAAACACGTACAAGTTACATATGACTTAACAGTGTTTCTACATTATTGTTGGCTGCCTGCCTGACTCGGCAGCCAACAATGGTGTAAAAGCATTGTTAAGATGAATTCAACCTACCAGTAGAGTTCTCAGGAAAGAACACACCCCGGGTAACTTTTTCAGGGCTATATAAGAGGAGCAGTTTGTGGCTGTATTGGACGCAGGGGAGGGGGGAGCAGGGCGCGGTGGCGTCGCGGTAACCGGTTCTCGTCAGATCACCGAAGTAAAGCAACGTCGAGAGCGGTTAGTAGTTGGATGGGAGACCATTTCAGCGATTGATTCGTCCTCCCGCGTTGTGTACTTGGGCAAGGCACTTAACCCAGATTGCCTACATGGGGGCACGATGACGCCATGTTCTACGGCGAACCGCACATCGATGGTGCGCATGTCTTCAACCAATCTAACCCTGCCTGTGCCGCGAGTTCAGAGTTACGATGTTGGATAGGTGACAGCTGCTCGTCGTTGCTCAGTGGTTCTCTCCGGGTACTCCGGCTTCCTCCACTCGTAAAACTGCCACCGACATGATGTGACCCTAACTGTTAAAGTGTCGTTAAAACATAATAAATAAATAAATAAATAAATAATTGGACCTAAGGGCTAAGTTAGCTCAATAGCAGCTCCAAAATGCTGTACACGCTATGTTGGCCGCCGATAAAATGCGGAGCGGATAGTTTGCAACTCTGTCTTCTAAACGCCTAATTAACAACTGAAATTGCTATTAAATAATGTTGTTCTTTCTTGCGGATTTTTATTCGAACAAACTGAAGGCAATAGATATACGTGGAGTATGCCTTACATAGTATATAAGGTAATGGAACGTGATGTAACGCGTGTCTGCCCGTGGTACATCTATGAAACAGCTATCCTTGGGAACGACAGGGCAAACGCTGACTCAGCTATGCCGTCTCCGAATAAAATTCATGTGAAATGTTTCAAAATGACTTGTTTCATCATGAGCTTTTTTCTGTATAAGCACATGTTTTGTTTAAAACACACATTTCATTTCATTTCTTCACTGATGGTCCACAATGGAGACCTCGGAAAGTGGAGCCATACTTGTCTACTGTGATAAATAAGTTCCCTTTTCAAGGCAAAATGAGATCCAGTCACGCACATCTGGGGGTGGAAGTCCTTTAAACTGGATGAGTCAGGCATAAATTATTGGTTCAACTTTGTATTTTTATTCTTCCTTCGAGGGCAACAAGGTCCCCATCTGTAATGCCAGACACTCTGCCAATATATAGTCGCAGATATTGAAAGTGACGTAACGGCCAAAACTTGCCAGCGCTATTCACATAAATCACCAATTAATTTTTATTATTTTTAGTCGAGTTTTGACGAAGTCAAACTCGACTTATAGTTTGATGAAGTGGCGGGCGGGCGGCGGGTGGTGGGCGGCGGGCGTAAACAATTGGTTTCCGGGCAATAACTTTAGTTCTATTTGATGCACCTTTACCAAAATTAAACCAGAGGTTACCCTATAGGAAAGGAAGACACCTATCGATCTCAGAGTCTCGCGCCCCAAGGTCAAGGTCACTGTTACTATAAATAGAATATTTTGTGACAAATTGGTTTCCGGGCAATAACTTTAGTTATGTTTGACGCACCTTTATCAAACTTATACCAGAGGTTACCCTACAGGAAGGGAAGAAACCTATTGATTTTGGAGTCTGGGACTCAAAGGTCAAGATCACTGTTACTATAAATAGAATATTTTGTGACAAATTGGTTTCCGGGCAATAACTTTAGTTCTATTCCGTGTATCTTCACCAAACTTATACCACAGGTTACCCTATAGGAAGGGAAGACACCTATCGATTCCGGTGTCTGGGGCCCCAAGGTCAAGGTCACTGTTACCATCAATAGAATATTTTGTGACAAATTGGTTTCCGGGCAGTAACCTTAGTTCTATTTGATGCACCTTTACCAAACTTATACCAGAGGTTACCTTATAGGAAGGGAAGACACCTATTGATTTTGGAGTCTCGGACTCCAAGATCAAGGTCACTGTTACTATAAATAGCTTATTTCTTCAGAATTTAATGTCAAAACTCGACTTCTGGATCTGTGATCCTCTTGCTGGATATTTTTGTCTCAAAAAACATAGGTTATGACCCCTCTTTGGAACGAGCTCGTCGAGCTCATCCCAATAAGGGGCATAACATATGTTTTGAGACAAAAAAATGAAAAAAATTAGTTATTCAAGAAATTTGTTTGAAAATGTCGTCTGCTTTTTATGTTAGGTAAAGGGTTAAATACCAACAAACAACAAGGAAAAATAATTCATTAATAATACCAACCTCTGACACCGATTCTTGGAAAGCTCTCGACGAACTTTCCAATACGTGCAAAATAAGAAAGAGAATCTGGAGGTTTTGTGCAGACTCAGACGAGTATCTCATTCATGATCCCGAGCATGTTTTATTGTATATTTCCACGATCTGAAGAGCCGCTTAGAGAGCCCACAAACTCGCCGATGAGAATGGAATACCACCTGTCGTTCTCATCCACCCCCAGCTTCCCGCTACTGGTGTATAATAACCATTCGAGTAATGACCCATTATTGAAACGTAACAACTTCCTCAGCCAGAATCGCGGATTGGTTATTGTCTAGGGAATATAACATGTATTCATGGGGGAAATCCTTGACACCAGTTCATGTACCCTGATTCTGATGTTCCTTATAAGAATTATGCGATCACATTGAGGGGGAAGAGGCTACAGAAAAGTACTGAGAATATAAATAACGTTCACGTTTCAAACGCTTGCCTTGTAGCCTCAGAGGAGGGGGTTCACACCTCAGTGCCTGGTAAATCATAATTGCAATTGGCGGCAAAAGATATACTCAGCCATTTACTCTGCCGAAACCACTGGCAATCAATTGTACGATAGCCACACTACATGCAGGGATGTGGTTAGAGGGTTTCAGCTGAGGGGAGGGGGGGGGGGTTCCCACCGGTGTAAATTCCAACTGTAAGTGGTTTCGATAGGTGGTTGCACTGCAGCGCTGGGTGATATCTTTTAACCCTTTATCCAACGAATCGCTCGCATCCGGCCGCGTAATATGCAAATACAGCTGCTGAAAAAATATTATTTCTCGAAAAATTTCAACAAAACCATATCAGGTGGCCCCTCTTTGGAACGAGCTCGTCGTGCTCGTTCCAAAGAGGGGTCACATGATATGGTTTTGTTGAAATGTTTTAAAAAAATAAAAAAAATGATATTTAAAATTTTGAAATCGTCTGCGTTGGGTAAAGGGTTATAAACCCTTCTGAAAATTGTCACTAGTCCTGAAACGGAAAAAGCATCTTTTATAATGTGTCTGGGTCAGAAAATTTACCGAATTGATGTCAGAGTAGAAATTTTGAGGCTATGTCAATTTTAGAGTAGGAAATTTGAAACTCAAGTTTCCAGTTGGAAATAATAGATCAAAATTTCTCATCATTAGTTGGAATTTAATATTTTTCAACAATGTTAGTTTATTGAATTTCCAACTGTTTGATTTTTGACCTTGGAATTTCCAACTATTGAAAAAAATACTCCTCTAGCTGGGGGGTCGGGGTGAGCCCCCCCCCCCCCCCCCCCACACACACACACACCCTGTCGCCACATCCCTGAGTACATGGCACTGTTTTTGGAACGATCGTGTTGCTTCCCGTTACTGGAGAAAATACTTTAGCGAAGGCGTTTAAATAAATAAATAAATAAATAAATAAATAAATAAATAAGTAAATAAATAAATAAATAAATAAGAAGGTGTAATCCGTGCTGCAATTATTGTTACAGCTTATGCTTCATGGCATGCCTTTTCGTTATCAGTTCTTGATCGCTAAATAAACTAAAAATGGCATACTGCTTGACTTATTGGCAACTTCGTGTAATGAGGTACACACTCGTTATTTAGTTAGGCAAAATGCATAGCAATTTTGCTAAGTTTTTTTTCTGTTATGCAAATAATTACAACAGGCGAGATTGTCCCACGGTTCCCCTTCTCATTCATCACACTGATACAACAGTGAATGGAGCGCCTTCATAAAGAGTGGTGATTACTTATGCAAAGATTTCGGTGCAAAAGCAGATAGAGACGCATTAAGTAAACACAATGCCCCCATTAATCCATTCAATATGTTTACACTAATAACAGAGCACATGGTAATTTCAGGGTTCATTTGTCGAAAAAATGTAATTTTAGCGAAAGAACACACGCATTAGGTGCAATCAGCTTGACCCTTATATACTGACAAACGATATATGGAAACAAAAACCCTTTCAACACTGTGTTTAAGAGTGGAACTGTCCTACCGAGTACAATGCATAGAAAGTCGGACGAAGCAATATTCTGTATTTGCGGGTTGTCCCAATACAAACAGGCCTGAAATAAAGAGCTAATATCCTAACCCGTTAGCACGTTACGCTGTATAGCATGGTGGTAACCTGTAGGAAAGGGTGTTGTGGTGCTTTCCAGCCTTCTGTGTTTTTATTAGGCTAGTCACTCTATTTTACGTCGTAACCCTTTACCTAATACGAAAAGCAGACGACACATGCAGACATAATTCTAGAATATCTAATTTTTTCATTTTTCGTCTCAAAAACATAGGTTATGACCCCTCATTGGAACGAGCACGACGAGCTCGTTCCAAAGAGGGGTCATAACCTATGTTTTTGAGACAAAAAATAATGTGAATTAAATGGCGATTTTTGTGAATAGCGCTGGTCGGTTTTAAGGTTGCGTTGGGTAAAAGATTAACAGGACTTCCACCTATATAAATATCAAAAACTGAGGCGCAATCTCGCCGAAGCGAGATACGTTAGTTGTTACTACAGTTAAAATTAGAAGTCCTGTCATGAAATGCGCGCAAATGACACGTCGATATGCGCGTTAATCTACGCGTCATGGCCATAGTAAGCCTATCAAATTATGTACATAGGGCCTGTGCACAAGCAATCTGTCAGCCAATGGACCTCCGGTTAACCCGGAGGTCCATTGGCAGAAACATTGCCTGTGTTTGCTATGAGTAACCAGGGGAACCTGCCATGCTTTGCATACCATTCGCTGTGGCAGTTGCGCGCAATTCCTACGCGCAATTAAACCTAGATAAGCGCACAGTTCATGACTTCTATAGTTTTAACTGTAGTTACTTGGTAAGGCGGATTCTTTTTTAACAGTCAAACCAGCATCCATTCTCTTCATATATGGATGCAATACGCAACCTTTGGGTTGATATAGTTCCGAAAGATTGTCAAGTCTTTCTGTTAAAACATGCGAGATTATTAATTTAATATGTTTTATGCTTTGTCATAACCTGCAGTTCGTTTGCGTATTATACAAATGACGTAACCCACACGTAACCTCAACCTTCGTTCGGGGGTTAATTCCAAGCCGGCATTAATATAAATCTGTTGGAGGCATTGTTCCGCAAATGCGACCCCCAAAGATCCTATTTCGTGCCGAAGTAAATGCGAGTAATAGATTCTTGAATCGAAACGGGCAACAAATTCGCGAATCAATTTTTTTTTTCGAATCGAATCAGGAGAATAATGACGTTCGTCATTTCCCGTTTTAAGCATAACATGTAGTGGATGCATTGACACGTTCAACATCAGAAATTGACCGAATTGCAGCGGTTTCTTCCAAGAATCATATTCTCTCTCTCTCCTCTCTCTCTCTCTCCCTCCTCTCTCTCTCTCTCTCCCTCCTCTCTCTCTCTCTCTCCCTCCTCTCTCTCTCTCTCCCCCTCTCTCTCTCTCTCTCCCCTCTCTCTCTCCTCTCTCTCTCTCTAGCGCAGGGATTGTCGGGGGAATTACATGTCGCCCCTTGTGTGCAACAAGGCACCATCCCCAATGATTTAGCATTGCCGATTGCACCTTGTTGCAGCCAAGGAGCCCTGTATCCCATTATTTTTTTCTAGTTGTCAAATGAATTGCTCACTGTCCTTCTAATAATTCTTTTTATAGACGGGAAAGTGTGTAATAAACACAGAATGACACGCGCGTGTGAATGCGTTAATCGATATGGCACTTGTGCCATCACGGAAGGATAAAACTCGAGCCCAGCGGCTCTGTAAACACTTGCTGTTAAAAACGCGTTTAGAGTATTGGCAACCAATTGCTGAAACTTCTGTCGTTAAATATTACGGCGAAAATACTGTATTAAACTACGTTTGGCAATTGTCGGCCCATATTTTTTTCGATCATGGAAGCAACCCGAGGAACTGATATTTGGTTTATCATCATTACACGAGAAGGCTGTTGATTGTTTTCCATACAGAGTAGACCAATTAATAGCTTTAACTTGCAGCCGTATGGCTGCAGGTTAAAGATATTGATTAGTCTAGCTTGAAAACGGACTCTTCAAAAATAAGGCATCTTTAGAAATGGACGATGCCAATCTGCAAAAGCAGGAATGAACCCTTTCAAGCCGGTGTGCATAATTTGTTGCGTGAAGAAAAAAATTGCAGTGGACGAGCAGACGATATCAAGAGCAAACACCTGAAGCGAGGCTCATTATTAATTTAATTCAAAAGCTCAACAGAGCTGTTGGATTAAATTATTACTGAACCTTTGAACAATCCTGGATGGTTTCGCCTATTTCGCGGTTGACAGACTGAAATGATACCTTCAAGGGCGTGAGTGCTGAAAGGATAAAAGGGTTTTATGAGGACTTTTGGGGAATGGTGTGAACCTTTCACGGACACACCAACGGTTCTGATTGTTGTTCAGTAGTCAAACCTATTTATTTCAGTGGGTGCTAGTGAGATATGCAATATGTATCGCCCAAGGTGATTCATGGCCTGTTAACGTTAACATAATCAGAAATTAATTATACACAGCCATTAAGTTAACGACAAATGTTAATAATGATTTCAATGACATATATTTACGTTCACGTTTGAATGAACCGTTCTACAGTCAATTTAATTAGTACGGCTTCTTTCAAATCCTAATTATTATCCACGCTTATGAATTAATTAATCTTTCACTTAATAAAAAAAAAAAAAATATTTTGACGTTAATCCCTCTTCTCCCCGATCCACCCAGGTCTATTTAGTGGGAACCCATTTTTATGTTTGGCTTGAATAGCTCAGGTTATTATGAGCCATTGTCTCCATTAAGAGGTCGTTACAGCGAGGGTACTGGGTATGGGCGGCGTATACATGTAAGTAAACCAACTAAGATGTGAAAATTAGTATGCATTGTAGACCAGACTTTTTATCACACACTATAGCGGTCGTGGACTTCCTGGGGGTGGGCATACTTCCACGGACGCAATAATAATAGATTCCAAGCACAAATTATAGGAATAATTTTCAAAACTTTAATTAATTAAGCACCGGGTACAACCCGATGCTTCGTTAATTAAAAATTCGCTGCTGATAATTGTTATTACGTGGTAAACGCATGCGTTACCACGCGTAGATTACGACCACTCCATTGCGACCATACTGCATAATTATCATCAAATAGTTCATTCCGGAAAAAATATCGTTCAAACACGTCTTTCACGGAGATAAGTCCAAAACCAACGTCGATGTCATAACGTTGTAAACGAGTTGGTTTCGGAAGTAGAAATGAATCAATCTTCGCAAAATTCCATTAACTGTTTGCCTAACACAATTTGTAGACGCCAACTGCGACAAAAAAAAATCTAGAATGACAGAACATTTTCTCTTTTTCTAGCTTCCGAAGCATAGCTTATCCCCCCCCCCCCCCCCCCCCCCCCCCCAATGAGGCGCCATAAAATATATTTTTAGAGCGAAAGTTGAGAAAATAGTAACATTTAGGGCTGCACGATATTCAAAAATGAATACCGGTATCGTTATTCATAAAAATAGCGCGGCATACCGGTATATCGAAAACTGTTCAGATATATGAACATGAGTACCACAATCGAGACTCGAGGCATCACAGTCTGGACGAATTAGCATGTCTTGATGATGCGCTTCGAAAAACCTTTACCCAACGCAGACGATATCAAAATTTATTATTTTCAAAATTAATTTATCAGATTTTCTCCCCAAAAATCACCAAAACTATATCATGTGACCCCTTATTGGAACGAGCTCAACGAGTTCGTTCCAATGAGGGGTCACATGATATAGTTTTGTTGAAATTTTTAATATTATTTTAATATTATTCATTCGGGGCTACAGTTAAAAAACTCAAGACGTCTTGAAAATTAAATTGTGGGTAAATAAATAATGACGATAAACCGATATTTTTTGTAATTACACCGGTATTCAATCGATATTGGTTGAATACCGGTATATATCGGTTTATCGATGTACCGTGCAGCCCTAGTAACATTTGTTTGGCTATATGTGTGAACAGCGCTGGCCAGTATAGTTGTTACGTTGGGTAAGAGGTTAAATTATACATTATGTGATAAGAAATCTCAAACTCGTCAAAATTGGATATACACATCTGAACCTCATTCACAAAAATAGACCTTATACTCAGTAAACCTCGGCTCAGGTCGATTTTACAGAAATGTTATATGAAATTCTCTATTTGTAAATGGACCATAGCCAGTGAGTGAATGTGGTTGGGTACTCTTCATTCATTTTCGTACTTGGACTACGGATTAACCGAATAGTTTTGATTTGATGTGATTAAAGAAAATTGCAAGTGCAACTGATATGAAAACGCATCTTGAATACTGAAGAACGAAATCAAGGGATTACTGTGTAGCTCGGACAGGAATATGCGATGGCTTTGAAAGATCAAAACTGCATCAACAGTAATGTGCACTGATGCTGCAGCTGTCCGTACCACGAGGTCCAATAAGAATACATACAAACATTTAAAAAATACATTTTGTTCTCCAAGTAGCTTAATTGAATAAGCCTTTTTCGAAACTGCCATTTTGGCTTTTAATCTATTCAAGGTCAATGAGAGTCAATGCCCCCTCCCCCCTCCCCCCCCCCCCCCACACACACACACTCACTTCCTATGCAATTATGTGAGAAGGCCATGTGAGATAGATATCTCTACTCGTAAAATTAAGAATAAAACCGACTCGCCTGAGGCTCGTCGGTTTCATTTTTAATCCAACTCGTAGAATATTTTTTTTTACTTGAAAACACTGTACGTTTATTCTATATATAACAATATATTTTTTAAAATTACGATAGAAATTGTTGAAGCTCCCAAGTTATTTCCATATTTTAACGGATTTTACAAAGAAAGGTTACATACCCTTGTCCAAACGTCTGAACGCCGGGAAGGACATTTGAATTGCCACCAATAAAGTAAATTGGTTTGGAAAGCAAGCTATGCAATTTATTGTGTGTCAATAATTTAAAAAAAAAGGCCGGCAACAATTTATTTTTTCCAACAATAAACTTTAAGAATCTCATCGCGTTTGTGGTTTCTGGTTCGGAAAGAGTTAAAGAGACCTTGTAGCTGACATTGGATGTTAATGCCGACAGAAGACCTACTTGTGAACACTCCAGGTTGACAAATTGACGTGGGAAATCTCTGAATAGGCAATCATTTTTTATAACAAACAAATAGTTTCAGAGATTACAGAAATACAATATTTTAATTGGTGTATATATATACGTATATTGTTGCCTCACTCTTATGTATTCTGTTAATATCACGTTCTTATCTATAATTTCTACAGCTGGAGTCAACTTGAACTATTGTACCACAACTATGAAAGAACGTTGGGTGCAGAATACTCGGTAAAAACCCAGAAAGTGTAGGTTCTGCACTGCGAATAACTGGATAAATCAGAAAACATCTCAGGATGAGCATTAGGAATTTAGTAGCGTAGCGAAGGTGACCGATGGGGTGGGGTGTGAATCCAATTTATCTCGACTCAAGACCTGAATGAAGAACTCTTTTACTGCATCATCAAGGCATGCTTTCGAAGAAGACATGCCTTGATGATGCAGTCGGAATATTTCTCAGTGGGAACTATAATTAAAGAATACTCGGGCATTTTTTTGTTTGTTGATACAAATATGCAGTAGTCGTGGTGCATGGACCTCCCAACTTCTTATTTAATTAAGGCGTTCTGGATTCAAAATTGGTCGTGTTGACACCCTAATTTCTCCCACCGCTAATGTACATGTACTGAGACATATGTAAAGTCGTGTGAGATAGCTGGGAAAGATATGCCTGTCTCACCCCACCCACGTGACAGCTATCTCATCCCACCCACGTGTCCAATCTATATTGGCTTATTAGCACATTTAATGAGCGCAGGACTATTCATTTATTGCACGTTCTTCTGTAAACAAACAACATGGTGTCATGTTCGGAAATATTAGGAGACGAACGTTTGTCGAAGAAAATAAAATAAAAACACAGACCGCAAAACCAAAAGACAATTGATTCTTTTATATGTATTTTTGGATGAACGCCATTATGAGTGGAGCAAGATGCAAGATGCACGAAATTCCCGTCGAAAATTTATGCGAATACATTGCAGAATTCATAATATGACGTCATATGAATGTGTCAATGTTTATTTCGCTACAAATCTTTAACCCCAGTCTTGCCAGCTTCGGATTTATTTTTGTGGTATATACATAACTTTTGTGAGCTCTTTTCGATAAGCGAATCAGTTATTTTTTTCAGAAACGGACAACAATTTTTTTTTGATCTAGCTGCGCGTGCCCCTGAATTACTTTTGATGACGTCAGACTGTTTTGGTGGTGGGAGAAAAGTTATCCGTGATGGGGGGGGGGGGGGGGGGGTGGGGGGTGGGATGGAGAAATCTCACCCTCGGGACAAGATATTTGGTCCAGACACTCGGCAAGCCTCGTGTCTGGCCCAAATATCTTGCTCTCGGGTGAGATTTCCCCATCTCACACCCTCACCCACCAGGGATAACAATAATCCCTGATCAGCCCCGGACCTCCATTTGCATGCGACTGACTACGTGTGTGCCTTAAGTCAAGGAAGACAACCTAGTCCCATAAGAAAGTACATGATTACCACCAAACGGGAATCCATATCTAAGACTCCAAACCTAACGAAAATGTCCAGACTGGGAAATTATTGAGCATGTCACACCTCCTACATCCCCATAGTTATACGCCTTCGTCCACGACATGCAAAACAAAGATTAAAGGCTTTTAAACAATGGATCCTATGCGATCGTTTTGAGAGACCCTACAGTTCCAGAGGCGTCATCCAGTGGTGTCGCTAATGGGGAGTTTGGGATGGTACATTCCTTCCAATATTTTTATTCAATCAGATCTTTTTCGTTTGGGCATCAATTCGCACTATCCAGTAACCATGTACTTTCCTAAAAGCATTGATTTCATCCTTTAACTTATATCACACGCGGAGTCTGTCATAGAAACGGAGATCTGTAGTGCTCGATAAGCCAGTTGACCATTTTGGAATACCGGTAAGGTACTCGTCAATTATATAAGAAGCTGCATCGCGATCCCCGACTGACTAATATTCCTACCGCATTATTACGGCATGCATTCGACGATGGCATGCTTTAACGATGGTTACAATACAAATCAGTCAAGACTTGAAACTTCACAGTTGAGACAAATCAACTTTACACCCTCCCATATTATGTCATCTTCGCGGCGCCCCTGAAACCAACCACAGACAATAACAAACGCATCAATGTAAATTCCGTCTTACATCAAGATCCACAAACACATATAAATGAGACATGACATATAGATATGCGTATATGTTCCAATAAGAGTAAAATTCCCGCCCATTGATTGGATGAGAGCTGGCGTAGTTTCTTTTGTTTACGGCTCCAGTAGCAAATGTTACCGTCTGGCGTCACAACGCGAAATATTTCAAATAACGTCGCCCGTTTCGTAAGTGCTTCATCAACGGAGTGACTAGCAAGCCGCTACATTTTTTTTCTGGATTCTTTCACACCTGCAACAAACGGTGTTCCGGATGAAGTGCTGTTTACATCACAAACCGATTTGTGATTTGAACTGAGATGGAATGAATTTATCTGGTTTACTGATTATCAAGCCAGTGCCGTCGTGGGGGTACATGAGAGGTTTATTTACTAAACATGTGATCGTTAAAAGTTGCCTTCAATAAGGCAACTTTTTAACGATCACAAGTTCAGTAAATAAGCCTCTCGTGTTTCACGATGTGGGTTTTGGGCTATGGGTAGTGCGGTTTGGGACATATCCACTATTGTGATGAATTTATGGTAACATGGTCAGGGGTTTGCGGCTTGGAGCGCATGTTCAACCGAGACGCAAAGCGTCTCGGTTGAACATCCGCTCCAAGCCGAAAACCTCAGACCCTGTTACCATCAATTCATCACAATAACTTATAATGTTGTTTTCATCCAGTCCCTCAGGGCTAGTGCGCTGACTTATTCGGATTTTAGATCAATATCATTTTAGTTGCCTTTCCGACAGCCTTAACTGCTCGGGAAACAATATGCGTTGAGAGTGGATGACGAGGTCGAACACTCGGGAGAGTAGCGTAATTGTAAACATTTTTTTTAAACATGAGAATCACTAGCAAACTTTCAGCCAATGGACTCGGGTTAACATTTTACCTAACGATGTGCCCGCATCCACCCGTGTGATTTATAAAGTGAGCAGATAAAAAACTTCAAAATATTTCAACAAAACCATATGACGAGACCACTCATTGGAACGAGCTCGTTAAGTCTGTTCCATGGAGCGGTCACATGATATGGTTTTGATGAGTTTGTTTTTCAAAATGTTGAGAAAAAATAATTAAAATAACAAATTTTGATATCGCGCGCGTTGGGTAAAGTTTTTATGGGCTGAAACTGTTGCTTCTTCTCCTAGTGTTTTTCCATAACATTCCTAAGTTATTGCGTTGAATTATGACGTGACAACCGTTACTCATTCCTAGTTTCATATTCGACCTTCGTTATCAACCGATCTTATCGGTTGATAACGAATACCGAATAAGAAACTGGGTATAAGTAACGGTTGTCACGTCCCCCTCCGATCTTCAAGTGTCTACGTACACTTATCATAGAATGAAACATGAGGCAGGAAAGAGGACGGCAGACAGGGACTCGGGGCCGTAGATTCAAAGAGCCCTTGGCCATGGAATTGTAACAAAAGTAACTCATTGAATTTTTAAAAAGACGGCTGCCATTGTCGGACAAAATTTGAAGCATGCAGCCTGTGCCATTCCATTCATTTCGTGCCGCGATTCGAGAAAAATGACGACGTTTCAAGCCCAAATTTTCGCTAAATTTCACGTGGTGTGAAATCACGAGGAGATTTCCTGCATTTGGACCGCAAAAGTCAGTCATGTATCCGGTGACTTCCTACCACGCCCTCTCTCTCGTCCCTTGGTAACTCGGACCATACGTTCCATACCATGAGCTAAATGCCATCAAATGGTCCAGCTCGGTCCGGCAACAAAATACACCCGAAATTCCTCTGCCCGCCATGGATGGCGCACCATTGGGTTCATATTCACTCAACCCAGTCGATTTGGGTTGATTTGCAACCCACCTGATTTTAGAGCGCACGAAATTGAAGAAAAACAAGACTTACCTCACATGCACTGTTTCAAAACTAATACTCCGCCTAAAGTGAGAGTTTCACATAAGTCGTCCTTTCAAATACACACAGAACACTATGAGCTAATAGTAATACCTATTCAGAAGGTATACACCCTCAAAACCTGATTTCTATACTCTTCTCAGTCCTATTGTTGAAATACGCTGTTATTATTTACACTTGCTTAGCTTTAGTCCTTCTGCAACGATAAGCCATAACGACTCTCAACAGATAATTTCCCATTTTAAAAGTACTTGTTCGACATTGTAAGAGTTTCAATTAGCATTCGTCACTTTGTGTAATATTGATTCTACGGCTTTTGGACGTTGGGTAGATATTCAGGTAACCCACCAGGTCCCAATCTATACGGTAACCACGAAATTAGAAACTTAGGATAAATTACTTATTTCTGTCTGTCTTAGTCTTCTGTGACACTGTTTTTAGAGAGGTTCGATGGAAATGTCTTGGATAATTGTCACTTTTACCACTTTAACGGGCGTTCTCTCGTATACTAACGGAATTAAGCGGAGCGGTAAAACTCATGACGTCATACAACCCGAAGCGAGCAGCGAGCGTTAACGAAAACAAATAAAATTCAGTGACTGTCCGTTGCCCGCTTCCGGTCATGGTAATCATAGTAATAATAATAATAGTAATTTGTCGGGTGTCCCGGTTTATTAACGGCCCCTGAGGACTGAATATCAGCCCTCTGACTTATTAACGACCTTATTCTAACGGAATTAAGCGGAGCGGTAAAACCCATGACGTCATACAACCCGAAACGAGCAGCGGGCGTTAATGAAAACAAATAAAATTCAGTGACTGTTCGCTGTCCGCTTCCGGTCATGGTAATCATAGTAATAATAATAATAGTAATTTGTCGGGCGTCCTGGTTTATTAACGGCCCTTGAGGACTGAATATCAGCCCTCTGACTTATTAACGGCCTTCGACGTCGTCTCGGGACGGCAGTAAACCCCCCAACTGTTATACATTCCTCTCGGACCGTTAATGAACAGTAACGCCTTCCAAGCTCATGTTATTCATAATTACAGTAATTAG
Source organism: Pictodentalium vernedei (assembly GCA_031216915.1). Classification (NCBI taxonomy): domain Eukaryota; kingdom Metazoa; phylum Mollusca; class Scaphopoda; order Dentaliida; family Dentaliidae; genus Pictodentalium; species Pictodentalium vernedei. The sequence goes on along the minus strand of CM062292.1, from coordinate 85,110,419 downwards.
CCAGTACTCAGCTAAAATAGGATTACGTATTTTTCTCACCTTCATATAATTAGATGTGTATTCCCAGCGTATGTCTAACTGTATCTCGCACCACAGGAAAGTATACATTACAGTTGAACCTATTCTTTACGAAAACACATTCACACACACCACCACCGCCCCCAGTCTTGTTTAACCGTGTTTTTGTGGGGACTTGTTATTTTATCTTTTGCTATCGATGCCAAATAACTTCAGCCCCCTACAAAATCTTGAAGTAAAACCCTAAACAACGGTTTTCTCGGAGGGGACTCGGAAATCTCTTGCCAATAAATTAAGTATAATTTGAGGATATTTAACCAAATTCCCCCTCTAAATTGTATAGACCTTTTACCAAATGATTTCTTGAGTCACATACGTATGAATTTTTCATCAACTCGAGTCATGGCTGCTTCACAGCAGCCATGACTAGAGTCGATGAAAAATATTTGAAATTACTCAGCGGATTGAGAGTTAATATTTTCGTATGCAATAAATAATTACTAGAACTGGATTATTATTATTTTCCATGGACAGAATAATAGCACGGTTGGTGCATCCGGTGCCGGATGATAATCAGGGAACAGGGTTATGTTTCAAAATAATAATTACTGTTTTAAAGATATTCGGCATCTACTAATTACCACAAACGGAAGGAAGATCGGATTTCTCATATGTTCAATCGAACCCGAATGAACCGGTCATCAGTTTATGAAACACAACAAATACGGGTATACTTCCGGTACAAGTCCAGAAAAAATAATGGCCAATAACAGTTAATGAAACCCGTTACTCCCATGTTGGTAGTTTTCGATACCACCGAGGCAAAATCCATTTTGATTACAGGAAGTTTAAAAAACATTACGGAACGATTACGTTCAGTACAGATAGAAACGTACACTGTAACTAGTAGTCGAGTATGTAATTTAACAAGCTGAAGTACTTGTTATATTTTGATAATACCTATTGGAATTCTATATATAATATTAACCCTTCATCGTAATTTTCACGAATTCAACAGGACATAATGATCTTGCGTTTTGGAAACCGCGTGTTGGAGCGCGGTGGCCCATTGGATACGAAATTGGACTTCCACGGTTTGATCCCCGCCAGGGGTAATACGTTGTGTCTTTGGGTAAGGCACTTAATCCCGATTGACCAAATGGGGGCATGTTGCCGCTGTGTACTAAGGCGTGCTTCTCGTCGAAGGAGCACTTGTCTTCAGCCAATGCTAACCCTGCTTGTGTGGAGTTAGTAAGTTTGGGGGGGGGGGGGGGGGTGGGGGGAGTCGGGTCAAACAGTTGTTCGCTGTTGCGCTGTGGTTCTCTCCTTGAACTTCGTCTTCCTCTACCTATAAACCTGTCCAGCACAAGGTGGCCATGGCTGTCGAAAGTGTCGTTAAATAAATAAATAAATAAATAAATAAATAAATAAATAAATAAATAAATAAATAAATAAATAAATAAATAAATAAAATCCGCATGTAAAATGAAGATCTTGCTGATACAAGTGTTGCATTTCATACATAATGGCATAATATACTTATTGCACATTTGGTCGTTGTTAATAAATTCTTGGTTGTACGTCGGTTGGGTTATGTCTTGGTTTGAGGGCTCCCTGACTTACAACAATAATTCTCGACCTGGTCCGTTTCCTAATTAATTGTTTTCTTGGTTTACCCGCAGCTCATAGAATAACGAACTGGAAATACGTATCGGTTGTCACGTCTCCGACCGTTATTGATAAAAAATGGTGACAGTCCATAACAGCGTTATCAGGCTCAAGGAAGTAAATTTGGGTGCAGGGTGACTATAGGTTGTTTTATATAAGTGGTCAGTGTTCTGTGTGGGAAGTTAAAGGATTTTTAAGATAATACACTATTTGAGCTAACAACCACAGCAACAAGAATGGGTTGTCGCTTGCTTAGTTGGTGTGGTAGCAGAAAATGCAGGGCAGGGAGATTCGATGCCATAGTCCTGAGAGCGATCCCGATCGGAGCCGACTGCAGAACAATTTAGAGTTTCGTTTCGTACCTAGCAAAATGATTCTTGGAATTCCTCATTGAAATAGGCGATATAAAATTAAACTCAAACATAAACTCCGGAATGTATTGGTTGGTTGGAAAAGCGAACGGTAGGTTCGCTTTTCCAGCAATTGGAATGTGCAAGACGAGTGAATCTAAATATAGGCGATGACCAATTGGAGGGTTGTTACAACCAGTAGTGTATAAATTTACCAGTAATGTCGAAATCGACCAGTAATGTCGAAAAAATTAACCAGTAATGTCGAAATCAACCAGTAATGTCGAAAAAATCGACCAGTAATGTAAAAATCCGTAATGTCGAAAAATTAACCAGTAGTGTCAAAAAGGGACGACCAAAATGAGGAGCACTAACACTTGCCGACGGAGGAGGGGGTATAGCCACCCCCCCCCCACCCCCGATAACACCCCTGGTCGTGTGTTTTAATGACTGACTATTATAATGTCAGTCACTACCCGATATTTTCTACATGTCTATCATCTAGTTCTACCAATTTGCTACCTGTCATTTTACCTACATCAATCAGTCAGTCTGCGTCACCCGCATGTACCCGCATGTACGTGGGGAGCACTATTAGCTCAATCGAGAAATTGCCTCGCAATTCAATTTGATGAATATCTGGGTTCTGTACCTGACGAGGTCAGTTAAGTTGTGTCCTTGGGAATGACACTTTATCCCAGGTGCACGTTGACTTCGTGTGCCAAGCCACATGCCGAAATGACACGTGTATTTTGCGCGTGCTTTAAACTAAGTGTCGTAAACGAAATCAATCAATCAATCAACCAACCAATCAATCTTTGTATGTAGGTCTGCCTGTCTTTCCGTCATTCAGTTGTCTATCCACGTCTAGGGGTTATTTTTCACACGCCACATTGCTATCTGTCTGTCTGGATTTCTGTCCGTCTGCTTGGATGCTGCTAACCTGCCTGCCTACACACTTGCCAGCCTACATGTGTGACTGTATGTCTATCTGTGCGAGCGCTAAACACTAGACTAAATATTTCAGCGTCGTATCAATTCATTATCTATCCAGAGAGAGAGAGGGAGAAGGAGGGAGAGAGAGAGGGAGATAGACAGAGAGAGAGAGAGTTTGACAAAGACAGAGGGAAAAGGCGATAGGGAGAGAGCGATAGAGAGAGAAAGAAGGGGAGAGATAGAGGTAGGGGCAAGATAGAGGTAGGGGCAACACAGACAGACAGACAGACAGACAGACAGACAGACAGACAGACAGACAGACAGACAGACAGACAGACAGACAGACAGACAGAGCAAAGGCAGAGTGACAGAGAGAGAGAGGGGGATGGGGTAAAAGAGCTGGGCAAAGACAGACGGAGAGAGGGGGTTAGAGAGAGAGAATGGAGGACAGAGAGAGAGGGAGGGAGAGAGAGAGAGAGAGAGAGAGAGAGAGAGAGAGAGAGAGAGAGAGAGAGAGAGAGAGAGAGAGAGAGAGAGGGGCAAAGGCAGAGGGACATGTGATGGAAAGAGAAGGAGATAGATAGAGAGAAAGAGGAGAGAGAGAAAGAGAGAGAGAGGGGAGAGAGAGAAAGAAAAAGAGAGCAAATAGGATGGGATATGTTGTGCATATGAAAGAGGGAAATAATTGTTAAACATAAAATTCCATATTTACTGGGGTAAATGTGTTTAAACTTGCGCGAAAATGGTTAAAAGTCGATAAATATAGGCAAAAGTACAATTTGAGCAACCCGAAAAAAATATTGAAATTTTTGCGAAAAATCGTCATTTTGGTCGTCACTTTTTGACACTACTGGTTACTTTTTCGACATTACGGATTTTTACATTACTGGTCGATTTTTTTTTACAACCAGTAGTGTATAAATTTACCAGTAATGTCGAAATTGACCAGTAATGTCGAAAAAATTAACCAGTAATGTCGAAATCAACCAGTAATGTCGAAAAAATCGACCACTAATGTAAAAATCTGTAATGTCGAAAAATTAACCAGTCGCCTGGTTCCAGGCCATAACAGTGTCGAATTTCTTACAGAATTATACCGATAGTCCGAGAGCTTGGACGTAGTTAATCCATATGAAACTGATCGCACTTACCTATTTGTTGTAAACCCGTCTATCACCAAGTTTTGTTAACCCCTTACCTAACACGACAAGCAGACGGCACTTGCAAATGAAATTCTTGAATAACTACTTTTTTCATTTTTTGCCTCAAAAACATAGGTTATGACCCCTCATTGGAACGAGCTCGATTAGCTCGTTCCAATGAGGGGTCATAACCTATATTTTTGAGACAAAAAATGAAAAAAATAATGAAAATATTAACTGGCGATTTTTGAGAATAAGGCTGGTCGGTATTGGCCGTTACGTTGGGTAAAGGGTTAAGCAACATAAATACAAATCGTCGGTGAAAACCAGCCGCAAACTGATTCAGAGAAAATCGACAGGTCTTTAACTGGTAGAGTGCTAAATTATTTTTGACCATAAAAATTTGTTCACATGTCTTTGCCTTGTTACAATTTATGGGAGGGTGCCTGTAGGCACTCCCCCATAAATTGTAACAAGGGAAATCTACACAGACTAAATAATTTCACTTCGAAGATAAAATGAAGCATATCCACGGAGTATGAGGCCCTTATATTACAGTCCCTGTACATCAGAGTAAAGCCCAAATATGGGCTTCCAGCACTCTACCAGTTAAAACTTCATATGGTTTCAGCGTCAGAATGGCCAGGGGGACGGGATGTGACATATTTCCGGACCGTAAACCACGGTCAGGTGCCATCTTTAATACGCCACCCTGCACCCAAATTAACTTTCTTGCGCCTGATAACACTGTCCTGGACTGTCGCCATTTTTTACCAATAACGACCGGGGACGTGACAACCGTTACTTGTTCCCAGTTCGTTATTCGACATTCTTTATCAGCCGAACAGCAGTTGATAACGAATGTCGATATAGGCACTTTCAATAAGAAAAGGCTGTCAAGTCCGTATGAAGTCCTTGTACTGCCGTACGGGGTAATGTGTGTACTTTTATATGGTTACTCCGCCTATAAACCTTCCAAACAGCAGGTGGAATAAAACGACGTTCAACTATTATGGGATTCCAAAGTTCGCACAGGATGGACAAGGCAGGTGAGGGAGGCTAATGGGGAATTATACCATTGACACCGTAGCTCTAGATGGGAAACTGAAACACGGAAGCAGTTTAAAAGATGAACAGATGGAATGATGATTGGGGATTGCAATATGTATTTATTTATTGGTGTTTAAGGTCACGTATTTCTGCACAATGGCTAATCATGACCATGACAGTTTTACGGGTGGAGGAAGCCGGAATACCTGGAGAGAACCGCCGAGCAACGGCGAGCAACTGTCAGCTCCACCACATACTAACTCCACACAAGCAGGGTTAACATTGGTTGAAGACAAGTGCACCATCGACGTGCAGTACGCCTTAGTACACCGCGTCACCGTACCCCCACGTGGGCAACGGGGGTGAAGTGTCTTGCCCAAGGACACAACGCGGTTGCCGCAGGTGGGATTCGAACCGAGGACCTCTCGGCTTGAGGGGGATTGCAATTGAAACTGGGGAGATGGAGTTAGGACAAAAAGTTCGTTCCACACGTTATACCCAAAAGATATGCGAGCATTTAAGGAGTATCTAGATGAATATTTCTTGGGAGAGGGGTGGGGGGGGATTATTGTTCAAAGTGAAATTAAATTCACTCAAGTTGATGGGAAATCGGAAAAGGGGCGGGAAGAAATGTGACAAATGTGCAGTTCAGGAGTAACAGAGGCCCTGGAACATTCCATTTCAGAATGCCCCAAATACTGGGATAATATTCCTTGCGGAACTAATAGAAGAATGAAATGAAAACATGAGAGATAAATAGACTAAGGAGGACATGAAGGATAGGTTCAATATCGTATTTGGATAGGTGGGGGAAGCCTCAATGGGGCGAACTATAAAGCAGTTGGTGTCGGGGTGCTGTGAGGTTGTGGGGGAGAGTAGAGAGGAATGACCTGACGGGGAACGGTGACGATGTAGGCCCTCTCGTTAGAGGACAGCGGGAATCAGAGGAGTGGTGTTATTATTATGAACAACAGTAATGTTGTGCAATCTGTTTTCACACATTCTGTTTATTACCCGTAAAACCAAAACACATTTCACACTCGAGCAGTTGTTGGGTTTTATCGACTTATTTCAGTGAGGACATGATTTTACTTTTATTACGTCCTGTGCTTGAACACATATTTATTCGTACAGCGTGATAATTATTAAATTGTTGACTGCAATTCAGTGATAATGCTAGCACTTGAGATATCCAGCGTGCGACGACATAAATGACAAATAATTATTGCAGGCTCTTAAACAGTCTTGTCATTGCTAATGAATGCATGAAGTGCATTTTAGATAAGATTGCGGTTTACACATTCTCCCTTTCAGACCAACGCCCAGTTAATGCACGCATATGGTAATAAACTAAAGAGAATGCGAACATAGCAGTCCATCAATTCAAGTTTGCAAATTAGTCTTCTCAATGTCAAACACACAGAACATAAAATATTCTCCGTTTTTGGTGAAAAAGTTAACCCTTTACCTAAAAAATCGGCGACATCCTCCCATGGAATGTTCAAATTCCGATTTTTTTTTAAAACGTTTTAACAAAACCACATCATGAGACCCTCTGATTGGAACGAGCTTTACTAGCTCGTTCCAATCAGAGGGTCTCATGATGTGTTTTTTTCTGATTTTTTTTTTCAAAAATTAAAAGCCAATAATGAAAATAACAAAATTTGATATCGTGTGAGTTAGGTAAACGGTTAAATATTATTAGTGGTATAAATGTGTATACAAATATGGAAATCTACAACATTATGGCTAGAAAAGCGGACAGAGGATTTTGAGCGCATCGCTACCCGGTCCCGGTCCGGCCGAATGGTCCCACCCGCTTTCTTAGCGACAACGCTGTAGAATTTCTCCTGTCAAAAATGAAATTCGAGAGCATAGACCCTCACTGATCTTTATACAAATGGATTGCTGGAATGCTTACCGGTCGCATAAAGAAACGTGCCTCCACCGCCGACATCTTACAAGCTGTTGCTATAAATAAACATTGCTCAACAACAACAAAATTCTCCAAGATTTTCAGTTTCTCGACACCACGTATTCTCAGATCGCTTTTTGAAGAATATACTCTGACGTAAAATGAATTTGTAAATGATGTTCAGTTTTCGTGGCAATGCATATTGAATATTGAACATATGCAACTTATTCCAAGTACTATTGAGCGAAAACAAGTACCTAGTTTGGTTAGCTGACACTGTGTTATTAAATTCCGCTCCATAGTTTTCCAGGCATTTCCAAAAATGACATGGCATACAGTTAAAACTAGAAGTCCTGTCATGAACTGTGCGCCTATCTAGGCTTAATTGCGCGTAGGAATTGCGCGCAACTGCCATATCGAATGGCATCCAAAGCACGACAGGTTCTCCTGGTTACTCACAGCAAACACGCAATGTTTCTGCCAATGGACCTCCAGGTTGCCCGGAGGTCCATTGGCCGAAACATTGCTTGTGCACAGGCCAAATGTACAGAATTTGATAGCTTTACTATGGTTATAACGCGTAGATTAACGCGCAGATTGACGTGCTATTTGTGCGCATTTCATGACAAGACTTCTTGTTTTAACTGTACACTCTCTTCAAAAGCGAATATTCTTTAACTTATATATAATTATCCAACCCATAACACGTATTACATTTTACAAATCCACTAAAAACTTACAACACTCTCTGACTAAGTAAAAATTAACAATCTGAATGTGCGGGAAATAATTCATTGTCAATGAAATGGTTCAACCTGGAAAATTGCACGAAAACAGTCATTTCCGGCCACCTAGCAGTCTCAAAAGCGAAACCCCCATTTACCCAGGCCTGGAGCATTTCACCGCTTGTTTCTAAAATGTGAAAACAAAAAATATTTTTCCGTTCCGAGTTTTAGTAACATGCCTGGTAACAATCCAACAGCCAAATTTTCGATGCCGCTGTTTCCCATAATTCCTCTGGTAATTTGCCCTATGCATCAGACTCCAACTCTGTGGCCAAAACTTCACATTCCCTTGTCCCAGTGGCGGCGCCACGGGAGAGGAGTGGGGTTGGGGGGGGGGGGCACTTTATCTGGGGCTCCTCAAAATGAAACTTCAAATTACTATCTCACCGTGGTGTCCCATCCACCCAATATCACACCCAAAAACGGTACACAACAATGCACATCATGTTAGGTGTTGTAGAAACGCTCAAATATCGCTTCCAGGGCGTCCAAATATGAGTTGTTTTCCTGGGGAAACTCCCCACCGCCCCCCCCCCCCCAAAAAAAAACGGCTGGAAAACACTCTCCTCCCCAGTTCAGCGATCTGAAGGTATTGGCTACCCCCTGTAAGAGGGGAGGGGCGGTGCAGCCACTACGTTCATATCGCTGAACTACCTCATCCCCGTCCTACTCTAGCTCAGGCCTTCGGCATCTCGACCTTGGACCCCCACCCCTTAGGTAAACGTCATGACTTTTGATAAAGTGAAAGTTGTTAGGTAGTTGCGTAACAGGTTTCATTACGTCAGACGGCATGGATCGAGAGGAGTTACCGCGTTGATTGACTTCGCGCCATCTTAGGGGTGGGGGGGGGGGGGCAGTTTGAGTGGCGGTGTTTATCGATAGCGTTGCAGCACTTCAGGCCTTTAGAGCTCCATGACTGCACATCTGATGCTTTCTTTTGTTTATTTTTCTAGATTCAGCATTGATATTGCAATATTTTATTCATGAAATCTCAACTCAATTGTTTTTTTGTGTAGCGAGCGGATCATGATCTGATCTAGTACTCTCCGTTTTGTCGTCATAACCAGAGAAAAAAAAATCCGCTGGTATTCGGCAATGTATGCACCTGAAAACGTTATATGCTCAGAGGGGACGCGGTTCTCGCCAGATCGCCGAAGTTAAGCAACGTAGAGCCCGGTTAGTCCTTGGATGGGTGACCGTCTGAGCGATCGTTTCGGACTCCCGCGTTGTGTCCTTGGGCAAGGCACTTAACCCCACTGTCCACATGGGGGCACAATGACGCCTTGTACTAAGGCATACTGCACGTCGATGGTGCGCATGTCTTCAACCAATCTAACCCTGCCTGTTCTGCAGTGCGGTGTTACGATGTTGGGGGGGGGGGGGGGCTGGCAGCTGGTCGTCGTTGCTCGATGGTTCTCTCCGGGTACTCCGGCTTCCTCCACCCGTAAAACTGTCACCGACACGATATGACCTTGACTGTTAAAGTGTCGTTAAATAAATAAATAAATAAATAAATACTCAAAGAGAAGGTTTCTGTTGACTAAATGTTTAAATTATATTAAAGATACAGTAACAACTGGAATGACTTGTAAAATAACCACAGGGTAATTTCCGACATGATTTTCTTTACTGTACATTCGAAACGTCGATTTCATTTCTTAGAATGATCGGACATGGATGTCAGAAGTAGGGTTGAATCCCGGGAACGGGAATTCCCGGGATCCCGGTTCCGAAAGCGGGCCCCGATACCCGGGAAATCTACAGCACGGAACCGGGAATGAAGCGTGGCACTGTTTGTGTATTGAACTGAAGTTTTCTGAATTGAAACTTTGTAGGATTTCGTCAGCCCTTCCACGCCTGAATTTTTTACAGTCCTGATTCCTGACGAACCATTTTCAACAAATCTCTGTAGTTCTGGAGGAGGACCCCCTCCCCACCCCCAACCCACCATCCGCGCTTTCAACAGCAAGATCTTCTTCGCCCGCTTCAAAGTTAAAACTTGTCTTCATTTTCAAAATTACTAGTATCACTGTTCACCTATTCCTCCAACATCAACACCCTCTTCACTGCCGTTAGCAGTCTCCTCTGCTTAACGCAGAGGAGACTGGTGACAGCAGTGAAGAGGAGGGTGTTGATTCTGGAGATGGTAGAGGGGATAATGCGAGTTATTCTGAAGATGACGATGAGATTGAAGCGGGTTTGGGTTTCCATACTTATCTTTTGAAAAAAACTTTTCCGTTTGGAGATGGGAGATTGCCAATGAAATATGCTCGTTATCATTAAAATAAAATTAATGCGTCATATTACCTTCGTAACTTGCTTGATATTACCTGGGAAATTTCCCGGTTCCCGGTTCTGCGAGTAATCCCATTCCCGTTCTCGGTTCCATATTAAACCCTAGTCAGAAGTTTTGATACCGATTGTCAAGTATAATGCTTTCCTTTGTATTTTTTGTTTTGTTTTTTTCTGTTGTTTTTTTTTAAATTTTTTGTTTTGTTTTTGTTCTGTATTATGTTGCCGTTAATAATCACTTCACCCTCCGCCATTATATTGTTGGGAGCTGTCGAGGGAATGAATGTTTAATTTAATGAATATATAATGTGATTCCTGTGAGGTTTTATATTAACAACACAGCTTGATGGCATGCATTAAATAGCCAATTTCACGTGTCGCAGTTTTTCAAACTTCAAGCGAAAGTTATCAATCCCTAATGATCTGTCAAACCACACTTCAAGATTGTCTTTTTTTAACTGGGCCTTACACATTAAATTCATTATTCAAAATAAATTAAGAAACAATAGTCTACATAAAAAAGAATAATAAATGAAAGCTGAACTTTAATGTTCTAATTAAAAATACTCTTTGTAATCCGATTGACAAAGAATATATCACACCACAGAATTTCACAACGAGAGTCGGTGGGTATGTATCGATAATCTACGTATGTATTCAATTCAAACCACGTCGGTTGTGCACTTTTCGTCATTCCTCGAGTCCTCAATCCGATATCCGGTTTTCTTTTTGTTTTTCCTGTTTAAACCTTTGCCCAACGTAACGTCCAAAACCGGTCAGCACTATTCGCAAAACAACTCACCATTCAGTTTTCATTATATTTTCCATTGTTTGTCGAAACAAAACATAGCTTATGACCCCTCCATTGGAATGCGCTCATTGAGCTCGTTCCAATGAGGGGTTACAAGCTATGTTTTTGACGCACAAAATGAAAACAAAACAGTTATTCAATAATTTTGTTTGCAAGTGTCGTCTTACTTTCGTTTTAGTTAAAGGGTTAATAAGTACGTGTCGTACTCCGATTTGGTCCTGCAAGTGGACGTATGTTTAAGGGTGGGGTGTATCCGAACACCTCGAATCGGGTGTCACACACCTCCATTTGTAGGACCGACTGTGCGTGTGTGTCTGTGTCACAAATAATCAATTATCTCAAAATCTAGCTTTTTTAACTCTTTTGGCGCGACAGGCCGACAGATGGCAGACCGCGGAAAGGTACTGCAGTAGTCGTTTTAGCCAACTGTGTGTGTCCATTTCCAAGTGCTTTTAATCCTTTATCCAACGCAGACGATATCAAAATTTATTATTTTAAATATCAATTTTTCAAATTTTTCAAGCGTCGAGCTCGTTCCTACGAGGGGTCACATGATATGGTTTTGTTGAATTTTTTTTAAAAATAATATGTTTTTAACAGCTGAAGTTGTATATTACGCGGGGATGGGGGTGCGGTCGATTCGCTGGGTAAAGGCTTGAACAAACATGCGTATTCCTATGTTTCATGCACCATTTATGTCCTATCCATGAACAACGATATCGTCCCTTGAAAGTATAAAGGTGCCATTTAAATATATACAGGAAATCATTTGAAAAACTGTCAATGAGATCATTAGAACATATTTTAAAATAATAACGCTCTAGTCTAACAACCTATACTTTTTGTAAGATTCCTGATGAATATTAGTCGCTAAGAATTGTGTTTCTCAGATTATTCCGCGCCAAAAGAGTTAAAAAGGTGCACAATTTTCTTTTCAGTCGGGACATTTCTTTCTGGAATGGAATGGCTGACATCGATCCACTCTTGATGGGTGGTGATAGAGTGGGTGTTTTACACCCACAGACTCTCTCGCGGCTCCTCTGAACCCATGTAGGTTGGGAAGGTAGTAAAATGACTAATGATACGACGTATTTTGTTGCTTTTTATTCTTTTTTTTTTCCAAATTTGCGGGTGGTACAAACCGCAGGGCTATGCGCATAAAATGATACTCAAAATGTGTCCTCTAATGAACTACTTCGAAATCGTCATTAAAACGAGCTCTTCAAGCTTGTTCAATAAGCAATCGTAAATTTTCAACACCAGTCAGAAAGGAGTTTTCTCCTTTCTAATTATTCAGGCAAATTAGTCCTACTGTGATATAGAGTTTGGATGGGAGAACGGTTGAGTTGAACCCAAACTTGACTAAGTGTTATACTAATGGTTCGTATAAACGTCAAGAGGGTATTACCAGAGAGACACAAAGAATGTAGTTTACACCCATAGTATATTTAGTGTTCTTGTTTACACCCATAGTATATTTAATGTTCTTGTTAACACCCATAGTATATTTAGTGTTCTTGTTTACACCCATAGTATATTTAGTGTTCTTGTTTACACCCATAGTATATTTAGTGTTCTTGTTTACACCCATAGTATATTTAATGTTCTTGTTAACACCCATAGTGTATTTAGTGTTCTTGTTTACACCCATAGTATATTTAGTGTTCTTGTTTACACCCATAGTATATTTAGTGTTCTTGTTTACACCCATAGTATATTTAGTGTTCTTGTTTACACCCATAGTATATTTAGTGTTCTTGTTTACACCCATAGTATATTTAGTGTTCTTGTTTACACCCTTAGTATATTTAGTGTTCTTGTTTACACCCATAGTATATTTAGTGTTCTTGTTTACACCCATAGTATATTTAGTGTTCTTGTTTACACCCATAGTATATTTAGTGTTCTTGTTTACACCCATAGTATATTTAGTGTTCTTGTTTACACCCATAGTATATTTAGTGTTCTTGTTTACACCCATAGTATATTTAGTGTTCTTGTTTACACCCATAGTATATTTAGTGTTCTTGTTTACACCCATAGTATATTTAGTGTTCTTGTTTACACCCATAGTATATTTAGTGTTCTTGTTTACACCCATAGTATATTTAGTGTTCTTGTTTACACCCATAGTATATTTAGTGTTCTTGTTTACACCCTTAGTATATTTAGTGTTCTTGTTTACACCCATAGTATATTTAGTGTTCTTGTTTACACCCATAGTATATTTTGTGTTCTTGTTTACACACATAGTATATTTAGTGTTCTTGTTTACACCCATAGTATATTTAGTGTTCTTGTTTACACCCTTAGTATATTTAGTGTTCTTGTTTACACCCATAGTATATTTAGTGTTCTTGTTTACATCCATAGTATATTTAGTGTTCCTGTTTACACCCATAGTATATTTAGTGTTCTTGTTTACACCCTTAGTATATTTAGTGTTCTTGTTTACACCCATAGTATATTTAGTGTTCTTGTTAACACCCATAGTATATTTAGTGTTCTTGTTTACACCCATAGTATATTTAGTGTTCTTGTTAACACCCATAGTATATTTAGTGTTCTTGTTAACTCCCATAGCATATTTAGTGTTCTTGTTAACACCCATAGTATATTTAGTGTTCTTGTTAACACCCATAGTATATTTAGTGTTCTTGTTTACACCCATAGTATATTTAGTGTTCTTGTTTACACCCATAGTACATTTGGTGTTCTTGTTAACACCCATAGTATATTTAGTGTTCTTGTTAACAACCATAGTATATTTTAGTGCTCTTCGACAAAACTTAAGAAGTAAAATCAAAGTTTCAGCTAATGGACCTCTGGGTTAAACCCGGAGGACAGTTGAATATATCATCAGCTTGAACTTTAATTTTATTTTATGTTTTAGACTTCAAATGTTTATGTCTGGGGCATTTCACTCTGGGTTGTTTTTTTTTGTTTTTATTTTTTTTATTATGATAAACCGCTCTCTGTGTACCGAAAGACCTATACAGTCGCCGTGGACTGATCATAATTCACGCGTGGGCAGTGAGGTCCTCGCACGCGTTTAACAGATAACAAAAATCATAATCAGCAAAAATGTAATGACTGAAGCACCGGGTTGCAGCCTGTGCTTCATTAATTAAATTGTTGATGACTATTCATATAATTAGTGGTTGGGTGTGGGGGTGCCCCCCCCCCCCCCCCCAGCTAGGAGTATTTTTTTTCAATAAGTTGGACATTCCGAGGTCAAAAGTCAAATAGTTGGAAATTCAATAAATTAACACTGTTCATGAATAATATTAAAATTTCAACTAACGATGAGAAATTTTGATCTTTTATTTCCAACTGAAAACTTGAGTTTCAAATTTCCTACTCTAAAATTAACATGGCCTCAAAATTTCGACTCTGACATCAATCCGGTAAATTTTCTGACCCAGACACATTATAAATGATGCTTTTTCCGTTTCAGGACTAGTGAACATTTTCAGAATGGTTCATAACCCTTTTCCCAACGCAGGCGATTTCAAAATTCATTATTTTAAATATCATGTTTTTAATTTTTTTTTTTAAAAATTAAACAAAACCATATCATGTGACCCCTCCCCTCTTTGGAACGAGCTCGTTCCAAAGAGGGGTCACATGATATGGTTTTGTTGAAATTTTTCGAAAAATAATATTTGTTCAGCAGCTGTATTTGTATATTACGCGGGAGGATGCGGGCGATTCGTTGGGTAAAGGGTTAAAAGATATCACCCAGCTCTGCAGTGCAACCACCTATCGAAACCACTCACAGTTGGAATTTACACCGGTGGCACCCCCAGCTGAAAGCCTCTAGCCACATCCCTGCCAGTGACCTGTCCATGGCGTCAGTACTCTAGGACACGTAAAGACTGAGCACCGGTGGGATAGCTGATCTTCACAATTTTCTAACCTCTGTAAATTCTCATGGTAATTGATCATCAAATATTGAATTTGATGTTTGGTAGTAATGGCATTTCGATAACATTAGATGACAGTTTGTTCTGAATGCAGCTAACATCCCGAGATACGCTTGGAGACCTACAAGGGAATATTAATTTGTTAACGTCTATTTCCACATTTTCGAAATGATCAGACAGTAATTGTGGAAAATAGCTTATGACATTTCATGGAACGAACTCAATGGGTTCGCTCCAATTAGGGGAATTTTGTTTTTGGGGAGAATATTGAAAAAATAGAAATTTGAATGGCGTTCTCTGTGAATAGCATCAACATATTATGGTCGTTACTTTAGGCAAAGGGTTAAAATATACAAAATGGAATGAAATAAACCGTCTCTTTTCAAGCTGATACTCAACAAAGAGAATCCAGACAAAATCCCATTGGACAAAATCTTAGGATGTAAACCTCATGGAAAAAGTCCTCTCACTTTAACTTTCAGAGTCTCACAAAATTACCTCACTATTTATTTATTGGTGTTTAAGGTCACATTTCTGCACAGTGGCTAACAATGACCGTGACAGTTTTACGGGTGGAGGAAGCCGGAGTACCCGGAGAGAACCACCGAGCAACGGCGAGCAACTGTCAGCTCCCCAACATACCAACTCCGTACAAGCAGGGTTAACATTGGTTGGAGACAGGTGCACCATCAACGTGCAGTACGCCTTAATTACCTCACTGACTCTAAATGTTCATAATACACTCATACTAAAGTTATGCCAGTTAACAAAGAAACGAGGCCGATCATCATTTATAAATTATATTCTTCATTATTGTACAATGTTTTACTTACATTTCACATATTTATTGACATATAACAATTAGAGATGGGCGGTATTGGAATTTTGAGTTCGGTGTCGGTTTCGGTATTTTTGTGTGGGCATACCGCGGTATCGGTTCGGTATTCGGTATGTGACTTCAGATTCACTGATAGTAGGGGAATCCATGTCAGAAAAATACAGAATAAGTTGTTCTTGTATCATTCTATTACAGTGCTACACATGCCATTGTTGATGGGCTCAACATTGTCATTCTTTTGTCAACACAGATCATATCTACAGTAATTTGGTGACTTGTTCTAAATCCGCCTTAACTTTTCAAGCTCCACTTAAGGCGTCTGTAATCATAGAATGTGTGTCCTGAATATGTCATCTTTAGGTGGGCCTGGTGACAGTAGTAAAATTATCTGGTCAGTGATTTCTAGCCAAGTCTTGGCTGCCTTAACAGGCAGCCAAGACTTGGCTAGAAATCACTGCTAAGCAACTGGACATGTACAGGTCGTAGACTATTGATAATTTAGTACAACTGCACTGGTTCTTAAGGCTTAACAAAACTGAAAAATAAAATCAGTCACTTCTTTCATGAAAATGAACACATCAACTGCTATCAATCCTCATCAAGGCCTTATAAATAGTGAATGCACAGGGAAAATTGAAAATACCGTTGGTTTCGGTATTCAAAGATTGGGTCGGTTCGGTTTTTCGGTGTCCCCATGATATCGGTATCGGTTCGGTTTTTCGGTATATTGCCCATCTCTAATAACAATTATAATTTTTATGAACTCGGTTCAGAAATTTCATATCACAGTTTTACGCATTAGAGTTTCTCTTCACGGTAGCCTCATTTGTAGCATCTATTCTCCATTCTTGTTCAATGGTATATAAGTTAATATTCTTTACCCCTTTGAACCCTGGTGGTATTTTCCATGCCAGTTCAATGGCACCTACCTGCGGCAACCGCGTTGTGTCCTTGGGCAAGACACTTCACCCCGATTGCCTACTTGGGGGCACGATGATACTGTGTACTGAGGCGTACTGCACGTCGATGGTGCGCATGTCTTCAACCAATCTAACCCTGCCTGTGCTGCGGTGCAGAGTTCAGAGTTACGATGTTGGAGAGCTGACAGCTGCTCGTCGTTGCTCGGTGGTTCTCTCCGGGTACTCCGGCTTCCTCCACCCGTAAAACTGTCACGGTCACGATTAGCCATTGTGCATAAGTATGTGACCTTAAACACCAATAAATAAATAAATAAATAAATAAATAAATAAATAAATAAATAAATAAATAGTTCAATGGCACAAATTAGAAGAGTTTATATTCATTATTTGGGGTAGACCAATCAATATTTTCAACGTGCAGCCCCGGGGCTGCACGTTGAAATATTGATTGGTCTACCCCACACATTGGTTCATTCCCACAAGACCAATTCCCTTTAGACCATTTCCCACGAGGCCAATTCCCAAAAGACCAATTCCCCTTAGACCAACTGATGTGTTCTACTTTTAAAATAATTCTATATCAATAATTTGATATATTTATAAATATTTATAAATGTATTTAATGTTTTTGATATTCAAGCCTGAAAATAAGCAGTCTGTCATTTGCAGAATGAGGTCCCCAGAGGGTGAATTTCCTGATGCTATCTCACACAGTGGGCCAGTTTATCCTCTGGGTACCTCTTTCTGTTTATGTTTGAGACCTTGATTCAGGTTGTGGTTCACAGAGGGTAAGTTTAATGATGCTACCCAGCTGTGCAGGGTAGCATCACCAAATTCACCCTCTGGGGACCTCATTTTTCTGATGATAGTCTACTTATTTTCTGGCTTGTTGATATTTTATAGATGTTGGGCAGATTTTTCATAACATTTGTTATAGTAATCACTTACTTTCAAAGGCTGTGATTCTTTTTATTATTTTTTTTTTATCCAATAAAGTGCTTATCAATAAATAAATGTTTTCTTAATTATCCTTAATCAACCCTTAATCAATAACAGTATGTAGTTGGTCTAAGGGGCATTGGTCTTTTGGGAATTGGCCTAAAGGGAATTGGTCTAAAGGGAATTGGTCTAGTGGGAAGACACCCACACATTTACCGAACAGCCATCCTATTTAATGACGTTATGACGTAACATGTTCCTGACCGAAAAAACGGCCACTCGGCTTCAAAGGGTTAACCCTTTACCCAACGCAGACGATATCAAAATTTATTATTTTAAATAATTTTTTTTTTTCAATTTTTCAAAACATTTCAACAAAACCATACCATGTGACCCCTCAATGGAACGAGCTCAATGAGCTCGTTCCAATGAGGGGTCACATGATATGGTTTTGTTGAAATATTTTGGAAAATTTATTTTTTTCAACTGCTCAATTTGCATATTACGCGGGCGGATGCGGGCGATTCGTTAGGTAAAGGATTAATGATATTAGATATTTCATAAACTGTTCATCATACAAGACGAGTAGTTGACATTGACAAAAATATCCCCTGAATAACAAAATTTTCCTTTTGTCCCCGAAAACATAGCGTATCACCCTCATTGGCACGAGCTCTACGAGCTCGTTCCAAAGAGGGGGACATACGCCATGCTTTCGTGAAAAAAATAAAAAAATACAATTTGTTTGCGATGTTTGTGAATAAGGCTGGTCGGATCTGGGAAATTGCGCTGGCAAAAGGAATAAATTACATATTGTGATAAATAAACCACTGAAAATGATATGTCCGCATCTGAAAATTAAACTGATAGGATTAAACTGCTTTACTGGGGTGGGGGGGGGGGGGGGGTTATCTCACAGTCTGAAAATTACATCAAGAGTTTTAGCTCCTAAAATATGTTTTGATGGAATTGTGTCCTATCGTGATTCTTGACCTGAAATCTCAACACAGTGGCTTCCATCAGTGAACATTGTTTATCCGTGGATACTAACGGACATGTATACTGAATTATCACATGTCGGTCCACGAATACACAGTTGCTCTTCGTGGCGTTGTTTAGTAGTAAAATCGTGTTGTTTCAAAGTAACTGTGAAAACCTACAGAGAAAACAAGGCCATAGTGATTTTGGCATCGATTTGACCGAAATCGGAATCAATAGACATCCGTACGGGAATATTGTGATGACGTGGCGAGACACCTTTTTTCCCGGGAATGGCAGATTCAAATCGAAGCGAAAAATATATTTATCACAGACAAATGAGACCATATTTACAGTACAGCCGCGGTGAACTGGTCGTAATCCACGCGATGGTCGAGATGTCCACGCATGTGTTTGTTTACCAGGTAATAAAAATTATCATCAGCCAAATTTTAATTAATGATGCACCAAGTTATATCTGGTGCTTTATTAATGAAATTTTAGTTGGCTATTCCTATAAGCAGTGTTTTGAAATCTAATATGCGTTCGTGGAAATATTTCCAACCCGTGGAAAGTGACAAGTCCACAGCGGCTGTACTGTATATACAGTTAAAACTAGAAGTGCTGTCATGAAATGCGCACAAATAGCACGTCGATCTGCGCGTTAATCTAAGCGTTATACCGCAGTAAAACTAGCAAATTATGTACATATGGCCTATGCACAAGTAATGTTTCAGCCAATGGACCTCCGGGTAATCCGGAGGTCCTTGGCAGAAACATTGCCTGTGTTTGCTATGAGTAACCAGGAGAACCTGTCATGCTTTGGATGCTATTCGATATGGCAACTGCGCGCAATTCCTACGCGCAATTAAGCCCAGATAAGCGCACAGTTCGTGACAGGATTTCTAGTTTTAACTGTATCAATTATCCTTCTCGTGGATTTTTTCGATTCCTGGTGTTAACGTTTCAAATTTGTTTGTTCTATCTCTGAGCATTAATACCCAGTTAGAAGAAAAGTCAAAACATGGAAGAAGTTTTAAATCTTTTAAAATGGCACATTCGTGTTAATCTTATGACATGATGATGTTTATTTCGTTCGACAGTCTATGCACTGTAAGGTTGTAAAGAAAATACCGGGACTGCTCCACATAATGCAGCTCGCCTTCCATGCTCTAATTACAAATAGCAATTTTGTTGACAAACACCTTTTGATGAAAATTTAAATCGTAAAATTTCAAAGAAAGTAATTACCATTTCTTCTTCTATGTATGCGTCAAGTTGACTTGTGTAAAATTGCGTAAATTAAGCTTGTCGTCTGTGAGCAACACCCTTTACGATAGAACATGTCCGACAATCTTGTTGAAAAAAATACTTAAAGGAATTAGTAACATTCTGTACGAAAGAGCATTAGGGCCAATCCGTTAGAAAAAGAAAATATAATCACAAGTCGTAAAAACGACTTCACAAGTCATTATAACGACTTCACAACTAGTTATAACGACTTCGCAAGTCGTTATAACGACTTCACAACTCGTTAAAACGACTTCGCAAGTCGTTATAACGACTTCGCAAGTCGTCATAGCGACTTCGCAACTCGTTATAACGACTTAGCAAGCCGTCATAACGACTTCGCAAGTCGTCATAACGATTCCGCAAGTCGTTATAACGACTTCGCAACTCGTTATAACGACTTAGTAAGCCGCCATAACGACTTCGAAAGTCGTCATAACGATTTCGCAAGTCGTTATAACGACTTCGCAAATCGTTATAACGACTTAGCAAGTCGTTATAACGACTTCGCAAGTCGCTATAACGACTTGGTAAGTCGTTATAACGACTTGTGATATTTTTTTTTACCTGCGTCGCCAGCGGCAGAGCAGGTCTAGTAACCGCTCGACTCCGTCCGTCCGTCCGTCCGTCCGTTCGTCAGTCCGTCCGTCAGTCCATCAGTCCGTCCAAAACACTTCTTCCGTCAAAGTTTTCTTGGCTGGTCTGCTGCTTCATAATGATGAGTTGTATCGTGTATCTAATTTTCAGTTCTGCCGTGCAGCCACTTCCTGTTTGCCGATACGTTGAAGTCTGTTCATCTCTGTAATCAATTGCATGCAGCGACGCAGGACCAGACCCAGTATTGGTCTTGGCTTGTTTCTAACGGATTGGCCCTAATGCTCTTTATATCGACTTCACAACTAGTTATAACGACTTCGCAAGTCGTTATAACGACTTCACAACTCGTTAAAACGACTTCGCAAGTCGTTATAACGACTTCGCAAGTCGTCATAGCGACTTCGCAACTCGTTATAACGACTTAGCAAGTCATCATAACGACTTCGCAAGTCGTCATAACGATTCCGCAAGTCGTTATAACGACTTCGCAACTCGTTATAACGACTTAGTAAGCCGCCATAACGACTTCGAAAGTCGTCATAACGATTTCGCAAGTCGTTATAACGACTTCGCAAATCGTTATAACGACTTAGCAAGTCGTTATAACGACTTCGCAAGTCGCTATAACGACTTGGTAAGTCGTTATAACGACTTGTGATATTTTTTTTTACCTGCGTCGCCAGCGGCAGAGCAGGTCTAGTAACCGCTCGACTCCGTCCGTCCGTCCGTCCGTCCGTTCGTCAGTCCGTCCGTCAGTCCATCAGTCCGTCCAAAACACTTCTTCCGTCAAAGTTTTCTTGGCTGGTCTGCTGCTTCATAATGATGAGTTGTATCGTGTATCTAATTTTCAGTTCTGCCGTGCAGCCACTTCCTGTTTGCCGATACGTTGAAGTCTGTTCATCTCTGTAATCAATTGCATGCAGCGACGCAGGACCAGACCCGGTATTGGTCTTGGCTTGTTTCTAACGGATTGGCCCTAATGCTCTTTCGTAATTCTGAGACAATGACCGGACGCAGTTATATTCGGCGCTATGTTTTTGTTCGCCGTTCTGAGAGATTTGATGGCGGAAAATGTTTACAATACAGCCGCCGTGCAATGGTCACTTTCCACGGGTGGGCAATATTTCCACGAACGCAATAATATTAGATTCCAAACACTAATTATAGCAAAAATCATCAAAAAAATTAATGAAGCACCGGGTACCACCCGGTGCTTCGTTAATTAAAACGTTGCTTGTGCACATTTTTATTACCTGGTAAACGCATGCGTGGATTACGACCAGTACATGACGACCATACTGTAGCCCATGATCAGAGTTGTGGTGAAGGACTCAAATTATTAACCCTTTCAACGCGTGGAATATAATTTTTTTTTGCGCGGAGAAGACTGTTGCTATGGGAGAGCAGACTGTACAATGAATAATAAACCGGTAGAGAATACCTATAATAATTTAATCCTACTGACCTCCCTACAAATGCAGAATGGATTCCACACTTTGGACATAGAATATATACAGATTATCATGATAATGTGCATGTCCTGTGGTTTGTATCAGATTCGAGGTGGTGTCCAGAATGGGATCTCAACGAGCCGGAAAAGCCGGCTCGTTGAGATCCCATTCTGGACACCACCTCGAATCTGATACAAATCACAGGACATGCACATTATCATGATAATTCATTTATCTAATAATTCTGTCACATAAACCAATTAAATCTTAACCCTATACCCAACGTAACGGCAAAAACAGTCCAATGCTATTCTCAAAAAATCGCCAATTAATTTTCATTATTTTTTCATTTTTTATCTCAAAAACATAGGTTATGACCCCTCGTTGGAACGAGCTCGTCGAGCTCGTTCCAAAGAGTGGTCATAACCTATGATTTTGAGACAAAAAATGAAAAGAAATAGTTATTCAAGAATTTTTTTGCAAGTGTCGTCTGCTTTTCGTGATAGGTAAGGGGTTAAATTATTTTCAAACATTTTTGGGACATAATGTTCGGTCGATCACTGAAAAGCACATAGAATGTATCCATGTGTCTGTTATGATAGCCCGTAGCGCTACCGGAAACGAGTCGTCTATATGATACGGAATCAGAATGAGTCGTCTCTATGATACGGAATCGGAACACATTATGTGAAACGTACTGTTTCTCGTGGTTTTCAGGCCAAAATCTATATGATTGTTAGATGAATAGTATGATATGATACCATCCAGGGCTATAGAGTTAACAGTGTTAAGTGTGTACATTAGATACGGTGGGACAGACCCATTGTACCACCGATATCTGCGAGACAACAACAGATGACAGTGTGCAACATATAACTAAGTATGTTATCGAAAGTACCGAGGTATGCAAGAATCGTTGAATAGCCATACATTTAAGATGAAATTGTTATCTAATAAAGAGAACGGACAAATATCTGTTCTTAGAATAACTTGAATAACTACGAACACATAGCTCACGACATCGAAACAGTAGAGGTGGATGGTAATCCGAAATATCGGAACGGTAACGGTACCTCAGAAGTCTAGAATACCGCATCTACTCACTCGTAATTTACCCGTTCTTCAGTTTTCCAAATTTCGCATCAGGTGTTTTATTCAGCCGCCATGATTCAGCCGAAGATGGCTGAACAGAGAAGTCAGTTGCCGCTCCATTTTCAGCGAATTTGCTATGAACATACACTTACAATAAATATAAGTGGAACGTTTTAGCAGATCATGGAAAACCTTCAGATCCGAAGAAACATTTGCAGCATAATTGCCGGGAGATCACAAAATAGATGAACGAATCTTCCTAACTGTAACGAAAACGAATGAACTCTTCTAACGTTTCCACACCCGATTGTATTTTCCATGTAAGCTCATTGTCATAAAATTGAATAGTTCATCAGATAGTTGCATCTAAGCACTTAATTCTACGAACTGCACCTCAGAAGAAATCAGCGACAGTACTTGTCTTTTTCAAATTTCTCGGATGCCATAGAATTAAGAAAGGACGCTGGTTTTGTTTACATTGGCATGGCGGGGGTTCGAACCCACGCCGAGAGAGTTTCCTTCGGCACCAACCGCCTAGCGAAACTATACTGAACCACGCACACCACTCGGCCACCGACAGACCCAGCCGGCTTTTCCGGCTCGTTGAGATCCCATTCTGGACACCACCTCGATAGGTAAGCGGTTAAATTATTTTGAAACATTTTTGGGACATAATGTTCGGTCGATCACTGAAACGCACATAGAATGTATCCATGTGTCTGTTATGATAGCCCGTAGCGCTACCGGAAACGAGTCGTCTATATGATACGGAATCAGAATGAGTCGTCTATATGGTCGGAATCGGAACACATTATGTGATACGTACCGTTTCTCGTGGTTTTCTATACTATACTGAACCACGCACACCACTCGGCCACCGACAGACCAGGGGGGTGTCGGTGGCCGAGTGGTGTGCGTGGTTCAGTATAGTTTCGCTAGGTGGTTGGTGCCGAAGGAAACTCTCTCGGCGTGGGTTCGAACCCCCGCCATGCCAATTGAATAGTTCATTTTAAGTATATGTTGTGGACCAAGTAATGTTTTGGTTATTATAATGTTTGCCGTATAGATCTCCGCAGATTTTGTGTGGTATATATATTTCACATCTGATACGTGACTTTTAAACTCGAATTTAACTTGGAAATTTGTAGAAGACAAGATATTATTAAAATAACAAATTTTGGTATTGTGTACCTTGATAAGAGGGTTAAATTGCATCTTATGGAAATGAAGAAAAAAAGCACGAAAAACCAAATTAGGTTATATGTTATCCCCTCTAATTATGGAACATACCTGTAATTTACGGACATCGGTTACTGCTGTGAATAGAGTGGACTTTAACCCTTGGGGGATGGAAATTTAATAAAATTTTGCTACACATTAAAACTACAGGTATCTTTGCAGCTGTTTCTTGGCATGTCTTAGCGGCCTATATAGGCAGCCAATACATGCGTAGAAACAAGTGCGAAGGTACTTAGAATGCACCTTGCTAGTTTCCCTAGAGACATCATGATGGATCACGTGTTCTGTTACAATAAAAAAAATTAAGTCGCAATTAGCCCTTAAGGGTTAAAGGTCTGGATTTTCCAGCCCATTCTAAAAATACCCTGTTACCCAGTAGAGGTTTAATTCTTGCTATTGTTAATAAGATTTATTTATTTATTTATATATTAGGGTTTAATGACACATTAACAGCCACAGTTATATCGTGTCGGTGACAGTTTTACGGGTGGAGGAAGCCGGAGTACTAGGAGAGAACCACCGAGCAACGACGAGCAGCTATCAGCTCCCCAACATCGTAACTCCCACTGCAGCACAGGCAGGGTTAGATTGGTTGAAGACATGCGCACCATGTCTTAAGTTAGTAAACGGCGTCATCATGCCCCCGTGTGGACAATCGGAGTGAAATGCGTTGCCCAAGGACACAAAACGGGCGTCCGAATCGATCGCTCAGACAAGGACTAACCAGGCTCGACGTTGCTTAACTTCTATAATCTGACGAGAACAGGTTACCGCAACGCCACCGTGCCCCCAGTTAACAAGATATATTTGTATAAATAGGGTTAATCTCCCTGTCATTGATTTATTGACGTCAGATGCGATTGAATTTTCCATTAACTCGATTTCAGACTGCTTTATAGTAGCGATGACTTGCTTTTATGAAATTCATGAAAATTCTCTACAGGTTTAGAAGTAAATTTAGTTTTTTATTCAATATGTAGTTGGTCATATTTAGGTTTATGTACAAAAAGTGTGAATAATGTGGCAGGAGATAGCTAAGACCCCCAGTTCTGTGTCATATGCTGTAGTAACTACAAAGGAAACCACAGATAGCATATTATGTTAGTGATGTAATATGGAGTTAAGACACAGTATAACCCGTGTTTGATCAATAATAAATAGTGTAACGGAAAAATCTTACCAACTGCTTATTCTGTATCCTGTGCTAATTACTGCGATGGACAATGATACAATTTTTACTTGTTTAACGTGAATCGGCCTGTCGACATTTGAAAGATGAGTGGCCAAAGGGGAGTTAAGTCTTCCTGCATGTCGCATATACAGTACGTGGGGAGTGTATTAACACTAAATCACCCGCAGAGTGGAGGTTCCACCCGAGCAATAATTGCAAATTTGTTACAAAGCATAACCAGCAACGTTTCAGCCAATGGACCTCCGGGTTAAACCCGGAGGTCCATTGGCTGAAATATTGCTTGTGTTTTTTTTTTTCGATATGTACAAAATTTGAAAGTTATAGCTTGGGTGATAACTCCACTCCGCGGGTGATTTAGTTACAATCCACTCTCCACGTACTGTACATTTTATATGACAACATATAAACTGAATAAAAAAGTTTTGGATCATATATTTTGAATGATGCAAAAATATTAACACGAAAATATAAGATTAACTGCCGTTTTAATTCCTTATAATAAGTGAAACGATGGTTGATTTTTAAACAGAGAAAAATTGATAGTGTCTACTCTCAACAGAAAGGCCCCAAATAACACATGCCCCATATCGTCCAACTGTATTTCCCAACTTAAATTCAGAAAGTGGGACAAACGGGATGCCACCGTTTGGGCAAACGAAGTAAAGTCAACTTTATTCTCCTGAACTGTATGGTCAAAAGAAAAGTATTGTAATCAGAAATGGATAGCATAATTATATTTACCTTTAAGCTGAGCGAATTATTTTGTATACACTAAACAAAACCTGATCTTCAGCGTTTCATCTTGTTTGTTCAATTTAGCTTGTAAATAGCTTGTATGACACGTTTTAATGCAAGTGGAATTCTAGGAAACTTGTAAGTACGAAAAATCATCTTCACATTGACTTTCGCACTAAAAATGGATCAAACAATATGGTTTTTGCCACAGCGTTAGCTTGTAATTTCACCAGTGTTTTCAGGGGAGTCGCGAAGATGACTGATTGGTGGGGGAGGGGTTAAACCCCGACAGAATAATATCCCAACTCCATCAGCAAGGCTTGCCTCCGTCGCGGGGAGGCGTTGGTGATTTTGTTGGAATATATTAGCCAGTCGGGATTTTTGTTAACGTTTTACGTAAAGAATCGACCGGAACCGCCCACGTAATTTAAAAATTAAGCAGTTGGAAAAAATATATATTTTAAAAATTTCAATAAAGTCATATCATGTGACCCCTCATTGGAACGAGCTCTCCGAGCTCGTTCCAATGAGTGGTCATATGATATGTCTTGTTGAAGTGTTTTGAGTAAGTTGAAAAAATCATATATTAAAATAATACATTTTGATATCGTCTGCGTTGGGTAAAAGGTTAAAAACTCAAGACTGCTTGGAAATTTATTAGTGAATTAAGAAAATATGCATGTGTAGTCGTGATGCAACTTCTAGTTTATTTATTTACATTTATTTATTAATGTTTAACGACACCTTAACCGCCAAGGTCATATCGTGTCGGTGACAGTTTTATGGGTGGAGGAAGCCGGAGAACCACCAAGCAACGACGAGCAGCAGCCATCTCCTCAGCATCGCAACCGCACTGCAGAACAAGCAGAGTTAGATCGGTTGAAGACATGCGCACCATCGGCGTGCAGTACGCCTCCGAGTACACGGCGTCATCGTGCCCCCATGTGGACTATCAGGGTTAAGTGCCTTGCCCAAGGACACAACGCGGGAGTCCGAAACTTCTTATTTAAATAAAACGAGGGTAGCGGTACTACACATTGGTCATGCAGGGTTCATCAACTGCCCGAATACTTCAGATCTCCTCTTGTATGATCGACTGCGTGTGTGACAAAATACCAAGTATCAATTATAGTCCTTTAAGAAAGTACCTGAATACTTCTAGCAAGAGGGAGTGTTATCTTTGACTCCTATCTAGGGTTTAATCCCGGGAACGGGAATTCCCGGGTTCCCGGTTCCGAAAGCCGTCCCAGTTACCCGTGAAATCTACAGCACGAAACCGGGAATGAAGTGTGGAACTGTTTGTGTATTGAACTGAAGTTTTCTGAATTGAAACTTTGTAGGATTTCGTTTTGCAGTCCTGATTCCTGACGAACCATTTTCAACAAAACACTGTAGCTCTCAACCATTTCTCGAGGACACCCACCCCCACCACTACCACCACCGTCCTCCCTTTCAACAGCAAGATCTTCTTCATCCGCTGCAAAGGTCAAACTCGTCTTCATTTTCAGAATTACTAGTATCGCTGTTCACTACCTCCTCCAACATTAACTTAAAGCAGAGGAGACAGGTGACGGCAGTGAAGAGGGTGTTGTTGCTGGAGAAGGTAGAGGTGATAATGCGAGTTATTCTACAAATAAAGTCCAGATTGAAGCTGGTTTGGGTTTTCATACTTATCTGAGAAAAATAACTTTTCCGTGTGGAGATGGGAGATTGCCAATGAAATATGCTTTTTATCATTAAAACAAAAGCGTCATGTTACCCTCATAAATTTCCTTAATATTACCGGGGATATTTCCCGGTTTGGAGAGTAATTTCCTTACCATTCTCGGTTCCTAGAAAACCAGGGAATATATTAAACCCTTCTCCCTTTCCGACGAAAATGTCCCCATTGAAAAATTATTGGGAGTGTTACCCCCCCCCCCCGGCCCATCCCAACCACCCCGAGTGACCGAGTGATGCCCCTGGAGTCCATACGCAGTTTGCATTATTGCTATTTTTTGTATTTGTATGTAGCCGTTCAGCGATTTATTCATAATTAACAACACAGTTAGTCTGAAAGGAAGAGAATGTCTGTGTGAATGAAGAAACATGGCAAACACTTCACTAATATTTGATCACTACATTTTGAGCAGGAAATACTCAAGAAAATAAAATAAAACGTGTCTTCAAATAAATATCCAAATCCTTTTTAATTTAACAAAAGCCCCCCAAAAATTATTTACGATTACAGACGCGTGCTGAAGATCGCATTAATGCTCGTTCCAGACTTTACCGGGAAAACCCTCTAGAGCCAAACAGCACCATTAGGAAGTCTTTGTGGTGCTCTGGAGATATTGTTCCGTACACTTTATGTCCAATCAGTTTCCGCTGATAATTGATCTCCAAACACAATTCTAACCTCAAACCGTTATATGTTCAAGCCAAATGGAAACGCCAATCGTATTTCTGTTGGGGAATTTGACGATACAACGGCCAGGAAGGTTAACAAAACGGTCCCTAACGCCGACAAAACGCGTAAACAGCGTATTTCCGGAGTATGGCTTGTGTCTTTATTGGTTTTGATTAACAGACAAAATACATGACTGTGAATATATTGGATCAATATTAATTAACGTAAATTTAATTCTGTCTTTCGTCTGCTCCCACGGCGGGAATTTCATCAGCATCAAGTATAGTCTTTTTCAGACATATGTTCTTACTGCTTTGAAGCATACAAATAGCCTGACATCAAAAATGCATATTTTATGGGAGTGCCTTAAATATAAGTGTCCGCTGCGACAGGCGCGAACTGGGCCAACAAAAGTTACCGAGAGATGCACCAAGGGGACCCCAGCCCCGGAGAAAATTTAGATTTTTTGAACTGAACGAATGCTGCTTCTTTGCATTTGAGCGATCAATGGTAGTCCACACACTCTAAAATTAGATGGGTTAAAAATCAACCCAAATCGACTGGGTTGAGTGAATATGAACCCAATTGGGTTCATATTTACGGTTGCTGATTTAGGCCACCCTGAATACTTTTTTTATCTCGAGATCTCGAGATAATATCTCGAGATCTCGAGAAACTATGTCGAGATCTCGAGAAACTATCTCAAGATCTCGAGATAATATCTCAAGATCTCGAGATAATATCTCAAGATCTCGAGAAACTATCTCAAGATCTCGAGATAATATCTCAAGATCTCGAGATAATATCTCGAGATCTCGAGATAATATCTCAAGATCTCGAGAAACTATCTCAAGATCTCGAGATAAATATCTCAAGATCTCGAGATAATATCTCATGATCTCGAGATAATATCTCGAGATAAGCATATATAATCGGTGTCACCCTTTGATCATTAGCATGATTTCACTCCTGCCACACAAACTGTTTATTTACTTGTCGCATCTTTTCTGACTGCAACATATTCATGCCTCCCATGACAATTACACGAATCAACTCCTGTCCCTCAGAAAAGTGAATAACTTACCAACCAACCACTTTGTTGCGTATTAGTTATGAGAGCCCACCAAATCTCAATCCAGCTCTAATATAAACCGAGTCCCGTCAGAGCTTGTACTTGCTGGTGTCTTGTTCCCACTCCAATCCGAAAGTGTCATCCCAGCACCCGGTGCCTCCCAATACCTACTGTAGTGCCTTTTACCCTAAAACACAAAGTTTACTCACTACTTTACAAGACACACACCCGTAAATACCAAATATTTCCTTCCAGTTCCACAGTCAAGGAAGTGATTTTTACCACAACTCACAAAGTGTACTCACTACTTTGCAAGACACGGACCCGTAAATACCAAATAGCCCCCCCCCCCCCCCCCCCCCCCAGCTCCACGCTGAAAGGTTTCATTCCCACAGTGAAATCAATCACCTACTCCCTTGGTGGATTTTTCACCTACTTTCCACTTTGGTGACTGAGACACATCGTCTCTTGGCACGCTGTTATTCCACGAACCCGTCATACAGCATAACTTTAACCCCATCCGCGCGTCCATTTTGATCGAGCAAATCGATGGTGCTACTCGGTGTATAATAACCTTATACCAGCGACAGCTATAAACATACCGTCGGATTCCCTTTCCTCTCGTTGGTTTGAATAGTTTGAATAGTCTGGATTAGGCGTAACTAGTTACGCCCTGTGGATACTGCTTCCGGACGAGTGATTAAGGCCCTCACATATTACCAGCGTCAGTTTTAGAAAAGGACTTGCCCAATACAAGGCTGCAGATGCTAGACAAAATCGTGAATTTACAGTCAATACTCAGCAATCTCCTGCTGACCCCCCAGGACCAAATTGAAACCCATAACCCCGAGCCCAAGAGGCGAATGGAATCGCCCCCCCCCCCCCACACACACACATTCTCTCCGTTGAATCTGAAACGTGGCAGGATGGGCATGACTAACATTGTTTCCACACAAAACCCAATTACATGTAGTAATGAAAAGATTGACCTGTCACCCGACAAGTCTCAACGGTCCATACACCTTTCACACTTATCCGAGAGTGACAACTCCAACAGTGAAGTATCCAGCCCACGCATATGAAGACGGACAACGTGAACCCGATTCCCAGTATGTCCGAACAAGATGAAGCCCCCCTCAACATCATTTACCGCCACCCTTAACCAGCTACAACATGGCACCCCAATTAACAATAAGTTCCTCCATGATCCCATACTCTCACCCCGTCACGGGAGAACCCCCGTACTTGTGACCCCCACCTTCAACGTCAACTCATGAACCGAATATAATACAGAACATCCCGTATCATAAGATTAATTGGTCCTGGGGGAGCCGTGGCTGAGTAGGTATAGGTGCAAGCTACAAGCCGAAAGGTCCTTGGTTCAGCAACCACGTTGTGTCCTTGGGCAAGACACTTCGCCCTCATAGCCTACGTGGGGGCACGGTGGCGTTGTGTACTAAGGCGTACTGCACGTCGATGGTGCACCTGTCTTCAACCAATGCTACCCTGCTTGTGTGGAGTTAGTATGTTGGGGAGCTGACAGTTCCTCGCCGTTGCTCGGTGGTTCTCTCCGGGTACTGCGGCTTCCTCCATCCGTAAAACTGTCATAGTCATGATTAGCCATTGTGCAGAAATATGTGACCTTAAACAACAACAAATAAATAAATTGATTGGTCTCCTATGTTCTTACCCATACGATCCTCCGTGATCACATACTCTCACCCGCTCACAGGAGACACCCGCCCCCAGTACTTGTGAGCCCCCACCCCAACGTCCACTCATGAACCGACAGTAATACAGGACATCCCGTCCCATAAGACTGATAGGTCCCCCAATATTTCCACTTTCTGTTTTACTACTCCCGACCCCGTAAAGCTGGAATAGCAAAATAGAAAGTGGGTGCTACTTGTTGTATCAAATGTCGCGGGAACATCTTTTCAACACAACATTGCGGGGTTCACTGTTTGGCGGGAGAGACATTTTCGCTCATTTGGGTCAAACATTTTTTGGGAGCTATAGCAACGATAGGTCAAACCGGGCGGTATGTTGACGGGTTTGAGTTTCGACTATCATTGCAGGGCGGTTCGCAGTGGTGTCGTTTTGAGGGATATTGTTGGGAGTCCCACTGAAGGAGTATGAAAAGTGTATTCATAGCTGGGTATTGTCGGAGGACAAATCAATGGTGTGATTCGCTATCGGTGTTTGGTTGGGCAAGATGTTGCTCTCATAAATTGGGTGTTTCTCTGTGTCATCTTGTGAGTTAAGAGTAAGTGGTCTCTGGCGCGTGGTCCTGGTGGAACTATGCTCTCATGGATGGCTAAATTAAGGTTTCTCAGCATGGAACGGGTTTCAGCCGGTGAGAACAAAGGGGACCAATCAATCTTATGGGACGGGATGTCCTGTATTACTGTCGGTTCATGAGTTGACGTTGGTGGTGGTGGTGGTAACAAGTACTGGGGGTGGGGGTCTCCTGTGAGCGGGTGAGAGTATGTGATCACGGAAGATCGTTTGGTTAATTGGGGTACCATGTTGCAGCTGGTTACGGGTGGCAGTAAACGACGTTGAGGGGTCTTCTTCTTGTTTGGAGATACTGAGAATCGGGTTCAAGTTGTCCTTCTATATATGCGCGGGACTGTATACATCACCATTGGATTTGCCACTTTCGGGTATGTCCCTGGAGGAGTGTGAAAGGTGTATGGACCGTTGAGATTTGTCGTGCGACAGGTCAGTCTTTTCATTACTACATGTAATTGGGTTTTGCGTGGAAACAATGTTAGTCATACCCATCCTGACATGTTTGGCATTCACAGGAGGGGGGGGGGGGGGGGGTCTATTCGCCTCTTGAGCTCAGGGTTATGGGTTTCAATTTGGGTGTGTAATTGTGAGAACAGCTCCTGGGTGTCAGGAGATTGCTGGGTACTGACCACAAATTCACGGTTTTGTCTAGCATCTGCAGCCTTGTACTAGGCAAGCCCTTTTTCTAACACTGACGTTGGTAATACGCGAGGTCCTTAATCACTCGCCCGGAAGCAGTATCCGCAGGAGGTAACTAGTAACGCCTAATCCAGACTTTTCAAACCAACGAGAGGAAAGGGAATCCTCGGGTAGGTTTATAGCTGTCGCTGGTGTAGGGTTATTATACATCGGGTAGCACCGTCGATTTGCTCGGTCAAAATGGACGCGGGGATGGGGTTAAACTTATGTTGTATGTCTCCGTCAGCAAAGTGGAAAGTGGGTGAAAAATCTACCAAGGGAGTGGGGATGAAATCGTTCAGCGTGGGGATGAGGGAGCTATTTGGTATTTACGGGTCTGTGTTTTGTAAAGTAGTGAGTAAACTTTCTGAGTGGTGGTAAAAATCGCTCCATTCAATGTGGAGCTGGAAGGAAATATTTGATATTTATGGGTGTGTGTCTTGTAAAGTAGTGAGTAAACTTTGTGTTTTAGGGTAAACATCACTACAATCAGCATGGGGCTGGGAGGAAAATAAATGAGAAAATGTTGAGTTTTACAGGGGGGGGGGGGGGGGGTCGCAAAAAAAAATGCCAGGATACAAGGTCCGGGTGGGTGGGTCCGAGCCCCAAAGTGCAGTTTTTGCCAGTGTCGAGCAATTTTTTGTCAAATATCATTTTACAGACAAGTAATTACATCCAAAGTGAATTCAAGTGCTTAGATTCATAACTTAGAACACAATAGAGCATTGATATGTGTTGGGGGTTCCATGTTAGAATTTTTTCCCCATGTTTTACACTTCATTAGGGGGTGGTTCCTGTTCTGGGTCTGGAAAAAATTTGCAAAACACAAAAGTGATTTCCAGCTATTTGGTCATGATTTTCACTCCTTTATATTCACTC
Organism: Pictodentalium vernedei; assembly: GCA_031216915.1. Lineage (NCBI taxonomy): Eukaryota > Metazoa > Mollusca > Scaphopoda > Dentaliida > Dentaliidae > Pictodentalium > Pictodentalium vernedei. The sequence goes on along the minus strand of CM062292.1, from coordinate 85,076,942 downwards.
CAACTAAGGCAGTCTGCCTCTTATTAGTGCTTTGTAGCTCCTATTATTTGATTATTCTGTAAGCCTCAGGGTGCCTCATGCCATTGGTCTAGTGTGCTTCCATGTATGGAATAATTGGAAAGATTGATAGAATAAAAATCTTGATTGTGGAAAACGTGTATAATTTCAAGGTAAATATGATTCTAGTGACACTAACATAAAAAAATAAATAAGAGGCAATTCATCTCAGACAAGCCACCCTGGCATGGGTCAAAGAACTTCAGTATTAGGTCTCTCTCAGACCAGCTGTACAAACTAAACATTTAACCGAAAAGTAATGAAATTAAAAACAACTATTTCTTGTGGACAGCTGAAGATATCCAGGTGGGAACAATATATTTTGGGCAGGGCTTCTTGGTGATGGGATTCGGCTGGTGTCTAAACAGCATAGACATGTACATCGGGGTAAGGGTTGCGTTGCTTGGAACATGAATGGGTGTATATCTGCAATTCAGTTGGTGGAGGCGGGTTCCAGTGGTTACCTGGGGGTCTGATGCTGCATTTCCGCTGTGGCTTTATATGCAGAGAGATTGTTTTGGGGCCATCTGTGGCTAGGGATGCCTTGGATGCCCAAGAGCAGGGCTGGGATATCGGACAAGTTGGTTTGCGGCACCATTCATGTTTGGGAAAAGTATTTATTTATTTATTTATTTTTTTGATTTAGGTAATTTGAATACTTCGTTAAACAGATTTTATAAATTGGGATGGGTCCCCAATTGTCTTTGAGGAAAAACTGTGCGGGAGGTTTGGGTGTCCAAGACATGACTGACAAAAATTTGCATTCCGGGGGTGGTGGGTCCTAAAAATTGAAAATGTAAAAATTTCCACCTTGTATCCGTAATTTTTTGCCTGACCCCCCCCCCCCCCACCCCTGAGTTTTAGGGTAAAAAAAACACTACAGTATGCACTAAGAGGTACCAGGTACTGGATCAACACTTTCGATTTGGAGTGTCAGACAGACACAAACTTTCCATCTTGTAAAGTAGTGAGAAAACGCCCTGTTTTGGGGTAAAAGGCACTACAGTACATACTGGGAGGTACCGGGTGCTAGGTTGACACCTTGGGATTGGATTGAGAACATGACACCAGCAAGTGTAAGTTCGGTTGACGGGACTCTGTTTATATTAGTGCTGGGCTGAGATTTGGTGGGCTCTCATAACTTCGCAACAAGGTGATTGGTTGATAAGTTTTTTGAGTGGCAGGAGTGGATTCGTGTAATTGCCATGGGGGGCACGAATATGTTGCAGTCGGAAAAGATGCGACAAGTGAATAAACAGTTTGAGTGAATTCATGCTGATGATCAAATGGTGACGCCTATTATATATGCTTATCTCGAGATCTCGAGATATTATCTCGAGATCTTGAGATATTTTCTCGAGATCTTGAGATAGTTTTTCAAGATCTTGAGATATTATCTCGAGATCTCGAGATATTTTCTCGAGATCCTGAGATATTATCTCGAGATCTTGAGATATTATCTCGAGATCTCGAGATAGTTTCTCGAGATCTTGAGATATTATCTCGAGATCTCGAGATATTTTCTCGAGATCCTGAGATATTATCTCGAGATCTTGAGAAAGTTTCTCGAGATCTTGAGATACTATCTTGAGATCTTGAGATAGTTTCTCGAGATCTTGAGATATTATCTCGAGATCTCGAGATGAAAAAAGTATTGAGGGTGGCCTAAATCAGCCACCGTACATATTCACTCAACCCAGTCGATTTGGGTTGATTTTTAACCCAACTGATTTTAGAGTGCACAGAGGACACTTCGATGGCATTTTGATAATCATCTTCATCGACCATTCGGCAAAAATGGTTCTACCGTTTGGGGGGGGGGGGGAGGGTAGGGGGTACCCATCGGGATGACAATAGTTCGGCCCAATGGGAGAAAATCGTGATGTTTGAACTGAAGGAACGCTGTTTGAGCGATCAATGGCAGGCTAGACTTCTGATATATCGAGTCTCCTCTATGTGGACTGCCAATGGCAGGCCACATAGAGAACATATCAATATACCGGCAATATATGCTATCATATCCATTTCCCCTTTTGGTCATTTTCACGCACCAACAGGTGTTGGGCTGCATCGGTTTTGGCGGACCAGGGGGAAATCCAATAGGAGGCCCACCGGGAATTGTCCCGGTGGACCATACGGCCAGTCCGCTTCTGAGCTGCGAAGAATATGACAGAATTGATATCACTTTTTAGCTTTTCCGTAAATAATACAGAAAGCGTACGACCGCCGTGGACTGGTAACTTTCCATGGGTGGGCAATCATTCCATGGACGCAAAAATATTAGATTCCAGACACTAATTATAGGAATAATCATCAAAAATTTAGTTAATAAAGCACCGGGTACAACCCGGTGCTTCATTAATTAAAATTTTGTTGCCGATGATTTTAAAATTTGCTGCTGATGATTTATTTTACGCATGCGTTGACATCACTGCCCTCGCGTGGATTATGACCAGTCCACGGCGACTGTACTGTTCGTCCAAATCTGCCACACGTGACATACATGGCTGACCAATTTTCGTCATTGGATGTGATTTACAGGAAAGTTATCTACCCTTAATTTCTAAAAGATACCAGTAAATTTAACAATGAGGGTATGCGAATTCAATATAAAAATTGAAATTTCGAAATGTTATAGAATTTGTATCACCATGTGCGTATCATTTCACAAACTTTAGGTATTTTCCTCTTGAGTAGTTTAAAAATACAGAAGCTGGCTTTTTACTATTTTCCCCAATCAGTTTCACCATCTGATTCTTATTCTCTGCTGAAACCCATATTTAAAAATAAGAAGACGGCCCTTTCAACATCTTTTGATATTCTGATAACTGTTGTTTTATTTTTCGTCCATTATATCAACAGTGTGCGCATCGTGATATATAATACATATATTTCTTTTCCATTAATATAAAACTCTAGGAGGTGAGATGTGTTACTTTTTCATGGGAAGAATAAAAACGTGTAAATTACTGTAAAACTACATTCGCTAAATAAAAAGCCACGGTGGACGTTAGTGTTGGTATATTCTTGATGGTGGATTATCTGTGGACTAATTAGCAAGTCACAAAATAGGCAAATTTTCTTTTCTTACTTTCAATAAGAGCTGTCTGTTGTTTTCATTTATAAAAGTAACAAGAGGAAACTTGGCTATATTCCTTACCGCTGTTTTCTTAACAATTACCTGGATCTTAATTGCAACTTTCTCTCTCGACCAATAATTTTAAGGGAGATAACTTTATCATTATGAGTCAGGGGTGCGTCATGTTCTCCTAGAGAACAGAAAATGCCCACAATACGCCGCAAGACGCACCCCTGACTCATAATGATAAAGTTATCTCCTTTAAAATGGAACGGGTTATTTATTTATTTACGGGGGTTTGACGACACTTTCGACAACCACGGTCACCTCGCGTCGGATAGTTTTACGGCTGAGGAAGCCGGAGTACCAGGAGAGAACGGCCGAGCAACGGCGAGCAACTCTCAGGCTCCCCAACATACAAACTCCACACAGGCAGGGTTAGCATTGTTGAGGACAAGTGCATCATCGACATGTAGTGCGCCTTAGTACACAACGCCACGTGCCTCCACGTGGGAAACTGGGTTGAAGTGCCTGCCCAAGGATACAACGCGGTTGCCGCAGATGGGATTCGATCCGAGGACCTCTCGGCTTGCAATCTGCGCCCCCCTCCCCAAACTAGTTAGTTAAGTTTTCGTTGGCAGGATGTATCAAATAAAGGGTTGAGCGTAGATATGTTCCAGAATTCACGACATTGCTCCGCATTTTAACCCTTGATCAAAGGAGAAGTGTGAGGGTGCGCGACTGCGAGGGTACGAGGGTACGATGGCTTGTTTCCTCAACCGATACGTTTGTCGAAAGTTTCTAGTTTTTTATGGTCTTTTTTAACTTACAGTACTATGGACCCAAAAACGGACTGGGATGCGGCTAGATGTTTCCGACTGGGGGTGTAGGGCAGTGAATTTCCCAATAGGAGGAGGGTCCTGGAGGGGGAAACCCCATTCCTCCCCAAAGTTGAATATACACTACCGAGAAACATTTTGATAATGAAGCAATGAAAGGGGGCATTAAATTGATTTTAGTAACTGAAATGCCATCACATTTATGATAGAATTATCAGGTTATTATTATTTGGTATTATTCTGGGAATTGAATATTTGCTAAACAAATGTTCAAGCTGAGAACTGTGAGCAATTCACACTCTCCTAACATTAAATCAGATCTTATGCAGGAATGATCAATTTTCGATGTTTCATCATTTTGTAACTGTCAATGATGGAATTAACTCAGGATAACGATTTTACATGATGTGATTTTCTTGAAGTGCATTTCGAGGATTTTTAAAGTAAACGTACGATAGAAATCTCGTATCGATTGACACCATACATACTTACGAACCTCGATTTTGCGGACAATGTAGTTGTAAATAGTAACAGTTGGAATTTTTGCCGATTGAAACCGAGTTGAAATTTGGGGAAGTGAAGGAGACTTCAGCATCACCAAAGAAGCTCTAAAATCCAGATAGATGGAATTTCCAACTCCTCATGACTTGCCCTCCGAATTTCCAACTACAGGAAATTTTTTCCAGGATTGGGGGTGGTGACCCACCCCACCCCACCCCTGTCGACACGTCCCTGAAAGCGGACATAGAATATCATTCGGATCGCTCGAAATTCTCCGATCGCTTACCACCTTGCATCACTAGAGGATCTCACCTGTCGAGAAAGGAATACAAGGACATTGAATTAGAGAGGCCTTTGTCTTTTGTGTTTCGTTAATACATTTTCGTATACTGAGCCAAAAAAGAAAGTATAATAGAAACAAATGCGAAACAAAAGCATAAAGGATGAAATATAATAGTTCTAATGTTGCATGTTTGTGATCAAGAAGTCGTGCAAAGAGTTTAATGACATGTTGTTGTTGTCCACCTAACCGTATACAATTTTGCTACGGATTTCAAAATATTGCGTGCTAACCGAGAATATCAAATTGAATGGGTGACCGACGATTTTCTTTGTGTTATATTGTGATAGAGAGCCTGGGTTATCGAGAAAACACGCTAGTGTTTGTCTTCCGACATTTTAAAAAATGCCAAGGTTAACCGAAAATCAGAAGTTGCGTGCCATTGGTATGCATGAGGCTGGGATACCTCCAGATGAGCTCACTGCTGAGTTCGGAATAACTGTGGCCAGTATTTACCGTCTCATTGGAAGGTATAGAACCAGGGGATCTACTGCCGACCGACCGCGTTCAGGTCTACCGAGAGTTACGACCCCTGCACAAGACCGATACATCAGGACGTCTCACTTGCGGGATCGCTTCCTTCCGGAAACGAGGATAGCAGCAATTACACCTGGTAGGACTAACAATAGAATCAATGCACAAACTGTCCGCAACAGACTCGCTGAACACGGCATCAGAAGTAGGCGTCCATATCCTTACCCAACGTCAGAATGGAACGGGTATGTCAGCGTGTTCGCTGGACTCAGCAGCGTTGGTACACGGTTCTTTTTAGTTACGAGTCGCGATTTTGTCTACGGCGCGCTGATGGAGACTGCCAATGAAACATGCTCATTATCATTAAAATAAATGCGTCATTTTACCCTTGCAAATTTGCTTGTTATAACCCGGGACGTTTCCCGGTTCTGAGAGTAATTTCATTCCCGTTCCCGTTTCCTAGAAAACCAGGGAATTTTTTAAACCCTAATCGCGATGAATAATGCTCCTATCGTATGAATGTGTTTGCTTTGTCACGCCCATTTGTCAGATAATACACAACGAGTGTGTCCGACGCTGCAATTAAACTGTAACTGCTAAAGTGGGCTGTCGGTTAGTATCAACCTGTGATGTGCTAACTTGATTTCCTCTTGAGTATTCGAGACCGTATGTATTATATAGCTAATGTTGAAAATTATGACAGTCGTTTACACAAAAGTTGATATGATTGCAATGATATAAACAACGGCGACGTCGGTCGTTTAACTGGTAAAGTGCTAAATTATTTTCGGTCATCAAAAATTGTTCACATGTCTTTGTCTTGATCCAATTCACATGCCTAGAGGCCCTCTCCCGTGAACTGTAACAGGGCAAACACCCACAGACTCAATAATTCCACTTCAAAGATAATATGATGCACGTCCACAGCATATGAAGCATTTAAGTTGTGGTACATGTTCTTAAGAGTAAAGCCCAATTATGGGCTTCCAGCACCCAGACGGTTAAGCGCACAGTTTAATAATACAGGCAAAAACTCTAAATTAAATCATAACAACTGAAATGAATTATTTGTCGCCTTATCGAAGTATGATTGTGAGGTGAATGATCTTCTGTGGTTATTGCAGTAACAATAAAAGTCTCACGACGTCGCGGGAAACGAATGCACGCGCAACTGGCGGATATTTATGTGGCACTGGAAATCATAAGTCACTCTCTTCAAAAACTTACAATGCTGCAATGATCGACGCATATACAGTATGGTCGTCTTGGAAAGACCAAAGTCCACGCGAATGAAATATTTCCACGCATTCGTCAACAGTGAATCGCTGAATAAAACAATGGCATCGCCCTCAAATTTTCAATGAAAGAAGCACCATGTACCACCCGGTGCTTCTTTCATTGAATATTTGCCGAATACTGCTGATCAGTGATTGATAAAACCACCTGTGTGCAACACTGTCCCCACGTGGATTTTGTCTCTATACAAATTTCATGTTGCAGAGAATTGCACTGTCAGTACACAAACAATCCACCATGCAAACCATCAAAACAAAAAGAATGATAGTCAATCACAAACACTGAAAGTAACAGTGCGAAAAGTTTGAAAGGTAAAGTCAGCTTCATTGTGGTATGGGCGCTTCTGACAATTATGAATGAAGTAACGTCATGTATTTAATGTGCTCCTTTCGCACTACAAAAATATAATTCCATATGTTGTTCATATACAACCCAACTGTACTCTGAGTTACTTTATGGATTGAATTGAATTACGTTCGAAATATCATTGTGCGACGGAATGAGTATAATAGGACTTTCTTTGATTATTTTTTATCACTTTGTACAATTTCATTCACGGTGAAGACTTTTTTTATTCACGCGCCGTTTGGGGTGAGAGAAATGAAATCGTACTGTCTTTGTTTCTATCAGTTGAGTGTGACTTTTCCTGTTTGTCAACGACTATTTTCGTGAAGTCAAAGCTATTGGTTTTGTTGGTTCATTCCCACTAGACCAATTCCCTTTAGACCAATTCCCACGGGACCAATTCCCAAAAGACCAATTCCCCTTAGACCAACTGATATGTTCTAGTTTTAAATTCTATATCAATAATTTGATATATTTATAAAAGTATTTAATGTTATTGATATTCAAGCCTGCAAATAAGCAGTCTGTCATTTACAAAATGAGGTTCCCAGAGGGTGATGCTTTCCCATACAGTGGGCCAGTTTATCCTCTGGGTACCACTTTCTGTTTATGTTTGAGACCTTGATTCAGGTTGAGGTTCACAGAGGGTAAATTTAGTGATGGTACCCTGCTGTGCAGGGTAGCATCACTAAATTCACCCTCTAGGGACCTCATTTTTCAGATGATAGTCTGCTCATTTTCTGGCTTGTTGATATTGTATAGATGTTGGGAAAATGTTTCATAACAATTGTTATAGTGATCACACACTTTCAAAGGCTCTGATTTTTTTGTGGTTAACAGATGTTGAGCTGATTTCCATAACAAAACAAACACAATCCTGTTTGTGTATTGAAGCTATAAATCTATGTTTTTTGTAAACTGTTATATGTACTGAGCTAGCTGAAATGTTATAAACCTATATTGTTTTGTCAAATAAAGTGCTTATCAGTAAATAAACGTTTTCTTAATTATCCTTAATCAACCCTTAATCAGTAACAGTATATAGTTGGTCTAAGGAGAATTGGTCTTTTGGGAATTGGCCTGAAGGGAATTGGTCAGAAGGGAATTGGTCTAGTGGGAAGACACCGTTTTGTTGACTGTAGATACAAAGTGTCATGTGCTTATTGCGCTTGAATGCAATATTTTATCACGACGAGACTCGTTTTGGGGAGGTGTACTTATAGGTAAGCGCGAGTCGTTGCCATGAATCCCCAAAAGCGATTCTCGTCGCGATGAAAGATTTTGTTCAAACACAATGTGCACATGCCACACATATATCATCTGGATTGGGAAATGCCCATCTCCTAGTAATCTTACAATTTGGGAAATATTTCAAACGTATTATAACGAATCGCTATCACGGACACAGCCTCTCTTTCGTTTTTGCTGGGATAGCGTCAATAAAGTTGTTGGTCGGGAATTTTGTTATTGCTGTTCACAGTTGTATTCTCGCCTCTAAAATGTTCCAAATAAACGTAATCGGAGACGTCATACTGTTGTGCCCTTCTAATCGTAACGGTGTTTGCCAGGTGGGTGTACGGTGTACTGTAGTGGTTGTATCGCAGGATTTGCATATAGAATATACCCACAGTAGCTTGGTGTACCGAATGTTCACCACGAGCGGTGAAGTGGTGTTAATTTTGAGCCTTTGGCGCGCGGTTAACACCACTTCACCACGCCTGGTGAACATTTGGTACACCAAGCTACTTTGAGTATATTTTATTTATGCCATGATCGTCAGATTAATAAGAGTTTAAATGTTAAATAAATCAATATTCACAAGTGCGATTCTGTTTTTGTTTACATGAGTACTTCCGCTTCCAAAAATATAGGTTATGGCCCCTCATTGGAACGAGCTCGTCGAGCTCGTTCCAATGAGGGGTCATAACCTTTGTTTTGGAAGCAAAACGTGAAAATATAAAAAAAAATGAATGGCGTTTTTCTTGCAGGTAAAAGATTAATATAATATAATCAACCCTAAATAGGACAGATAACGTATATTCTCCCTACTGAAATTATGCAAAACGAAATAATTAATACGGAGAAGTCTTCAGTAACATCATGAGCGTAAATTTAGAATATACCCATAGTAGCTTGGTGTACCAAATGTTCACCACAAGTGGTGAACATTTGGTACACCAAGCTACTTTGGGTATATTTATTTTTCCCATGATCGTCAGATTATTAAGAATCGCTATTATTTTTTCTCGATTTTACTGAGAAGAAGACGTACATACGTGCAAATCTGTTTTCGTTTACATGAGCACCTCTGGGCGGTACTTCCGCTGTCAATTTTATCGCCGAAACGAAATAGAAAACGAAACGCGCAAATTACGGGGCCTTTTTCATTTTAATAACATAATAACATACTATTTCGACTTATGGATGTTTTATTAACACGAGACAACGTATGTTTGTTAATGTTTGGTATCTTGTGAGGTAAACCTATTTAAAAACGTAATAAATAATTGCCGGTCTCATTTCACTCTTCACGAAGCGACGAGTGATAAATTTAGATAAGTTTGCATTCAAGGTGAGGTCACAAAAGGTAAACTTCGATGTAGTTAAACTGTAGGTGTAAATTTTAACTTATGAAATTCCATTGCTGGCGTGTTCACCACGGTTGGTGTGTAAAGCTAAAATTTATGTCATAGGGTTTTTATATGGAGTAGAATAGGTAATCATGGTATAAATTATCTCTCTCTCTCTCTCTCTCTCTCTCTCTCTCTCTATCTCTCTCTCTCTCTCTCTCATCTGTTTTCGAAAGTATGCAAGGTACTGTGTGTGACGGAAATCAAGTTACTGTCATTGACGTATGTAGCATTGTTTCTTAGAATCTGTCATTCTAATAGTGTTGTGCATTAAGATTCATGAGTTATGGAAACGATTTCTTGTACGAAATATGGTGAACCAGACAGTAAGCCAAGAACTTATAAGAAAATGAATGGAAATATTTTTCAATGCTGCACGCAGTTCTGGATCTTGGGCGTCGCAAGTGGGGAAACCGAGGGTTGTTTTTACATCCTCTCGTTCCGGTCTTTTTTTTCTTTTTTTTTTTTACCAAAGCCGAGAGATTTTCTGTTAAACTCACAGCTTCGTTGACAAATTGTCTTTGTCTTTCTCAACCACACCTTCTTCCGTAAAGAACAAAACCAAGGATAACACACCATCCGCAAGCTCAAATCATATTGATTTGATGATTTCGATCAAATCCGTAGCTGTTCATTACATTCCAGATTACTGCATGGTGTCACCCAGTGCGAGGTTTCATTACAACCGTAGCCGAAAGATCCAACTTTATTAAAGTCGCTTCAGATCTCATATGATGAAATTTCAACACAATGAAGATGAAACGAAGTGACAGGACAAAAATTAGATTAGGAGAATTTTCTGTATTGAACAGAGAACGACATTAAAGCCGTTTTTATTGCGAAGTATAATCATACCACAAAACTGAAATTGGCTTGCAACACTACCTCCCACGTGCCACCATAGTGTTGATAATTGGTAAATTCATGTAATTGAATAGAGAAAGTTCTTTCGATTAACAGTAGATGAAGACTACGTGGCTAATAACATTACGAGGAAGTGGGTAGCAAATTTGTCGGCTTTTTCCGTGTTTCTCGCCAAATTTTGTCACAACAGTGGTCATCGCTTCAGTTCTTAATCACCCGACACTACTGTCGGCGCTCTTTTTGCACTGAAATCAAATATCTCAGAACGCATTTACCCCAGAGAGATCGTCGCCTGAGTGCGAGAATGTCCTATGTCCCCTAAGGGACATAGGACATTCTAGCTCTCAGGCGACGAGATGTTGGTGGGGATCCAGAAAGACTTTGGAAGTTTTCAAACATTCCATGCTAACAATTTTCGTCATTGAAAGAGATTTACATGAAAGTTACCCTCCCCATCTTTAACTCTTTGCATGCTGCTGGCAGATATTCCTGCCCAGCACAGCGTTTCTCTTGTCACTGATATAAGTATAGTTTGGGCATATTTAAACATATTTCCCCCCTGTAAATTGAATGGATTTTTTCACGAATGATTTCTTGTTATATTTAGATTAATTTTTCATCAACATCTTGAAAATACTCAGCAGGTTATTTATTTATATTTATTTATTAATTGGCATTTAAGGTCACATATTTATGCACTATGGCTAATCATGACCACGAGAGTTTTACAGGTGGAGGAAGCCGGAGTACCCGGAGAGAACCACCGAGCAACGGCGAGCAACTGTCAGCTCCCCAACATACTAACTCCACACAAGCAGGGTTAGCATTGCTTGAGGACAGGTGCGCCATCGACGTGCAGTACGCCTTAGTGCACAGCGTCACCGTGCCCCCACGTGGACAATGGGGGTGAAGTATCTTGCCCAAGGACACAACGCGGTTGCCGCAGGTGGGATACGAACCGAGGACCTTTCGGCTTGCAGCCTGCACCTCTACCTACTGAGCCACCACGCCCCCAGCTTAAGAGTTAATTTCTTAAAGCTCTCAGTACACTGAAGACTAAGTGCATGGGAATATCATATAAAAATGGAAATTTTGGAATGTTTACGAATATGTATCATCGATGTGCTCATTATTTCACAAACTTATGGAATTTTCCTGCAGAAAAGTATAAAAATATTGAAAATGACTTTTTTTTCAATTTTTCCACAATTAGAATGTTTGACTATTATTTTCTGTTAAGACACATTTAAAAAATGAGAAAACGCCGTTTTCACCATCATTTGATGTTCTGTAACATTTTTTCTCTCCATTTTCTCAACAGTGTATGCATCGTGATATATAATATAGACACTTTCCTTTCAATTCATATAAAAGTCTTGGAGGTGAGATTTGCTAATTATTTTCATGGGAAGAATAAATAATAATAATAATAATTAATAATAATAATATTAAAGCCTAGAATCCACACAAGGTGCTCAATGGCTGTACAATAATTGCATACATACATATACACACATACACATACATTCTCTCACAGATACATTGATACATGGATCACTATTATCATTTATTGGTGTAACCGAGGCTATATTGTGGCGCTAAGCGACAGAACTTAAAAGAAAAAGGGTATTGAATTAAAACAAAATAAAAACAACCAAAACAAAACAAAACAAACTATAACTTTACCAAAACAAGTATGTGAGTGTAAAAAACTGCAAATTACTGTAAAAACGCATTCACTAAAGAAAGAGCCAAAGTGGACATTATTTAGTATTTGTAAGTCTGATGTTGACAGATATTCTAAATTACGTATTATATGGGAAGTAATTGCTTCTAATTAGTTTCTTTTAATAAACGAAAACAACAGACAGCTCAGAGAGCTGTCTGTTGTTTTCGTGTATTAAAAGTAACAAAGACGGCTCGGTGGCGTTGTGGTAACCGGATCTCGTCAGATCACCGAAGTTAATCGACGTCGAGCCCGGTTAGTCCTCAGATGGGTGACCGTATGAGCGATCGATTCGGACTCCCGCGTTGTGTCCTTGGGCAAGGCACTTATCCCCGATTGTCCACATGGGGGCACAATGACGCCGTGTACTAAGGCGTTCTGCACGTCGATGGTGCGCGTGTCTTCAACCAATCTAACCCTGCGTGTCCTGCAGAGCGGAGTTACGATGTTGGGGAGCTGGCAGCTGCTCGTCGTTGCTCGGTGGTTCTCTCAGGGTGCTCCGGCATCCTCCGACCGTAAAACTGTCACGGTCATGATTAGCCAGTGTGCATTAGTATGTGACCTTAAACACCAATAAATAAATAAATAAAAGTAACAAAATAAACTTTATTTTATTTTCTACTGATGTTATAAGTATTTTTGTCAGCAATTACTTGCTTCTTAATTAGACCTTCCTCGGCTGTCTAATAATTTCAAGGAAGATAACTTTATAGAAAGTCGAGTTTAACCCTTTACCTAACCTGAAAAGCATACGACACTTGAAAAAATAATTCTTGAATAACTAATTTTTTTCATTTTTTGTCTCAAAAACATAGGTTATGAGCCCTCATTGGAACGAGCTCGTTCCAATGAGGGGTGATAACCTATGTTTTTGAGACAAAAAATGAAAAAATAATGAAAATTAATTGGCGATTTTTGAGAATAGTGCTGGCCGGTTTTGGTCGTTACGTTGGGTAAAGGGTTAATGTCGATATACGTCAGGGACGTCGTCCTGGTATTAGCATTCTTAGACAATCAATCGCTTTCACTATCCGACTATCTGTGATATATAATTGTGAACCAAACAAGTACAAATTATAAATTAGTCTTCAGCCTTCTAAGATTGAAAGTGGTTTGATTTAGAACCACCATACCGGAGCATACACACCTTCCTTTCTTCGACCGGTTCCACTGCAGCTGGCCAATGCTGATTCGACCAAAACGAGAAACCATTTTATCGATGGAATATTTTTTTTCATTAGGAATATACACACATATTCCCCAATAACTAAAAAATCTCAATGTTTGGCTCAAAAACAGGGTTTCTGATCCATCATTGGAACGAGCTCGACGTGCTCAGTCTAATGAGGGGTTATGAGCTACGCTGTGGAGGCACACATTTAAAAAAAAACAACATTCCACTGGCGATTTTAGCAGGATCCTCGTTAGGTTTTTTCCATGCCAAATAGAATGCGTGCTGTTTAGAAAATCGTCGATCGAGAGAGAGAGAGAGAGAGAGAGAGACGGGGTTGGGGGTTGACATTCACGCTTCACGTTACTCTCCTTGATGACTCCTGGCGGAGAGTATAGTTGAAGACATTTAAAGAAATTCCTCTCCTGTAAATTGAATGGACTGATTGACCTTATTAGTTAAAATTAAATGGATCTTTTATCAAATCTATTCATGGCTACTTCACAGTCGGGTTAAGAGTTAAGACTCACTGTGCTCGTGGTTAAGATTCCTTTAACAAAAACAGTTCACGGCGCCACTATCTACTTTGTGATGCACTTACCAGTTATGGGGATTGCTATGACATTGGCAATTGTCATCGATAATTTTGAGGGCAGAAAATACACAAAGGATATGTACTATTCTTGAGTGGGTACTACACGTATTTCGTTCATGGATGCAAGGAAATTTAAGTTTTGACAATTAAGACACCTAAACTGATTAGGTAATTAGTGATTAGGCGACTTATTCGTTTAATTTCCTGCTATCTTATACAACAGTACATAATTCGTGGTATTATTCCACTTCTATAATATTACTTCAAAGAAACAACTGGACGTTTTAAAAATGCAATAAGGGGGCCCCGAGATTGTTGGTGTTTATAAAGCTAAAAGTCGTGTGAAGTTTTTTGGTGCGACACTGGTGGATGTGGCAAGAGTACAGTACATGGAGAGTGGATTATCACTAAATCACTCGCAGAGTGGAGATTCCACCCAAGCAATAATTGCAAATTTGTTGCAAAGCTTAACCAGCACAAGCAAAGTTTCAGCCAATGGACCTCCGGGTTAAACCCGGAGGTCCATTGGCTGAAACATTGCTCGTGTTTTTTATCGATATGTACAAAATTTGAAAGTTATAGCTTGGGTGATAACTCCACTCCGCGGGTGATTTAGTTACAATCCACTCTCCACGTACTGTACGTAGTTGCATTACTGACCAGCTTCTATTTATATAAAAAAAAAAAAACACTCGTTGCAGTTTGTTGGCTTTCCACCGGTATTTCCTGCAACATGGTGGTCACGATTATCTTTGGATAAAAAATGAACCATACACACAGACATGCAGATAATAAATGACCCAAATTGTAAGGAAATAATTGAATAGATATTGTCAAGAAAAATGCAGGAGAATGCTTTTCCTACCCAACGCAGACGATATCAAAATGTATTATTTTAAATATAATTTTTTAATTTTTTTCAAAAAAATTCAACAAAACCATATCATGTGACCCCTCGTTGGAACGAGCTCGACGAGCTCGTTCCAAAGAGGGGTCACATGATATGGTTTTGTTGAAATTTTTCGAAAAATAATATTTTTTTAAATGCTGAATTTGCATATCACACGGGCGGATGCGGGCGATTCGTTGGGTAAAGGGTTAAACAAATTTGCTGGGGGAGGGGGTTAGACGCACCGCTTATCGTTTCGCGCCTTCGATCCTAGCAGGGCCCGTAACGCCCATTCTACACATTGTCCGGGGCCCGTCCTTGGTCTCGTCGGCCTTGTGAACGACAGAACTTTATTATTATTATTTTGTGGCGACAGATTTCTTGAATAACTAACATCAATCATGTTTTACTTCAAAAACATAGCTTGTGCCTATTCATTGGAACGAGCTCGTATCAATGACTGTTCCTAAGCTATATTTGGAGGCAAATATTGAAAAAAAATGATACAGTTTGAATTGTGATGTTTGAAAATAACACTGTTGGATACGTTTATTCCCAAATACGGATACGTTCATTCATGGCACCGGGACGCGAGTAACTATCCTAACAAGTGGATTTGTTGTGTGAAGGATTTTGTTATTACTTTGGTTTTGACAGAGAGCCATTCACATAGACAAAATAGACAGCGAATCGTTTTTTGTTAGTTATAGAACGATTTTAGAAAAGACACCGCAAATTATTCCGCCCAAGCTGAAGTATCTGGCATTCTTGCGGAGTTTACAAAGACGCGGCAAAGAATGATAGACATTTTTAATAAAGTTTCATCTTCTTGTTGACCTCCAGGTCATTAAGTGTTTCATTTGGATGCAAGATTTCAATTTCCTTTCATTTTGACAGTCTTTGTCACATTGAAGTGTAACCCATGTCCGTTTAACCCTTTACCCAACGCAGGCAATATCAAAATTTATTATTTTAAATAGCATTTTTTTTACATTTCAACAAAACCATATCATGTGATCCCTTATTGGAACGAGCCCGATGAGCTCGTTCCAAAGAGGGGGTCACATGATATGGTTTTATTGAAATGTTTTGAAACATAGTATTTTTTCAGCTGCTGAATTTGCATACTACGCGGGTGGATGTGGTCAATTCGTTGGTTAAAGGGCGGGTCCTGTTCTGGGTCTGGCAAAAATTTGCAAAACAAAAAAGTGATTCCCAGCTATTTGGTCATGATTTTCACTCCTTTATATTTCTTCTAAGGCAATCTGCCTCTTATTAGTGCTTTGTAGCTCCTATTATTTGATTATTCTCTAAGCCTCAGGGTGTCTCATGCAATTGGTCTAGTGTGCTTCCATGTATGGAATAACTGGCAGTGGCGTAGATAGCTTTTCGTTGGCGGAGGGGCAAGCCTAAAATTTCCCGACAGACCGAAAATTTTCCAACAGTGTAACAACAACAAAAACCCAAACAAACAGAAAGAATCTGTTGTTTACTGCAAATGTACTGAAAATTGGTCTTTTTTACCCCAAATTTACCCCAAATGGCATGTTTTTATCCCCAAAGCCAGCATTTTAATGTTATTAGGCATAAATTCGCCTAAAAATGGTCCCATAAAATTTCCGACAAAACTTTTGGTGGGAGGGGGGAGGGGGGCTCCATCCCCGCCCCCCCCCCCCCCCCCCCCCCACGCCCCACCCCCTTTATCTACGCCACTGATATTTGGAAAGATTGACCGAATAGAAATCTTGATTGTGGAAAACGTGTATAATTTCAAAAGTAAATATGATTCTAGTGACACTAACATAAACAAAAATAAATAAGAGGCAATTCATCTCAGACAAGCCACCCTGGCATGGGTCAAAGAACTTCAGTATTAGGTCTCTCTCAGACCAGCTGTACAAACTAAACATTTAACCGAAAAGTAATGAAATGAAAAACCAACTATTTCTTGTGGACAGCTGAAGATATCCAGGTGGGAACAATATATTTTGGGCAGGTCTTCTTGGTGGAGGGATTCGACTGGTGTCTGAACAGCATAGACATGTTGTACATCGGAGTAAGGGTTGTGTTGCTTGGAGCGTTAATGGGTGTATATCTGCAATTCAGTTCGTGGAGGCGGACTCCAATGGTTACCTGGGGATCTGATGCTGCAGGTCCGCTGTGGCTTTATATGCAGAAAGATTGTTTTGTTGCCATCTGTGGCATGCTGGATGCATGCTGGATGCCCAAGAGCAGGGCTGAGATATCGGACAAGTTGGTTTGCGGCACCTTTCATGTTTGGGAAAAGTATTTATTTATTTATTTTATTTTTTTTGATTTAAGTAATTTGAATACTTCGTTAAACAGATTTTATAAATTGGGGGTGGGTCCCCAATTGTATTTGAGGAAAAACTGTGCGGGAGGGGTGGGTGTCCAAGACATGACTGGCAAAAAATTGCATTCCGGGGGTGGTGGGTCACAAAAATTAAAAATGTAAAAAAATCCACCTTGTATCCGTAATTTTTTGCCTGACCCCCCTCTCCCCCCCCCCCCCCAGGTTTTGCCTTTTTATTAATTTTTTTAAGAAAACTTGTTCAGCACTGACTGTTGAAACGTTTTGACCTCTGTACCTGTTGTTCGATTCTTATTGGGTATTCCGTTTACTCTCGTAACATTCACTTTTACTTTGTATTATACACGGGGACGGACATTGCTATTTAAATATCAGAGACTAACCCTTTACCCAACGAATCGCCCTCATCCGCCCACGTAATATGAAAATTCAGCAGTTGAAAAAAAATTAGTTTTCAAAAAATTTCAACAAAACCATATCATGTGATCCCTCGTTGGAACGAGCTCGTCGAGCTCGTTCCAACGAGGGGTCACATGGCATGGTTTTGTTGAATTTTTTGAAAAATTTGAAAAAATGATATTTAAAATAATAACTTTTTATATCGTCTATGTTGGGTAAAGGGTTAAATACGTTATATAGTCCAATGCTCTTTTGTTCTATTGAGGTTTATCGTCACTTACCTCAACCAGGGTGACGTTGTGTCGGATACGTATACGGGTGGAGGAAGTCAGATAATTCGGAGAGAACCAACGAGCAGCGGGGAGCAACTGGTAGACCCCCCTCCCCCACCCCCCTCCCCGGCGTACTAATCCTGCACATGCAGGTTTAGTAGCGGTTGACGGCAAGTGCACCAGCGGCGTGTAGTACGCATTAGGACACATCGCAATCGGGAGTAGATGTCTTGCCCAAGGAGGCAACGCAGTTACAGCTGGTCACGACCGAATCGTGAACCTTTCGAATGGACGTCCAATGCTCTAACCACTGAGCCACCGCGCCCCAGTAAAAGTCGATACTTACTTTTCTGTTTCACACAATGTGTAGACGCAAATTAGAATTAAATTGCTTTTGTGTATTATTTATTTTATACAAGAGGAATGTCCATCAAAAATAACGTCCACGGCATTTGAAACCAACATTGCAAATAAACCGGCCTGGATTATGTGGTATGTGATACTAAACTCCTGTGGATTGTTGTGCATTAGGTTTGTCTTCGTATCCAAGTCTAAATGGCGAACATAGACCTCATCAGTCGAGGTTATTGACAGGGTGTTATTGAGAGAAATACGTTACGTTATTGTTCCATTGATGTTACACCCAACCCATACCATCCCTTATATCGTCATGAAAATCGACTTTCGATAAAGTTATCTCCCTTGAAATCATTGGTCGCGCCGATGAAGGCCCACTTAAGAAGCAAGTAGTTGTTGAGAAAACACCTGTGATATTAGGAGACAATAAAATCAATTTTTCTTTTGTTACTTTTAATAAACGAAAAGAACAGACAGCTCTCAGAGCTGTCTGTTGTTTTCCTTTGTTAAAAGTTGCAAAATCAAACTTGGCTTTTTATGGCAAGCTAATTAGAAGGAACTTCTACACAGATAATCCGTCATTAAGAATATCTATCAGTATCACACCTACCAACACTAGATAAGTATCTACTACACAGATAATGTGGCATTAAGAATATCTATCAGTATCACACCTACCAACACTAGATAAGTATCTACTACACAGATAATCCGGCATTAAGAATATCTATCAGTATCACACCTACCAACACTAGATAAGTATCTACTACACAGATAATCCGTCATTAAGAATATATGTCAGTATCACACGTACCAACACTAGATAAGTATCTACTACACAGATAATGTGGCATTAAGAATATCTATCAGTATCACACCTACCAACACTAGATAAGTATCTACTACACAGATAATCCGTCATTTAGAATATCTATCAGTATCACACCTACCAACACTAGATAAGTATCTACTACACAGATAATCCGTCATTAAGAATATCTATCAGTATCACACCTACCAACGCCGGTTACTAGACAACTCGCCCCCTTGCACAACCCCCCCCCCCCCCCTGGACAACTCGCCCCTGTTTTGTTTTTTGGACAACTCGCAAGATGGTGGGAAGACTGGGAGAGGAGATGGATAGAGAGAGAGAGGGAGAGAGAGAGTTGTGCTCTCTCTCTCTCTCTCTCTCTCTCTCTCTCTTTCTCTCTCTCTCTCTCTCTCTCTCTCTCGCTCTTTCGGGTGAATGTGCTTCTGTCCTCTCTCTCTCTCTTATATTGTAATTTAATCTTTTATTTTTATTTACTACTTATTTTAAATAATGAGTTTTTCAACTAAATTCTTTTTAGTTTTGGTTAATAATATTTTAATATATGGGGGCGAGATGTCCATAGGGGCGAGTTGTCTTAGGGGCGAATTGTCCAAAAATGTTGGGGGCGAGTTGGCCAAGGGAGCGAGTTGTCCAGTTCCCCCAACACTAAGTAAGCGTCCATTTTGTTTAGCGAATATGTTTTACAGTAATTTGCAAGTTTTTCTTCTTCTCAGGATACCAAATAGAAAAACTCATCACTTATATTTTTATATTAATAGAACGTACAGTGTCTGTATTATATATAACTAACTATGTGCACACTATCGATATAATGAATAGACAAAAACATATAGAACATTAAACGATGATGAAAACACAGTTTTCTTGTTTTTAAATGGGTTTCAACAGAGAGTAATAAATAGTCAAAATTCCAATTGATTGGGGGAAAAATGTAAAACGTCAGCTTCTGCATTTTGATGCTACTCTAAATATATCTTTTCGAATGATGGAAATTGTCAGCCATGCACTTCAGCGATGCTCGAGTCTAGTATGGAATTAACGAACATTGGCTTTGCCACAGGTCCCCACCAAACTGATGAACGAATATATCTTACTCACTACTGGTATACATGTTGTTCAGCATAAAAAGGGTCGTTGCTTTTTCGATGTTTTTTTTCTTTCTTTTGCAATAAATCGGTCTCTCTGGTTTGGGCATAATCGCGTAATTTGGAGCAAAGCGTCTTCTCTCGCTAAGTCTATCAAAATAATGGATGATGTGACGTGGACAATAACCCGAAAGCAATATTTATTTTTGCCCCACACATTTAGAGGACGGCACTTGAAAAAATACATCTTGCATAGCTTAAATTTGTTATCTTCGTCTCACAAGCCTAGATTATTACCCCTCATTGGAACGGGCCCGACGAGCTCGTCCCAGTGAGGGGTCATAAGATATGTTTTGGGAAAGAAAATACTATAAAATTGAATGGCGATTTTTATGAAACCAGATGGCTGATATTTAGTCGTTGTATTGGATAAAGGATTAATGAGTTATGTGGTGTCGCTATATATGGGTCCGCGGTGGATTAGTGGTTTTGAGTACCGGGCTAAGAGCTCAACGGCTCGATCACAACCCGGGGTAACTGCGTTTATTTCCAAATGCAACAAAATACTGCATTTTGATTGGCTGAGAGGTACGGTGTGACTTGCAATCCACAGTAGCTTTTTACACCGTGGTTGACCAGGGTGTAAAAACAAGAATATACAATAGCAGCGTATATGGCTAAAAAAGTAGTCCATTTTTAATTATTAATTCATACCTTCTGCTCAGTTATGTTAGAACAAAAATAAAAATTTAGGAAATTTAATATTCATGTGTAATAAAATATTACAGATATGGATGTCATTGGAACTGGCTCATTGAGCCAGTTCCAATGACATCCATATCTGTCTGGTTTTATTAAGAAACTTACAAAGTACAAATTTTCTGTAGTTTTTCCCACAATTTAGCTTAAAGTATTAAGTACACCAAAATTCTTGGAAAAAAATCCGTTATCCTTGTGTTTTCCAGGGTTTATGGGAATTTACACCGGTCTGGGAACTCATACACCCTTCGGCTTTGCCTCGGGGTGTATGAGTTCCCAAACCGGTGTAAATTCCCATACACCCTGGAAAACACGAGGATAACTAATAGTATCCTTGGGCAAAGCGCTTAATCCCGAATGCCTATATGGGGTCACGATGGCGCTGTGCACTAAAGCGTATTGCACGTCGATGGTGCTCTTGCCTTCAACCAAATCTAATCCTTCTTGTGCGAAGTTAGTATGCTGGGTAGTCTGACAGATGATTCCGTGTACTCCGGCTTCCTCCACCCGTAAAACTGTCCGACACGAGGTGATCATGGTTGTCGAAAGTGTCGTTAAGCACCAATAAATAAATGGCCATGTACATATTAATGAATTCAGTTAATTCAAGCAACTATATATATAATGGAAATGAACATAATATATATGCTGCGCTCAGTCTTTGAATAAATAATACATTTGTGATAAGCCATCATGCCGGTATAGTGTCATTTATATGCAATTAATAGTTCCAACTGTGTTGCTCTTGCTATATTAGTGTTTTATTAAAGGAAGTTTACATAATTCTAAGGACTTCGTGTGACGTTGATATCTATATCGGGGTTAATTTATTCATGAATTATTCAAAACATTCTATGCTTTGTTTGGAAAAAATGCATCATCGTGTTCAAAAGAATCATTAATGAATCTCTTCATTTTTAGACTTGAATTGATCGCCTGTAATTACGTTCGTAATACACTTGAACTGAATGAGAAGTGTAGTCGTATTTATCTTGATCGCCAAAAATGTCACCCATTTCCCATGTAATTTAAGCAACGCACGCCCAGCGCTGTCGGCAAACGGAATATACACATGCTACATTATACACTTCCCAATTTGAACCGTCGTCAAAATTATGCATATTTTCTGAAACCATATACCCCAAACACAATAATACAGTACATGGAGAGTGTATTATCACTACATCACCCGCAAAGTGGAGGTTCCACCCGCGGAATAATTGCAAATTTGTTGTAAAGCATAACTAGCACCGGCAAAGTTTCAGCCAGTGGACCTCCGGGTTAAACCCGGAGGTCCATTGGCTGAATCATTGCTTGTGTTTTGTGTTGATATGTACAACATTTGAAAGTTATAGCTTGGGTGATAACTCCTCTCTGTGGGTGATTTTGTTACAATCCACTCTCCACGTACTATACGCGCGGTGAATCTCAGAGCGCACCATATCCGTAAATCTCATTGGCAGACAAGCCTTGAACTCATTTATATGTAGTCAGTATATGGTACAAACTGCTGACTTACCTACACCAATACATTAACACATGTGTACATTCAAAAGGAAAGGCTGTCTCCGTTTGTTAGAAACACCTCTTAAACTCTGTACTATGATGCATTGAAATGAACGGATATTAATATTTAGCAATTCCAGAACCTCGATTTGTACAGAATATAATGCACCAATCGTACCAATTAAACTGTCCAACACACTTTGTGCCCATAAATTGTCCTCATAAACACCATCAGACATCACACAATTATGAAGAGACACAAATTTCACAACATCGGGAGAGCCGATTTATTGTCAGCCAACATGTATTCAAAAGGTAGCACATCACATTCGCAATGTCAGCTAAATACACTTTTAGATGTGGTTTCCAGACAATGGAAATAAATAAATTTACTGTGGTGTAAAATTCATTTTGTGGTGGTGAATATGATGTGATAAGAACCCCAAAAACTTATATTGACCGAGGCGTTAGGTGAGGTCGATATAAGATTTTTAGGTTCATATCACATCATATTTACCACCACAAAATATCATAACATCTTTAATACATACACCATCCTCAGAACAAAACAATCTTCTATTTGTCAATTAAAAGTTCAGTTATATCAATGAGAAATACTTTTATTTAACAATAAAATAGTTATCATCTGCAGAATAACATAAAAATAAACAATGTATTACAGCATGTCAACACGTTTCTCAAAGTTGGAGGTGATTGGAGTAATTTCGATTGAAATAGAAGTAAAACTGTTTTTTTCCAAAAGCTATATTTAGAAAGTCGATATTAACTGGAAAACCGGTGTACAAGTAGTTTTGAGTACAAGTCACGTGTATAAGATCCAGCCAATATAAGTGTGAGTTACTAATACAATATATAATAACATCACATAATCGCCATCAAAATATAATATCGTTTACAACACGTCTAATACGTGAATGACGTCAGACGTCAACCTCGACGTGGTAACGTAGTGAATTGGTTTCAGAAGTAGCATTGAATTAATCTTCTCTTATTTTTTATCAACTGTCTACCAAATACAAATAGGAGACGAATTTTGCAGAAAACATTCCTGAATAACTAAATATTTTACTTTTTATCATGAAATCACAGGTTATGCCACCTCATTGGAACGAGCTCGACAAGCTCGTTCCATTGAGGGGCCATAAGCTATGTTTTGGGGGCAAATATTGAAAAAATAATAAAACTTGGATGGTGAATCGATGGACAGCACCGAACTGCTTTTGTCGTTACGTAAGCTAAAAAATTAAATTGCACATTATGTGAGAAAAAGAATATCACATTCGTCACGATTTAATATGAAATTATTGTACTTCGTTCACTAAAATCGATCTGGGCCCATGTAATCCTCTGCACATGTCGATAAGTTAGCTCAACCTTCAACAAACATTTGAGAGGTCTTGATAAACAATTGCGGGCTAAAATTGCGTCATGTTCTCAATGCACCAGCCTAATATGTAGGAATTCGACGCGGTTACGGCCTGGATCCAGTCTGGCCTTAAATAGCCCATCGACTGTGTTTAGACTAAATCGTGCTGGATATTTAAGTTGGTGGAAAAGCGAACCAATGGTTCGCTTTTCCAACCAACTTATATATTCCAGACAATTGAATCTAAAAATACGTTAACGATTCATTTGCTCTGAATCAACTTCAGAAATGCCACTCTACTGAGATTTCATTTGACCGAATGTTTGATGACATTGCCATTAGAAACGGAGACTCGCCACTGCCGTAGTATTGCATGTTTGATTACGCCCCGTAGTTCCACAAATTGTGTTAATGTATTATGTGTTTAATTAGAATTAAATACTTATTGACCGGATTAACCATAACTGGAGTAGGAAATAATATATGTATATCCTTGGGAGTAAAATGACTAAACATTAAATCAACGGTGATCAGCGCGCAAATTTCCGCGAAAAGTGGATAAACAAACAGCCCATCACGGCGCAGAATTCCGAACAGAAGTAGACTGGTTATCCGGAATCTTGGAATTGCGTTTGTATTCTTACAAGTTAATATTTGATTAATCAGTTCTATTTTAGTAAACTGGTTAAGAATAGTTTAAGAATCTAATTTCAAACTGATCCCACATAATCTAAGAACTCCTCGTTCAAATCTGTAAGTTAATTTCCACTCCCTTAATTCAAGACCTAAGACAATTTTGTGAGTCGCCCCGTCACTGATATGAACAACAAAGAAACACCGTAGACTTTAAATCCTGGTTATCAAATTGCTTTCTCCTGGTAGAATTAAATAATTCGTTGAATGGAGGGAAAAAAGTATCTATTTTAAACCACTGCGTCTAAATATATATCGCACAAAATAAGATGGGGGGGGGGGGAGGAGTGGGTGTGGGGGGGGGGGGTCTTCATTCATGTTTAACAGTTTTCAAAAACACTACTTGGTGCTTGCTTTTTCTTGTAGTAGTTTAAACAAACTATACACATTTTTGAATTGAACTCAACGAGCTCGAACTTAGCTCATCTTTCAACCAAATCTTCCCTCCTTTACTCCTACCGAAACGATAACCATGATAAAAACAGGAACCAAATATTTGCCAGGGATACCTTTTCCTCACAATATCAGCAAATTGTCCTCTTCGGATGTCCCATGATGCACTAGATCAAGCTCTCGGGTCACCAGTCTAACTCTGTAACGATTTCGATGTTGATTTGGGCTGTTTGTTTACCCACCTTATTTTGCGCGATGACGACTGCTGATGTAATGTAGAGTTCCTTCAGTCATGGAGATATAAATCTATAATTTCATGCTTTAGTTATAGTTATTTTCGTCAATAAATGTTTAATTCATCCTGTAACCATTAAGCAATTTAAACAATTAGTTGAACTTCGCGGTGTAATTATACAAGCTACGGCTGTGGAGTGTTTTATAGCATGCTCGCCTATGTTACTACCCGTGAAAAGCCCGTATGTTAAATTTTAACACTACACTACCGGTGTAAAGCTTCCACTGCGGTTGAATCGTTTTCAATGGGAATTCCATTACAAAAATGTACATCTAAAGTAGGAACTACATCCAACTTGACCTTTCACATGGCCCAATTTAGAGACTTCGATACATTCACATTTCGCGACGTTTCATTCAAACATACGACGTTTTGCGATACTAACTACTACGTGCAATGACTTATTAAGTTTAAAATACCTACAATTAAATATTTAAAATAAAATTTAAGAATTGTTAATAATAATTTGACTGAAAAAGCAAGGTAAATTCAATCAACTTTGACGATGTGTCTAGCTGTCAATCAATAATTCACGTGCAGCCGGAGGTACTGCCCACCGGCGCAGATGTAAACAAAACAAACTCATGTGTTCGCTCGTCTGCTAATCGAAAACATAGTTTTTCTCCATTTTAAGTGACAAAGTCGATTATTTATTACGAGCATGGTATAAGTAAAACAAATAGGTACTAGGGCCGGTAATCAGATTTAAACCACGAGGAGAATAAGAGTTTTAACCACTCGGCGGAGCCTCGTGGTTAAAACACTTATCCCCCTCGTGGTTTAAATCTGATTACCGACCCTAGTACCTATTTATTCTATATTTGATTCTCAATAATGATGTCATCAAAATTTCGGGAAAAATCAAGTCTCAATTGAGCAACATGTCTTGCATTGATTCAACGATGATGAATGTGTATGGTTGTTTATATTCGGTCGTATAGAATATATCAGTTGGTCAGAAAAGCGAACAGTAGATTCGATTTTCCGACCAACTGAAATATTCCATATCAGTGAATCCAAACATAGGCGATGGAGTATTTAAGGGATATACCAGTTTCAAGGAATAACAGCGTCGAATTACTCACAGAATTACACTGTTGGCCAGAGAGCTTGGCTCTCGAAAGTGCTTTTATTCTTCATATGATTTTACCACCTCTGACAAAGTTCTATGAACAAATAACATATATGATAATCTGCCTCACGCAGTTTAAGGAACATGCACGTTTGCGTTTTTCTTTTCTTTTTTTTCTTTCTTTGTTTGCTATTTTGGCTCTCTTTATTCCCTAGGGTGTGTTGTGAAAATTTGTTTCCACATGGATCAAATATCTGTCACCAATAAAACTGCATGTCATTTTTGGTCCAAATTGACTGACAAGTTCTTAAAAACTGACAACTGAAACTTTGGATGCAGCAGTAATTTGTGCCTCTCCAGAGACGAGCCCCAAAACTGTATAAGCAATTTTATTTAAACTACTTTGCACCTACTCTAATGGAGAAGGCTGGGGCGCTGTGGGTCCGTGGTTAAGGCATTGGATTTCAAACCCAAAGTTCCACGATTCGATCCCATACCCGGGGTAACTACGTTGTCTCCTTGGACCAGACATTTAATTCCGATTGCCCATGTGGGGGTACGGTCGGGCAGTGTACTAAGGCGTACTGTACGTCGATAGTGCATTTGTCTTCAACCAATGCTAACCATCCTTGTACGGAGTTAGCACGCTGGGGTGTCTGACAGTTACTCGCCGCTGTTCAGTGGTTCTCTTCAAGTACTCCACCCGTAAGACTGTCTGACACGATGTGACCCTGGTTAAACACCAATAAAATAAAAAAAAACAAACAACTGAAGAAGGCTCCATAACAAATTCAAATCATTGCAGCCAGTAATTCATAGAAAAAAATCACTCAGTGTTTTCCCTTTACCAGCAGGGTTAACTCTTAACTCTTTGAGTATTTTCAAGATATTGTACATCAAATCTAGTCATGGCTGCTGTGAGGCAGCCATGACTAGATCTGATGATAAATTCATCTAAATTCATCTAAATTTAACTTTAGAAAACTTTGATGAAAAGTCTGTTCGGTTTACAAGAGGAGAATCTGGTTAGAAGTGTCCAAATGATACTTATTACAGAGGCAAGAGAAATCCTGTCCTTGGCAGAAATAAACGCCAGCAGCATGCAAAGAGTTAAATGAGACTGTCCATATGGCGCCTCTTTATGCACACGATAGCAATTTGTTTTAGCACATCTGATTCCACTACAAAACGGAAGCTTCTTACTAAATAACTTGTGATGTTCTGGAAATGTGAGCGTTTTAATTTATCTATGTTCTTAATTCCTGGGGTTGCCACAGGACATCGATAAGAGAGAGTGGACAGTACAATCAAGTACATCTCATAAGATAATACTTCATACAAATTTGTTTCAAATTGGACATCCAACTTGGCCGAATACTTCAGTATCGAGTGAATTATTTTACCAAACCAAAATCATGACCACCACAATACGATGAAGGACCATTCAGTATTACCAGTGTTCAGCAGTATGTGCGTAGGTGAGTAGGGCCGCACAAATGTACGAACTATTTGAATGTTAAAAGCCTGTCTTGTTATTAAAAAGTCCCAGTTCCATCAATTTTAGCATGAATAATTCCATACACTGTTAGAAATGATAATCAATGTCAAACCGTTTTGGAGTTCTAAGTTGATCACATAAACCAATAGACAACCTCAAAGAATTGTATTATTCAACATTCAACCACACAAACTTATATAGTTCACCGTTGAACTGAGGCAAAGTTCAAATTCGGTCCTTCTGTTGATTTGTCAATACTCGCCCCTTCTTCTTATTTGTCACCGATACCGGGTGGGATGATTTGAATCGCATCATAAATAACATTGACCTGATGATAATTTCATATGCACGCTAAAATCAGTAGGGAAAAAACCACCCCAAATCAACTGGGTTGAGTGAATATGAACCCAATTTTTACCCAACTGAATTCAGACTGCAATTTTCATATTATTGCGGCTTATTGATTGATGTTTGTGTTATTTTATTCCCACCCTGAGTAATCAAACATAAAGTGTTTTAAATTAAAATAGACTTATTCTAAAGACGTCGAGTCTTTGTTTCGTATAAATACTTCATAATAGAAATGGGTTTGGTTTAAGAAAGAAAAGCATAATTAAAATCGTTCTTCCACACAACTCGTCCAAACCTAAATAGCGGCTTATTGCTCGAAAAATGCCCGCTTGGCGAGTTGTACCTCTGACGCTTGACACATATCTGAGTTACCTCCCTTGGTTTAAAGTCTCTGAATGAATCAACGGCCATTCATTGAAGTGCGATTTTACGAAAACAGATACACAAAAGTCTTTTTACTGAAACCAAATTTTAAAAAAAGCTAATGTTTCATGTAGGAAACGTAACGAGGATCACATATTTTGCCAAAGGAATATATGTAACTGTTAGAAACGAGAAAGAGTCTCCCATTCGATCAGCAATTTGTTGAATCATAATAATTCACAGTAATTTTCCAAAATTCGTCTTATCATCATAGTGGCCACAGAGAAACAACACTTGGAGCACTAAAAGACCCCAATAAATCATTTTGTAGCAACCATAATACAAAATACACATATTTCTATTATTGTCCATATTAAATCAGTTATTAGGGTTTTTAATGATCCAGGTGTCGGTACCTGTGATTCAACACTAAAAAATAAAGGGGCTTGCTAAAATGGCTCAACACGGAACCAATAATGTTCTAATGTGAAACTACATTTTGGTTAAGAATTGAACCTTAATCAATCCACCGGTTCATCACTGAGTTACATTACTGTTCAATGATAAACCACAATGTGGGTGTAGCACAACGAAACCATGTTGTGGTTAAACATTGAACCGGACCCATGGGTGTACAAGCGTTTATGCATTGTAGGGTTCCACACTACTATTTTAGCTTTCTTCGGCGCGTTTATTCGAGGTGCCAAGTTTCGGTTATGGATACAATTTGCATGAGGCAAAACTAGATTTTTAACTTTTTAGTGTGAGTACTTACACTGTTATGGCACTTGATACGAACATTAGGCGAGTTTTACTTCTAATCGGTGAGTTTCAGGGTGCTTGCAATGCGAAAGCCATGACCCTTATCTGTGTAAAACATTGTTTTGGCTCCATCTGTCGTTGAGTTGTGTAGCTTGGGGTGTATGTTGTTTCCATTTTTACTTGTCACGAGACAGCGGTGCCTTCCCCTCTTAAACATTTCTTTATTGTTTGCTTCCATATTAAAAGTGAGAAATTTATATTGCATGCCACCTACTGGTCACCCCGGTGGGTAAAGGTACATAACACTATGATCTGGTACAGCTGCTGTGGAATGGTCGACCTCCACGAGTGGGCGGTGTTGTCCACTGGCGCTTTTATCTATCAATAGTCAGTAGTTTTCAGAAAATATTCACTGAAAGAAGCACCGGGTTGTCCTCGGTGCTTCATTCATTGAACATTTGATGGCGATTCCATGCTTTTATTTCAGAGATTCACTGTTAACCCTTTACCCAACGAATCGCCCTCATCAGCCCGCGATATATGCAAATTCAGCAGTTGAAAACATATTATTTTTCAAAATATTTCAACAAAACCATATCATGTGACCCCTCGTTGGAACGAGCTCGTCGAGCTCGTTCCAACGAGGGGTCACATGATATGGTTTTGTAGAAATGTTTTGAAAAATCTTAAAAAATGATATTTAAAAAAATAAATTTTGATATCGTCTGCGTTGGGTAAAGGGTTAAAGCATGCGTGGAAATATTGCTCACGCGTGGTTTTTTACCTTTTCATGACGACGTACTGTAGAACTGAAGTGTGTAATACTACAGGCCACTGATACACTGGCAAAATCATATATCAAAACACTGAAGATAAACGACAGCAAAAACAGCTCTCTATCAAAGTGACATGGAAATCGGGACATGAGTTTTCAAGTCTGTACAAAGCTCAGTAAACCGTTTTTTTAACATGTTACATAGACGTCTACATGAAGAAGAATGCTGAACTTCAAATGAAATTGGAAGTACAACATCATTACGTTGGCGATTTAAATTAACAACTTTATATTAAAAAGCAGCCCTGGATGACAAGAGGACTTATCATATCCTCTGTCAATAAAGAACAATTTTATAAGAAAACACTTAAGGCCACCAACGTACGGAACGCACTAAATTACAAAATCTATTGTAGAATCTTCGACAAGGTCACAAAGCAGTGCAAACACAAATATTCTAGAGATATTTTAACCGAAAATAGAAGCAATTAGCGAAGAACATGGCAGATCTTAAACGAAGCTTGAAAAAAGATTACCATTGTTGTTTATGCAGGACGACATGGAAATACAAGAAGCCAATAACATAGCAAACGAATTCAATTTTTTTTCATCGGCGTTGGAAAAGCTATATCCGACCAGATCCAGGCACCAAATAAGTCCAACTTAGACTACATGAATAGGAAAAGAAATATCTCTAACAACATTGATCTATTACCCACAAATCCCACATAAGTCAGCCGAGTAGTAAATAAAATGAAGCCCAAATTGTCTAAAGACTGCGATAGTATATCAAGCAGTCTTCTTAAACAAACAATAAAGGAAGTATTAGATCTCCTCACACATCTTATTCAAATCAGACGATGAGCACAGATTTACCAATTACAGACCTGTTAGAATACTTTACGCGTTTTCAAAAGTAATGGAAAAGCTCATAGAGACGAGACGTACACATTTTCTAAATAGGTCAACATTTTATACCCCCACCAGTACGGGTTTAGAAAACGGCAATCACACTTTGGAAAGTAATAAAAGTTGATAATGAATTTAACTTTAATAGAGGACAAACACACCGTTAAGGCGATTGAACCATAACACACAAAAAGGTAACCATTATTTCAGTTCTTTGGAATGATTCCACGGATCGAACACATTTGCTGATGTCGACGTCGAATCAAGCTTCGTAGGACTCTAAAAATAGATTATAAATTATATTCCTTGACGATTCCATTCAGAAGTCTGGCGTTGATAGGGTTCAAGAAGGAGTTAAAGTTTGAACATAAAAACTACCGCAAGACGCAAACTCATTTGTAAAATGAATACCATTACATGTCAGCAAAATTACAATGCATTGTCGAATTGAACACATTTACTTAGTATTCGAGTTACATATTGGGGTGCTGACCTTATTTTGGAAAATCTAAAGAAAATATGTGCCTTTGTTATCATTTTTGTAAATCAACAGACGTGTTCCTCAACATTAAGCATGAGATATGTAACTATTTCTTAACCCCAATGACAGTTGAGGCAACAATTTTAACCCTTTGATACGTTTGTACGTTAACCCCAATGACAGTAAAGGCAACACTTTTAACCCTTTGATACTTTTGTACGTCTTATGACGTACGAAATCAAACAGCGCGTTGATACATTTGTACGCCTTATGACGTACGAAATCAAACAGCGCGTTGATACATTTGTACGCCTTATGACGTACGAAATTAAACAGCGCGTTGATACTTTGTGGTCATTGGTTTTGTTATTATTTTTCGGTTTTTTAAAGTTTTAACCTCAATTCTTATTTTCTCCCGAATAGTGCTCATTGACAACCGTTGAGCCAAATGTTATCGCAGCTTAATATAACTAATATAATCGTGTTGTTAAGACTTCTCAACGGATTGAGTGCTAGAAGCCACTATCAAGGCTTTCATAAAATGAGGATACCAGAGTAAAAGCAACACTTTCCTTGCTTATATTTCATATTCAGTCAGACACAAATCATATTTTGTTTTACATAAATTTGTTTTATTACAAATTATTGGAGAGTGCCTGTGGGCACTCTCCAATAATCTGTAATAAAACAAGTTTTGAATAACAAATTCAGACCACCAAAAATAATCTAGCCCTCAACCAGTTAATCACTATTGTGAAAAATATCTTGTTATTTGTACTTTCCGAAGTTTGACGTCGAATTTTGAAAAATGTGGAAGAAACTGAATCCCCAGTGACGTTTGAACGTCAGGATAATTAAAGACTCAAAGGGTTAATTCACCAGAAACCCTGTTTTACATGCGATTTATCAGAACCATTACCCATTATAAGGGCAGGAACTTCTGAAATTCAGGAACTTCATACCCAAGATATGTTACGTAAATTAGAGAGAGCTTACTCTTCGTTCAGTTGATCTACACAATCATACGCTCAAAAATCAGATGGAGTTAAACATCAACCTAAATCACCAGAATTGGGTGAATGTGAACCCAATGGAACTACAAATGGAAATACATATTTCTCGAGTTCCCGTATGACTGTTGGGGTCCAGGAAAAAAAACACTTGACTCTGTTTTTACAATCCGAATGGATTCACATTCACTCAGCACCGTTGATGTGGATTGATTTTTAACCCAACTGAGTTTAGAGTGTATTATGCACGTTTCAGAAAGATTTTTTTCGTTTGAGTCGTCGGGGAATCATTCAAAACACAAATAATCTTATCGCTGTCTAACTATTCCTATGCGGTGCAGTTAACCGACGCTGCAAATTTCAGTGTAATTTCAAATTAAAGTTTTCCTATGCAGTTTTCACCAATGGGTCGAAATGGGTAACACGACAGAAGAATCTTTTCTTCTGAAAATCAAGATTTTTATTCCATTATCACAGGAGTTAAACTGCATTACTTGACGTGACGCTTTTGACGTTAAACTGTGTGCTTGCGTGACACCTACTTTTCTATCTCCTGTCTGGGAGATTAAGACAGAACATAAGGGGAGGGGGAGTACGGGCGAGGGGGCTTGAATTACTGTCCCGAAGGGCAGTTGCTCCTGTATTTCACAAGTGTTTAAGGCGCGCGTGAAATACAGGATAAACTCCACGGTTGTTGATTGCTGTTCATCGTACTCTACCCGTGTAGTGTTCTGTATTATTATCACGACTGAACTTCAATTACGTGAACGAAGCCGATTTTTTAACCATTTCGCTGCTGTGCAATTTGGCAATATCCTGTGCTGAACCATATATTGGAGGGAATGGGGTTAAAGTGAAAAAAATGAAAGCGCCAATAACGTTCACGCATTTGTAAATTTAAAACTGTTATTATACAGTACGTGGATAGTGTATTATCATTAAATCACTCCTGAAGTGGCGATTCTACCCAAGCAATAATTGCAGATTTGTTGCAAACCATAACAAGCACAAGCAAAGTTCCAGCCAATGGATCTCCGGGGTAAACCCGGAGGTCCATTGGCTGAAACACTGTTTGTGATTTTTGTCCATGTGTGCAGAATTTGAAAGTGATACTTTGGGTGATACCTCCACTCTACGGGTGATTTTGTTATAATCCATTCTCCACGTACTGTATAGTGGAACAACGTGTACTGAGTTCAACAATGTTTCCAAAACTACTCCCAGCCACACTCCATAAATCTCAAAAGAAAAGACGTCCAGTCGACTTGAATTTAGTTCCTATTTAATGGACTGACCATGCATGTAGTCCAAACTCTTCTCCACAGGCCGTTATATAATTTTGGTTTTGTTTTGTCGCCGTGTGGCACAGGACAACAAAAAACAATTATATATGTTGGGACAAGTTTGGACTATTGAGTTCGTTGTTGCCTCGGGTATTTCGGAATTTACACAGACGCGAAAAATGGTTGAGATCAAATGGATAATGCCATATCGTCTGTCGCTTGCATTTCGTATAACATGCGTTCTATTGAGAATAACAACGTGCTATGATATCCATTCCCTGTACATGTATGTGGTATCTCCGTACTGAGTACGGTCGTATCGCACAGGCCGTCAACAGTTGGTTCCATACTCAATATGGACCTGTAGCAGCGAAAGGGTTAAAGAAATATATCACCGGTCTGCGTTCTGTTTTTTTATTTCTGTTTTGTTTTGCTGACACTGTTGTGTGTCGGGGCATTTCATTCACGACACAGCGTCACTCTGGCGCGTAACGTCCAGTCTGATGCGTTCTTACATGACATTGTCACTCGTAATCCGAAATTCAAGCGTGGTGTACCCAACACATTTCTCAACGTCTGCATTGTATCGCGTGACGCTGAATACGCACAACAATCGTGGAATAAAAAACAGGTTTTAGAACTTGAACCTTTCTCAATAATTTATCGCTGGCGTATGATAAAAAAAAGTTATATTTCGAACAGGAAATGAAATGGGAATGTGGTACCAGCGTTAACTGCATTGTTTTCTTGCACAAAACACTGATCCCAACTGCCGATGTGGAGCATGGTGCAGATGTGTACTAAGGCGTATTACACGTTGATGGTGCACTTGCCTTCAACCGCTGCTAACTCTGCTTGTGCTGAGTTAGTAAGTTGGGGAATCTGATAGCTGACACCTGCTCGTCACTACCCCGTCGTTCTCCCCGAGTACCTCGGCTTCCTACTTCCATAAAACCATCCCACACGAGGTGGCCATGACTGTTGAAAGTGTCCTTACACCCAAAAATATAAACAAACATACAAACATTGAATGAAATGTATGGAGATATGCTTGATGTTAAAAATCACATAGCATTTCACAAAATCAAAAAAATACTGTTTCGCACTGTGTAACATTTATCAGTCGCAACCAGACTGATTTACGAAACTGGACAGATGACAAGAATTTGGGGATACGCGACAATTGACCTTTTGCATTAACGCCGGAACAAATTCTCATTGAAAATATTGATGGCTGCAATCCATTCAGTTTCTCTGTGAAATATGTTAGTGGTATCATTGCTCAATGATTAACGTTCATGATTATGGATTAGTGCTTACAGTTAAAACTAGAAGTCATGTTATGAACTGTGCACTTATCTGGGCCTAGTTGCTCGTAGGAATTGCGCGCAGTTGCCATATCGAATGGCATCCAAATCACGGCAGGTTCTCCTGGTTACTCATAGCAAACACAGGCAATGTTTCTGCCAATGGACCTCCGGGTTACCCGGAGGTCCATTGGCTGGAACATTGCTTGTGCACAGGCCCTATGTACAGTATTTGATAGCCTTACTATGGTCATAACGCGTAGGTTAACGCGCAGATCGACGTGCTATTTGTGCGCATTTCATGACAGGACTTCTAGTTTTAACTGTAGGTGCTGCAAACATTTCGAACTTACAGTACAACCGCCGTGGACTGGTCGCAATCCAGGTGTGGGCAGTGATGTCGACGGACGCGTTTACCAGGTAATAACAATCATCAGCAGCCGCATTTTTATGAAGCATCGGGTTGTAAAAAGGTGTACAAATTACAATTTGAATAGTCGTTACATTCTATTAGAGATTCGACTCGCAATCGCCTGTCTGATTCGATTCGAGATTCGACTCAATCCGAAATTTGCGATTCGCACGGCCTTAATTTTTCCTTAACCCTCAATCTTCTTTGATTGTCTGCCAGTTTCACATCTGCTTAAAACGGAAATAATTCCCATCCTTAAAATTCTGTTCAGTTCAAAGCAAAACGTGTTCCTTTGAACATTTTTTTTAAAGTATGGCTTCACGCATCCAAGTTAATTCTGATACGTCTAATGAACAGTTGGCATTGATTAGGAGTGGTGTATTAGACATGAGTTGATATGACCCAAAGAGATAAAAAATAGTATATGAACGTTATTAAGTATTTGCATCACACCTTTTCAACATGTGAAGTTTTTTTTTCAAGTCCACAGGACGTGCTTCTGGCAAAGGTCGGGAACTAAAGTACACGCGCCCTGGCACATGGATAAAAAAAACAGTCATTTTATCCATTCCCATACGTGGTAACAACGGCGTGTGCAATTCAACTTTTATATATTTGTAAATGTCTTTTGTCCCACAAAACTGAGCTTATGACCACTCACTGGAACGAGCTCATTGAGCTCGCCCCAGTGAGTGGTAGTTAGCTCTGTTTGTGAGGCAACAGATGAAATATTTTATTTATTCAAGATTTTTACTTGCAAGTGTTGCCCCCTTGTCGTGATGGGAGAGTGGTAGATCGGTTATTACAGCATTGAACTTTAAACCGAAAGGTCGACGGTTAGATCCTGTCCTGCGATAACTGCGTCGTGTCCTTGGGCAAGACACTTATATATATGGCCGGTTGCCCACATTGGCACTGTGTACTAATGCGTCATTTTATGCATTCCCATACGTGGTAAAACCGTCGAGCGCTATTCAGATTTTATATATTTGTAAATTGATTTCGTCCCACAAAACAGAGCTCATGACCACTCACTGGAACGAGCTCATTGAGCTCGCTCCAGTGAGTGGTAATTAGCTCTGTTTGTGAGGCAACAGATGAAATATTTTATTTATTTAAGCTTTTTGCTTGCAAGTGTCGCCCCCTTGTCGTGATGGGAGAGTGATGGCTCGGTTATTACAGCATTGGACTTTAAACCGAAAGGTCGACGGTTAGATCCTGTCCAGCGATAACTGCGTTGGGTCCTTGAACAAGACACTTATGCCCGATTGCTCACATTGGTACTGTGTACTAATGCGTACTGCATGTCGATAGTTCACTTCCCTTCAACGGTTGCTTACACTCCTTGTGCGAAGTTGGTAAGTTGGAGAGTCTGACAGTTGCTCGCCACTGCTCGGCGATTAATTCCGGGTACATATTAAAGTGCCGGTTAACCCCAATAAATAAATTAACAATCTCCGTTGGGTAAAGAGTTAAGCTGG
The DNA here is from genome assembly GCA_031216915.1 of Pictodentalium vernedei. Taxonomy (NCBI): domain Eukaryota; kingdom Metazoa; phylum Mollusca; class Scaphopoda; order Dentaliida; family Dentaliidae; genus Pictodentalium; species Pictodentalium vernedei. The sequence goes on along the minus strand of CM062292.1, from coordinate 85,040,122 downwards.
TGCGTACACTTCATTGCTGTACTAGAGTAGAAAGACTATTGCCCTATTCTAGCCAGATGTTCACATCTACAGTACGTGGAGAGTGTATTATCACTAAATCACCCGCAGAGTGAAGACTCCACCCAAGCAGTAATTGCAAATTTGTTGCAAAGCATAACGTGCACAGGCAAAGTTTTGGCCAATGGACCTTCGGGTTTAACCCGGAGGTCCATTGGCTGAAACATTGCTTATGTTTTTTGTCGATATGTACAAAATGTGAAAGTTATAGCTTGGGTGTTAACTCCACTCCGCGGGCGATTTACAGTACGTGGAGAGTGTATTATCACTAAATCACCCGCAGAGTGGAGATTCCACCCAAGCAATAATTGCGAATTTGTTGCGAAGCACAACCAGCACCAGCAATGTTTCAGCCAATGGACCTCCGGGTTAAACCCGGAGGTCCATTGGCTGAAACATTGCTTGTGTTTTTGTCGATATGAACAAAATTTGAAAGTTCTTGCTTGGGTGATAACCCCACTCCGCGGGTGATTTACTTACAATCCACTCTCCACGTACTGTAATTACAATCCACTATCCACGTACTGTAACAGCTCACAGTGCGATGGACAGATAGCAATCTTCAATATGTGTCTGATAATTTGATTTGGCTATATATTTAGCATATACAGACACCACATGTGTTTAATAATCTCGACACATACATACAAGGATATAAAGTTCCCGAGGTTAATCTTGAACGTCACTCGAGGTCGAGTTCTCAAGAAACCACTTTACACAAGTAACTGTCTGGTCTTTTTTTCCAATATTTGCTTTCTCATACAAACCACAACACTGATCGCTCGTGCTATAGTGTAGACAGATATCTTATAATTGTAGGTATCGATGTGGGAGGCTCTGTTAAAATAATGCGTTATCTCGGTTTTTAATACTGAATTCGACACTATACAAGTATTGTTCACCCGTGACAGCGAGTTATTCCTTCTGGGCCTCGAACCATGCTGAGCAAAGTAGACGCACCTTTGAGGACCTTGGCAATCATAATATAGGAACTTTAAAAAGCACTCTTCCAATTTGACAAAAATGGACTCATCGGCAAAACTAAAAAAAAAACACTTTTGTAGAAAAAATGTAAAATACAGAGTTCCTTAACCCTTTACGTAACATGAAAAGCAGACCACACTTACAAAGAAAATTCTTGAATTTTGTTCATTTTTGTCTCAAAAACAAAGGTTATGACCCCTCGTTGGAACGAGCTCGACGAGCTCGTTCCAATGAGGGGGTCATAACCTATGTTTTTGAGACAAAAAATGAAAAAATAATGAAAATTAATTGGCGATTTTTGAGAATAACGCTGGCCGGTTTTTGCCGCTGCGTTAGGTAAAAGGTTAAAAAAGCTAGATTTTGTGATAATTGATTATTTGTGGCACAGACACACACACAGTCGGTCCTACATATTGAGGTATGTGACACCCGACAAAAAATAAAAACCAATGGAAATTAATTGGCGATTTTTGAGAAAAGCATTGGCCGGGTTATTCGTTACGTTGCGTAAAGGGTTAAAACTCTTAAAGTGGCATATATAAATACTTTTTCCGGTGATTTTTCACGCACCAAAGCATACGCGATCACAGTTGACATGATATTATCACCCGCAGCGTCAGAGACCCAAACCGTTCCCTAAAATGTTTTTCTCTATTTTGTTCCTACATAATATTACATCGTAATATATAATATTATGTGGGAATAAAATAGAGAAAAATGTTTGGTGAAATACAAATTAATGAGAATTGGAATTAGTAAGTAACTCACGATTTTTCTCTTCTTTCTGGACAAAAGTCTTTCAACTTTATAAGTTGCGTTCAAAATTAATCTCCTTGAAATTGTGCCTTCAGGTCGAGGATGTAATTGTAACAATCGCTCTGCCGTGGCTCAAGCTTTATGTTTGTTGAAGTAAATGAATTCCGTTTAAACGACTAATACATCAAACGTATTAAATGAAATGAACAGTTTCAGGGACGATGTGGGATTGAAATCCCTTGCAACCCGAATAACTTTATTTGCTTATGAATCTACGAGAGTCGGAAACGAGGTCCAGTAGTCTTATTTGGTTTCTGTGTGCGCACTGGCAGTTCAGATCCCCGAGAGCCTCGAACTGGAAGGTGACTAGGAGCAGGGACGTGGCGACAGAGGAGGGGTGGGGGATGCCCCTCCCCATCCCCCAACCCTGGCCAGAATTTCCTATAGTTGGAAATTCGGAGGGCAAGTCATGAGTAGTTGGACATTCATCTATCTGGATTTTAAAGCTTTTGCGATGCTGATGTCTCCTTTACTTCCCAAAATTCCAACTCGCTTTTCAAACATTCTTACTGTTACTATTTGCAACACAGTGAACGTAGTATCGAGCTTCATAAGTAAGCATGATGTCAATCGGTACGAGGTTTCTACAGTACGTTTACTTATCGTAATACAGAAACATCATCGAAATGCACTTCAAGAAAATCACATCATGTAAAATCGTTATCCTGAGTTAATTCCACCATTCACAGTTACAAAATGATGAAACATCGAAAACTGATCATTCCTGCATAAGATCTGATTTAATGTTAGGACAGTTTGAATTCTTCAAAGTTCTAAGCTTGAGCATTTGTTTAGAACATATTTAGTTTCCAGAATAATACCAAATTATAATAACCTGATAATTCTATAATAAACGTGTTGGCATTTCAGTTACTAGAATAAATTTTGTTCCCCCTTTCATGGCTTCAATTTCAAAACTCGCCCCCCCCCCCCAGTTGGAAATTCACGACCCTACCACCCCCCCCCCCCCCATCGGAAACAGCAAGCCACGTCCCTGCCTATGTATGTTTGGAGACGTGGGCATAGTTATGGTAATACCGAAACCGCAGTTTGATGGTGGTTATAGAACAAGAAAAAAAAAACCCAAACAGTCGATGGTTTGGGAGCAGCTCCAGCGTATTATCCATAACGGTTTCAAAACGGACAAATCCACCAATATGTGTATTTGGAAGCTGGGAGTCATCCATCAGCCTTTTACGGGGGGGGGGTGGGGGTGGGGGTGGGGTGGATGATGAACCTTGGCCATCTGGTCTGCCTTCAGGGGGAATAGATAACGGGGTTACGTGAGGTTAAAAAAAACAACCCCCACCCCCCCCGCCCCCCCCCCCCCAAAAAAAAAACATCAACAAAACAATCACAGACTCACACCCAAAAGTCCTTGAAAGGGCTGTTATATCTTTATTCCTATGTTCATTTATTTTAAATGTACACGGGTCCCTGCCAGGAAAGCTTCTTTCAATATTTGCTTGGTGTTTGGTGGTTTCCTATGTGTGTTAACAGAAAGGTAGGTTGTTACAATTCCACGTTCGCTTCGTCTACTTTTTCCATGCGTCTTCTCGATAGGAGTGTTTCAATACAATTTGATAATATTCAATTAGGAAAGTTATATGTAGAGAGAGATAGAAATCCGCTATTGTATATTGTGACTGTTGTCTGATATTCGCTATGAATGGGGCGAGGGGTGGGTTTCTTCGGAGCAGTCCTCACAGACTCGATCCTAGATTTCCTAAAGACTAGCGAGGCAATCCTCACTGACTCCACTCCCCCATATCGTTATTAGAGAGAGATAGAACTCCGTTATTATATATTGGGACTGTGGTGTGATTGTTGCTACTGATGGGGTGGAGGTGGGTTTCTTCGTAGCCCATTCCCCACACGCAGGGTCGCGAGTTAGTCCTCACAGACTCAATCCTAAAGTACTCAATCAGTAGCGGGACAATCCTCACTAACTCCACGCAATGTAATTACATTGTATAATTTTTATTTTACTGTGAACCCTTTACTCGACGTAACGACCAAAACCGGCCAGCGCTATTCTCAAAAATCGCCAATTAATTTTCATTATTTTTTCATTTTTTGTCTCAAAAACATAGGTTATGACCCCTCGTTGGAACGAGCTCGACGAGCTCGTTCCAACGAGGGGGTCATAACCTATGTTTTTGAGACAAAATGAAAAATGTTGGTTGTTCAAGATTTGTTTTGCAAGTGTCGTCTGCTTTTCATGTTAGGTAAAGGGTTAAGGGTTCGGCGGTCGTTCAGCTCTACCATTTATTCACAACCTTGGAGTCTGTTGAGGGTTTCCTTTGTAGGTCTTTTAATCGCGTTTCAATCGCGCTTCTGCAGAGTTGCTAGACAGTCCTCACTCAATCCCAAAGTTCTCAATGAGTAGAGAGGCAATCCTCACTGATTCCACGCAATTTAATTCCATTGTATAATTATAATTTTCAGTGAATTATTTTGTTTTTCTGTTAAGGGTTGAGTGTTCGTTCAGCTCTGTCATTAATACACTATATTGGAGTCTGTTGAGGGTTTTGCTTTGGAGGTCTTTTAATCGCGTTTCAGTAGTTTCTATTTGTGCTAGCTCATGAAGTCTCTTTATCGGTGACCACATAGGCTTATACAGTGCCACGCGGAAGCGGTTTCATCTGACACTCCACCGATATATCGTACGCCACTGCACCGAAGCAAAGTGATATGATGAAAGGAAACGTTTGTACCGTATTAACCTCTCAACAAACACATATCTTGTTTGAAAATTAAATAATTGAGTTTTAAATTAGCTGCCAGTTTATATAATTATTCGTTCGATTGCACTACCTTTGAATGGCAATTACCAAAAAAATTGAAGCACGCATTCCTTCAGAACCGTGTTCAAACAGGTTTAAATACAGAAAATTTTAGACTTACTATATGCGTTCGTATCTGTAAGTTTTAGATCATTATGTAAATCATGTGTATTGCATTAAATTAAGATTGCTGCACCGCAACTGCCATTTTCCCCACATTCTTTAAAAAAAGAGAAACATGTTTCTTCGTCACAAGTACAAGCATTTACATTGACCTATCGAATAGTGTAAAACGATTTAATTTCGTTGGTATCAATTTTCATGATTTGGCAAAAAATTCAATTTCGTCAGTACGTAAATTCGATGGTCACAACGGAGTAGACAAGGAAATTTACGAGGGAAGCATAACGCATTTATTTTATAATGATAACGGGCATATTTCATTGGCAATCTCCCATCTCCAAACGGAAAAAAGTTCTGTTCCTACGATCAGTATGAAAACCCACACCCGCTTCAATCTCGTCTTTATTTTCAGAATAACTCGCATTATCACCTCTACCTCCTCCAACATCAACACCCTCTTCTTCACTGCCGTCACCAGTCTTCTCTGCTTCAAGCAGAGGAAACTGGTGACGGCAGTGAAGAGGGTGTTGATGTTGGAGGAGGTAGTGAACATTGATATTAGTAATTCTGAAAATGAAGACCAGTTTGGACGTTGAAGCGGGTGAAGAAGATCTTGCTGTTGAAAGGGAGGGTGGCTACAGTGATTTGCTGAAAATGGTTCTTCAGAAAGCAGGACTGTAAAAATATCAGACGTGGAAGGGCTGACGAAATCCTACTACGTTTCAATTCTAAAAACTTCAGTTCAATACACAAGCAGTGCCACGCTTCATTCCCGGTTCTGTGTTGTAGATTTCCCGGGTATCGGGGTCGGCTTTCAGAACCGGGAACGTGGGAACCCGGGAATTCCCGTTCTCCTGATTTAACCCTAGATGACAGCTCTGATTAGAAAATCAAAACAAGCGTATCTCACTAAAATAGAAAATATTCTCAAAAAAGCTCCATCAGCTACACACTGTTGATGGAACACCCTCAAGTCCGAAGCATTCAACGGCTACTTCTGTTCATTCTCTTCTGTGGACGACAGTAATGTTATGTTACCCCACAGGGTGATGTCTGCGACTGTCCGACTATAGATAATATAGTCTTAGCAAAGAAAGGAGTCTTCGAAAGATAAAAATCAGCCAAGCTGTCTAAAGCGTGTGTCCAATGTTCGCGCTGTTGGGTGCCAATTTGGCCAATTACAAACACAATTTTACCCTGGCACGACAAAATCTGCCTTGGCAAACATTCGGGCACCACGAAATTTCCTTTCACTTGTGAAGACACGTCACCGCAGCAGTGACGAACGCAACTGATGATGAAATAAATAAAAACAAATATATTCGAGAAACACACTCAAACCCAATTTCGTCAATAAGGCAGTTTCGTCAATAAGGTGTTACAGAAAAAGAGTTTGCATAAACATCCAACGTTAAATGTAAGCGAGTGGTTTGGGGCATTGCTTTTTCTTTAATAAAATATTGTAGACTATTATCTTACAAAAGACAGAATTTAATTAGATATATCCTTCATACATTCGTTAATGACTTGCAAGGGTATGAAGTATGTATCTAATTAAATGCTGTAATTTGTACAAACTCGAGGATTAACAGTGATTAGTCGATTTATCTGTTATTATCGAAGTGCAACAATGTGTGCATGTACCGATATCATTCAACCTGGCCATTAATTAAATCAGTGACATAGATATAACTTGGGTGACCGCCATTTTCTTCCATAGAGGGTTTCGTCAGAATTGCTGTGCTCTGTCGGATTTTTGTCCGTGATATATTAAACAATTAGAGACTTTTGTGGTGGTGAATATGATGTGATATGAATCTAAAAAACTAACGCCTCGGTCAATATAATACTTGAAGTTCATATCACATCATATTCACCACCACAAAAAGTCCATAACTGTTTTATTATATACATCATCCTAAAAAAATCTTCTATTTTTCAATTAGAAGTTAAATTATATCAACCAGAAATACTTTTATTTGACAATAAAATACTTATTATCTGCAGAATAACATAAAAATAAACAATGTATCACAGTATGCCGACTGAAACACAACAAGAGAGGATATTTCCAAAAGCTACATTTAGAAAGTTGATATTCACTGGAAAACTGGTGTACCTGGATTTTTGAGTACCAGTCACGTGAACACGATCCAGCAAATAGAAATGTGATAATTTATAAAGTATATAATAATGTTCGTTCACTCTTGAAATAATCGCTACTTCATTTTTCAAAACTTGATCGATGTATTTGAATCAAACAGAAAAAACACGCCCCATGTCCCCCACTAGCGCTTTGGTACCCGAACTCTTTGTTTGGTATTAAAATATTCGGAATAGCTGCGGATTTGGCGCCAGAAATGTTCGGGCCAGTGTGAGCACTGTGCACCTGACCACCCAAAAGAAGATTATAACACTCTCTGAGTAAGTCAATACGTGAGTGTCAACATTATGTCCAACTGGTAGTCCAACAGAACTTCGGCTATCTCAACATGTAATTCAGCCCTACAGGAAGTAAAATGCTTATTACAAAGTGTGGTTTTTGGCAGCGGACCGCCACAAGTGAAATTTACAGTATATTTTTCAGAAAAGGGAAATAACTTTATCTGCAAATGTTTTAACACCTGGACACCGGAAGTCTAGAGAACTGGCCGGTGATGTCAGCAGCAGTCGTGTCGTTTTAAAAATCACAGTACAACTACTAATTCCCCCTACACATCTACGAAAAAGTTAAAAGGGCAACTACCCCACCGTCAAACACTCATTCCTTTAGGATGTAAAACATTCATTGTTTTTTCATTAATACCATCTATTTGAAGCTGTTAAAAGTCAAATGTATTTATTCAGCTTTATCTTTATCCGACTTTGACAATCAATAAGAGGTCAGGTGGCAAACAGTCACATTGCTGTGGTAGTGGGTTCTAGACAAGTCGTGGCTGGCCCTAGAGACAACCAAGGCTTAGCTAGAAATGGCTGCTAAGCCATGTACGTCCAGGGTGTAAAGTCTGGAAACTTACGCGGACCCTTAAGGGCTGAAAGAGACACTGTATTTTCCCATTAGATTTTAGAATCTCCAAGTTTATCAAACTCTTCTGAGTTTATCACTCTACTTATTTTCAAATCAGTTGGGAGAGGGAGGGCAAATACGATCGCTCGCCTCATATAAATTACATGCCTGTGTTAGGTGTTCTCGTAGTCTTGGGCGGGGCGATAGTAAACAGGGAGTGTTGTGTAATCTCAGCAGTTGTTCGTTGGGAAAGACTTAACTTAAAGTTTCATTTTTTTCCATTTTGCCACGAGTTTAGCTTAACAAACCTCACTGGAGCGAGCTTCTCGAGATCTTTCGAATAAGGTGTTAAAAACTGTGTTTTTGGGATAAAATTGACCAACATTGTAAGAAAAATCAGGTCGGGTGGAGTTTGTCAGTTTGTGAGGCACAAAAGTACAGTACGTGGAGAGTGGATTATCATTAAATCACTCGCAGAGTGGAGATTCCACCCAAGCAATAATTGCAAATTTGTTGCAAAGCTTAACTACCTCAAGCAAAGTTTCAGCCAATGGACCTCCGGGTTAAACCCGGAGGTCCATTGGCTGAAACATTGCTTGTGTTTTTTATCGATATGTACAAAATTTGAAAGTTATAGCTTGGTGATAACTCCACTCCGCGGGTGATTTAGTTACAATCCACTCTCCACGTACTGTAGCTTTGAAACAAGCAATTCCTATTTTCAAAAATCTCTCTTTTCTGACCAGCCGCCTCACTATCCAAAACTCTACCTGTCTTGGAAGAGTTAATACAGTAACACATTCCGAGTCATGCCAAATAATACAATGAATTAATCATGTGTTCTTGATCAGCGCAACTAGCTTATCCGTAATACAGTTTATTTGCGTTGTGTATATGTGATATTTCGCAATCTTACGCCTTGATCTTATTAATTTACAACCCATGTGCATATACATTCCTCACCACAACAATGCCCTATGATTTCTAATATTATTCCTTTTTCCTTCGCGAAAAAAATACACAGAAATGCGTCGTAGGAATGCAAATTTGTGAAGAACTTCTCCATGAAATGAGCTGTGGTGATTGATAACTTGCGGAAAATGTGCAACTTGTTTGTTCACACAAATCTTTCTAATAAGGTCACAAAATATAGGCTCTACTCTCGAACGAAGGACAATAAGAGACGTCTAACCCTCTGCACACACTGATATATATAAAATAGACGTATAGTGTTTTCAAATAAAAATATTATTCTCTGTGCAGGATCAAGAATGAAACCGACGAGCCTCTGCAGAGCTTATATTTCGACGAGAATCCGCGAATCGATTCACGCAAAGATTCGCGCAACAAAACCAGTGAGAATCCACGCAGATTCCCCCCCTGCGCCTCTTCTAGGATTCGCGTGAAAAGAATTGAGTCAATTTAACCCTTTACCTAACATATCGGCAGCAAATTAACGAATACAAGGCTAACATGACCTGAAATATCCTGACACTGAGTCAACTATTGTACAAATATGGCTGTCATTGGAACCGGCTCATTGAGCCGGTTCCAATGACAGCCATATTTTTTAAGGTTTTATTGGTAAATATTGTTAAGTTTTTAATAAATTATCAAATTCAGCTTATGTTATAAAAAAATAAAGAGCTATGTCGGGTAAAGGGTTAACATGTGTTATCAGTATACAACAAGGGTTCAGCCATAGTGGCCTCATGGGATCCTGGTATATTGATAGGAGGTATGGATTCTCACTACCATATTCACAAGAATCCAAACTGATTCTCCCAAATTTAGATGAAACATAAGCCATGCTCTGACGAGTTGGTTTCATTCTTAATTCTTCCAGTAGAATCATTTTTTACATGTAAAAAATTTACGTTTATTTTGTTTATCTCATCAATCTTTTCCAGGGCAGTCGCGGCGAAATCGTGTTGTTACTCGCTGCAAAACACAATGAGAAGTGAGGAGCACATTGGCCCAATTCGATCTCCAAGCAAAATTGCCCAAAATAAACAAGGTGCAGTGATACATTTCTGTCTAAGAATAATTCCCTTACAAACTTGAGCTAAAGTTGCAAAAATACCTTTTTTTTAAATGAACAATGTGTCGTGTTTTCTACTGCCATTGTGTAATACTTTCAAAGTGGTTTAAAGAACACAACTGTTGAACTGAGCAGGCGACAGGTGCTGTTGTTTATTTGCGCTTACCTAATTTGGAAAATGAAACATCAATCATCATGCTCCCGCCTTTCACAATCAAACTTGTATGCTTTTCAACGAGTTTCGAGCACAGTTGAAATGTGTCATATATTCTAAAACTAAACATTTAAGCGACGGTCAGCGTTTGATAAACGTCGGTTCATTATGTCTCCCACAAGCGTAAAGCAGGTCACGACAACACGAATCCAGTAAAGGTAAGAAATCAACAAGACTGTCTCTACAATAGGAAAAAAATATTTCCGTGTTAAACCTATGAGGAAAATTTATCACCTTACTAGGATAATAAAGCAAAATTTATCCAAGGCTTTTATTGTTCGAATAAACGGATATAGGATTAAAAATATACTGATATTTCAAGGAGAACAGTACGTGGAGAGTGGATTGTAACTAAACCACCCGTGGAGTGGAGTTATCACCCAAACTTTTACTTTCAAATTTTTACATATGGACCAAAAAACACAAGCAATGTTTCAGCCAATGGACCTCCGGGTTTAACCCGGGGGTCCATTGGCTGAAACTTTGTTTGTGCTGGTTATGCTTTGCGACAAATTTGTAATTAGTGCTTGGGTGGAATCTCCACTCTGTGGTGATTTAGTGTTAATACACTCTCCACGTACTGTACATGCTCTCCATAATCATCTAGGAATTGAACAATTCAATCTTGTTTGACAGAGCTGAATGAGCTAACCAACCAAATATTGCAAAGTGGACAGCGCGGTAAGACGGTTTGCTAACCTTGACTTCATACCTATGTTGGGGTCATGCTATAGCTATAAATGTAGAAAGTGATCTTAAACACTAATACATAATACACGAAACACCAAAACAATGGATGTGAGAATGAAGGATATGTGGGCATTGGGTGACACAAAGGAGGAGGTTAGTATGCTTATTGGTGAGACTGGGAAGAATGGGGGAGGAATAAGGGATACGGGATGTCACCAAACAGTTCGTTTCTGGGAGTTTCGAGAAGAGGAGAGGACATGTGTGGGTAGAGGGAGGAATTTGGGAGAACAGGGTTAATAAATGCCTTCTCACCAGAGGCCCGCGAAAAATCAACGGTGTCATTATTAGTATTATTATCATCATTATTATTATTAACATTATTATTATTAATTTTATTATTATTACCGAATGGATCCCAAAGGCTCATTTACCCTTTAACCCCAAACCGGCCAGCGCTATTCACAAAAATCATAATTCAAGTCTCATTAGTATTTTTTATTTTTTATCTCAAAAACATAGCTTTTGACCCCTAATTGGAACGAGTTCGTTGAGGTATCACAAGCTATGTTTTTTACCTTAAAATGAAAACAATTAATTAGTCATTCGATAATTTTATCCGCAAGTGTCGTCTGCCTTTCGTGTTAGGGAAATGGTTAACTCAAAACTTAATGATTGTGCTTCACACTCCTTTTTCAATAAAATCTTAGAGATTTGTTTGTGTTGGAAATGCAACTGCGGTAACATTTTCGTGGAATTACTTTTCTCAATTTATATTTGTTACCTCAGTCGGAGTTTAATTTGCCAAATAGTGTTATGCGTGAGTTTATAAGTTTCCCCGCCATAAATTATAAAAACCAACCACATGTCATTCAAGTTTAAAATGTTTGAAAGAAGGCAAGTTAGAGAAGAACGAGTCTCTATTTATAACGAATATGTTCTACCATGTACATGAACAAAGACAGTGCGACTTTTAATGGATATACTGAATGCGTGTTTTAAAAAGGTTGTTGGAGGAGAGGTTCAGTCAAATACTTCAACGCTATTCTCGTGCCCGTATACCTGACGAATAAAATGTCAGAGACGCAGGTGTTTGTTACATGTGAGCCAAAAAATGGACAAAATAATTAGGGGTGTATGAATCATGTATTCTTCAGTGACGTAATGCCCATACAAGGGGGTTATGGCGTCTCCTAAAGGCCCCCAGCAATGCACGTTTTTAGGGGCCCCTAAGAATTCCAACATTTGGGGAACAGTCATTATTGAGGATCTCAAAACAGTGTTGTAGTCGAAGCATTGAGGTTGGATGCTTCATTACCAGCCTGCATAAAGAATATTTTCTGAAACCTATTACGGGGTTGTGTACGTGGCATATGACAACATGGGAGATTAGTTCAAAGGACGAAACAATATTAATTTTAATTAATTTACAAATATGTATGCATTCTGTACAAGTTGTCGCATCAAACAGTCGAAGCAGTATCCGAAACTAACATGACACTTTCTCGGTTTAAGGCGCTGACCAACTAACGAAGGAATGAACACAGAAACGAAAAAAGGGAAAACGAAAGTCACCATCAGGAAAATTTTTAATTAATGAAGCACCGGGTTTTATCCGGTGCTTCATTAATTACATTTTTGACTACCACTCATTTAATTAGTGTTTGGACCAGACCACGACGGCCATACTGCAGTCACTTACCATCAATACATCCTTCGTGAGCTACTCAAGGCCGGATGGATACTATACTTTATGCTGAATAGAATATTTGTACCCAGTCAGTGTGCAAGAATATAACATTCCGATGTACTGAATAATTACAGTATTTGGCCTAAGGGCCCCCAATATTAGTGTTGCGCCACTGGCGTTCTTATTTCACATCCCTGATCCCCCATTAACCCACTGCACACTGATGTCAAAATATCGAAATTCCAATAACCAAAGTGCAGAAACACTCTTTACTCCAGAATTTAGCTCTGTACTAGTAATCGCACTCGGACGGTCCAGCCTAAATCCAACAGATTTCGTTACGCGATTTATTTTGAAGTGATGACATATCTTGTCTAATGTTAGGGTTTCTAATGAAGCAAAATGTTGTGACAAACATAGAAATTTTCTCAACAGGATGCGTAATACACCAGCATTTCACCAGCTGTGTGAAATAAACACAAATAATTACACTGTAAAACGTTAGCGTAATTCTACGGTTAACTACTGTCAGATGCCTGTCAACTACAACGGTCTCGAGGCCGTTAATTAATTTTAACGGTTTGCCGTAGAAAAACCCTCGAATTTGATCCAATGGACGTATTTCTCTCGTCACGCAATCCAATTACATCGCACAGTGGTAAAAATGGTGAATTATGGGATCGGCCTTGTCATATGCCACTCCGGAAGTCGCCATTTCCAAGAGGGATGCCCAATGCTTTTGAAGACGAACAACAACGTATTACTATCAATTTGTAAGTTTCTGGAGAAGTGAATCATTTTCATTTCAGTCTTGGACATGAAATTCAAACAACATCAATGTTCCATGCGTATAATTGTTTCGGTAATCATGCAGAATTGCAGACTGTTTGTACTGCGTCACCGATATTCGATGGATATTATGGCTTGTGGCCACGGATCTCCGCTAAGGCCGGCAAACCCACATGCTTTTATTGGTTCTAGGTAAAATTCGGTTAATGATGGCTGGATTAAATAACGGTCAAAATGACCGGTGGCAGTGTTCCAGCCATAAGGCTGGAACACAGCCACCGGTCATTTTGACCGTAATTATTTTGATGGTAATTTTTACTGGAAAATAAGGCAAATGGTGGTTACAGTTTGTTACGGTCATATGCCCGGCAGTTGGTTTCCAGGTATATGACCGTACAAATTACGGGAAACTGAAAAAAAATTACGGGAATATACGGCAAATGGCAGTGAACATTTTTTTACGGTTTGCCGTATCGCTTACGGTCATATGCCTGGAAACTAGCTGCCGGTCATGTGACCGTAAAAAATTACGGTGATTTTTTACAGTGTACCTACTCCATATCAGTTGACATTTTAACGATTTATCCTTCTCTGGGCTGACTATTTACCCGCATTCTAGCGGAATAATTTGTGAATTAATTGGCAAATCTCTGGAGACATGCAAAAAAAGCGCATTATGAAAGACCTTCACTTGGCGATTTTCATAAATCGATGAAAGGGGAATTATCACTAGCGTATGTGCAATGATACCTTTCGGTTTCTTTGCAATAATTAGAATATAGAAGGGAATATGTTCTAATAAACATCTGAATATGGCGTCATAATTGATAAGTTATTGTTGTGTCTTTCTGAAATACCTTTCAATAATCCAAAAGTTGTTGGCATCATTATGCACACATCTCGCGAGGAAGAGATATTTGATCTGCTTGGTAAATGTTCTACTGTTGTGCAGCGTGGGCTCTACCATCGTGACAGTTCGGTATCTCTTAACCCTTTTGAACACGAAACTCGGCTTTTCCGTACCAGAATCTTGATACGGCCTATATTCATAAAGTAGATAGTTACTTAGTGAATGCATGTGGTAGACGAATCAAGATGTTCAACTTGCAGCCGCAAGGCAGCAAGTTGGAAATATTGATTGGTCTTCTCCCAAGTAACGAATATAGAATCTGCCAGTAAGTATTAATGGCTCGATACGGGCATGGAATATACCGTCAGGATCCAAAGAGTCAAGTTTCTCTTTAACGCTTTCCCAACGATATCAAAATTTATTTTTTTAAATATCATTTTTTCAAATTTGTCAAAGAATTTCAACAAAACCATATCATGCGACCCCTTGTTGGAACGAGCTCGTTCCAACGAGGGGTCACATGATATGGTTTTGTTGAAATTCTTTGAAAAATAATATTTTTTCAACTACTGAATTTGAAGGGGCGCGGTGACGTTGCGGTAACCGGTTCTCGTCAGATCACCGAAGTTAAGCAACGTCGAGCCCGGTTAATCATCGGATGGGTGACCCTGTGAGCGATCAATTCGGACTCCTGCGTTGTGTCCTTGGGCAAGGCACTTAACCCCGATTGTCCACATGGGGGCACGATGACGCCGTGTACTAAGGCGCACTGCACGTCGATGGTACGCATGTCTTCAACCAATCTAACCCTGCCTGTGCTGCAGTGCGGAGTTACGATGTTGGGGAGCTGGCAGCTTGCTCATCGTTGCTCAGTGGTTCTCTCCGGGTACTCCGACTTCCTCCACCCGTAAAACTGTCACGGCCATGATCAGCCATTGTGCATAAGTATATGACCTTAAACACCATTAAATAAATAAATAAATATACTGAATTTGAATATTACGCGGGCGGATGCGGCCGATTCGTTGGGAAAAGGGTTAAGACGCCAGAGAGTATTCTGGTTCTGAAGATAATTTGCAGTCATTTTATTCTCCGTGGGAAATGCTTGTGGAAACAATGGACGACGAGATGACCGTGGTCCATCTTATACTAAAACAAGTCAGAACAAGTATAACGGTACAATACCGGGAGGCTGGATTATTATTTATTCTTACCCGCGGAGAATATTCTTGAATTTGTCATAAAAGGACATGTCGTGTTTGCTGTAAATCAGCCATGACATGCTTTGATGAAAAATTCAGAAGGTTGTGATATACATAAATTTATTTTATTTTCATTGGTTTTTCTTTCCCCAAAACAAATCGTATTCCCACCCCAACTCGCCGAAAATGGCATTCCACTCCCAGCATCGTATTCCACTCTCAGCGTTGAAGGGCTATTTTTTTTTATTCTTTGCCAAGCCGTTGAGTTAAATCAGTTATAAAGGGCTGTTTTGGGGAAAACAAATAAGAAGAAAATAAAATAAATACAAAAGTTCACTGCTCGGATTCGAGCACGATTTTATCCTCTCGTGGGCCGGGCGGATTATTTCATTCGGCTATCGCCTCGTGACATAATCATCCGCGCACCACTCAAGGATAAAAATTAGGGCTGAAACGGTTGGCTCATTTTCATAACCGACTAACTGAGTGCTATAACCGAATAATATCCGGTTAACCGTAGTCATTATTTCCCCGAATCTGGGATCAAAACTATAGGAATTGGAAAGCAGTATTCTCAGAAACTGCTCCGTAGTGTGTATACAAACGAACGTTGTCGAGTACTCGACAACGTTCGTTTGTATACATACTACGGAATAGTTTCTACGGTTACTCAGTACTCACGGAAATTGCCGATCATTAACGAACTCTTGAACGCGAAAGTCGATTATTTCTCAATATATACAGCGCTGCTTCGAGGTGTAATCTATCCCAAAGGAGAAGCGGCAAATTTACTACGTTTTAACCATGGAAGGACGATCACCATCGATATTTCGGATAAACGGTTGACGTTTTTTTAATCGGTTAGGTAGGTAACCGGTTTCAAACCGGTTATCCGGTTAACCATTTCAGTACTAATAAAAATCATACTCGAATCCGAGCAGTGAACTATTGTCTATACATTTGCCAGCAACATATCATTGCACTCACATCTTCGTCCGATTTCTGTTCAAGGTTCAGTGCTATGCCCGTTACTATACACTATTTATGTTCTCCCCGTTGATGAAATTATCCGGAGTCACGGCCTTGATTTTCATTTTTACACTGATGACACACAGCTGTATATTAGTTTCACTCATGATAAAGAACACGATGCACGCGATAAAATTGAACTCAACATTTAAGACATCAAGATATGTATGGCGGAAAATTTATTCAAGTTGGACCGTGGTCAGACGGAAGTGATATACACACAGGTCTTCCACATCAATCAGCAACAATATCCAAATTATCCCTGAATATTTATGATTCAACAATCGCATCCACCAGCTGTATCTGTAATCTTGGTTACTTCACGGATGAAAATCTAATAGCTGATGAACATTTTAAGAACGTTTATCGAAGTTAATTTTTCCATTTACGTTATATAAGCAAAATTAGAGCTTTCATTGACACTGCCGCGATTCGATCCCACCCCGATTTCAGCCAGAACAGTAATACGATTTTTCCCGATTTGTCTAAAGCAAGGAGACCGCGAGGGATAGTGGGAATGCTAACACAAGTACCCCCCCCCCCCCCCCCCCCCCCCCACACACACACAATATTTTTTTATCATTATCAGTTTGGAAAAAAATAAGGAATTGAAACAGATGTGTATCAGCAATATATGTATTTGAAGGCACATTTTACATATATGTAGTGTAGACAGTTTAACTAGACTTTAACCCTTCGTAAGAGCGATATTTCGGACCAAGGCATAATTTCGTCCCATTTTTGTCTTATTATAAGAGGTCTATACACGGGGCATTAATGATAAAACAATAAGTGCTGTCTGCAGCCAGGCGGCTACAGACTGCAGTTATTATTTTATCCTGGACTGACCCATCTCCCTGTAAGTTTAGACAAAGGCGATACCATTCCAGGAAACGAAGGTTCGAAGGGTTAAAATGGTTGTTATCACGCCCGAAGAACAATGAAACCTAATTCTATATAAATTACATGGCCTAAGCACGTCAGTCGAACTTCCAATCGAATATCAGACATTAACGAGAAGTTCGAATTATCATATTAGTTTACTAAATGCATTGTCCAACAATTATTGTCACCTCAAAGCCACTGTAGACTGTATTAATCTTATTTTGTCAAAGGACTCCCAGGATGGGGGTGGGTTTGTTCAGAAAAAAATCTTCAGGAAAATGTGATGCTGTAACTTGCGACATGTAAGACCACCCACCAACCCCTTTCCCAATTTTGTTTCTCCATTTTCCATTTTTTTGTCGCCAATTTCTGACACACATCCCCTTTAATGCTATTCACTAGAGTTAAAAAATGTTGACGATGTGGTCTGTTATGATATATCATTTTCTCCAGTAATATTTGTCCACCATCTTGACAGGAAGGCAATGAGCATGTTTTATTGAAAAACGTCTGCAAAATATGGTGAGTTTTGAAACGAGTCTAAGAATTTTCCGTTTGGGCGAGCCTCTGGCGAGTCCCAAACGGAAAATTCGGACGAGTTTCATAAATATCATATGAGAAAAACACTTATTTCATATTCTATTTATCATATGACACACATATGCACAAATTAACGACTTCTTATGACTTTTTAACCCTTTACCAACGTGTGTTGCAGACGACACTTGGAAAAAACATCATCATATAACTACAAATTTTTATTTTTTGCTTCCAAAACATAGGTTATGACCCATCACTGGAACGAGCGCGATGCGCTCGATCCAATGAGGGGTCATAACCTATGTTTTGCAAGCAAAAAATGAAAATTGTTCGTATATAGCAGTGGCCGTGGTATTTTGTTCAGCCAATCAGACTATCCATATTTGAAATTGACCAATGGAATCTTTCAACCCTAATTATGCAAATTATGAAAATATGGCCCAGTTGTATTTTGTTCAGCCAGTCAAATTGTGTAATTTTTCAATTGACCAATGAAATCGACGGAAGGCTTTATTTATCACTGATTAATATGAAAGCAAAATATCAAATGTTTTAAAGTGAACAGAACGGACGAGTCATATGATAAATACTGATATCCTCACAGTTTTGAGGATTTACAGTTTCGATCATGGGGCAATGCTCATCAAATGATGACAGTTGATGAGATGTTGAAAACTGATTTTATTTTCACAGATCTTAACTTCCAGAATTGAACGTGGAGTTGTCTCTGCTTGTATCCATGTTCAACAAACATTAACTGAGAGATACCATAATAGACCAATGCATTCATCAGGTTGCCCAGGTGGTTTACCACTGAATATTTTGTTTACACTATGCAACTTAAACAATTCGATCATGTGATTATAAAATAAATGCACTAATACTTTTTTATACCATGCTCGCCTATGTGATTACCTGTGAACAACCTGTATGTTAAATTTTAGTTTTCAACCCCACTACCGATGTAACGCTTCAACTGCGGTGAAAAAAAAATTGCACTCATAGTCGGGAGTTCATCCAATTTGACCTTTGGCATATAAATTTGCCAACTTCGATACATTCACACTTCGCGATGTTTCATTCAAACATTTTGCTGTACTATCTTCTACGTGCAATGACTTATTAAGTTTAAAATACCTACAATTAAATTTTTAAAATAATATTTAAGAATCGTGAATGATAATTTGATTGAAAAAGCAAGGTAAATTCAATCAACGTTGACGATGTGTCTAGCTGTCAATCAAGCATTCACGTACAGCCGGTAGTTCTGCCCATCGGCGAGATGTAAACAAAACGAACCCGTGTGTTTGCGATAGAAAGTATCGTTTTTTCTCCATTTTAAGTCACAAAGTCGGTTCTTTTTTAAGAGCATGGTATAAATAACACAAATATGTACTAGGGCCGGTAATCAGATTTAAACAACTCGTAGAATAAGGGTTTTAACCACTAGGCAAGCCGAGTGGTTAAAACCATTATCCTACTCGTGGTTTAAATCTGATTACCGACCCTAATACCAATTTATTCTATGCATGTATATTCTCTGGTAGTCTGAGGTTGAATAACTTCTATCTTATTTAGTGTATTTGACTGTTATTAAAGTTTTAGCCTGATTGCACATGTAATTTATAGAATTAATTTTCTTACAATTTTATTATTGAAATTGGGGGTGGATCAGTAGGTAGAGGTGCAGGCTGCAAGCCGAGAAATCCTTGGTTTGAATCCCACTTGCGGCAAACGCGTTGAGTCCTTGGGCAAGACACTTCACCCCCATTGTCGACGTGGGGGCTCGATGGAGTTTTGTACTAAGGCGTACTGCACGCCGATGGTGCACTTGTCTTCAATCTATGCTAACCATGCTTTTTTGGAGTTAGTATGTTGTGGAGCTGACAGTTGCTCGCCGTTGCTCGGAGGTTCTCTTCGGGTACTCCGACGTCCTCCACCCGTAAAACTGTCATGGTCATGACTAGCCATTGTGCAGAAATATGGGACCTTAAACGCCAATACATAATATAAATTGTATTATTGTTTTTAACAAAATTGATGTTGAAAAAGAGGGGGTGGAGGTGGGGGTATGACCGGCAACAAATTGTATACGCATACTCAGATATGTCAAATTTGCGGATTTAAAATTTGAGGAAACAAAAACGAAAAAAATTACTCAAATTTATGATTGTTTCTTTGTGTGCCTGCTCAAAAAGTTCAAATTGGTTGAAAAGATGATTAATGACTCATTGAATGATTGCTGCAAAACTATAAATATGACAAAATCTACATTTATATGGATGTTCCTGTCCTGAAAAGAACGTTGATTTGTGGTCACTTCGAACACCCACCCACCCAGTCGTATAAAACAAAACTTTTAACAACAACCCCTACACCCGAGCTGCCTCCAAACTACTTTCGTGGGGTTAATCACTTAAGTAATCAGCGAAGTTACACACTGAATATTTCGAAAGGGTTAATAACACAAAATAATTAACGAACCTATGTATAAACAATTTCGGAAAGGTTAATCATACAAAATGATCAGAGAATTTAAGTACTGACTATTTCTGGAGGGTTCAGAGCATCAATGCAGCCTGTTCACGCATTCGGTACCCAGTCGGATCGACTATTGCAGCTCTCTTTTGGTAGGTAAAAACAACTCCTCTCTTAAAAAACTTCTGCACATCCAAAATTGTGCGCCACTTGTCATCCCCCGATCCAGAATGTACTGCCACGTTGCACTGGTCATTTTAGATCTCCGCTGGCTTGCAAATTCAATTCAGGTTTTTTTTTTATCTTTTGGTGCATCGAGGGATCTTGTACCACTGTACTTGTCTTATATCAGTCACGCACCAGAGAAGTCAACATGTGAAACTGGTTCAGCCCTCATCTAACATAAGCTCTGCGACCGATAGGGCATATGCCGTTGCCGGGCCAAAGCTATGGAATTCTCTTCCAACCCGTTTAAAGTCTAAAGATGGATTCCGTAGAATCACTCAAGTCGGGTATTATAATGTGCCCTTTCCATAACGCGTTTTACGGCTTTATACAGTCATAGAGCATCATGTGTGAATTTAACCCTTTACCTAAAATGAAAAGCAGACGACACTTGCAAAAAAAGTTTTTGAATAACTAATTGTTTTCATTTTTTGTCTCAAAAACATAGGTTATGACCCTTCGTTGGAACGAGCTCGACGAGCTCGTTCCAACGAGGGGTCATAACCTATGTTTTTGAGACAAAAAATGAAAAAAATAATGAAAATAAATTGGCGATTTTTGAGAATAGCGCTGACCGGTTCTGTCTTTACTGTGTAAAGGGTTGATGCAATAAAAATATTACTGTTATTATGATTAAATGTTATAAAATAGTATTACTATTATTCTGAGAATCAGACTGCAACTCACTTCGTGTTCGCGTACTCACCGACAAAATCTACCCCAGAACAGCCACCAATACATGCAGCCACGCCAGACTGGATACGAATAGGCAATACCGGCGAGCCCAAACTCAGAACAGATGCAAGCATGGCTGCTGCTCGTGGCTTCACCTTGACCCGGCAGACTTTCAAGAGGTTTATCATCAAAGCAACAAACTGATTGCTAAGGCATCTCATGCCTTGTCACAGAACTGAAAAGATGTTGTCCATGCGGACACAGAGGTTTAAGAAATAATTTCATCTGCACGAACTTTATTATATATAATCTGTAGCCTTGTTTGTACAGCATGAACCCCGACCTTTCTGCCTCATCACTTTATACCTTTAATACAAAGAAGACGAAATGCTATTGGTGAGGTGTTCATAATGGGAATCATTTTGGTTTGCATCAGTTTTAGAGCGAACTGTGTTTGGTATAATGTTTTATTATATGACTATCACAACTATCCCATCATATTTCTGCAGGTTGCTCATAAATTCATACTTTCCGAAAAACGATTCACACAAACTGATTTCATTACAACTGGATTTCTGGAACTCTCTCTGGTCACATACAGAAAAGTCTCTCGCCTGCCGCTATATTACGGTGTGTGTGGGGGGGGGGGGGGTGGGGTGGTGGTGGTGGTGGGGGGGGGGGGGGGGGGTATAAATAAACTCTGCTTAACAGAAAAAATATCTCGAATGTTTTTAATTTTGCGACGCTACGCAATCGCCGATAGCTTCGACAGAAAAGCATTCCTGGATGTCTGTGAAAAATGAAAATGCTGATGTTGAGCACATTTTTCGGGGCTATACAAAATGATTATTTCCAACATATTTCATTTATTCAGTAACATGCAGCGAGATTAGAAATTAGACACAGTTTTACTATTTCGGGTGTTAGCTAAACAGTATGACGTGTGATACAGTGAAAGTTGTTACGCTGTGACTACAGTCACAGGGTAACAACCTTCACATCTCCACATGTCATTGCGTTTAGCTAGCACCCAAACAAGTAAAACTGCATCAACAGTGTAAGAGCCGTCACATCATCAAACGTCATCGATTGAGGGAAGTTATCGGGTTGGTTGACTTGACGCCATCTTGGAGCGCGCGGGGGGGGGGGGGGGGGGGGGTATTTTTGACATTTTTCGCTGACGTTCCAACAATCCAGTTGTGTAGAGATCAGTGGTCACAACTTTTCCAAATTAACATGTCCCAAACGAGGCTCACTTAACGTTATTGATGTGCGAGAATTTTCGAGGCGACAATTTTACAAAACGGAAATAAAAAGTGCCGTGACTTTACGCTGAACATCCCGGACAAACATTCCATAATATTTCCTTTCTGTTTCTTCTTATCAATTCATCTACTTTAACACTGTAAACAAATTAGTACAACAATCAAATTGACGCCTACGATGTCTTATTTGATCAGACTGATCTTGAGATGGATCATTAGCATTTCAAAAGATATGGCAATTTTCCAACTGGAAAATTGCCATATCTTTGAAAATGCTAATGGTTCCTTTTAACCCATTTAAAGTCATAACTAGAAAATACAATTGTAAAAGTTTTATATTATTGGTCCCTGATCTCATCAACCCGTCGGAATGCCAGAGCTCGGATCAATACACTGTTGTAATATCATGTGTGTTCCATTGTTGTTCAAATATTCCCTATCAATCCTAACAAGATGATATATACATGGTCGAATGTTCACACATACACGTAACAGCACCATTAGGTGTTCAATCTCACAGCAGCGTTTTTACAATAACGAACCTTGGTATCAAAAAGGCGATAATGTAAAGGTCTGGTATGACAGTTTTCTACTATGTGTTAAGGAATACGAAAAATATGCATCTCCTCTACACTCGTTACAATATTTTATGATAATTTCCTTAATTACAGTATGTACATTCAGACAACGATTTCAGTAAAATATCATTGAGAGAAACTAATGTAGTAAAGATAAATACATTCTCACTAATTTCATATTGTTATGAGTCGTTTTCTGGCGAGTGACGTAAGGTGCTGATGCATCGCTAATAAAGCAAGAACATGATTTTATGGAGCTTTACACTCGGCTATCAGATTGACATCAGTAAATAGCAGCTCTGGAATTGTCAGCGGTGTCAACTGTGCCTCAAGAGAAGGTCGTGTTATTGCTGTTGTGGAGACTCTTGTCTGTACTTTTTTTCATAGGTCGGTGCTTCATTTGTGTTCTTATTTTCGAATTCATCATCATTTTTTCCCCCATTTTTACTGAAAATTACAAGAGTATTTGTTTTCTCATACAAGGTTGCCAGCTATTTCCATATCTGCAGTGACTAGGAATTTGACGGTGTTTCCCCCATTTCCTTGTCAATCTGAACCTCAGAGAGGAAACAACTGTAGAATTGTTGTTTGTCGGTCATATGACCAGTCTGGTCGTCGTTAGTCATTTTCGGGGTCTACCTGGAAGAAATCTGTAACGAAGGAGTCTTGGTGTCATTTCGAAGAGGAATATATCCCCTATGGCATATCCAAAATCCGCTAAGATCCGCTACCTTGTCATCTGCACTGTGGCTCCACGTTTTCGGTCTGATTCTCGTTTTGCGCTTGCACTTTGCGATATCGTGTTGCAATATCCTCGTTGAATAATCAATGCCCTATAGTGGTCATATGATTAGAAAGTCAATAGAATCACACAGATGACTAGTTTCAAAGATGCCAAGCATGGAACCTCAAAACAGCACATCGAGCTTGGTGCATCCAGGATCCGAGACGATTATGATGCCTTCTTGAAAATCCAAGATTGGTTTGATGCATATGAGCCAGTCGATACCAATGACAGTAAACTTCGCTTTCTGGCCTCTGGCCTCTCCGCCGGTGACAAAGGCGGCATTAATTGCGAAGGAACAGAAGTTAGGGAGAAAATACAGAAGGAATTCGAGAGCAAACTTGTCACGACAGTAAGAGTAAAAATGAATCTACCACATAAAATCACTGAACTACTTAACACCCGGAGTGAAAGTTGACAACGAAAAACTGCACATCAGTCCTATTTTCTAGACTGATCACTGTTGCACAGCGAGAAGAAAATGCAGCACAATGCTTCGCAGATGAATTAACAGCAATACTAACTGCTTGGTTTAAATATACCTTTATGCGAAGACCAACAAAGGCACAATTAGCAAAAATATGATAGAGAGTTGTAAGCAATCTGGACGTCCTAATCGGATCACAACCGTTGTTGATTGCGGCGCCCTTCTCTCCATCGTGTTAAGGAGGTGAAAGGATCAAGCTACTTAGATGTTTGTGAACAATATGCCGAATGTGTCAAGACAAAATACGAAGTGGCGAACATCGTTTTTGACGGGTACGAAGAAAGTCTCTTCGTCAGAGACATGAGCATTTCAGAAGAGCTGGAAAGTCATGTCCTGATATAAAAGTGGTGGCGGCCACCAAGAGCTATTTTTATCGAATAGTAAAAGTATAGCTCAGTTCATCAGGCTGCTTTCACGTGTGCTAAAGAATGAAGGGCATGATGTCCAGTACAGCTAAGGTGGTGCAGACGCAATGATAGTGTCTTATGCACTTGCGATGGCCTCTCGTGAGTCACATGTGACTGTTGTCGCTTATGATACTGGCCTGCTAGTGCTGCTAATTTATCATTGGAATGACAGGTTGCGGACATCTGTTTCATAGCTGGAGCCCAAAAATCTACAGGATGCTGTCTGTCGTCTTCAGAATATTTCTGACATTGTACAGAGGGTAGGCCATGAGAAAGCTTCACACTTGCTTTTCATTCATGCCTGGAGTGGATGCGACTCAACCCCCGCAATTTATGGTCAGGAGCTCAATGTGCTCGTTCCAACGAGTGGTCATAACCTATGTTTTTGAGACAAAAAATGAAAAAAAAAATAATGAAAATTAATTGGCGATTTTTAGAATAGCGCTGGACGGTTTTGGCCGTTACGTTGGGTAAAGGGTTACATTTTTGCGCTCCAAGTATAAAATTACAAGCAAAAATCCATGCGGTGGATATACATGCACTTCTAGAACGAATGGGCTGAAATGTGTAAATGCATGTGTGGTTTGTCGAGGGAATGGATGGAGCAATTTAGAAGAGGCTGTAGGTGACACCGAGGAAGAAGATACATACTGTTGGTGCCTTCGCCTTGTGTGGATGATGAGGTTTTGAGTTAAAAGCAACAGTCTCATTTTAAGTTCCCAAGAACTGTAGGAAGAGTACATCTGTGAGATGAGTTATACGAGGGAATTTGATTCGTCTCCGTTATAGTTACCATAGACGGTAACGATGAATCTGTCAGGCTGTTGGGACTGCATCACGAACACTTGCATATTTGGTATTTAAATCTTTATTTCTGTTGCTGGTTATCAGAATGCTCTGGTTGTTGCATTCAATCTTGAGAATTGTGGCAATATAAGCACGAGAATGAATATTTTGTCACTTTCGTTCAAGTCTGAATTTCGATGCAGAGACTTCACGGACTCCGCTACGATATTCGACCATATTGGCAGCCATTTTGGCAACCACCTCGGACAGCTAGCATAGCTTAGTTTACATGTCATAGAAATTTATCTTCACCGTTCAGTTTTATGCACATTGTTAAGGTACGGTTGCAAACCACAAATCCATACCAATGTAATTCCAACATTCGTCTTCTTTTTAAGAACTGACAGTCATCCTTGACGATATCTTGGATAAAAAAAAACGGATCTTGAATATTTTGAAGAGCAGACATTCCTGCGTCGTTGACACTACGAAACGCTTGTTACAAATTTATTTCGGGTCCAACCCTATGTCGACCAGACTAGACAGTTTTAATGGTCCGTCAGCTAGTGATGAGCATTTCGACATTGGCTTCGTTTTGGCCAATATAGACAGTAAGTATTGACCGACCGATCCATAATATAAGTTATGATGTGCTTAATTGGCGGATGCTGTGCGGTATGAGACGAAGCAAAAACAAGATTCAGCGAGACGTTACGCCGAGCCCAATAGCGTTTTTGCTGAGCCTCAAATGACCGCCGACTAAGCACACCATAAAGTATCTATTTTACTGGCCGTTCGATTCACTTTTACAAGAACGTATTTGGAGCGTGATTGTTCGAATATGTAGTGTTTCATTGAATATTTTCCTTTTTTTCTCCGTTACGTCTTGTTCCGATGACTTTCCAAAACGTTTTATGGTGTAGTTAACCGATTTTTACACGTGCGTGTTTTGTTTATAAACAAAAAGTCTGCTTCGGATGATGCAAGGGCGCATACTCAGTTTTCGATTGAGTTATACAATATACATTATCGATCTGATTATAAAAAGCTCAAGACTTGTGAGGTATGTTTGCATCACATTCTCGGTGACGTGAATTTATTGGAGACAAGGCGAGGATATCTATTGGGAATCCAAAGTGGCGTCTACTCCCCGTATAGATGCATGTAGGGTGGCTTCAGCTGCGAGGTGACAGTATTTGCTTCAGCCCTGAGTGACTAATGTTGCAAGCTGATTGGCTAAAGACGCTTGTTGGTTAAATGCGCTGCCATATGACTAGCAACCTAGTGTAATATTTTTAAATAGAGAAAGAGAAAAAAAAAACATGTTAAACTTTTGTTGAAGTTTTCCGATGAAATCTTTACTAAACATGTTAATGGAGGGCGGAGGATCAGTAGTGGGCAAACAGTTGAACTGTTCTGTCCTGACCAGTGGTAGCTGTGTTGTGTCTCTGGGCAAAACACTTAATCCCGGTTGCTTACGGGTCCCGGTGACGCCCTGTAATGATATGTACAGCACCTGCCCGGTGCACTTGCCTTCAACCGCTGCAAAGTTAGTTAGTTGGACAGTCCGACCGTTGCTGCTCGCAGCTGCTCGATGGTTCTCTCCGTGTACCCCATCCCCCGTCTTCCCCAACCCGTAAAACTGTGACCCTGGCTGTTGAAAGTGTCTTTAAACCTCAACAAACAGACTAAACGTGGTCAAATCAATGGACCTTTATGACTAAATTGTCAAAATATCTAATGAGGGTATTGTATTGAGTCAAATTTTGTTTTCGAGCCCTGCCAAAGAAGATTAAAGTAAAACTCCCCCATTGTTTCCCCATCTCTCTCTCTCTCTCTCTCTCTCTCTCTCTCTCTCTCTCTCTCTCTCCCTCCCTCTCTCTCTCTCTCTTTATTTCTTTGTTCTCTCTCTCTCTCTCTCTCTCTCTCTCTCTCTCTCTCTTTCTTTCTTATTTCTTTCTCTCTCTCTCTCTCTCTCTCTCTTTCTTTCTTTCTTTCTTTCTTTGTTTCTCTCTCTCTCTCTCCATCTCTCTCTCTCTCTTTCTCTCTTTAACGAATTAGTTTGTGCGTCATTAAACAAAATCTACTTTTACTAGTATTTTTGGTTAGAGACCTAAGCTGACCAGTGCTCCGCACGACTCGCTGTTGGAGAGACTCTAAGAGTACAGTTGTACATTGCGTTATTTCGCAACAGCAGTTTATCAGTAGAAAATATACTAAAATGTTCCCAATGTGTTTCGAACGACAATGTTATAACTGTTAAAGTCAGTCTGTGATGAGATGAAATTTGAGACAATAAATATGAATGAGCTATTCTTTGTTCAGTTCGGATGCTTCAGACCGGTTATGAAAAATGCATTGTAACAAAACACCCGGATCATATTCCCCACGACAACGACATTTCGATCTACAGTTATGACTGGATTAAGAGACCCCGATGAACACATGCGAGTCTTGGAGTAATCGCACAGAAAGGTATCTCTTTCGATCCGATCGCATTAGTATTGCTGTTTAGGCACAAGCACAACGATGTATCAAGATGTCGTAATTGAAATATTGCAAAATAAAGATTTAATCAAGAAAAAAAAAACAATGAAAATGACAAATGAGATGCATTATTTTCACTTTCTGTTTCGACATTTGGACAGAAAAGCGGACAGGATCGACCAGGATGGGACTCAGTCGGAAAAAGCGGACATAGATTTTCGACATAATCGAAAATCTCTGTCCGCTTTCTTCATCCACAACACCGTGGAATCTCACTTGACGAAAACCAGATTGCCCACGTACTAAAGTGTACTGTACGTCAATGGTGCACTTGCCTTCTTCGTCGAATGCTAACAATACTTGTGCGGAGAATGTACGTTATGGAGCTTGACAGTAGCCCGCCCCCAGCCCGGCGGTTCTCTCCGGTTACTCCCCCTTCCTCCACCCGTAAATGACACGAGATGACCCTGACTGTGCATAGTGTTGTTAACTCCCAATAAAAGGAAGAAAATTAAACAACTGCAACAACAAAAAGTCGAAATTAGAAATGCGGGACTTAAAATTTCACATGGTTTTCCGTTAGTTTATCCTGATTGTGCAATATTTTATTTATGGAATGTGCACTGTCGAACCTCTGGTGTAAAAGAAGGGGATTACGAACGATTATTTTTCCCTGAATCGCCGAGATAGAATCGTCGGCGAAATTTTACGCCCGATCACTAGGGGACACACGGTGATTTTTCTCGAGACCGTATGCCACGATTCTGCAAATTCGTCGATCATGTAACCTGTCCAATATGGCGCCGCGCACTTATTTTGTCTCTCATGTGACATAATTCCAAACGCTGATTAGTTTCTATAAATTGTTCTGTTCGACTATGTTCGCCAGAATGGGCACACGAGCGATTTTATCGGCGATAATAAAATCAGGTGAAAATATCAAACATGCTTCATCAGTGCGATCGATCGCGCTAACAGGATAGTCGAGTTCAGTCGTAGTACTTGGCAGTCGAGCAAATCTCAAAAATCAGCGAAAAATAATTCCTTCGTGTGCCCCCTGCTTAAGAGTGTCAAATGAATCTGTCTCCTATTTCAAACTGTTCAGAAGAAAAGAATCGCCGGCAATCCTTCTCAAGTCCGTAATCTAATCAACGCAGAACTCGTGTCGTTCTGTTGCAAACAGACTGCAATCCAAGGAGAGCACTCGCAATTGAATATAAAACTTAACATAAAAGCCTCCTTAAGTAAAGATGGATTACCCTGCATTTCGCAACACGCGGATGTTGGTTACTTCTTTACCTAACATGACTAGTTTCTCACTTGGAACACTGGGAAATAGAGAAGTGTTTTTTAATGTGTTGAAGAAGTTATCAACGTTGGTGGTGAAAGTCTTCTTACGTGATAATACTGATATAAATGAGTGGCTAATGTGAAACTTGATTTTATAATTGTGTGGCAATCATGACATGACCAACGGCACTCGACAAAATATTTTCCTGACTGACTAAATATTTTTTATTTTTTTCGTCAAAAACATAGCTCATAACTCCAAATAGGAACGAACAGAAACAGAAGACGAGAAAAAAAAAAAACTACTGAATGGCGAATGGTTGGAATACCCCTGGCATAATACAGTAAAACGTTTTATTATATGACTCGTCCGTTTTGTTCACTTTAAAACATTTGATATTTTGTTTTCATATTAATCTGTGATAAATAAAGCCTTCCGTCAATTTCATTGATCAATTCCAAAACTAGACAATATGATTGGCTGAACAAAATAAAACTGGGCCACATTTTCATAATTTGCATAATTAGAGTTTGGAGCTTCCATTGGTCAATTTCAAAACTGGACAATTTGATTGGCTAAACAAAATACAACTGGGTGACATTTGCATAATTTCAGTAGGGAGAATTTACGTTATCTGTCCTATTTAGGGTGGGTTATATTGTATTAATCTTTTACCAACAAGAAAAACGCCATTCATTTTTTTTATATTTTCACTTTTTGCTTCCAAAACATAGGTTATGACCCCTCATTGGAACGAGCTCGACGAGCTCGTTCCAATGAGGGGTCATAACCTATGTTTTGGAAGTAAAAAATGAAAATTTTTAGTTATACGAGGATTTTTTTCGAAGTGCCGTCTGCAACTCAAGTTAGGTGATGGGTTAAAAAGTCATACTAAGTGGCTAATTTGTGCGTGTGTGTGTGTCAAATGATAAATAGAATATGAAATGAGTGTTTTTCTTATATAATATTTATGGAACTCGTCCGAATTTTCCGTTTAGGCTCGCCAGAGGCTCGCCAAAACGGAAAATTCTTAGACTCGTTTCATAAATATTATATGAGAAAAACATTCATTCCATATCATCTATATATAAGGCGGTAGAGAGCACCTCATAATAGTTGAACACGCTTTCTAGCAAAACGAGCGAAGCCATAAACATGTTAAACTAATGTGGATTTTTTCACTACATTATCAACCATATGTTAGAATGAGTAAGAAAGAGACGAATACACATCTCGTTTCTCTCTCCTTAAACTCTTCTCTGTTTTTTCACCTTCCTCATTATTTTACCATTATGATCGTTTCTACTGTTCATCGCTTCTCATCAGGTCTGGAGTGAATGTGCTTCTGAACCCAGATGTTGGGATAACCACTGTACGGAGGTCTTCACGTATCAGTTATTGGGTTTTTTGCACGTTGTTTTTTTTTTTCACTCCGGCCCTGCTGGTATATAAATCACAGGACTCCTCTTCACTCAAAACATTCAGAGTGGGGACTTCTGAAAAGACTCATTACTAATACGGCAGTAAACTTGCCATGTATCTTGGAAAAGTCCACATCTAATAGAACGGGTAGTTCGATGTTACATATTTCGTTACAAAACACAAAATCACAATTGGATAACGATAAGCATTTTAATGCTATTTTAGATAAGTTTCAGACCACTTCACCAACGTTTTCTCCAGACATTCTCAGACAATTAGAAAATATTGTTCTTATTTTCCACAGCATAGCCACATTATTGCAGCGAACTCGTCATTTGCAACCTGCATATCGCCCCTTGAGTGCATCAAGGTGCCATCTGCAATGCTTTAGCATTGCAGATAGCACCTTGATGCTCTCAAGGGGCGATATATTTTGCGAGAAAATGTATAAAAAATCGAATGACTTCTTGATGTTCAACAATGGGTGTATTTGCATGGTTTCACACCTTGCAAATAGAAATGTCGACTGTTTATCTCGAAATTTCGACTTTTTATTTCGATATTTTCACTTTATATCTCGACATTTGAAGATACAAAGTCGACATTCCGATTTTTTTTTTCTTTATGTCACACTTTTAGGACGAAAATTCGAAATTTTGAGATATTATCTCGAAATGTCGACACAATAAGTCAACATTTCTAATTTTTATCTCGAAATTTTCGAAATAAAATCTGGAAATAATAAAAAAAAAGTTGAAATTTCGTGATTTTATCTCGAAATTTCGAGATAAAATGTTGAAATTTCGATTTACAACATGCGGCCCTGCATCTTTTATCATGTCAGTAATACGCTTCCTGGTATATCAGTAATATCCAACGCACTAACATGTAAGATCCCGTTGCCTCAAGTACCCGGTTAAAAAGCCGAAGTTTCGAATTTTTATCTCGAAAGTTTCGAAAAAGAACGTTTTTTTTAATCAAATACTGATTTTCATCATTAAGGATCCACAACAATTTTTTTATCGTTACGGAAACCGGTTTCGCCCTGTTATTTGACCGGATGATTAGGTAAACTTTAAAAATAAAATATAATCCCTTTGTGTCAGTAAAGGGGTGTTGTAAAAATAGGAGGTTGGAAAGTACTAGTTTGACGGGCAATTGCTAGCCGCCGATATAGTCAAAACACTTGGTAAGAAAGAATTTCTTCTTGTTAAAATAAATGGGTTTGGGTGGTGGTGCTGTTACCAGTCCTGACAAAACCATTGTCAATACTCTGTGGGTCGTATACTTTATCTCCCGCATACTGTTCAATCAAATGATGGCATTATTCCTCAATCGTTGTCAAGTTTTGTGCGGAAGATCTTACATTTCCATCGCATCATATGTGACTGTCTTGACATTATCGCCAATTCCCAATCTAGAATCAAAATCGTTTTCAGGTGCGGAAAGAAAGATTTCATGAAACGCAAGTTCGAAAAGTAGGATGAGTCGACGACACGATGCTGGAGAATGGGAATAAAATCCAGACCTGGAAAATAAACCGCGAACGATCGTTCGGGTGACGTGTGGGTTACGTCAAATGTAACATACGCAAACGAACTACAGGCAACAACGTTACATAATAAACACTCTATTAAATCACTAATATCGCATGTTTTACCAGAAACACTTGACAATCTCTTGGAACTATATCGTCCCCAATGTTTAGTATCGCATGCATATATGAATAGGATGGCTTGCTGTTTCCATCTTAAAATAAGCGAGATCGCGCGTTAGTTGTTGATGTTTATTCAGGTGGACAGCCCGTCAAAACGTAAAACTGCATGGCTGGTGTGTAGTAAAATCAGCGAAAGCGGAGAAGCATCGCAAAACCCTTTTACCTGTGGGTTACGGCCATGCCACAATGAGTAACCTGCCAGCAAGTTACGATATCCATTATTTCGAGGCCTGAAATCCTGTGTCAATTGTTATCAGCTGCAGAACGAGGATAATGGGTCGCTATACTAAAATACCTCAGGTTAGGTTTTTCACTCACGGGTTATAATTGACCCCCCCCCCCCAAAAGTGCACGAAGAACTAACGACCTTTCAGCGCATGGACAATTGGAATGCACCATATAGTTAATGAGCTGAAAAACTACCAGTATTTCTTCTGTTTTCGATCTTATCAGTAGCTGTGTGGACCGGGGACGTGGGAACTGGAGGGGCCTCAACATCTTTTCCAAAAAAGAAGCAGACGGAGAGCGAGAGAGGGGCAGAGAGTGTCAAGGTGATAGCTAAAAGTGGCGATTTTCTTGTTTAAAAGTGTAAATGTTTTCGATAATATTTCTGCCTGGGTTAAATGTAAAGCGTAAAGATAGGTATGTGACGGACCCTGAAAACAAATTTGTCAAACTAACGTTAATTCAAGAGCTTCTAAATGAAGTGTGAAATTTAATGTCCATTATGACGCACCTGTTGAACGCCACATGGGCTATCTGACAACAGATCAGTACTAAGAGAGACAATATTCTCTCCGGTTATCATTATTTGGGTAATTAAAGCCAGTTAAAATCTTATTTTTGGAAACCAGTGCATCACACATGTTCTGCACACACACCCATATTACACATCTATCCTGTCTCCGAAATGTCAAAAGAATTTACCTCAAACAAATTTCGCATTAATATCTCTATCCATATCGAATTACAAAGCACTCGTTAAATCAGAATTAATATGTTTAAACTTTGCGTTCCGACTGTATAAAGAGTGAAGCAGAATTCTGAGGTAGGCAGTTGGCCTGAGGGTACTCAGAGAAGGTCCGAGTTTAGCCTTGGCCGTCGAAGGTCATAGGCACCGCGAATGAAAGTCCGCGTATTGTCGTAACCCTGTGAGGGATGTAAGGAACCGATAGTAGTTTGTTAACGGTTGCGAACCGTAGTGGCATAGTAGCCAAAGGAGTAAAAGCTGTAACGCTGAGGTCTAAAAACCGTATTATGAGCTTGAGTAAGCGCTTGAATAGCTCGCGAGATAAGATAGTTTTAGGCGGTGCTAGAATTGGTGATGTTGAGAACACTTTGCAGAATATTATTATGTAAGCTTTGTTAAGTATATATCTGAAGGCGAGAAATAACTTAACCCCGTGAGAGCCAGGGAAGGCGCAAAGTGATCGTGAACTGTGGTAGACGCGACTGAATTGTGATTGGATGTGAGAACGCTGATAGAGTCACATAAGCAGAACATTATATGTGTTAAGCCCGAATGACTGTGAAGTTAACCCTGCGAGGAGGAAGCAACGAGGAGTGAATAGACACTTTGTATGTATCACAAGCCGTGAGGAAATAAAGATGATGTGAGGTTGATCCAGTGGACACAGCTAGCTGCAGGAGACGTCGAGGGCCCTAAAGAATATACTTTTATCCGCGTAATTAGTGCATTCTTATGGATAATTTTGTGAGTAATTTGTTTCATATTTTATTTCTTCGTACATGTAAATAAATAATCTTTTCACTGAATTATCGTTGTTCACCCTTTGGCGTTGTAAGCCACAGGCACCTTCAGGAATCAGAAGAGTCCCAAACGGATAGGGCATTGATAAGGTGGCAAGGTTTACGTTCGAACTGGGGTTCAGACGACAGTCACTAGCTGTCGGCTGAGCACTGATAAGAACATAAATTTCCCTCCATCATTTCGAATATCAATTTAACCCCTGTAATCGTGCGACAGAGAGACAGAAAGATAGTGAGAGGAGAGGGAGAGATATTAGGCCAACTGTATCTCGCCAATGACGTTTGTACACGGAAACAATATTACAACTACCAAATAATGAGTGGTTCCTCATGACTCAGAAGCTGTAACCTGAAACCTGTATTTCTCTTCTGGGTTTGGTTATAGCTATCTCATTGGGAATCAACAACTAGAGGCTCTAAAGAGCCTGTAATCGCTCACCTGGAACTACATAAAAACATGTGATTTCCCATAGGCTTTGTATGGTAACTATGAACTGCAATTTTGGCCATGTTTGCAACATTACACCAACATTACATGAGGATCATTGGTAGAAGGTGCCCCACACCTCAATAATATGAAGTTTCAAAACATTTCAGTTTTGTAGTTTCAGAGGGGAAGATTTTTGCAAAATCCAATAGACAGAATCAGAGAATGTCTCTAGTGGCCATATTTTCCAACTAATGTTTGTAGAGGACCTCCTATAGACCATTCCTGCAAAGTTTGGTTCACGTCGGCTCAGTAGTTCCAGAGAGGAAGATGAAAATGTGATTTCCCATAGAGTTTCTATAGTAACTATAAGTTGCAATTGTGGCCATGGTTGCAACACGATCAACATTAAATGAGGATTGTGGGTAGAGAGTGTCCCAGTCATCAACCATGCAAAGTTTCAAAAACATTTGGCCCTGTGGTTTCAGAGGAGAAGATGTTTCAAAATCTACCAATGGGAATCAAAAAATGCTTCTGGCAGCCATGTTTTTCAATGCACGGTAACAAAAAAATGAGGAGCATGTGTAGAAGACCTCCCATGGACTATCCCTGCCAGGTTTGGTTCACGTCGGCTCATCAGTTCCAGAGAAGAAAATGAAAATGTGATTTCCCATAGAGTTTCTATAGTAATTATAAGCCACAATTGTGGCCATGTTTACAACCCAATCAACAATAAATGAGGATCGTTGGTAGAGGGGGTCCCAGTCATCAACCATGCAAAGTTTCAAAACATTTGACCCTGCAGTTTCAGAGGAGAAGATTTATCAGAATCCACCAATCAGAATCAAAGAATGCCTCTGGTGGCCATGGTTTCAAACGCATGGGAACAAAATGAGGATCGTTTGTAGAGGAGATCCCATAGACTATCCCTGCCAGGTTTGTTTTCACGTCGGCTCAGTAGTTCCAGAGAAGAAGATGAAAATGTGATTTCCCATAGTGTTTCTATAGTAACTATAAGCCACAAGTTTGTCCATGTTTACAACCCGATCAACATTAAATGAGGATCGTTGGTAGAGAGGGTCCCAGTCATCATTTATATGAAGTATCAAAACATTTGGCCTGGCAATTTCAGAGAAGAATATTTTTGAAAATCCACCAAGCATAATCAAAGAATGCCTCTGGCGGCCATGTTTTTCCACCCATGGGAACGAAATGAGGATCGTTTATAGAGGATCTCCCATACACCATCCTTGCCAAGTTTTTTTGTTCACGTCGGCTCAGTAGTTCCAGAGAAGAAGATGAAAAGTTGATTTCCCATATGGTTTCTATAGTAACTATAAACAGCAATTGTGTGTGGCCATGTTTACAACCCGATCAAAATTAAATGAGGATCGTTGGTAAAGGGGTCCCAGTCATCATTTATGTGAAGTTTAAAAACATTTGGCCTGGCAGTTTCAGAGGAGAAGATTTTTGAAAATCCACCAACCAGAATCAAAGAATGCCTCTGGAAGCCATGTTTTTCATCCGACGGGAACAAAATGAGGATCATTTGTAGAGGACCATTCCTGCCAAATTTGGTTCAGACCGGTTCAGTGGTTACAGAGAAGAAGATGGAAATGTGAAAAGTTTACGGACGACGGACGACGGACGACAGACCACGGACGACGACGGACGCCAAGTGATGAGAAAAGCTCACATGGCATTTTAGGCCAGGTGAGCTAACAAGGATATGTGCAGACTCTGCCAATCTTTATTCTTATGATATGACCGAGGATTCCCCCATATGTTCTGTCCCTTTTAAGTCGAAAACGTGCACACTGTTGGAACCATGTATAACGCATATCAAAGGCACATCGGTCCCAAGACCAAGTTTGTGTATTGTACGCTTATCAATCTACCAAGGCACATCAAGCCATCACTGATATAAAATTATAGGAGAGGTTTCTTGCTTCGCTGATACAGTCGAAACGTTTAGTGTGCGTTGTTAAGAAATAACACGCTCTCGACAGACTGTTCATTGGTTCATTTCAACAGTCGATTCCGAATTTATTCATTTTCACATTATGGCAATATTCGAAGAGCGTTTCCACGACATGTTGAATTTTTTAAAGTTTTTGTTTCATTATCACAATGTGATCAACATTACATAATGATAATATGTATGATAATACGGTACGTGGAGAGTGGATTGTAAATAAATCACCCACGGAGTGAAGTTATCGCCCAAGCTATAACTTTCAAATTTTGTACATATCGACAAGACACACAAGCAATGTTTCAGCCAATGGACCTTCGGGTTTAACCCGGAGGTCCATTGGCTGAAACTTTGCTGGGGCTGGTTATTCCTTGCAACAAAGTTGCAATTATTCCTCGGGTGGAATCTCCCCTCTGCGGGTGATTTAGTGATAATACACTCGCCACGTACTGTATGTATATAAAAAAGATAAATTTGAAGACCTTTTACTTGAAATAACTTAACAATGTTTTCGTTGTGCATGACGGGGTACTTTAGGCCTAGAAATAACCCGCAAACGATCATTTAGGTATATTTATTTATTTATTTATTTATTTATTTATTTATTTATTTATTTATTTATTTATTTATTGGTGTTTAAGGTCAAATACTTATGCGCAATGGCTAATCGTGACCGTGACAGTTTTATGGGTGGAGGAAGCCGGAGTACCCGGAGAGAACCACCGAGCATCGACGAGCAACTGTCAGCTCCTCAACATTCTAACTCAAGCAGGGTTACAGCGGTTGAAGACATGTGCACCATCGAAGTGCAGTACGCCTTAGTACACGGCGTCATCGTGTCCCCATGTAGGCAACCGGGATAAAGTACCTTGCCCTTGATCGAACTCGGGACCTCTAGCATAGAAGTCCAACAGTCTACCAATGAGCCACCGCGCTCCCGATCCGTTAGGTTACGTGGAAGTTATGTTAATTGTAAAATACGCGAACGAAGTACAGGTTAAGACAAAATAATACAACACAAATTAAATCCATAATTTCGCTTATCTTCGCCAGAATAAATATAAATAACTAACGCCTGATCTCGCCAAAAAAGAGATCACTCGTTAATTGTTGGTATTTATTTGGGCCGAAATTTGGTTAAAATGTACGAAGCATGACTGGTATAACAGTAAATAGAAGATGGAAAACCATCACAACTATTTTTGTCATATATCATATAGCCTAACCTGTTTACGGCTTACGATATACGCCCTTCATTTCCAGACCTGCATTTAAGTTCAATCCAACGGTATTTCTAGTCAAATTCCAGAGGCGGCAGAAGCTCAATGAAAGTGTGGGAGAGGCCGCACAAATGTCCAAGACTCACATGATCTAACATGGTTCGGTCTGGTGGGGACAAAAACAGAGTTCTTACAGTCAAGGACCAAAAGAATTCAAGGACTTTTCAAGGATTTTTCAAGGACATATCAGCATCTTCCTAGGATGTTTTTCTTAAAATGTACATTTGAAATATAACCATTCTCAGAAGCCTTACCTACTTTAACCCTTTACCTTACATGAAAAGCAGACGACACTTGCAAAAAAATTCTTGAATAACTATTTTTTTTGTCTCAAAAACATAGGTTATGACCTCTCATTGGAACGAGCTCGATGAGCTCGTTCCAATGAGGGGTCATAACCTATGTGTTTGAGACAAAAATGAAAAAAATAATTGAAATTAATTGGCCATTTTTGAGAATAGCGGTGGCCAGTTTTGGCCGTTATACTGAGTAAAGGGTTAAAAATGTCTTCTACCTCATCGTTCTAAATTCTAGGAAAACGGTGCTTCTAAAAGGCTCTGCAACAAAATTATGGTACTTACAGAATGACACCCAGTTAAATAATGCCTGAACTTTAATTCTTCATTTATCGAGTATCCATTATTTATGTTGTTTTTTTAGTTTTTTAACTTAAACAAGTGCAAAAAGAGATGTTTCAATTGTCCACTATTATACAGGTAAAAATGATGTAGGGCAAAATTCAAGGACTTTCAGGGAGTCTGATCGATTTTCAAGTACTTTTCAAGTACATTTTCTGAATTTTTAAAATTCAAGGAGTAAGATTGAAATTCAAGGACTTTTCAGGGATATGCACATCCTGAAAAACAAATCAAAAATAGATCCACAAAAAGTAGTTTGCTCGATTCGCAGATCTAGATAAGGGTGAGCAACGATATTTTATCTTTAAAAAATTCAACGACAAAATGACAGAACTATGGGACTCTCACAAACGCACTACGAAACAGAAATAAACTTCAATGTAGACAATGATTTTATTCGAAATTGATTTGGGGTCAAAGGGTTAATTTTGTAGAAAAGTTTACGACCTCTCCTCATTTTCAGACACCGATCGTCAAAAAAAAGTGCCCACTGTGTCATTTTAGAATAATTTATTTAAATTTAATTTAATTTAAAGTAACACTATGTCAACCTGTACATGTTTCGCATAATGCAACTATAGTATATGAACCACTTCAATCTTATTTGACAGAGCCCATTGAGCTCTGTCAAACAAAACCGAATGGATTAAATTCCTTTTTTGTATCATGGGGGGAAGTATTACTTGGAATTTCGGCATCAGTGCGAAGATGGTTAATAGACTTGAGTAAAACACTTTCTTCGTGGTCTTGTCTTGATTGACCCACATGTCTAAGTATTCAGATTTGAAATGTGCAAAGGGAGAGGTGACTGTAACACCCAGTTTATTAATCCAGCTTGCAATGGCAGTCCGATCATACAACACGCCGATCGACTTTATACGTCGCGGTAAGGTAAAAATAAGACACTACTGCCACCATGAAAAAGAAAAATATCAGCAGCCTCTGAGAAAATTTAAAAAAAAAATTATTTAACGCTTTACCCAACCAATCGGCCACATCCTCCCACGTAATATGCAAATTCAGCAGCTGAAAAAATACTATTTTTCAAAATATTTCAACAAAACCATATCATGTGACCCCTCTTTGGAACGAGCTCGTCGAGCTCTTTCCAATGAGGGGTCACATGATATGGTTTTGTTGAAATCTTTTGAAAAATTTTAAAAAATGATATTTAAAATAATAAATTCTGATATCGTCTGCGTTGGGTAAAGGGTTAATGTTCCTCGAGACATGGATGCTTCATCCTTAGGCTTAATATATACAGTGCGTGGAGAGTGTATTATAACTAAATCACCCGAAGAGTGGAGATTCCACCCAAGCCATAATTGCAAATTTGTTGCAAAGCATAACCAGCACAAGCAAAGTTTTAGCCAGTGGTCCTCCGGGTTAAACCCGGAGGGCCATTGGCTGAAACATTGCTTGTGTTTTTTGTCGATATGTACAAAATTTGAAAATTATAGCTTGGGTGATAACTCCACTCCGCGGGTGATTTAGTTACAATCCACTCTCCACGTACTGTATATATATGTTTTAATTTGATGAATAACCGCTAATTTAACATGCTGATAATACTGCCCAAACTCTGTATCTTCAACCGCCCATTTGCGTGCACAAATAAGTGCTCGCAGTGCCCAAACAAACACACACCGATGAAAGAAGAGAGAAAAAAAAACTCTCAAATAACAATGCGACTGAAGCAACAGTAAGTTATCTGTGTCATAACAATGAAACATAAATTATTTATGTATCTGCCATGATTGACGACTTACTTCATGCAAGAATAATTTGATATAATGAAATTACCTACCTGGACTCAATCCGCGTTCTGCCGATATCGCTGCGCTCTGAATTGTAACTCGCGTTACCTGAGAGCGCAGTATTCATTTTCACTTTCAACGCCCTCCTTTTGTGGGAGGAGAGATTGTTGATATTTACAAATAATAGTCCATTAATTCATTTTCCTTTCAGCTATTCCAAATGTACAGCATGTATATACAATTGAGGATTCATGGCAAGCATCCGCTCTAACTTTAATCCCAGGATTGTGAAACGAAATGATTATAGGCTGTTTCAATGTTTTGATTAGAAGAATATTCTGTTGGGTTTTAAGTGATGTTCTCTTAGTCTTGGCTATTTGATTGGATCACACTATGGCATCGACGGTCAATTAGTCCCAACTCAGTTGAATTCGTAGAAGAAAATTGTTCTCACACGGGAAAATGTAATTCGCTTTCAATACTCTTTGCAATACTGCACTGTTCATTAATTTGTGTTTCTCCATCACATTTCTCTTTGAGAATATTTGTTCTATGCTACCAACAACAAAAGATTAAGCAGCAGTTATAAATGATCGAACGCTCTTTCAAATGCAGGCATACCGGACCAAGACGCAAGAAACGCTTTTATTCCTTAACGGCTACTATCAGGTGGAGCGGGCCACGCTACCATCATTGCTTTCTGAGTTAAAAACGAGGCAGGCAGCTCTGGTCAACACTGAGAAAACTATGTATCACTTGGCATTTTGTTACATACTACATACTGAACTGTGGTTGCAAATACGAACATAGGGCGTCAACTGGGTCGCGACTGGGTCGCATCCCTGGTTTATATGGTCATGAAAATCGACTTTCGATAAAGTTATCTCCCTTAAAATTATTAGACGTGCAATCCGACATGAGGTGACTATGGCTACCAAAAGTGTCGTTAAAACAAACCCATCAAAAAATAGACGCCCGAGGAAAGTCCAATGAAACAAGCAATTATCGAGAAAGCACCTA
Organism: Pictodentalium vernedei; assembly: GCA_031216915.1. NCBI lineage: Eukaryota > Metazoa > Mollusca > Scaphopoda > Dentaliida > Dentaliidae > Pictodentalium > Pictodentalium vernedei. The sequence goes on along the minus strand of CM062292.1, from coordinate 84,998,953 downwards.
TCACATCAGTACAAAAGAAAGCAAAGTTTCCTTTTGTTACTTTTAAAAAACAAAACAGAAAGCGTCACCCTTGTAAAAGATTATTGTGGTTCCTAGTGGAATGAACAGACTGGATTCTCTATTATAGAACATTGAGAACTGTCCAAAGATAATGGTTGATGAAAGCCAGAGTTATTGTGTTATCTGCCTTATGGCGAAGAGGGGGGTTGCCAAAACAAGTAGTGGTTAAAATTCGGGAACGTTCACACCCGTCATCGGTATTAAGGGTTGTCTAACATTGATTTAGCAACACTAACCGAATGAGCTATTTAAGGCTGGGGTTGATACAGAAAAAATGTTAAGTGAAATTAGTTATGCGAAACATCGCCACCGTGGCACTCGGCGTTGCTTCGCATCGCCAATTTCCTCTGGGCTGCACGTTGAAAATATTGATTGGTCTACATCACACATTTTCTGAACAGTCATCCTATATAATGACGTTATGATGTATCATGTTCCTGTCCGGAAAAACGGCCGTTCGGGTTCAACGGGTTACAAAACATATTTATATTGATCTAGGTATTACATGAACATTTCAAAGAGAGCACTTATTGATAAAAAAATAATTCCTTTAAGGGTGTATATAGGCTGGGAATGAACCGGGGGTAGTTAGTTTGTCGTGATCAAGGGAACTGGTAGGTGGTGTTGAGCTTTAATCGGAGATCTGTAAAGGCCCACAGAGTCGTGCGAGTGAACCGAGTCTTGAATCGCATAGGGACCACGAGCGCTCTCCATCATTGTTAAACAATTAAGGGTTGAAAAATCTGATTACTCGCTACATAGAAAAAATGGTGGGAGAGGACTGCCAGATGTTGATAATAAAATATCATGAGAACTTTATACGTAAATTTTGAATAAGTATTTGCTTGGTAAGTGGTGGCCAAGTTAACCCTGTGATGACAAAATCATTGAATGAGCAACTGAACTTTGTAAGATTTAATCCAGGTGGCGTCGGCAGCGAAAACGTGTGTGAAAACTCCGACGAAGGCGTACGATAGCAGAACATTAAGCAAACAAAGTCTAGGTGACGTTGGGTTTAACCATGGGAGAGACATGGCCTTGAAAAACGCTCTTAAACTCTAGCGTAGTTACTGATCAAAAACCGTGTGGAGAGACAGACCGTGAAGACCACAGACAAATATGTTCCCTTGTCCAGGAGTACCAGCTTGTGGAACTACACGACGTGGACCCACATAGTGAAAACTGTAATTGTATGTTATACATAAGAAATAACGGACTGCTGATAAATTTGTAATTAAATAATACAGTTTATCTTGCCGGTGAATTATCGTCAATCATCTTTGAATACTTAACCCAATTGGCATCCTCGGGTTCACGAACAGTCGCAAATACAGAGCGGGCGTTGATAAGGCGTTGGAAATTATGTTCGAATCGGGGTTCAGATGACAGACTCTGGTCGTCGACTGCGCCACTAGCGATGATGTAGATCTTCCATCTCTCGACAATTTTAACTCCCAATCTGTGACACGGGAAGGTTCAGTAACACTTTAATGATACAGTCCAATTGTGCTGTGGGATCAAATTGTTATTTACCACAAGTTTATCACTTTAAAATACCCAAGAATAAAATTCCAATAAATTGGTATATTTTTTAAGAATAAATATTGGAATGTTGTTAGATGAGGAAACCGCGTGGACAATGCCAGTCATTTTAGGATTAGTTGTTAGTTTGGAGGAATTAATTTTAACAAACGATTTTAAGAATCACTTATCAAAGTGGACGCGCGTAATAATTAAGGGGAATGTAAAAGGTCACACACAACCAGTCTTTTTTTCTGTTGTGATGTCCAGACAGGAGGAGCAATCCGTTTTTGATACCTCTCTGTAAATAGATTTACTCACACTATGTTCATCAGCATCGCCAGTGAAAATTCAGGTTGTCATTTTAAAGTTCAATAAGATATATTACACGGCATAAAGTCACCAGTAGAAATTAACCCGATCTCAATGTATTACAAGGGAATTGTGAATTAGGGCATTGGAATGTCACCTGTGTCAGCTACATTGGCTAAAATGAGACAAACATTGATTGATTGAAATCTAATTCGTCGGAAGGATGGATCGAGTTTCAGAAAGTCTGTTCTCAAACCTTTCAACACTGACGTCCTGGAAGGTACCATTTCAGTCAATACTGTCAACGGCGAAACGAGGGAGACCATCCTGGTGTGTTTGGGATGTTCAGTAATAATTTAATCCAACAGCTCTATCGAGCTGTTGGATTAAATTATTACAGAGCCTCGCTTCAGAGAGTTTATGCTGTCTACATCGTCTGCTTGTTCATTACAACTTTTTTTCTTAACGCAAAAATATATGCACATCGGATTGAAATGGTTAATTATTATCCTTACAATTGTGGCCGGACCACTGTACGATTTGGTGTGCTGATAAGGTTGTCAACACACACACGAGTTTTGGCAAATATGGTAAGGTTACAGCTAACAGGATAAGTGGCATATCAAGTGACGGTAAAGCTGCAGGTTTAGTGTGAGATAACCGAAGGCGATGGCGGTATTAACTCCACGCGTCAACGTCAATCACCGTGAAAGCAGTGTGAAAAAACTTAATGTTGCGAGATGCAAAAAACGTAATGCATGCCCAAGTATACAATGGGAACCAAGAAAGTCCATGCACCGCTCGTTACGACTAGACGATGTCGGCCATAATATATTATGGACTTTAAAATTAATAACTCTACCAAAGAGGTTGTTCGGTGCAAATCCGGACAGTAATTGCAGTTGGAGAAGAAGAGTCCCAAATACCCTTTTGATAATTTAAAAATAATTGACACCTCCATGAAACACACTATAATCTCAAATAAATGCTAGTGTAGAGTTGTGTTGTGTCATCACCGGATTGACCCCTTAATCACTCACAACTTTAACTATTTGTTGTTTTTGTATGTCGTTTGTTCATCGAACACGGCTTTTCCGATGCGCATAGTCTCGTGCACACCCGTTTGGGAAGGATTAATCGCCACGGGAAGACAGTCGCAACAATTCTGAAACATGGACAGCGGAAGTTTTATATTGAGTCTCACGTTTAACTGAGAGGACCGGGCATGATTACGGCTCCAGCTTCGGCATACTTCTGATGAAAAAGTTTTGGCCCCACCTTTCCATAGCAGACAGTGCCTGACATGTACCCTCGCCAAGAAAAGGGTGTCCCCATTTCAAAAAAGACTTCTCTATAGGAAACTCTACTCTTGGTTCGTCCGACGTTTGTTGAACAGAACCGCAACCTTGTCGATTTATTTGTTTGAGATAACTCTGCTGGTCTTAAAAGAAGAGAGATGGTGTCCTTTAACCCTTTCGAGTCGGTACGTGTATAGTTTTGCGTAAAAGAACATTTGATGGTCGGTTTCTAAGCAAAACAATGTACCGATAATACCGATAGGTAAGCACAGTCAGTACTAATTTTATCCAACAGCCTCAAAGGGGTGTTGGATTAGGTTAGTACTGACGCTACCCGCAAATACAAAATGGTATCGGCCAATCATTAATCAGTATAGTATGCTGCTTCCCACTCAGAGGCTCAGCACTGGAAGTGCCATGCCGAGCAATACCAATCACTACCGACAAGAAATCGTCATAAAAAGGATTTTTAAGAAGTGCGGCAATACCAAATGTCGGAGACATGATGATATTAAATCGCGGAAAACTATCTCACAGCTTGACAGTGGGTGTCCTGCTTTTGACAAAAGGTTATATTTTTACGTCACAATATCATAACTCGTTATTTCTGTTTCAACGTTGCAATGCTTGTGATTTTGACTCCGATGCGCCAGCTATGGCGAAGACCTGAACCTCTTCATGGCGGGGCTGAAAATGCGAATGGATTTTAAGCTGATATAGCATGGGTCCATTCGCATCAAAGACCACGTGCAGAAAATAAACAGGAACTTCATATCACAAAGACAAAGATACAGCCCACACACAAATATATCGTTGACAAAATGCAGAAGTTCATTAAACACAGCTATCTCGAGTTAAAACGTTCTCACTTGTACGCCTTTCAGATTGCCGGACTCCGGCTCGTGGTTTATTAGCTTTCATGCATTCTACTTTTGGGATACCAGGTTTCAATGCCAATGGGATATAGCAATGCTGGTGGAAATCAGTTTCCCACGCCTTTTACCAGGACAATGTCGATTTTCATTCTAATCTCGCTGATCCTAGACTCTTTGTCTGAAGCGCTGTGAACGGTGTATGTGCAGTACGTGGAGAGTGGATTGTAACTAAATAACCCGCGGAGTGGAGTTATCACCCGAGCTATAACTTTCAAATTTTGTACGTATCGACAAAAAACACAAGCAATGTTTCAGCCAATGGACCTCCGGGTTTAACCCGGAGGTCCATTGGTTGAAACTTTGCTTGTGCTGCTTAGGCTTTGCGACAAATTTGCAATTATTGCTTGGGTGGAATCTCCACTCTGCGGATGATTTAGTGATATTACACTCTCCACGTACTGTACATTAGGAGCAATGGGCCAATTTATGTTTCGCTTTCGCCCACAACACATGAATTTTGATACTGTCTTCACTCTTGATATTGTACGAGCGTGATAATCCTTGGTCGTTAACCCTTTGAACCCTAATGGTATCTTCCATGCCAGTTCAATGGCAGCAATTAGAAGAGTCCATATTCAGTATTTGGAGTAGACCAATCAGTATTTTCAACGTGCAGCCTTAGGCTGCACGTTGGAAATACTGATTGGTGTACCCCACACTATTTATTGAGCAGCCATCCTATATAATGACGTTATGGCGTATCATGTTCCTGGCCGGAAGCCGGGCCGCTGGGGTTCAAAGGGTTAATTACAATCTTCCAGCAAAAAGTTGTCAGGTGCCACTGCACTCGCGCCTGTCTTCCGTGAATGACTGGTCATTAGAGCTAGTACAAGAGTTTTTGCCTGGGATAGGTATTGGCTGAGTAATAGAAGAAATAGACCGGATGCTAGAAACATCAACTGGCATTTAGACTTTCTATTTCTCTTGTTTTCCCGTTCTGTAGCTTATGAGGATCCACTGTAACATGGTTGTATAGTTTGCACAGGTGTGGGGCTTCAGCAGTCGTTTATGTCCCTTTGTTTCCATTTGTTTCCGTTTGTTTTGTCGTCTTCAGCTTTTTTCACGTAAAGAGTTTAGGGAAGAACAGACAATTTTCATTAAAATAGTTTTCTGAACACTTTTAAAATCTGCCGCGAACATCATGAATCCACAATACAACATCCCAAATCAATTTTTTTCAAAAAAAAAACGACTTGTGTCTAAAATATATTAGTCACCAGTATGGTAGTTACTATTCACATATTTGTTTGAAATATTGGAATACAAATTACAAAGCACTAGCCAGAAGACGGGGTAAAGGGAAACAATAATTGAATGATGACAAAACAAAAGAAGGAGAAGCATTCAACTGTATTTCTCAACAAATAAATTAAAAACAGTTTAACCCTTTGAGACTTTAATTATCCTGACGTTCAAACGTCACTGGGAATTCAGTTTCTTCAACGTTTTTCAAAATGCGACGTGAAACTTCGGAAAGTACAAATAACAAGATATTTTTCACATGAGTGATTATCTGGTTGAGAGCTACATTATTTTTGGTGGTCTGAATTTGTTATTCAAAACTTGTTTATTACAAATTAATGGAGAGTGCCCACAGGCACCCTCCAATAATTTGTAATAAACAAATTATATAAACAAAATATTATTTGTGTTTGACTCAATATGAAATTTAAGCAAGGATAGTGTTGGCTTTTGTTCTGGTATAGTCATTTTTTGAAAGCCCTGATAGTGGCTTCTAGCAGACAACCAGTCAAGAAGTCTTGACTGCAGAATTATATTCGTATTTTAAGTTGCGATAACATTTGGCTCAACGGTTGTCACTGAGCACTATTCGGGTGAAAATAGGACTTGAGGTTAAAGCTTTAAAAAATCGAAAAATAATAACAAACAAATGACCACAAAGTATCAACGCGCTGTTTGATATCGTACATCATAACACGTACAAAAGTATCAAAGGGTTAATGTGTAGTATGACAATCATTTTGAAAGTTGTTCTTCTGATGTTATGGCAAAATCAATATGATATGTCGGTGAGATTTCTTTAACCCTTTGAACCCCGGTGGCATCTTCCATGTCAATTTAATGGAAGCAATTCGAAGCGTCCATATTCATTATTTAGGGGTGGACCAATTAATATTTTTCACATACAGCCTACAGGCAGTACGTTGAAAATATTCATTGGTCTACAGAACGAATTCACTTAGCATCTATCCCACTTTATCAAACTATGTTCCAGGGCCGGAAAAGGGTCTTTCGGGTTCAAAGTATTAACCTTATAAGGTTGAAGGAAGCGACATGTAAGATAATTTTACTCAACGTGATAACAGAGAAACACATTTACTATTCGATACAAGAAGACGGCGGATTAAATAATGTAAATTCCAGTTGCAAAGACTGCAACAGCAATGTCGTAAGTTATAGGCCACGGGAACGTTACAAAGGGGTAATGAGTGGGGGTGTCCAACTCTAGATTTTCTATTGCTCCCCCTTCCGTAGGTAAAATTCCGGCTACAACTACATAATTTGCAACAAGTGGTAAATTCCAAATGAAACAACCCCCACTCTCTCTGTCACCTGAGCCAGGTGTTAATCCTTTATCCAACACACCCGATAACAAATGTTGTTACTTTAATTATCTGTTGTTTAGTTTATCAAACAAATTAAACAACATCATATCATGTAATCCATCATTGTAACGAGCTCGATGAGAATGTTCCAATAAGATGAGGGGTCACATGATATGCTGTTGCTGTCAATGTGGTTTTGTTGAAATTGTTTTAATTTTTTTTTCTCTTTTTGCTTTTTTTTTTGTTTTTTCAACTGCTGAATTTGTAAATTATTTGGATGGATGTGACCGATTCATTTCGTAAATGGACAGCTTGGAAAGTCCCATCCCCCCACCCCTATAAATTTTCCAATCGAGGCTCTTAGTAGTCACAAATTCCAGCTGCAAACCAATATTCGGGGTTGGTGGGGGGGGGGGGGGGTGGATTCTTACTACTTTTCAATCAATATTTGGAGGAATGTCATTCCTTTTCAGTCTAAAACCTCCATATGTTGTCCAAATACTACACAAGTTTAGAACAATTCCACTAGGGCCTTGTCTGAAATATCCAACTCTTTCCATTTTAGGGATTCCAGTTTCCAACCATTGTAAATTTGACGAATGATTCCGGTGGTGTGAGACACATACACCATGTCGCAACGTTCCCGATAGGTCATAGAGAAACTATTTCTGCTAAGTCCCGTTGATTGAAGCTTCTTCATCGGGAGTTTTAAAAGCATAAGAAACACTAATATGTTTCAGTTAGAGGACCTGCATGATTAACCCGGATCTGCGTTCACTACACTACAACTTTGCATATCGACTTTATGGGGGAGAGTGCGATTTTTATTGTTTTTGCTTGTTTGTTTTTTTTATAACAGTTCAACTATTATCTTTGTTTAAGAACTGAATGCAATTTGTATAATCTTTATTGGAGTATGAACGTGTGGGAATGGGTACAAATTGTATGAATCCCTTTAATGAACGTGTGGGAATGGGTTCAAATTGTGTGAATCCCAAAGGGATTCATACAATTTGTACCCATTCCCACACGTTCATACTGCAATAAAGATTATAAAAATTGCATTCAAATCTTATAATTACATTCCATAACTGTTTAAACTACTTCTTTTCCACCACGAATCGTCATTCGCCGTTGTTGAAAATCATACGGCTTTGAGTCGTTGGTATCAAGAACTAGCGCAGGCCTTTGTTCCGTCTAAATGATATTCTAAAGACAAATAAGCTTTAATTTTCTCAACTTTAGAAATGGAAACGAGTATTTTAGTAACGGGTTTTATGCCACAGTTGGGAAATGTCACCAAAGAAACAACAGCGGAGTTGATCACTGCGAGAGGCGCTAAAAGTTAAAAACCCGCCCAAACACCGCCCGAATTACATTCTGTCAAATGCGCTCTACCGTAAATGCGGGTTAAAGTTCGACCAAATGTATTCATTAGAAAATGAATTACATTTGGTCATGTAGTTTTCACCAAGCTGACCAATGGAAATTAAGTATTTGGACCCAAAACGTATAACTACAATAACAATGTAATTATTATCAGTTGAAGGGTAGAGGTTATTATTGTCATTGATGCGTGTCAGTGTGCGATAGGGAAATATCACCCTGGGGTCAAGTTATTTGAGCCGGGACTTGCAGAGTCTCTTGCGAAAATCGTTTGCCCTTAAGGATGAAACGTTTCCGCGCTCCTCTTTATAAGTACTGTTGTTACAACGTAACTTGTAAGTCGGATAAACACACACCATGGGGATAATCCGACTAAATCGAAAACTCTTCTTTCATTTCTGCGACACGACATCACCGATAGAAGACATTTATTTGCCATTATCCTCTCGTGAAAAAAGTATGAGTTGTCCGATTTGAAAATATACAAATCAGGAACGTGATTCGATGTCGATCCAGAATCAAATACACCATGGCGAAATCGAATCGAATCGAACCTTCGGCGATTAACAGTTGAAGGTATGATAAAAATGATGTGATTCATTGTGACAGAGCTCACGATGATGACGTTGTCATGGCGCGACGTTGTGCTACGTTGGTGGTTAGGATACGTCTGTCCTAACCAGTACGAATCTACATTGTAAATAGGGTAGAAGGTGGGGACAGAGGAACGTGATGTCATTACGACGAATCCGTACCGTCCGTGTTATGATTGAATTAAGAATTGAATGCAATTTTTATAATCTTTATTGGAGTATGAACGTGCGGGAATGGGTACAAATTATGTATGAATCCCGAAGGATTCATACATAATTTGTACCCATTCCCAAACGTTCATACTCCAATAAAGATTATAAAAATTGTATTCAATTCTTATAATTACATTCCATAACTGTGTAAACTACCAAACAACAAAGCAGAAAGACGAAATAAAACATGTACGAACGAACGAGGTGAAAAACCACCCTCACACAAAAGACAAAGGGCACAATTTAATTAATTTTCACAACTTTAGAAATGGAAACGAGTATTTTAGTAACAGGCTTTATGCCACAGTTGGGAAATGTCACCAAAGAAACAGCAGCGGAGTTGATCACTGCGAGAGGCGCTAAAAGTCAAAAACCCGCCCAAACACCGCCCGAATTACATTCTGTCAACTGCGCTCTACCGTAAATGCGGGTCAAAGTTCGACCAAATGTATTCATTGGAAAATGAATTACATTTGGTCATGACGTTTTCATCCAGGTGACCAATGGGTATCGAGTATTTGGACCCAAAATGTATAACTGCATTAACAATGTAATTATTGGTAAATATCCGCTGCCTTGTACTAATTCTAAAAAAGTTATTACACTGCATTAACTGGGCGAGTATGAGTAACGATCATTTGGCTCTTACTTGTATTGAATAACTGATTTGGTGAAAAACACCTTCTCGAAACTAAAACGGAGGATGTTAAAAGTAAATTTATTTATCTATTAGGGTTTAACGGCACTTTCGACAGCCAGGGTCACCTTGTTTTGGACAGTTTTACGGGTTGGGGAAGCCTGAGTACCGGAGAGAACCATCAAACAACGGCGAGCAACGGTCATGCTCCCCAGCGTACTAACTCCACACAAGTAGGGTTAGCATTGGTTGAAGACAAGTGCAGCATCGACCTGCAGTAGTATTCCTCCGTACACGGAGCCATCGTGCCTCCACGTGGGCAAACGGAATTAAGTGCCTTTCCAAAGGACGCAACGCAGTTACTCCTGGCATAGATCGCACCATGGACCTTTCGGTTTGACGTCCAATTCCGTAACCACTGAGCCACCGGGCTTCAGTTAAATGTAAAACTTGAGACAATAAGACAATAAGACAATATTTCCCTCTTCCAGAAGACAAGAATGCTCCCTACTTCCATTTTCCGCACCTAGCATAGGAATTTGATCCCGACTTGACCCACCGCCTCCCACCCGCACCCATAGTCTCCATATGTTTAAATGATCTTTACGGGCTGGATTCAATATTATGACCGTTGACAAAAACCTCTCTATGCATTGATACAGTTAAAACTAGAAGTACTGTCATGAACTGTGAGCTTATCTAGGCTTAATTGCGCGTAGGAATTGCGCGCAATTGCCATATCGAATGACATCCAACGCACGGCAATTTCTCCTGGTTACTCATAAAACACAGGCAATGTTTCTGCCAATGGACCTCCGGGTTACCCGGAGGTCCGTTGGCTGAAACATTGCTTGTGCAAAGGTCATATGTTCAGAATTTGATATCCTTACTATGGTCATAACGCGTAGATTAACGCGCAGATCGACGTGCTATTTGTGCGCATTTCATGACAGGACTTCTAGTTTTAACTGTAAAAGGTGCAAAGCAAGTTATCACTGATGCGAAAGTATGATCCAATTTATATCAATAAATATCATTGAATTTCTTGCGGGGGAGTATCGTCGGCTTACAGTCATTTCCCTTTGTTCTTTATCAGTCACAGAAATCTTCACATTACCGTCCGTAATTCTTTTATTGATCTAATTTATTCATATGGATGTTATTTCTTGCAGCAATGAAATGTTTTACTGCTGTCTAGTCAATGACAGAATAGACCAGATGTATTTTCATACTCATAAAATAAGCATTCACCTTGTACGTAACACAAACCAGACACAAATTGTGTTATCACTTTCTAAAACACAATGGCTTACAGTACAGACGTTATGGATTGGCCGTAATCCATGCGTGGGCAATCATGTCTAGGCATGCGTTTACCAGGTAATAAAAATTATCATCAGCCAAATTTTAATTAACGAAGCACAACGTTGTTCCCGGTGCTTCATTAATTAAATTTTTGATGATTATTCCGATAATTAGTGTGTGGAATCTAATATCATTACGTTCGTGGGGATATTGCCCACTCGCGTAAAGTGACTAATCTTCTGCTGCCGTGCTGTATTTCAGGCGTGGGGGAGTTTATCTTTCTCGTTATAACGAAAAAAGCCTCCCGTTATAAAGAGATGTCATCTCGTTATATCTGCACACGTTTCTCACCATATCGCATAAAACCTCGTTATGAACACGTGTTATCTTCGATACATCAATATAAAAGAAAGGATTGCATTAGTGGTGCTGACGTACGTACCTTCACCGTTGGCAGTCGACGATGGGATTGTGTCAGAATGTACAATATCTCCCACGCAATGGATCCCACCCAGCCACCCACCCTAATGGGTGAAATTGTGCATAAAGTTTCAAAATTAAAATGTCATGTTTGTTTGCGTAATTTATGCACACAAGAGGAAACAAATTCTATTTTATGTACATTATGCTAGTTGTTTTCCATACCAAATATGATCAAACTCCAAATCAACTTTGGGAAGTTCTTGCTTAACCCTTTCGCTGCTACAAGTCCATGTTGAGTACGGAACCAACTGTTGACGGCCTGTGCGATAAGTGCGTACTCAGTCCGGAGATACCACATACATGTACCGGGAATGGATATCATAGCTCGTTGTTATTCTCAATGGAACGCATGTTATACGAAATGCAAGCGACAGACGATATGGCATTATCCATTTGATCTCAACTATTTTTTCGCGTCTATGTAAATTCTGAAATACCCGAGGCAACAACGAACTCAATAGTCCAAACTTGTCCCAACATATATAATTGTTTTTTGTTGTCCTGTGCCACACGGCGACAAAACAAAACAAAAATTATTTTACGGCCTGTGGAGCAAAGTTTGGACTACATGGTCAGTCCATTAAATAGGAACTAAATTCAAGTCGACTAGATGTCTTTTCTTTTGAGATTTTCGGAGTCAACGTTGCTCCAATATACAGTACGTGGAGAATGGATTGTAACAAAATCACCCGTAGAGTGGAGGTATCACCCAAAGTATAACTTTCAAATTCTGCACATATGGACAAAAATCACAAACAATGTTTCAGCCAATGGACCTCCGGGTTTAACCCGGAGATCCAATGGCCAGAACGTTGCTTGTGCTTGTTGTGGTTTGCAACAAATCTGCAATTATTGCTTGGGTGGAATCGCCACTCCAGGAGTGATTTAGTGATAATACACTATCCACGTACTGTATAATAACAGTTTTAAATTTACAAATACGTGAACGTTATTGGCGCTTTCATTTTTTTCACTTTAACCCCATTCACTCAAGTGTATGGTTCAGCACAGGATATTACCAAATTGCACAGCAGCGAAATGGTTGAACAGTGTAATTGCTATGTTTAGAACAAAATGCCCGACAGTTGCCATTTTAAATTCTATCAAACTCAGAAATGTAATAATGTCATCCTCATGCCAATGCACACCATTTAATTAAGTTCCATAACAAATGACATTGATTTAAATGACTTTTCGTGATTTGTTTTGTTTTTTTTGCGGGGGGGGGGGGGGGGGGGGGGGTTATCTCAGGCGGACCGCTTTAAAATACTAAGATGGCTGGCTACTTTACACAATTTATGAACTAGAGAAAAACCCGTATACCATGTTAAATATAGTGTTCTAGTGCTTTTCCACACCACAAAAAATGAAAATTCAAAAAGCCGTTTGAAAGTTATTGCTTGAAAGGTATGACTGCTATTTTTAGAACAAAATGGCTGAGAACGGCCATTTTTTATAGCTGTGATAAAGATTAGAACGGGTTCCCCTCGCACGTTTGGTTGGAGACAAAACGTGTTCTTTTTTGTGGATAGTTGTCAAATAAATAGTTGAGTGTCCTTCTAATAATTGTTTTTTATAGACGTGAAGGCGTGTAATAATCACATAACGACATTAGTGTGCGAAAGGGTCAATCGATATGGCACTCGTTCTATCCTTCCGCGCTGGCACTCGTGCTATATCGAATAAGCATTGACACCCCGAAGCGCAAATATCCACAGATGACTGTGAGCGAAATCGGAGAGAGCATAGGGCAAGGAGAAGAAGATAACATACATGCTATGAGGAGACTTGGATCAAACTTCGACACAAAATTGAAACAGGATCGGGAATGGGTCGCGTTCCGGGCGAAGTCATGCGTTCACTTTCCCTCCACCATCAAAAAAGAATATCACCGTCGAAAAAAGAAACGTGAGAGCATTAAATACCAGATCGTGCTACTTTATTCATGAAATTTCGTTCCAGTGACGTAAGTGTGTCACATTGGTTCGCGACCTGATCTAGAATGAGACAACTTTTGACACTGTTGTGCTACAGTTGTTTTCAAATAGGATGCTACCAACAATTGGAACGCCTCAATAACTATAGCTCAATCACCAAAACGCCACAATAAAATATTTGTGCGGGAAAAAACTCTGAATCAGCCAGTATGCCCGACGCTATTGTAGAAATATGGTAGAAGTTCATGTGCAAGAAGTTTATTCAGCCTACCACACTGGTCTGAACACAACTGGGTTGCAGGGATGTCAGAGAAAATGTCGCAACTCACTCTGCCCATCAAGATCAATCAAAGCGTTTACTCCTCCCACAGATTGCGCTTGATGATGTGAAAGATGTTATGCTGTGACTGTATCCACAGCGTAACCGCATTCACACCATCAAGCGTCATGATGTTTACCTAGCACGAGAACCAGTCACAAGTTAAGAAATTTCCAATATCGATACTTAAATTTAGTCTTGTTTTTTTTTATCAGCAACAACTGAAGTGTGTTGCAAATACTCAGTTTCCATTGCTTTGAAAATGTGCACATCGTCGAATATTCATTTTTCGCAGACATCGAAGTGTATTCTTTAAAATGCGATCGGCGATTGCACAATGTTGTGAAAATGAAAACTGTCGAGAAAGGTTTTGTCGAGGAGCAATGTCTACTCATGATAAGAGACCAAGTCGCCACGCCAATGTTAGCGACAGGTGAGACAAGATTTCTGTATTTGTATACAGTTAAAACTGGAAGTCCTGTCACGAACTGTGCGCTTATCTTGGCTTAATTGCGCGCAGGAATTGCACGCAATTGCCATATCAAATGGCATCCAAAGAACGGCAGGTTCTCCTGGTTACTGATAGCAAACACAGGCAATGTTTCTGCCAACGGACCTCCGGGTTACCCGGAGGTCCATTGGTTGAAATATTGCTTGTGCACATGCCATATGTAAAGAATTTGAAAGCCTTACTATGGTCATAACGCGTAGATTAACGCGCAGATCGACGTGCTATTTGTGCGCATTTCATGACAGGACTACTAGTTTTAACTGTATAGATCAGTTACTTAACTGTTGACGAGAACTTGCTCGTTGCGTTTCCACGGGTCGGATAAGTGACTTTGTTGATGGGTGTTCAATCAATGGGTAGCCAATTACTAGCCTTCCTTGATCATATTTTAAAGTTTAACTTTCTAATCCCAGGTTCATATTCTATGATTTCATTAAATAAACAGTCGTGTTTCAAGTTTGGTTTAATTTCGCCATGAACACATTCACGGTATCCTTTGTCAGACTGGTGGCGTGTCAAAAAAAGTACTTGCTAGAAATATCGTGATTTTTTTAATCAAAACACGTCTACTACAGATTATATTTATATACTATTCAAAAAAGTAGGGTATATCCAAACTGATGTTAATATGTCCGGAAAATGGTATTGAATACGCGTGATTGGGCATATCAAAATGTTGCCAAGTTTAGTGTACATCATGAATGTCATCGGCCCACGAAACTTCGTGCAGGGTTTTTCGTACGAGCGCCGCGTTAATGTCTGTGGGTTATGTTTTGAAATTTCCATTTGTACTGGACGGGCTTTTTCGGAGGTCCCATCGTTCTTTTCTTGGTATAAACTCGTTCATCAATAGTTTCAGGTCGAAACGTAACTTTTGAGGTATGCAAAGACTGACACGTGACGAACGTTTACGTGCCGTTGGCATGCTGGAAGCTGGCAACAGACAGACTGCAGTGGCTCAAATTCTCAACGTTACTCAATCGGTGATTAGCAGGTTGTGGTCACGCTACCGTCAGACAGGCAATGCTGATGACAGACACGGTCACGTTGTTCAAGGGCGACAACTGCTAACCAGGATCGTTTCATCCTAACCACAGCATTACATAACCGCCATCGAAGTGCCTCAGAAATTGGACAACAGCTGCACCGCGCGACAGATGTGAGAGTCAGTGGTCAGACTATCCGAAATTGCCTACACAGCTGGAATATGTACGCTCGATGACCTCGAATAATTCCACGTTTGACTGAACGTCACATCCCAGCAAGGCGTAATTGGTGTGGAGCACGACAGCGCTGGAACAATCGTCGGTGGAACAACGTCATATTTTCCGATGAATCGGGGTTCACTCTCGACTTCCACGACAGGCGAAACAGAGTGTGGCGGCGGCGGCGGCGGCGGCGGCGGCGGAACGAACAACATGACGTAACCGTTAGGCAGCACGATCGTTTTCGTGGTGGATCGGCTATGGTGTGGGGAGGCATAACCATGACAAGCAGAAAAGCATTAGATGTCAACCAAGGGCGTGTCACAGAGTAGTACTACCGTGACAACATATTAGCAGCTCACGAGGTGCCATCTGCGCGACGTCACAGCCGTCGATTCATTTTCCAAGATGACACTGCAAGAGCACACAGGGCCCATGTCGCCACAAAGTTCCTCCAGGAGCAGAACATTATCACACTGCCTTGGCCAGCTCTAAGTCCAGACTTTCACCAATCGAACACGTCTGGGATATGCTTGTCAGGTGCCTACGACAACGTCAACAGCCCCCTACAAATGTCCAGGATCTCGCCCCTGCACTGCAGAAATAATAGAATAACATCAGTCAAGCTGATATTGAACGTTTGGTGAGAGGTATACCACTTCGGATCCGCGCTTGTCTCGCGAACCGAGGAGGATTTACAAGATATTGAGGCCTTGGACTGAATGTGGTAAATTCTCTGACTGACCGTTCATGTCTTTTACAGCACAGTGCGTGGAATGTGTGCTTGTCAGACACCTAACTATCGCTGAAATCATTTACCAGATGTCACTGTGCAATGCCTCAACTGTCTTTTTGATGAAAATATAAATATATTTCTTCATATATCTTACTTTTATCAAATATCCCCTACTTTCTTTGAATGGTATATATTGTTTTCGAGGACACGACATTTGATGGAGATGAGAAAGGACAAGTCCAGAAATATATTCCTCATTTTAACCCCCTGCACACTGATGTCGAAATATCTAAAGATCAGGGTGCAAATATTTTCCATAATGTAACTAGGAATCTAACCAATACGATATTGTTTGACAGAGCTCAATGAGCTCTGTCAAACAAGATTGAATTGGTTAAATTCCCAGTTGCATTATAGGAAAAATGGCTACTTCAAATCTGGTTATTTTGACATCAGTGTGCATGGGGTTAATTAACATGTTCCTGGTTCTGTGACACACAGTTCTACGTAGAGATCTCGAAGCGTTCTTTAACGGAGTACCACTTATAACAACTTTATCTGGGATTGAAACAAAACCACGCCCCTTTGTCATAAAACCTGTTGATATTTCTGTCGTGCAATTTGACGATAGGACCTGTTCATTTAGCAAAGGAGCACTTTGTTGTTCGATTCAGGAACAGAATCAAAAGGGAATGTTTGGTGCAGCTTCGTTACAACAAGAGGCTGATCGGCTGTCATGAAAAGAAGATTAGTTATAGTCTTTAATATCGACTCAGAAGATGTAGATAAATAGAGGATATGGAATGAGTGTTTTTCTCATTTAATATTTAAGAAACGAGTCTAAGAATTTTCCGTTTTGGCGAGCTTCTGGCGAGCCCAAACGGAAAATTCGGACGCGTTTCATAAATATTATATGAGAAAAACACTCATTTCATATTCTATTTATCATATGACACACACACGCACAAATTAGCCACTTAGTATAACTTTTTAACCCATCACCTAACTTGAGTTGCAGACGGCACTTGGGAAAAACATCCTCGTATAACTAATTTTTTTTTATTTTTTGCTTCCAAAACATAGGTTATGACCCCTCATTGGAGCGAGCTCATCGAGCTCGTTCCAATGAGGGGTCATGACCTATGTTTTGGAAGCAAAAAAAATATAAATACAAATGAATGGTGTTTTTCTTGTAGGTAAAAGATTAATACGATATAGCCCACCCTAAATAGGACAGATAACGTAAATTCTCTCTACTGAAATTGGGAGCGTGGTGGCTCAGTAGGTAGAGGTGCAGGCTGCAAGCCGAGAGGTCCTCGGTTCGAATCCCACCTGCGGCAACCGCGTTGTGTCCTTGGGCAAGACACTTCATCCCCATTGCCCGCATGGGGGCACGATGACGCCGTGTACTACGGCGTACTGCACGTCGGTGGTACACATGTCTTCAACCAATCTAACCCTGCCTGTGCTGCAGTGCGGAGTTACGATGTTGGGGAGCTGGCAGCTGCTCGTCGTTGCTCGGTGGTTCTCTCCGGGTACTCCGGCTTCCTCCACCCGTAAAACTGTCACGGTCATGATTAGCCATTGTGCATAAATATGTGACCTTAAACATCAATAAATAAATAACCCTACTGAAATTATGTAAATGTGACCCAGTTGTATTTTGTTTAGCCAAGCAAATTGTCCAGTTTTGAAATTGACCACTGAAATTAACGGAAAGCTTTATTTATCACTGATTAATATGAAAACAAAATATCAAATGTTTTAAAGTGAACAAAACGGACGAGTCATATGATAAATAGAATATACCCATAATAGTGGAGAACATTTGATACACAAAGCTGCTTTGGGAACATTTCATTTCTACCATGATCGTCAGATTATTAAGAGTTTAAATGTTAAACAATACAATATTCAATTCTAACCAATTCCCCTTACGTGCGAATCTAGGGGCCTCGGTGGGCGGTACGTCCGATGTCAATTTTATCGCCCAAACGAAATGGAAAAAGAAACTGGGCCTTTTTCATTGTAATAACATAATAACATACTATTTCGAATTATGGATACTTTATTAACATGAGACAACGCATGTTTGTTAATTTGTGGAATCTTATGAGGTACACTCATTTAAAAACGTAATAAATAATTGCGGCTTCCATTTCACTCTTCGCGAGGCGACGAACGATACATTTAGACAAGTTTGCATTCAGGTCGATGTCTCCAAAGGTGAGCCTGGATTGTAGTTCCACTATAGGTGTAAACTTAAACTACTGAAATCATATTGCTGACGTGTTCACTGCGGTTGGTTTGTAAAGCTAAATTGTTTGTCATAGGCTTTTTATATATAGCAGAAAGGTAATGATGGTATAAAACATATCCCTGTTTTGTCTAGCTTAACTGAGAGTGCTTGAAGCCCCTATTTGCAATGTAAAAAAATACCGTTAAAATCCGGCAAACGTACTGTCAATCGACTGGTCGCTACATCTACCGCAAACATTTCGGAGAGAATACCATATTTAACTACTTTTGGCAATGTCGACCTTTTTGTTTGATCTTGAGCTGATACTTCGTTTCACTTCCTCACACGAGAAAGATTTCGATTTGCCAAACAGAGTTGTCCATTTAACATCTTTAACTGATAGAATGCCGAAAGCCCATATTTGGGCTTTGATCTGAAGTGCAAGTAGTAAGACTTCAAGGCTTTATATTCTGTGGGTATGTTTCATATTATCTTTGAAGCTAAATTATTTAGTGTGTTAGGACCATGGGCAAGACACTTCACCCCCATTGTCCACGTTGGGGCACGGTGGTGTTGTGTACTAAGGTGTACTGCACGTCTATGGTGCACTTGTCTTCAACCAATGCTTACCCTGCTTGTGTGGGGTTAGTATGTTGAGGAGCTGACAGTTGCTCGCCGTTGCTTGGTGGTTCTCTCCGGGTACGCAGGCTTTTTCTCCACCCGTAAAACTGCCCTGGCCATGGTTAGCCATTGTGCAGAAATATGTGAACTTAAACACCAATAAATAAATAAATAAATAAATAAATAAATAAATAAATAAATAAATAAATAAATAAATAAATAAATAGTGTGTTAGGATTTGCTTTGTTATAATTTATGGGAGAATGCCTAGAGGCATTCTCCCATAAACTATAACAAGGCAAAGACAGTGAATAAAGTTCAATGCCAGAAATAATTTAGCACTCCACCAGTTGACGTAAAACCACTGTCTATGGGCTCTCCTCTATTGGTTTTCATTTTATGGCATTTTAAATGGTAACATTCACTACCATTAAATCTACAGTAGAAGTAACGGGATTTGGTTGTCAGTACTCCTACCGTAATTTTAACACTAAAATTTTACAGTGTGGGGTTTGATCTGTAGTACAGGTATCGCAACCTAGGTGCTTCATTTTGTATGGACGTGTTTCATATTATCGCAGAAGTGAAATTATTTACTTTTTTATGGATTTGCCTTGCAGTGTTCACGTTTGTCCGAAAGTGCATGGTACCAAAGTTGTAATCATTCTTGGTATTTTAGTGCCAAACAAAGAGTTGTGTATCAAATTGCTAAATGGAGGAGGGGTTTGTTTTCGATGTCTGATCCAAATAAAGTGATCGAGTTTTGAAAAATGAACTGACAATCAAGAGTGAACGGACAATTGGTCCCGGAAAAATGCGACAGAGCACGAAAATTCTGACGAAATCCTCCTGGAAGAAAAGGACGTCCACTTCAGTTATATTTGTGCAAATGATTCAACGGATGATCAGGCTGAACCCAGTCGATACGGGTACCTCTTTTTGCACTTGAATAAGAACAGATTAATTGATGAATTTCTGTTAATGCACTGGGCTTAGCGAGTCAGGAGTCTTTACAAAAGGCAGCATTTAATTACATACACCCGCGACGGTATGAAGCATTTATCTAATTAAATTCTGCCTTTTGAAAGCTAATAACCTACAATGTTTTACTGAAGAAAAACAATGTCTCATAACAAGTCACTGACACTTTACGTTGAATGTTTGTCCAAACACTATCAGGCCTGGTATTTTCTGGAGAGCGATTTATTCGCTCGCCTACTGCTCGCCTTAACAAAAAATTGAGGAGAGCGAAAACTAGCCCTCCTAACCTTAGAAAGTAATGATTACCACAACACCACGCCTGTTCCTGAAACCCACAGGTTTTCATATCTCTGCTATGTTAGTGGTCTCTGGAAGATGGTCACACTGCCCCTCCCACACCTTCGGGCCTTCCAGGCCCGGAGGTGTGGGAGGGACAGTGTAGCCGTCTCACAGAGACTACCTTGTCAGCAGCACCAAATAAAATGTACAAAGCCCACTAGGCAGAATTCATTAATGGTACAACTTTATTTTGCCACTTTTTGCTTTTATAGGCTTGAGGAGAGCTAATCGCTCCCATAGTCTATGCGAGGAGAGCGATTTTTAGCCCTCCTGCATTGTTAAGAATGCCAGGCCTGCACTATTTTTGTAAGACCTTCTTGACAAAATCACTGTGTTTGAGTGTGTTTCTCGAAAATCAGTTATTATCACCGTCTTTATTTTGCCAGCTGGGTGCGCGGTGGCTCGTAGTTACGGAGTTGGACTTCAAACCGAAATATCCGCGGTTCGATCCCCGCCAGGGGTAATTGTGTTATGGTCTTGGGCAAGGCACGTAATCCCGATTGCCCATGTGGGGGCATGGTGGCGCTGTGTACTAAGGCGTAATGCACGTCGACGGTGCTCTTGTCTTCAACCAATGCTAACACTGCTTGTGCAGTGTTAATGCGTTGGGGGTTAATACGTTGGTGCTTGTGCCGTTGCTCGTTGTTTCTCTCCGGGTGGGTACTCCCGCTTCCTTCATCCGTAAAACTGTCCGACACGAGGTTACCCTGGCTGTCGAAAGTGTCGTTAAAATCACAATAAATAAATAAATAAATATTTTGCCATCTGACGATTTCCTTGTACTAGAAGTGATAAAATATTAATTTGTGTTTCTTTCGTCGTCGGTTGTGCTCTTCATTGCTGTAGTGGCTTTCCTTCGCTAGTGGAAGGAACATTTTTGATGTCAAGATGTTAACCAACGATGATGTTTTGGTGCCAAATCAAAGTTTTAGTGCTGCTTGCTAAATTGTTACCCGAGAGTGTGAACACAGTTCCTTGGTACAATTAATGGCATTCTCACGTAAATTGTAACAAGGCAAACCTCTGAACGAATTGCGACGACCAAAAATAATTTAGCAGGCTATCCGTAAGAGTGTCCTCTTCCATGGAATTTCACGACTCATCATAGGTTATGTCATTGTGAAACCGAGCATTTATTTATTTATTTATTGGTGTTTAAGGTCATATACTTATGCACTATGGCTAACCGTGACTGTGACAGTTTTACGGGTGGTGGAAGCAGGAGTACCCTGATAGAACCACCGAGCATCGACGAGCAACTGCCAGTTCCTCAACATACTAACTCTGTTCAAGCTACGCTCAAGCAGGGTTACAGCGGTTGAAGACATGTGCACCATCGACGTGCCTTAGTACACGGCGTCATCGTGCCCCCATGTAGGCAACTGGGATAAAGTCCATGGCCCAAGGACACAACGCGCGTCGTTCCGGACGAGGATCGAACTCGGGACCTCTTGCAGAGAAGTCCGGCAGTCTATCACTGAGCCACCGTGCTCCAGTGAAAGCGAGAAAGAAAGGGTTATATGCATTTCGCTGTGAAGGAAGAGATTTTTCCACTGATCATGGACACTCTATTAGTATATCGTATGATTACATTTAACCCTTTGCACACCGATGTTAAAATGACGTAATTTCAAGCAGCAACTATTTCCCCTGATCCACCTACTGGGAATTTACATGGACAATAGACTGCTAATTTGAAAAAAAATATCGCCCCTTAGAATTTTCGTGTAAAAGAGCATGTTCAAAAAACTGCCGTGTGTAAAGTTTTGGGTGCCACAGAGAATAAGAAATCACTTAAAACTTCATGCATGCTAATTTTCAAGAAAACGACATTGCGAAAAAATAAATGAATTTTCACGAAGTCATCGGATGGATGTAAATAGATAAAACCGCGTGTGTTATAAGTTCTAATACACGTGGGAATAATTGAATGCTTCAGCTGCATTCCGAATATTTAATTTCCATGAACAATAAGTGTGCATTATTTTATCACTAACAGGACATTATCAGATCAAGAACTTCATATTATATCAACCAAAGCGCCATTATGCTTTCAATAAAACCCAATGAAATTGTGTCGACAACAGCAGACATAGACAGAACGCGATGTGTGTTTGTATCGGTGGGTGTTTTACATAACTCGTTGGAATGGCGTAATCATATTTCTCGAGAGCCGTAGGCTTCTGTGTTATTGCACAACCCATGCATTAAAATTCATTTAACTGAACACATTCTAATTCCGATGTTTAAACCTCAAGATGAAGAGTCTGTTTGTTTTGACTGAAGCTGTACTGACCAAATAGATCGACAAAAAATCAAAACAATCTTTTCGGAACCAGTGAACCGTTATATACAAGGGTTTAAAGTTGAACGGATGTGTAATAAAGAGATAGGTTCCATGGACGCATACGATATAAACAGAAAGCAGTGTAAGCAAACTTCGCATTTGTCTTTCAGTCAGACCCAATTTCGACGAATCTGGAAAATTTCGATGTGCCGGATTTCCGTGAGTGATCGGGAAACAAGGCTATTACTGTCAGTAAAAATATAAGTACAAATTTGTGCAAATTTGCAAAACAGCTGGGAGAAACATTTTTAAAAGAAGTTCGAAGCATGTCAAGATGTACGAAGATTTACCGAAATAAAGTTGACCAATTTAGATATAACGTATCCACAAAACGAGGCGGCCACCGGACTGGGTTAATGTGCTGGTTGGAAATGACTGAGTTTTTTTTTTTTAAATATTGTCTCAATTTTGGTTAACTAATTTTTTGTGAACCGACTTATTTTGCTTTGGACGTTTTCATTTTCACACTATGCATCTGACTGACTTTACAGTCTTTTTTTATCCGTAAGTTTGTACCATGCAAAATCGGAAGCCTCTTTAGCTTTCTTCATTTATTCTTTCTATTCCCGATACCATATAACCCTGGCTGTGGCAAGTTTCTTTAAATTACAAACATCTTTCTGCATGTACAGCACTAGACGCTGTTAATTGGGAAAACTGGGTTGGTGTTTTGGGTTGGTTTATTTTTTTAATTTTTTTTTGAGGTGTCAGAACGATTTAATCCTTCAGCTCAAGAGGGTTGTTAGATCAGTGGCGATGAAAGCAGGTAAACGTGCCACCACACATTTACTCCACAGAGATGCTACATGATGTTTGAAAACAAGATTTTCCCCTATTACGAAACGCTACACTGATTATAATTCTACGCACATTACGAAATATCAAAATTGCAACCTGCATTTTTTTCTCACAATGCAATTAGAAATGTAATCAATTCGATTTTGTGCAGCAGAGATCCTTCACCACTGTCAAACAAAGTTGAATTGTTTAAATTCTTAGCTGTATTCTGGAAGGTTTGCTGCTGCAAATGTGTGCACATTTTAGAACAATATGCATGGCGTTAACAAAAAAAAAATAAAATAAAACAAATAAGCCAATCATATTGTTTTCAAAAAATGGTTTCTGGGCTCGACACACTACTGCTGAAACCTTTAGGAGATCATGTAACTGGTTTACCATGGAGTTGTAGCCGTGCAGTTCATCAGGTCCGAGTATTTAATTTGCCAGATTTGCATAAGTTATATTCCGCTAGGATCGCTGACCTCTATACAACTAAATTACTGGAACGTCAGCGAAAAACGACGCAACTCAGTTTCCCCACCCAATCCGCAAGAGGCAGGGACGTGGGGCAGGGGTGTGTGTGTGTGTGTGGGGGGGGGGGGGGTGGGGGGGGGGGGTCTCACCCCCCCCCCATCAATCCTGGTAAAAAATGTCCTATTGTTGGAAATTCGGAGGGCAAGTCGTGAGTAGTTGGAAATTCCATCTATCTGGATTTTAAAGCTTCTTTGGTGATGCTGATGTCTCCTTTACTTCCAAAAATTCCAACTCTGTTTTCACTCAGCAAAAATTTCAGCTGTTACTATTTACAACTACAGTGTACGCAATGTCGAGCTTCATAAGTATGCATGATGGCAATCGGTACGAGATATCTATAGTACGTTACTTATCGTAATAAAAAGAAATCTTCGAAATGCACTCCGAGAAAATCACATCATATAAAATCGTTATCCAAAGTTAATTCCATCATTCGCAGTTACAAAATGATGAAAATCCAAAACTGATCATTCCTGTATAAGATCTGACTTGATGTTAGGACAATTTGAATTGCTCAAAGTTCTCAGCTTGAACATTTTTTAGCACATATTCAACTCCTAGAATAATACCAAATAATAATAACCTGATGTGTTGGCATTTCAGTTACTAGAATCAATTTTATGCCTCCTTTCATGGCTTCATTTTCAAAATGTTTCTCGGTAGTAAATTTCCAACTATGGGGAGGGACCGGGAGGAGGTTTCCCCCTACCGGTCCCTCCTCCTAGTTGGAAATTCACTACCCTACACCCCCAATCGGAAACTTCGAGCCACGTCCCTGTTAAGATGGCGTTAGGTCAATCAACGCGGTATCTCCTCCCCAGCCTGTGACTTGTGATGACGTAAAAGTTGTTACGCTGTGACCGAAGTCACAGAGTAACAGCTTTCCCTTCATCAAACATCATGGTGTTTGTCTCAGTCACCAGGATATTCATTTTTCCCGGGCATTAAAGGAAATCCTTTATGCTTTAAAAGGCCATCGGCGATTACGAGGCGTTGGGAAGCTGCAAACTTCGAGAAGTTTTTTTTTTTCTGTTTTTGTTCTTGTTGAGCGTTTGTTCACCCCCCCCCCCCCCCCCCGCCCCCATCACACACACCCAAGATGGCAGCTGTTCAGACACTTCTCTATTTGTGACTAATGTATGTTCCAGCAATCCAGCTGTATAGATATCAGCGGCCAGTCTCGAGTATTTTATGCAATATATCCAGAAGGGCGTATTTCCCATTGTCTGATTCTACTAAAACAAAACAAAAAAATGCCAACGCTTTGTCATGACGGGGCGTTTAAACAGTATCGCAACTCGTAACACGGAAAGCATGTTTTGGTTATTCGATTAATCCCGTCCACGCTAGAAAGCACTATAGGAATACATGTGGAATTCATATGATTCGTTTTTTTTCCATTGATAGAAACTCGCTCGCAATGCCAGTTGATCGGGAATATAAATTACTTCCTTCTATTTCTGACTTCATATTTCCATATTTAGAACCCAGTTCTTGAATTTAAATGGGGCACGACAAGTTACAATCACATGAACAGACAATTGCGATTAAAGTACCCCAACCGTTAAACACAGCTCGGCCATTTCATGTTTGTGATTTTGATGCAAAGAAACGATCTGCTGTTATTGGATTTATGTGTTTACGCTTCGATTTAGCAATTATATTCTCCACGACAGGAAGTTTGATTATGATATTATTATGTTCGCACAAAAGTGGTTGCTAGAGTTTATATTTTCTGTTTATTTCATTGCAAGATTTCTTTATTGAGTATTGTGACGTCATGTAGTCGACTTAACGTGCCATGCTAGATGGAAATAATGGATCTACACTACGTGGAGAGTGATCGTAGGAACTAAATCATCCGCGGATGGAGTTACCACGTAAAATATCACTTTCAAATGCTGTACATATGGACAACAATCACAAGCAGTGTTTCAGCCAATGGACCTCCGGGTTTAACCCGGAGGTCCATTGGCTGGAACTTTGCTTGTGATGGTTATGCTTTGCAACAAATTGTCAATTATTGCACGGGTGGAATTGCCACTATGCGGGTGATTTAATGATAATACACTCTCCTCATACTGTACAGGTTAGATTCAGATCAATATCTCAGGTCAAAGTCTGTAAAGAATTCGACGTTGTTGTGGCTTATATGCTCATCCACTTTTCGTGGAGTTTACAACACACTAAAATTAATGTAGTGTGATATCCCTCTGTTCACAAAATATGCATATATTCATTCGTGCTCCAACAATAGATATTTCCATCAACAGATATTTAAATTCACACGGTAAACATCAATATATGAACACAATTGTCGGAACTTCTCGGCGTAATCATAAAACTACAACTGTGATGAGTCTTTCTTTCTAACCCTTTACATCCTGGAATCCTGTTCAATGTCATCAATGGGAAGAGTCCATATTCTTTATTTGGGGTTACACCAGTTAATATTTTCAACGTGTAGCCATTGGGCTGCACGTTGAAAATAATGATTAGACTACTTTCACGCAGAAACCATCTACTTCATACATCCATGTCGTATCATGAGCCTATGGCAAAAACCGCTCGTCGTGCTCAAAGAGTTATTATTTAGTGAATAGACAGAAGGCGATGTGTTTGAATCGGTGGGTGTTTTACATAACTCATTGGAATGGGGTAACCATATTTCGCTGGAGCCAACGCTCTCACGAAATATGACTTCGTCATTTTAACTCGTTTCCACACCCACCGATTCAAACATACATCGCGCTCTTTATTTATTACACATCCCCATGCATTAAAATTAATTTAACCCTTTACCCAACGAATTGCCCGCAGCAGCCCGCGTAATATGCAAATTCAGCAGTTGAAACAAATATTGTTTTTAAAAAAAATTCAACAAAACCATATCATGTGACCCCTCGTTGGAACGAGCTCGTTCCAACGAGGGGTCACATGATATGGTTTTGTTGAATTTTTTTGAAAAATTAAATGAAATTATATTTAAAATAATAAATTTTGATATCGTCTGGTTGGGTAAAGGGTTAAATAAACAAATTAATTGTAATTGTCCATGTTTAAACCCAAAGTTTTTTTTTGTTTGAAGCTGTACTGATCAAATAGATCGATGAAAAATCAAAACAACCTATAGGGAACCAGTCTAAATTACACTCGTTATCTATTCTGTTTATTGAAATTCGTGTCGCTGTTTCTCTTCGGCTGGTATCCATTCACGCCTAACCATTTGGTAGGCTATGACTGATAGTAAAAATATAAGTACAAATTTGGGCGGAATTGCAAAACAGCTAGGAGAAACGCAGACGATCGATAATTGTATAACGAAATTTGGAAACTTTTCGAAGCGTAACTAATGACTCGACGGGAATGGAACTAGTCTAAATGGTGCGGGGAACAATGTTCCGGCCTGCACATCACCAGCAAAATACAGACACATTTATTTTATAGCGGCGATTCCTAAAATACAAGGGTTTAAAGTTTAATGGACGTGTAATAAACAAACGTCTCTTATAGTAATGGTAACTATGATTAGGTGCAGTCTCGTTTGAGAAACCCTCTTACATCCATTCAAAGAGAATATAAATTATTGTGGTGAATTCGCGTCTCGGTTGAACATAAGCTCCGAGCCGCAAACCTCAGAACATGTTACCATCAACTCATCACTATAACGTATATGTTCCAATAAGACACTACCCGTAGACGAAAACTTGCACGTGAAACACGAGAGGCTTATTTACTAAACTTGTGATCGCAAAAAGTTGCCTTGTACTCCACTTCACATTCATCCAACCATGTTGATTTGGGTTGAATTTTAACCCAACTGATTTTAGCGTGTGTGAGTCATGACGTTGCAATAGAAACAAGCTGGCAATTGTGGTCTCGTGTATTGATCAACTTTCATGATGACAATATGGAAAATCGTATACTGTATTTCATGTTGTTGGTAAGTGCCCTCGAATTCCAGGGAAATCTCCAGAAGGCGGACGCACCCGAGAATGCATATGATCATTCCGTCTCAAGGAGCTCTGGCTTCCCTCCTGGTTTGGATGCCCTTATGTTTGCGATTCCTCCATTCCCAAATCAGGTTATTTTCGACCAATCAACTAATTGTGCTATCGTCCTTCACTACTGCTTGCACAATATGCAAGTTAGTAGAGGATACTGCACTCTCAAATCAGTTGGGTTTACAATTAATCCAACTCAAATGGGTTGAGTGAATATGAACTGAACCATGTTGATCTTTAACCCAGTTGCTTTTAGAGTGTGTACACATAACTATGCCCCCAAGAAACCGATGTGAGGGGAGTGAACAAAACAGTGGAAAGGCACGTTATAAAAAACAGTTTTATTCTGAAAAGCCCATGCAATATTCAGGGCCTCATATTTCAGAAAAAACTTTAGTCTGACTTTTGTTCGAAAGTGGACACAAGATTAGTTTTACTGAAGTGGGATAATTTTGAAGCAAATTAAGTTTAAAATCGAATTCAGGCGCAAGTCTTTAAGTAATATTTATTTATTTATTTATTTATTTATTTATTGAGGTTTAACGACACTTTCGACAGCCAGGGTCACCTCATATCGAACAATTTTACCGGTGGAGAAAGCTGGAGTACCTAGAGAGAACCACCGAGCAACGGAGAGCAACTGTCAGACTCCAGAACATACTAACTCCACACAAGAAGGGTTAGCATTTGTTGAAGAACAGGTGCACCATCGTCATGCAGTACGCCTTAGTATGCAGCGCCACCGTGCCCCCACGTGGGCAATCGGGATTAAGTGTGCCTTGCCCAAACGCACAACGCGGTTGCCGCAGATGGGGGATTTGAGCGAAGGACCCCTCGGCTTACAGCCTGCATCTATACCTGCTGAGCCACAGCGCACCCTTTAAGTAATAGTTACCAATCCAGCTAGATGTATTTCATTGAATTTGAACAACCTGTCACAAGCGTTGTGTGACACCGAATCGCATATTGGCCAGGTGCTACAACACGGGAGAGGTTGTTTGTATTCATGAAATACCGACAGCGAGGTTGGTAACTTATTTACATTCTTTCCTTTGTTCAGTCAACAAAACGCGCAGACTCAATGGACCAGAGGTATCTAATTAACGTCATTATTATTTATTTATTTATTTATTTATTTATTTATTTATTTATTTATTTATTTATTGATTTATTTATTTATTTATTGGAGTTTAAGGTCACATACTTCTGCACAATGGCTAATCATGATCACGGCAGTTTAAAGGGTGGAGGAAGCCAGAGAACCCGGAGAGTACCACCGAGCAACGGCGATCAACTGTCAGCTCCCACACATACCAACTCCACACAGGCAGAGTTAGCATTGGTTGAAGACAAGTGCACTGTCGACGTGCAGAACGCCTTAGTACACAGCGCCACCGTGCAGTACGCCTTAGTACACAACGCCACCGTGCCCTCACGTGGACAATGGGGGTGAAGTGCCTTGCCCAATGACACACAGGTGGGATTCGAACAGAGGACCTCTCGGCTTGCAGCCGGCACCTCTACCTACTGAACCACCGCGCCCCCAATTGACGTCATTTAAACACCTTGTCTGTTGTTCTGTCGAGTTATTTTCATACCCCCAAAATATAATGGAGCCAGGGTGTAAACAAGATTTTGGGTCTACTAGAAATGTGACGAAACCCTTTTCAGCACTGAGTTCCCTACAGGAATCATCAGACACAATACCACCTATAGCAATTGCATTTGTGGGGAACATTAAGTACACATTTAATCCCACAGTACAGTTGGGCTAATTGTTTACTTATCTCTTCAGGGTGTTTGTTGTTCATCATTTCGCTTAGAGTGCAGTGCATATTCTTGGCGTGGAAATGTATTCATACCAGCTGAGTGTGTTAACAGTACATTTAAATCAAGTAACTCTCGAACCTTATTGTAAAAATCACGGTAACTAACCCGAGCCAAGTATTCATGAGTGTGCATGAGTTCTTTTTAAAATACCAATTTGATTTAAAAATCCAGAGCTGAGATTTAAGTCGGGAATCTTGAGCCCATCTTACTATGTTTTTATTTGGAAATGTGCGGTCCTGAAAGACAAGATGCTGTACGGCTTTAGCCAGTATAGAATGCCGAATTCTCGCTCAGAAGCTCGTCGTTGAAAGAGTTACATGTAACGTGTGTCATTCAACTTTCTCCCTCATTTTTGCAAAATGATTGAAGTTGAAATTCAAAACTAAATTGAAGATAAGATAGAAAAAATTAGTGTATATTCTACATACCTATATGGCGAGCCCTTCTTTCACATTCAGTCCTGCCATTTCATATTGGGTAGCATTACTACTGGTGATGAAAAGAGAGAAACAAAAAATAAAATCACCAAACGTATGAGATTTCTCTTAAGGAAACTATGGAATTTGGCCCAACAAATTAATGAGCATCCGTACATCATTGTGGTGATGGTGTTTTACCAATTAATACAGAAAGCCTGTCATATAAATCGTTCGATTCCATGTAAAACATTTTATCGTCAGCTCACATAATTGTAACTAATGGATTCTTTATCCTTTAATTGGGTGATGACTGTTATCAGCGCTAGTGAATCTACATTAATGTGTTGTTGAACAGTTTGAGGGAGACTAAGATAACTCAGTTGTGTTCCTTGATTCCAAGAAAATGGGATATACAACCAACTCAATGTTTGTACAAAAAATAATAAGACTGTTCAACTAATAATGCTCGGATACATACCTATATTCGGAAGGCCGAATACTCCGTGGAAATCCCGAAATTTTAAACTTTTAAGGTACATTTCGGCAGCGCAGTACTAGTCATTTTCCACGAGTGGGCAATATTTTATAGGAATAATCATCAAAATTTAATTAATGAATCACCGGGTGCAACCCGGTGCTTCATTAATTAAAATTTTGCTGATGCTTATTTTTGTTACGTGGTAGACGCATGCGTGGACATCACTGTCCACGCGTGCATTATGACCAGTCCACGGCGACTGTACCGCACGTTATTCTGAAGGTCCAATCCTCCGAGGCATAAGAGGCATAATGCCCAATTTTACGAAAGGCCCAGTATTCCGAAAGTCCAACTGTACGAAAGACCAATACTCAGATGGTCTTGCATGCAGTGGGAATATCGAATCTTCGAAGTATCGGATCTTCGGGTAATTAGACCAGTGGAAAATCGGGCCTTCGGAGTAGTGGACATCCGGACTATTGGGCAGTGGGAATATCAGATCTTCGGAGTAATAGTCGTTGAAATATCGATCTTCGGAGTGCTGACCTCTCTAAATATCCGACCTTTGGAGCACTGTGTATGCCGTCGGAATATCGGTTATTCGGTGCATTCCGCCGTCTCAATACTGGACACTCGGAGTATTGGGCCTTTGGAATATCGGTCCTTCGGATTAATGAACCTTCGGAGTAACGTGGCCCCGGAATAAAGAGCCCACGCCTACATCAGGGCAAAGTTTCGAGATTGGATTCGATTCGAAATGCGGTTGATTATTCCGGAATGATACGAATCTCTGCAGAATTCTAAACGCATCGCGTAGGGTGACGAATTTCCTCTTTATGTCAAAGCGGTATCTAGGATATGTATGTATTCATAGTATGTTATCTTGTACCGCCGTCGGGCCATATGAAGCTCACTATTTGGACATATACAGTACAGCCATCGGAGATTAGTCAAAATCCACGCGTGGGCATTGTTGGCCACGGTCGCTTTTCTCAATCAATAATCAGTAGTTTTCAGCAAATATTCAGTAAAAGAAGCACCGGATCGTACCCTTTGCTTCCTTCATTGAAAATTTGAGGGCGATTCCATTTCTTTATGTCGGAGGTTCATTGTTAACGAATGCGTGGAAATATTGTCCATGCGTGGATTTCGACCTTTCTCTACGAACGTACTGTATGGCCACACAATTTCATACTTAAGAGGCAATTAAAACCCTTTACCCAACGCAGACGATATCAAAATTGATTATTTTAAATATCATTTTTTAAATTTTTTCAAAACATTTCAACAAAACCATATCATGTGACCCCTCTTTGGAACGAGCTCGACGAGCTCGTTCCAAAGAGGGGTCACATGATATGGTTTTATTGAAATTTTTCGAAACTTTTTTTTTCAGCTGCTGAATTTGCATATTACGTTGGCGGATGCAGGCGATTCGTTGGGTAAAGTGTTAAGTAAAGTTTAGTGGGGACGTACGTCCATGGACGTGGCTAGAGGTTTCCGATTGGGTGGTTGTAGGGTAGTGAATTTCGTCGTACCCGGTGCTTCATTCATTGAAAATCTGATGGCGATTCCATGGGGTTTTGTGTCGGAGATTCACCGTAAACGCATGCGTGGAAACATTGCCCACGCGTGGATTTTGCTCTTTCCACCACGACCGCATTGTATGCACATGTAACGGTACTCAATAGCCTAAGACACATGTCCGGCACAAAATATTGTTTCATATACCTTTTTATTCTTGGTCGTGCAATAAACTTTATCTTAAATATTGATTACATATACCAAAACGCAACTGTTGGAAATGCGATTCGATTCGAGGTTCGATTCGAGGAAACAGCTGCGATTCGTCGGCGTCAAGTAACTATCGCCTGATTTTGTACAATTTTGTTGATGTACTTTAACGTCAAAGATGACGGAATCCGTTAGAATATAGAATATGTTCTAAGGTTACCTTCTGTTTGCCTATTTCCAAAACGCCAATTGAATGTTCGAATACGTATGATGCTGCTAGATTAGTCAGTCTTGTACAAAAGTTCCGCAAAGAAAATATGTTACGAAATTTGAAAAACACAAATATCCGATATGCCCGAAATTTGATAAAACCCACGTCCAATGTGTTCACAATTTGAAAACAACCAACGAACTATAAGTTCGATTTAAAAAAAAAACAATTTCTACGTACGATAATTTTCGAAATAAATTTTGGACATATATTATGATTATATTTCGAATTTTAGGATAGATTTCACAAGTGGGCGTATATAGTCGCTTCAAAGTGCTGTATATAATCCTTGTACTCCCGTGATTTACATACAAAGTTACTAAGATTTCCCTGTTCTTGTTTGTGAAACACTTTATGTGAAACACACAGGATGGCGTCATTTAATGTCTCAGTTATATCATTTAATCCCTCTTTCTTCTCCCCAGACAACTTATATGCACAGAAAATACATTGCGATATACCTGATAGTAGAGATGCTTTTAGCCGGACGAGACTTGCAGTCTCCGAGGCATTTTTGTTTTAGAATGGCACTGTTTTTGATAAACATTATTAATTATAAAGGTTGAATAGACACAAAGACGGAGTACCCTTTTAGAATTTCATGCAAAAGATGTTGAAAGGATACACGAGGCTGTGTATGCTTTTATGTGATTACGGCTCTCTTCATGACATTTGTCATGAAGAGAGCCGTAATCACATAAAAGCAAACAATATTTGAGTGCTCAGGGCTATATGTATGCCTTCTTTACGCAGCGTTTGCACTCTGGAATCACGTAACACTATTATAATAATGACATCACAACATAGCCGCTCACGCGACTACCCCACATGTCATAACTTGATCACGTGACTATGACGTCGTTTCCGCCTTCTCATTCGGGTACATGACATACTGCACGTGAATATGGAACTTATACGCCATTTGGTGACGGTTTTAATGGTAACACGACGGAAAATGCAACCTATATTAAATCTAAGTATGTTTGTTTGTTTATGTATTGGAGGTTATACATGGATTTATACCATTCAAACATCCAGGATCATAGGGTGTTTGACAGTTACATGGGGGTGAAAGTCTGAATACCCTGAAAGAACCACCGAGCACAGCGAGAAACTAGGAAGCTCTCCAATTTATTTATTTTCATTTATTTATTTATTTATTTATTTATTTATTTATTTATTTATTTGTTTATTAATTTATGTTTAAGACCACATATTTCTTCACAAAGGTTATCGTGACCGAAATATGGATATAAAGTCGAGTTTAGTCAATCGTCTGTGTCCGTCGTGTCCATTTCAGAGGACTTCCTCTCCAAGCATTGGTGACTAGATCCTATGTTACCAGTAAAATAGAGCTTGTTTCCCACAGAAAACAAGCACAGCTTCACTTGATAGGGTTTACAAGAGGGTTCTAACTGAATAACACGGAACAAGCTAGGATTAGTATTGGATGAAGACACGTGTACCATCAGCGACCTGTACGCCTTAGTACGCGGCACCACCGAGCTCCCATGTGGAGAGTGTCATCCCCATATCAAGGACACAGCGCAGATATCTCGAGTCAGGATCGACCATCGCGCTATCAATCTGCCATCCAAAGTGCAAGTCAATGAGCCAACCTTTTCCTCGCTATTAACCCTTTACCCAGCGGAGACGACAATAAAATTTATTATTTTAAATATTGCTTTTTAAAATTGTTCAACAACTTTTAACAAAACCATATCATGTAACTCCTCGTTGGAACGAGCTCCCTATTCGTTAGATAAAGGGTTATGTCACGGAATGGACAACTCATATTTTTGAATCACACCCCGATAACATTTATTAACCCACCCTTCAAATCTACGAATACATTCGTCAAGACCAACTTATATTAAGTGTACTGTTCTATTCTAAATGGACGTTTTTCAATAGCCAATGAGGGAGAGTTCTGTTATATTATTCCAACTACTTCGTCTTTTATTTTTCAGTACCTCCAGGGGTATCGGTAAGGGCGGTTTATGGGTTTATGTGACTCCCACCGATAAGTTTTCAGTCGGGACATTTTCGCCTGAATTGCTGTCCTTTATAGACATCGATACTCTCTTGCTAGTTTGTTTGTTTGTATATCTTTATTAACCCTTTGAACTCTAGTGGTATCTTCCATGCCAGTTCAATGACAGCAATTAGAAGAGTCCATATTCATTATTTGTGATAGACCAATCAATATTTTCAACGTGCATCCTCGGGGCTGTAGGTTGAAAATATCCATTGGTCTACCCCACACATTTACTGAACAGCCATCCTATATAATGACGTTATGGCGTATCATGTTCCTGGCCGGAAAAGGACCGCTAGAGTCCAAAGGGTTAACGTGACATGTGCAGTAAATATAACAATCAAGGGAGACAACTTCCAAAAACTTATAGCTTATTGTTGAATCCGTAACACTTATTCTTGGATTCTGATGTTCTGTTACATTGTATAACATTAATTTTATGAGTTCTTCCTTTTTATCTGTTTGCTGATGTATTGTTTAATCTAAATATAACAATACAGATATAATGAAAACAACCTTAATATCCACCCAGCCCAAGGGTCCTACATTTCTCCTATTGCTCAAATACTTTATTAGGCATGCCAAATATTGTCGAAAAAGTGAGTACAGCCCTATCTTTCTATACATGTTGGTAAACGTGTGATAAGTGAGCCCGAATAATGAGACAAACAGTATCCTCGAGATACCGCCCGGGAGGTGATAGCTTTGGGAATACTGATTGTTTAACCCTTTACCCAACGTAACGGCCAAAACCGGCCAGCGCTATTCTCAAAAATCGTCAGTTAATTTTCATTATGTTTTCATTTTTTGTCTCAAAAACATAGGTTATGACCCCTCGTTGGAACGAGCTCATCGAGCTCGTTCCAATGAGGGGTCATAACCTATGTTTTTGAGACAAAAAATGAAAAAAAATTAGTTGTTCAAGAATTTTTTTGCAAGTGTTGTCTGCTTTTCATGTTAGGTAAAGGGTTAATAGTTCGAACTCACAGCGTACTGCACAACCATACGCACCAATAGACCAGTCATGAATAAAACATGAATACATGCTCCTGACTAGAGGACCTATGTACAGCTTAAACATAATGTTCATCAGTGTGAACTCACGTTTGACGACTCCGCCGTGTACGGTGGCAAAGAGATACTCAGGATGAGCTACTACAGTCTCAGAAGTAAAATATTCAATAGCTCGAGGCTTTAATTTAAAGGATACAGTCTCTTTCGCCTCAACATATAGGCGTCCAATAGAAATTTAGAACACTATCTTGGATAATTATTAAGGATGATGGACAGAGAGTCATAACTGTTCTGGCGAATCTCCGACATGTATTCAGAGTGGATTACATTATATAATTTTGAGTGTAGTTATCATGTACTCTCCTACCAGACTAGATTTGAATCTTGGACTAATGTCACACACACACACACACACACCCCCTCACAGAGAGAGAGAGAGAGAGAGAGAGGGGGGGGGGGAGAGAGGGAGAGAGAGAGAGAGATCGTCATATAAATTAGCGATCAGCAGTTCCAGAAATATTCGAAGAAGGCAAACCACACACACACACACACACACACACACACACACACACACACACACACACACCACACACCACACACACACACACAGAGAGAGAGAGAGAGAGGGAGAGAGAGAGAGAGAGAGAGATCGTCGTATACATTAGCGATCAGCAGTTCCAGAAATATTCGAAGAAGGCATACCTTGATGATGTAATTGGACTATTTTATCAGTTGAGATTTGAGGCATTACAGGTCTGACAATTCAGGTATACAATCCCACCAGTCGGCCATCGCCGCCATACCCATGGATACCTTCCCGCTTTTAACTGGTAAAGTGCTGAATTAGTTTTGGTTATCAATTTTTGTCACATGTCTTTGCCTTTTTTTCCTCGTTACAATGTATGGGAGAGTGCCTACAGGCACTCTCCCATACAATGTAACGAGGAAAGAAATCCTTACAGCCTAAATAATTTTACTTCAATGATACTATGTATCATATCTGCTGAGTATAAAGCCTTTATCTTGCGTCATCTATATTTCTGAATTAAGCCCAGTTTTGGGCCTCCACTACCAGTTAAGAAATTGTTCAAATGCCTCTAAACTCGTGCACTTGTAGAATTACAGCTGTTTGACGCACTGGAATTCTTTATGTTGAACTAAGTGCCTGTCAAGAAATTTCCAATGCAAGTAATCCTAAACAAATGACAATATGACAGTTGAGTAGTTCTAAATGTTGTTCAAATATACTTGAATCAATTAATGCTTTACCAATTAAAACACTTGAGCCGTTTGAATGGCGGACGTACAATCAGCTTGAAAGAGCACTTACAGCCATGAGGTAAACACATTTCATTTAAAGAATGGGGGAGTAGAGCTTCAATGCAGCAAGCCTGTCATTAAGAACGATACACGTATTCCATAATCTATTGCTTGTATACAGCTTCCACAACCTCCACCAGTCTGACTAAGAAGATCGACAAAAACATTATCTCGTTGTAACGAGTTCCTTCGCGTTATTTTTAATATTTATCGACTCACTCACTCGCTGCTGAACGTAACTACTACAAACGGCCAGCGCTATTAAATGCCGCCAATCAATTTTCAGTTAAAAAATAAAGGCTGTGGGAAACTTATTGCGCCTCATTGGAAAGAGCATTCTTCAAGCACTGGACTTCCGATGAAAAGGTCGTGGGTTTGATACTGACCCGTGCAATCGGAGTTGTATCCGTGGGTAGAAAATCAGTTCAAATTGTACCATATAGGAGCATTGTGGCTCAGTTTGTAAAGGCATACTGCACGTTGGTGCCACACATACCTTCAGCTAATGCCTTGCTTGTGCCGGGTTAGTCAGTTGGAACGTCCGAAAGTCACTCTTTGCTGTT
This sequence comes from Pictodentalium vernedei, assembly GCA_031216915.1. Classification (NCBI taxonomy): domain Eukaryota; kingdom Metazoa; phylum Mollusca; class Scaphopoda; order Dentaliida; family Dentaliidae; genus Pictodentalium; species Pictodentalium vernedei. Next base: position 84,961,423 of record CM062292.1, on the reverse strand, counting down.
CGGTGGTTCTCTCTTGATACTATTAGCTCCTCTACCTGTAGGAACTATCCGAAATGACTGTCCGATGTTGAAGTTGCCATTAAATAAATAAATAAATAAATAAATAAATAAATAAATAACTAAATAAATAAATAAATAAATTCATTACTGTCAGCTTTTTTCGGGTTTTAAAATCAGAGGATCAAGTGAGCCTTAGTCGCTCGCCTGAGATGATGTTGTCCAAACAGAAACAAAAAAATGACTGTCGATGCAATAAAGTTTATATACAACGTAACCGCAGAGTATCAAAATCAAAGTTCTTAATAATCTTTATAAGAATTTACTTAAATATTCTAAGAGTAAAGTGGGAAGCATTGGGCTGTCATATTAGAAATAAAGAGAAGAATAGTAAAAACAGTCTCCCTTTCAACATACCCAATATACGCGCTCATGTCTTGCAGCATGTTTGTCCCGAATGCATTTTAGGGAACACGGCGTGTACAACGACGAAAGGCACAATCGCCGTACTCGTGCTTTAAACAGATGTCTGCCATGCATGCATCGGTGTAGAAAGGGGGAGGGGAGTCCGATAGTTATCGCCAATATTCGGTGGTTCTCGCCAGGTAATCCGCCAACATTCCGTCGTAAATTGTCCGAGAGGATACGATCATGGCTGGGAAACTTATCGTTAAACCACAATAAATGACCAAACAAACAATATGTTCATATTTTATCCCCTGATTAAATGTCTTGGATAATATTACAGACTGAGTCTCCTAGTGTTTCAAAAGAAGAAGCGAATTTCAAAATTTAATGAATAGGACGCAGACAAAGCTGACTAACCGATGTAATAAAAAAATTGATTGTTTTTTTTAAGAAAATGCGTAGATGAAATAGTTTTTATATTTTTTAATTTTAAACTAATCACGGAAATTTATCTCTTTAACCCTCTTTAAATGGTTGTCAAAATTACGAAATTTCAAGTGGCATTTTTCCCATAATGCAACTGTGAATTTATCCAATTCAGTATTGAACTCTGTCAAACAAGATTGAATTGGTTAAATTCCAAGTTGAGGGTTAATTAGAAACAAAATATGTCCAGATATCATTACAAGCTAATGGAGGGTCGATTCAAGTTCATGATATCGGTTTCATTTTATGAAAAACCTGAACCAACACAGAGATGCATAATGAATTAATTATAATTTCCTGACATTGTAAGCTGGTTTTACATGTAAAAGTTGAATTGTTCGAAAGCACTAGACAGTAATATTTACAGCTGCCTGTGAATTCATATGGAAAAATTATATTCTCTTAACAATTCAGTGTTTAGATTCTTCTTTTTCAAACTGTGAGATAGTTGGGGAGCTTGCTTTGCATTGAATTTGCTTCAGCAAAGCCGTCAACATTTTCTCTCTAAAAGTGCTCAAATCACATATAAAATTTATATAGCAAACATTCCATCAGACGAGAATATATTTATTTCAAGATTTTGAGCTGTTAGACCGCATGTTATACCCCAAAACTGACCAGTTGGCCTTTACTCCCCGTGGGTTCACCATATGCATGTATAATACGAGTTATCAAATGAGACGTGTAGTGACGAAATGTGGTTGAATTTTGCTTAATTTCTTTTCTGTGTGGTTCCCAGCGAGAGCGGATATTTTTTACGGTATCTGGCAAATATCCTCAAGAATGCAGAAAATTAAATTAATTCCATTCATAAAATAGATGCGCTTCTAAAAAAATGGAAATGTGGTTGGGAAAAACTGGTGCAACCCTGGCTTAATGCTAAATATGGTATGACCAGTTCTGGCTAAATTTGAATCTAGGGATCATTTGGTACATTGCCTACAAACGTGATCTATTTCGCGATCGATTCTCGAGCCGATCGCGACACACTCGCATTAGTTTGATCTGGATTTTATTAAAATATTGCTAAATCAAGGGAAAAGGGACGGAAAAAAGCACCTGAGATCCAATGTTTCCCCATTCCTTTCTTGCCAAGTGAGAATCTACAGTTTGGCGGAAAGAAACCAGAAAGAGAATCTCGACCGAACCGCGCCTTAATCACGATGCACAGATGTACGTTTTTGTAATAACAGTACATGTATTAACCCTTTACCCAACGTAACGGCCAAAATTGGCCAGCGCTATTCACACAAAAAAAAAATCGCCAATTAATTTTCATTATTTTTTCATTTCTTTGTCTCAAAAACATAGGTTATGACCCCTTTTTAGAACGAGCTCGTTGAGCTCGTTCTAATGAGAGATCATAACCTATATTTTTGAGACAAGAAAAATGAAAAACATGAGTTATTCAAGACTTTTTATTGCATGTGTCGCCTAATTTCGTGTTAGGTAACGGCTTATAGTACAAATCTGGAATACTAAACAAACTATAGTACAGTAACCGTAGATTTGTCATAATCCACGCGAGGACAGTGATATCGACGGATGCGTTTACCAGGTAGGAAACTCAACATAAGCAAAATTTTAAATTATGAATCAGGGTGTTGTACCCGGTGCTCAATTAATTACATTTTGGCTGATTTTTTCGATAATTAGTGTTTGAAGTTTGTGGATTGAAATCTCAAGTTCTTTCGATGAATACAGTAACACAAAAGTTACCAGACCTTGGACGATGGACGCTGAAGGATGACAATAGCACACCTTGAATTTCAGTCATGAAAGTGTTAACAGTAAGTTTATCTGTCAATAAATTATGGGATTCACATCGCAACCTCAAACGAAAACTCACCAACTTTTATATCTGCGGCGGTGACAACAGGTGATAATTCGCTCCAGGTACCAGGCTATCAAATAGTGTTACCGCTAGATTATCTCTCAATATCAGATACGCTAGCCTTGTATCACAACCTAAAATGGTGTGTTTCTTTGGACGACAGCAAGCGGCGATATATTCCACAAAACAAAATAGTATTCCTTTTTTGAGCTTCTTGCATTATACAAGTGGCATCTCCCTTGAGTGGCAATTTGTACAGATAACTTAAATTTTCCCACTCGAATATTATTGTCCCCAATTCAAAACCAAATACGAAAGCTGTCTTACAGTTGTAAGAACCCTTGGGTGTCTTAACTGATCCACTAACTCATCCAAAACGTTATGTGAGGAATACTCGAAAGGCTTGTCCAGTTGATGTTGGAATATATGCTGATGGTTTGGGAAGAAGTGCACGATTAATCAATACCCATGCGTTGTTATGTAATAGTGGAGTCATGTTTCATCTTATCGAATGTACTGTGGCAGTCCAAACGTTTGTGAAGTTTGATACTGGTTTCTCCAACATACTGAATCTCCCAGATGCACTACCCCTGAATACCTGAGCACTATTCCAGTAGGCACGGCAATTAATCTGTATCGGTCTTCAGTGTACTGTTGTGGAGGAGTTGATTGCAGCCATCACAACACGTTTACAGCCAGACCTTCCACATGCTAAGATGACGTCAGAATTCTCTGAATTTATTTAATGCAGACAAGCCGTGTTTCGTAAAATAACATACTCGCGTTGAAAGACACTTTCTGTTTTGCAAACCTCATCACTCAAGCGTATATTTATCAGTAACGACTAAATTAGGTAAATGTTATCTCTTTAGAATTTTACAATTTAGAAAACATATGTTTCAGTCTTCTAAAAATTGATCGATTGTATATCGAGTGAAAGGTCTCCCGTACTTGCTGCAGCAGATGTTTCATCAACACATGTTACTATACGCTTCCCGTTAAATGGGACATTGTCTTATTAACAAATGGGTTGTATAAATATAAAAATTTCATAACCCATCATATTGCCTGCACATAATGGAACATGCCAAATATATATATATAAAGTAAGAATAACTTATGGAGTCAGTTTAACACATTCGTTCCCCAGTATCATTCAACCCTCTGCACTCCGATGTCAAAACACTGAAATATTAGTAACATTTTTTCTATAATGTACACTTAAAACTAGAAGTCGTGTCATGAAATGCGCACAAATAGCACGTCGATTTGCGCGTTAATCTACGCGTTATGACCATAATAAGGCTATCAAATTCTGTACATGTGGCCTGTGCACAGGCAATGTTTCAGCCAATGGACCTCCGGGTAACCAGGAGGTCCATTGGCAGAAACATTGCCTGTGCTTGCTCTGAGTAAACAGGAGGATCTGCGGTGCTTTGGGTGCCATTCGATATGACAATTGCGCGCAATTCCTACGCGCAATTAAGCCTAGAAAAGCGCACAGTTCGTGACAGGACTTCTAGTTTTAACTGTAACTGGGAATTCAATCAGTTCAGTCTTGTTTGACAGAGCTCAAGGAGCTCTGTCAAACATGATTGAACTAGTTAAGTTCCTTGTTGCAGTATAGGAACAATTTCCAGCTTGAACTTTGATATTTTGGCATTGGTGAATGGAAGGTTAATGGACTTTATATCATGAACATTGTCCATGTATACTTACGGAAAAAAGAAACACAAGTTCAGTTTTGATAATATAATTTTTTATCCGTAGACCAAACGTGGTAAAATTTGATACAAGGCTACCTCAGTGTATCATCTAAAGAGTCGTTGGTTAAAATACAGTCACCCTTGACCACGTGCGACGCTGCATACTTTCAACAGATTTTTCGACAAAGCGTGCATCCGGGGCACTCCCACGTGCTATGGACTTGAAAACCACACCAAATTGAAGTTTTGAAAAGTACACATCGATTTCACAACATTTCATTTCAACTAATGTCCGTAGTTGATAGGGGTAGGGCTATTGCTCTAACCACGCAGGGTCAATCGCAACGTCTCGTCTCCCTGCAATTTGGGGTCCATGAGTTAACGATACCTCGTTTGTGTAGTTGGGCGTCTCAGATCCACATGACGATTAGCTTACCGTCTCAGCGGACGTCCGCACGTTATGTCGCCCCGTCGAGATAGAGGCATAAGTCTCTCACACCTCCGTAATCGATTTCAGACGGCGACGAGGACGGCGAGTCGGGTTGTACGCACTCATGGTCGCCGAGTGTGTCCAAGAACAGTTAGGCATCGGTTGCTGATGTTCAATTTAAGGCCACGACGTCCCTACGTTGGTCCGCAACTTACACCCAGGCGACTTCAACGCCGATTGCAATGGCTGCGGGCACATGCACCAAAATCGGTTCCACTTCGCCCACTGGAGACGTGTGTTATTCACTGACGAGTCTCGGTTCACGCTTTACAGGTCAGATGGACGACAGCGTTGCTATCGACTCCGAGGTGAGCGATATTCTGAAGCGTGCGTTAAGGAAAACAACAGACGACATATTCGGGGGAGGGTCTTTCCGGTTTGGGGGATTTCTGAATGGCGTGAAAACACGTCTCGTGGTTATCCAGTGAGTCTTACAGCTGCAAGATATCGGGATCAGGTCCTCATGCCTCACGCTCTCCCACTTATACATGCGCATAACCTTACGTTGTAGCAGGTTAATGCGAAGCCGTACGTAGCTAGGGTTTGTTGTAACTACCTCAACCAATACACTGTCCCAGTTCTCGATTGGCCCCCAACTGTCCAGATTTGTCCCCGATTGAGTATTTGTGGGACGAGCAGGACAAGAGGGTCAAGAACCGAATCAACGTCCCAAACAACGTAGCAAGCCCCTTTTTAGGAGTGGAAAACATTTGTGTAGAGCAAAATATTAAAGACGCCTGCTCTAACAGGTGACGGAATGTCACTCTACTACTGCCGTCGCACGGCCACTAACTTACTGTCACTTTACTTGACGCTTTTCACAAAAGCAGTCGCCACCAATGGGGTTAAACTCTCCCCCACGTCTATCTCAGAATAATGTTCATACAGGCAAAGCCTACTCTGCCTACGTATGGCATGCCTCCTAAAACAGGTAATGCCGTTTACCTAAATGCGAATAGCTCCCTGAGCTCGTACTTCGTGTTTCTGATCATATTCTCATATGTGGCCACCGACTTGGCCCGCGACTGCTCCTATTCTAAATATGAGCTCTGTGGCTCCCCTACATAACAACGTGCCTATACTTTCGCACCAATGCGGCACCTCGTCTAACCTATAGCATGGGAAATCCCCATCCACACGCAACGACCCACAGCCTTACACACTTAAAAGTGCTAATGTATTGAAAAAGTCGGAACGTTTTCACGAACCAGCAATTATGGAATTAGATCACAAACGCACACATAAATTTGAGCTTTTAGACTTGGTATAGTATATCAGGAGAATGCCACACACAATGGTGTTTACGCTGTTTATCTCTAAAGGTAGCTGAGAAGGGCAAGCTATGTAACCGTGTAAATAATAATATTAAACCTTGAATTATCATTATTAACTTCCGTACAAAACTTGTCACTGACAAAATAGACAACGTAACAACGTAATCTATCGTAACTCGAAAGCTTAAATGTGCTATTAAATTCCTTAAGCACTTCAGATGACAAATTAGGCTTTTAAGGCTCGAAATATAACTCTGTCCAGTGAAATTAACTTTTGGAAATGATCAGCTCTTATGAAAGTATCGATTAAAAAAGTACCTATTGTCAAAGTGGTGTCATGTTCATTGTTATTGCACGCCTATTACGTCTCTTCCAGTTCTATATTTACAAATCCGTACCGAACACGTATTCCAAACAGATTTCTGTAGACGGACGATTTTTTTCCACCAGTCTCCGTGGGTCATCAAAAGACCTAAAATCCTCCCATTTTCATAATCAGCCAATAGCAACGTCACATTCGGACCGAGATCATTTGGGAAGCTGTAGAGACTGCAGATAAATCGAATGTTAATTGAAAAAAGGTTTTTGTTCAAATCCACCCAAATTAACGATAATAAACTTATTCTGTGAATGGGGAATGATTTTATAACTCTTAAGTTCTTACTTTGAAGTGAATATTTCTCAGAAAACGACAGGTATTTTTTTTTAAAAATACGGATAAATAACCTATTTGGACACAGTTTTCGTTTATATTTTTCTGTTTTCATATCGATCTGTCACTCGTGTCCGGCAATCACACCCGAGATTTGTTTTTGTTTCTATTTAACGCAGACGTCAGAACCGTCAAATTCTACAAATAAGACGGAAATTTTAAAGTAATGAATTCTATGTAACAGAGGCGTGTAATAAACACAGAATGCCGCGATGTATGAACGTGTTCGTCAATACGACACTCACGGAAGGATAGAATTCAAGGCTGCGCCTCACGATTTTCTTCATGTACTGGCACTCGTGCCGTATTGACGAATGAATGCATTCACACATCGTGGAATTATGTGTATTTATATGATGCTTTAACCCTTGAACTGTGGAGGTATCTTCCACGACAGTTCCATGGCAGCAATTAGAAGAGTCCATATTCATTATTTGGGGAAGACCAATCAATATTTTCAACGTGCAGCCCCAGGGCTGCACGTTGAAAATATTGATTGGTCTACCCCACACATTTACTGAACAGCCATCCTATTTAATGACGTTATGGCGTACTCTGTTCCTGACCGGAAAACCGCCGCTAGGGTTCAAACAGTTAAATAATATTTCGGGGTTTTGAAAAGAAACTAGAAAAAAGTACCACATGCTTTATATACGTATATATATTTAGTAAAATAGGCATTCGTAAGGAATCCAACTTCGGCAACACATTTGTCAGAATTCTATTAAAGCAAGGCGACTGGTTTGAAAATTATATCAATGGCAGAAACTGTCTCTATACAACAACGAAATGTGTGATTAGTTCTGTGTCGTATTGGATGATAATTTACTTGCAGAAATCAATTGTGCTCCCGAACCTTGATTAAGAGCATTCAACGGGACGAGCGTAACATACTCTTCGAAAACACGACTGATTCCCAAGGTGGTCGGTACACGGCGATGGCAGCAGAGACTGTACCTCAGTAACCCTGCCGATGTTTACTTAAATTCCGCCTGTATTACTTACCTCTGATGTTTCGTGGAAAGCTTTCTGGGGGTTAAAGTGAACCATAATTATATTAGTTTGCAATGTACAGAACAGGAAACCATATAACAATATGCCCCAAAACAAATTGACCACCCGAGTTAACATTTCGCGAATGACTCTTCGATAAAGACTGATACTTTGTCTTGGTTGGGAAGACATGCCTTAGTCTCAGTAATGTTTATGCAGATTTAAAGCATTTTTGTTATATTTTTATGTTATTACCAACAGAGTGATCGCAGAAGAACGTAAGCCATATGGATTACCTGATCCATAACGACAGTATTTCGCAGTAATCCTGCGTGTGAAACCATTAACCCATAAAACAATGCGGGCGTTTCGAAAAAGTGTCAAATATCAAATCTGCATTCCATTTAGCAATTTCTACATGGTGTGATACTTCTAATGTGGACACGGCTGTTCAACAAACAAACACAAATACAACTAGATAGAGTTATTTGTGTGCAAAGCACACAAAGGTGTATCCCCACATTTCCGCTGAAACATATTAGCATAGTTTAAATGTTTCGAATTAAATACCCTAGGAGCTTTTCCATGAAAACTAATTTTTTAACGATAAAAGTGGTTTCACTGGAACCACCTGGGGCCAAATCAAAATTCCGAAACTTTCATGTACATCTAGAGATGTTACCTGAACACCTTAGCATAGTTTAAACGTTTCGAATTAAATAGCCTAGGAGCCTTTCGATGAAAACTGATTTTCTAACGATAAAAGTGGTTTCACTGGAACCACCTGGGGACAAATGAAAGTTCCGGAACCTTCATGCACATCTAGAGATGTTACTTGAACACATTAGCGTAGTTTAAACATTTCCAATTAAATACCCTAGGAGCCTTTCGATGAAAACTGATTTTCCAACGATAAAAGTGGTTCCACCGGAACCACTTGGGGCCAAATCAAAATTTCGAAACCTTTATGCACATCTAGAGATGTTACCTCAACACCTTAGCATAGTTAACGTTTCGAATTAAATACCCTAGGAACCTTTTCGATGAAAACTGATTTTATAATGATAAAAGTGGTTCCACGGGAACCACCTGGGGCCAAATCAAAATTCCGAAACCATCATGCACATCTAGAGATGTTACCTGAACACATTAGCATAGTTTAAAGGTTTCGATTTAAACACGCTAGGAGCCTTTCGATGAAAACTGATTTTCCAACGATAAAAGCGGTTCCACCGGAACCACTTAGGGCTAAATCAAAATTCCGAAACCTTTATGCACATCTAGAAATGTTACTTGAATAGCTTAGCATAGTTTTAACGTTTTGAATTAAATAACCTTGGAGCCTTTCGAAGAAAACTGATTTTCCAACGATAAAAGTGGTTCCACGGGAACCACCTGGGGCCAAATCAAAATTTCGAAACATTCATGCACTTCTAGAGATGTTACCTGGACACCTTAGCATAGTTTTAACGTTTCGAATTAAATACCATAAGAGCCTTACGATGAAAACTAATTTTCCAACGATAAAAGTTGTTCTACCTGAACCACTTGGGGCCAAATCAAAATTCCGAAACCTTTCTGCACATCTAGAGATGTTACCTGAACACCTTAGCACAGTTTTAACATTTCGAATTAAACACCCTAGGAGCCTATCGATGAAAACTGATTTTCCAATGACAAAAGTGGTTCCACTGGAAGCACCTGAGGCCAAATCAATATTCCGAAACCTTCCTGTACATCTAGAGATGTTACCTGAACACCTCAGCATAGTTTAAACGTTTCGAATTAAATACCCTAGGAGCCTTTCGATGAAAACTGATTTTCCGACGATAAAAGTGGTTCCACTAGAACCACCTGCGGCCAAATCAAAATTCCGAAACCTTCATGCACAACTAGAGTTGCTACCTGAACACCTTAGCATAGTTTGAACGTTTTGAATTGTATACCCTAGGAACCTTTCAGGGTGGGACGGACGGACGGACGGACAGATGGACGTACGGACGGACGGACGGACGGACGGACGGACGGACGGACCTTTTTTAACCAGAACCTCACCCCCTCCACCCTAGAACTTATATTTAACCCTAACCCCACCCCATCCACTCAAAAACACACCCTAACCCTACCCTACCCTGACTCTAAACCATAAAACCCCACCCCTGGCCCTAACCCCCACCCCACTGGGAACTAACCCTCCCCAACCTTAAGATCTACTCTGGGGCTACCCCTAACCCTAACCCAACCCCACCCCTGACCCTAACCCCACCCTAGCCAGACCAAAAGGATTAGGGGCTATAAAAACTAAAACCCCCACCCCTGACCCCAACCCCCACCCCCTGGGTCCTAACCCCTCCAACCTTTAGCCCTGCCCTGGGGCTACCCCTAACCCCACCCCTCTCCTAACCCTAATACTACCCTAATTTCGACTAACCCCCTAAAAATAATAGCTCCTAAACAGATTTAGTTGGCCCGGACGGACGGACGGAGATCATGACTATATCCCCGCATTTTTGAAATTGCGGGGATAATGAATGAGATAGACGTACAGACTGAAATATAAGATCATCGAGTATAAATCTGACACAGCGAATAAAAATTGAATTCAATAATTCTATTTTCCATGCAGGATATTTGACTAAATATATTTTCTTTGTTCTGTAGCAAATCAAAAATGGGTTCCATACGTAACAATGTGGCCAAAGTTAAAAAAAAAATGAGAAGAAAACTCGTTGTGTTTGACTAAACCGAAACGCACGGGACCCTCGCATCGCTTCTATTACGTAAAAGTCTAAAAATATAGTAAGAGAATAAATTCGCCCTTTGGGTGGAACAAGGAGCCATTTGCAATGCTTTACCAATGTTTTTTTGTTAAACCCAGGGTACTATTTATGATTTAGTATTTTGTGGAGCGCTAAACAAAACCACAAAGCATTTTGCAATTCTGTACAACCATGTGGATTTATTATTATTATTATTATTATTATTATTATTATTATTATTATTATTATTATTATTATTATTATTATTACCCTGCAAAATTACACCGTATTCTCATACTCTTCGACAACATCGAGCCCACAACAACTACAAATACACACTAGAGTGGACACGGATAAGCAACAGTGGCGAGATGCATAAACTCTGCTCACCAACTTCACCCCCCCCCCCCCACTCCCTCACAGAACAGATGCCGACATGGCCGTTGGGTGCAGCTCACAACTTGACCTTGTCCCGATCGACTCACAAGAAATATATAGCAAAATCACACCACACACGCATACACTCCGACAACATTAAAACCAGAACAGCAATCGCGCAACAATGGATATGGATAGGCACTTGTAACGAGCAGTATTAACTCTGTTCTACTCCCGCCACTCCTCGAACAGATGTCAGCATTGTTGTTGGGTGCTGCTCATGCCCACAACAAGAGATTATAATCACACAAAAAATTTTCTAATCTGCATCTAATCCATCAACACACTGTAAAAGAAAGGGATTCTCTGCAATCATTCAAGTCAGTTATTAACTGGTTGAGTCTGGAAGCCACTATCATGGCTTTGAAGAAAGGTCAGGGTACCATGCTGAAGTTTATATATCTTATGTTCATGTTTGATAGTCGACCAAAAAAAATTATTTCGTCTGTGGATATTTGTTGACTTAAAAATTAGTGGAGAGTGCTTTAGAGCAATTTCCATTAATCTTTAATGCAAACACTTTTAGGAAACAACTTATTACTAACAAAAATAATTCAAGACTCAACCAGTTTATAAAACATTTTTTTTTCAATTTTGAACAGCCATAGAGCACTATGCTATTAAGGCTATAAATTTATTTTATTATTATTATTATTATTATTATTATTATTATTATTATTATTATTATTATTATTATTATTATTTCTGTTATTATTAGGAAATAAGCAACAAAACCCGCTGAAGCAAAAAAAAAAAAACACCTTTCCAAATAGTGTATTTGCTGTTCACGAATACATGTATAGGTGTTTTTATTTTTCTAATAGAATACATATTTACATATACGACCGTTCAGAGCAAAAGATTAATTTAAACATTAGCTGACGACATATGTTCAGGTAGTTCTGTATTTTCACTGACAGCTTATCCGCAGTATATTGCTTACAGATATAATGGCTCATTTGGAAAACTAGAGTTACCAACACTGAAAACATGAATTATTTTTAGATCGATCGAATATTTAGTTGTGAATGCTTCACCAAATATTTACTTTGAAAATACAGATTTTATATAAATCTCAACATGCTTACAGATATTTATTTTTTATCTTGTCAATACAACAAGTTAGGATAGTTTCTGTTTGTATATCCACTCAAACGTCAAATGTTTCAGTTTCAAGTCATAAGTTTGAAAACATACGCCAATAACTTGACGCTAAACCCTTGACCTGCAGAGAATAGGGAAAGTGGTGCCTCCATGGTTAGGGCATTGAACTTCAAACTGAATGGTCCACGTTTCGAACCAGACCAGCTGTAACCGCGATGTGGCTTGTGCAATCACTTAATTCCCCACACGCACGGTGGCGCGATGTACTAAGGCGTACTGCACGCCGCCGGTGCCCTTACCTTTAACCAATGCTAATCCTGCTTGTGATGAGTTGGTACCTTGGGCAGCCTGACAGTTTTTCGCCGCTGCTCTCGGGTTCCTTCCAGGTACCCAGGCTTCCTCCACCCGCAAAACTGTCCAACACGAGGTGCGGATGTTGTAACAGTAATATCGGGGGCCTTAATCCAAAATACTGTAGTTATTCATTACATTAGAATGTTATATTCTAGCACACAAACTGGGTACATACATTTTATCCAGTATAATAACCATCCGGCCTTGACGAGCTTAAGAACCTTGTTATGGTGGTTAGTAGTTACAGTATGGCCGTCGTGGACTGGTCACTTTCCACTAGTGGGCAATATTTCTGCCCACGCAATAATATGAGATTCCAAACACTAATTATAGGAGTAATAGTAACAAATTTAATTATTGCAGTGCCGAGTAAAACCCGGTGCTTCATTAATTAAAATTTTCTCAATCATGATTTTCGTTTAACATTTCGTTCGTTTCTGTGTTCGTTCCTTCTTTAATTGGTCAACACCTTAAACGAGAAAGTGTCATGTTGGCATTGGTTGGTTTCGGATACTGCTTCGACGGTTTGACGTAACAACTTGTACAGAATGCATCCACATTTGTAAATGAATTAAAATTAAAATTGTTACGTCCTTTGAACTATTGTCTCATGTTGTCATATGCCACGTACAGAACCCCGAAATTGGTTTCAGAAAATATCTCCCCGATTCTTTATGCAAACTGAAATTGGAGCATCCAACCTCAATGCTTCGATTGTAACACTGTTTTGAGACCCTCAGTAATGATTTTTCCCAAAATATTGGAATGTGCAACAGTTGGTGGTCCTTTGGAGACGCCCTGACCTCGATGTATGGGTGTTACGTCACTGACGAGGTGTCCCTTTGTTTAGATTTACATGGTCTCTGATATGTTAGCTCCTTGCATAATGTTGGTCGATATTTCTGCCCAGAACAGGAAATCTCTTGGCATGATAATAAGTATAACCTGGGTCCATTTAACCAAACATCCGCCCTTTCAATTGAATTTACTTTTTGACCAATAATTTCTTGAGTGTAATTTAGATGTATTTCTCATCAAATCCAGTGTTGGCAGCTTCACAGTAGCCATGACTACCCTGTAAAAAATTACCGTAAGTTTTTACGGTCATATGGCAGGCAGCTAGTTTCCAGGCATATGACCGTAAGCATTACGGCAAACCGTAAAAATATTTTGACAGTCATTTGCCGTATATATATATTTTTTTTCACGCTTTGCCGTTATTTGTACGGTCATATGCCTGGAAACTAACTGCCAGTCATATGACCGTAAAACATTTCACCCATCATTTGCCTTATTTTCCCGTAAAAATTAGCATCAAATTATTTACGGTCAAAATGCCCGGAGGCAGAGTTCCAGCCATATGGCCCGTAATTAACTGAAAACCATAATTTAATTCCAGCCATCATTAACCGCATTTACCTTGAACCAATAAAAGCATATGGCTATGCCGGCCTTAGCGGGGATCCGCGGCCAAAAGCCATAAGATGCATCGAATATCGGTGACGCAGTACGAACAGTCTGCTATTCTGCATGATTACTGAAACAATTAAACGCAAAACACATTGACGTTATTTGATTTTCATGTCCAAGACTGCAATGAACATGATTCACTTGACCACAAACTTAAAAATTGACAGTAATACGTTGTTTTTCGTCTTCAAATGCATCGGGTGTCCTTTTTGGAAATGGCGACTTCCAGAGTGACATATGGCAAGGCCGATCCCACAATTCACCATTTTCACTGCCGTGTGACGTAATTGGACAGCGTGACAAGAGAAATACGTTCATTGGATCAACTTTGGGGGTTTTTCTGCGGCAACGCCGTTAAAATTAATTTACGGCCTCGAGACCGTTGTATTTGACAGTCATCAGACAGTAGTTTGCCGTAGAATTACGGTAATTGTTTACAGTGAACGAGTCCCCGGTGAATGTCAACATTTACAAAACTCGTCCAGTAAATTTGGCCTGGACCGAGCCTTAGCTCGGTCCAGACATAAGTTACGGGACGAGTTTTGTACATTTCTATTTAAACTGGGGACGAGTAGAGGATATTATTTACTACATGACCCAAACACGTGACATAAGACACGTAAATTGGACGAGAAAGAAGCAGCGGCATCTATAAGGCATGCGATTACGTTACCACTTGATATGGGTTGTTTGTCCAAAGTGTCCGCGTCAGGAAAGAGTACCCGATAAAGAATATATTGTGAAACATTTATCTATTTATTTATTTACGGCCTCGAGGCCGTTCTATTTGACAGTCATCTGCCAGTAGTTAACCGTAGAATTATGGTCATTTTCTACAGTGTAGATTTGATGAAAAATATTTTTAAAATACTCAGCGGGCTACGAGTTAAACCGTCCTGTCCAAAACCCAATCCACTTGATTAAAAAAAAACGCAGTGACCTGAACGGACCCATGATAAGCAGTATCTTCAGACTTATCTACCACACTAACGTGTCAAAGCCTTTGGTATTTCAGTTCAGGTAATCAGCACATGATAATGAATGTAGTCTATGGAACTAGGTTGGACTTCCGAGTCCAACAGAAAATGGATTACCGAGTCTGATTAAATTGCTTCATTTTCTAAAAAGCATCTTTCTGATTATGTCATTGATTACCACAACTAACCGCAGATAAACAGTATGTTTATGCCAGATACTCCATTAATATACTATTATAGTATTGCGGTGTTGCAAAGAAATGTCTATGGCGTGGTGAATCTGTTTGCCCCTCACTCTGTTTCAATGGGTTTGGTTAACGTGACAAAAGATCAAAAGTTATTAGCAATTTACATGACCGTACTGCCACGCAAATGTCTCCCGTATTATTTGCCCACAGCATAGTTCATTCCACACGTAGTACAAGCTCGAACCGGCCCAAGGAGAAGGGGTTCCCAACCAGGGCAATTGCACCGCCGGAGCCCACATATTACACATGAGAACTCAAAAACCCACCGTATAGGGTAACATATTTTCGGAACAGCTGGAAGAGAGAAAATCATCACAGTTGTATTTGAAAATAGTTTCAAGTTGACAATTCCCAAATTATTAACATTTTATCCATTCGGTGGGGGTCTAAGGAAGGTTGCATAGTTTCAGTTCCATCACTGACTGATTGATTGAATGACGGACTGATTAACCGGTCCGTATACAAGCTATTTCAACAGCTGCAGTTAAAACTAGAAGTCCTGTCAAGAAATGTGCGCTTATCTAGGCTTAATTGAGCGTAGGAATTGCGCGCAATTGCCCATACGATTGGCATCCAAAGCACGGCAGGTTCTCTGGTTACTCATAGCAAACACAGGCAATGTTTCATACAATGGACCTCCAGGTTACCCGGAGGTCCATTGACTGAAACATTGTTTGTGCACAGGCCTTATGTACAGAATTTGATTGCCTTACTATGGTCATAACGCGTAGATTAACGCGCAGATCGACGTACTATTTGTGCGCATTTCATGACAGGACTTCTAGTTTTAACAGTACATCTTAATCATAGCATCAATAGTTTCACCGAATAAGGCAATATAAAATAAAATCAAAACAAGGAACGCGACCTTTAATAATGATTAACATGACGACACCATCTTCTGTATTATTAATTCTTTTTTTTATAAAAATACAGCGTGTCTGCCATTCGTTCTTCCAGTGAAACATCACAACTGCGTTATAATCTTAAAACAAACGAGATTTGATATTTGTCGAGTTCCGACTGCAGACTCGAGCAACGTGATCCATATAAATGTGCAAACTGAAAATGTTCAAACATCGAGTGGGAGCCCCCTCCTCCACCCATAATCCACCTCAGGTGGCACCGTCGACACTCTCAAACTTCATAAACACTGAGAGTTGTTTTATTGCTCAGGTTTCAGAAATTTCATTGAGAAGCCATGAAGTTCCGCCACAAAGACGATTCATCAGGTCTGTTTAAATTAGGAAAATATAGCATTACAAGACAATGTTACGTGTATAGACATGAGCAATGTTGTTTTGGGACAGAAGTAATTAACTTGTGCCCATATTGTCTCATACACATTTAACCCTTTACCCAACGTAACGGCCAAAACCGGCCAGCTCTATTCACAAAACTCGCCAATTAATTTTCATTATTTATTTTCATTTTTGCCTCAAAAACATGGGTTATGACACCTCGTTGGAACGAGCTCGTCGAGCTCGTTCCACACAGGGGTCATAACCTATGTTTTTGAGACAAAAAATGAAAAAAAATAGTTATTCAAGAATTTGGTTTGCAAATGTCGTCTGCTTTTCATGTTAGGTAAAGGGTTGACGTTTTCGAAAATGTTGTTGGTACCAGCTATTGACCATTTGTATCATTGAGCGTAGCAAATCACTTTCACTCCATCATTTGTTTTCAATAACTGTTACAAGCAGTCTTTTCTTTTGTGCTTTTCTTTGTTAAACATACTCGTCTGATGTTCTAGGAAAGTATTTCTTCTGTTCATATTAAGATTCGTCGGACAACTTACCACAAAAACCCCAAAATATTCAACAAACAGACAAAATATAGATCTGTCGACTGTTCCGTTGTTTTTATTTATCTCCATAAGATCGGATTCGGATATAACCTTAGCTACTTTATTTAGTATCTCAGAAACAGAAGATATCGTCACGTGAGTGAAACAAAGTGCTCTGCCATGCTTCAGCATTGCAGATGGCGCCATGTTTCACCCAACGTAACACTGTGTTCCTATTTTTTTTTATCTAACAGTCAAATTCATGTTGGCTTGAAAACCACGAGAAACGGTACGTATCACATTATGTGTTCCGATTCCGTATCATATAGACTACTCATTCTGATTCCGTATCATATAGACGACTCATTTCCGGGAAGGCAATAGGCTCTCATAACAGGCGCATGAATACATTCTATGTGCGTTTCGATGATCGACTCCGCTGGTCGTTTTCAAAACAAAACAAAATCCCTTACAATTAATTAGCTACAGAACTATTAATAGCATATAACAGCCCACCCCCACTCCCACAATAAATAGAAACTGCACAATTAAATATTGCACACCTGTAAATTCAAGCGTATCATCATAGAAAGTGACATTGAGAGTGAATAATTTTACAACGCAATTTTGAAAATTTGAGGCGACCGCATAACTCGTTGTTTGTTAAAGTGCACAACAATATTGTTCCATAAAATATGAGTTTTTTAAACTTTTTCTCGCCCAACATTATGTCCCAAAACTGTATTAATAATTTAAGATTTAATCTGTTTATGTGACATAATTGTTAGATAAATGAAATATCATGATAATGTGCATGTCCTGCATCAGATTCTTAGTGGTGTCCAGAACTGGATCACAACTCGCCGGCAAAGCCGGCTCGTTGAGATCCCATTCTGAACACCACCTCGAATCTGATACAAATCACAGGACATGCACATTATCATGATAATCTGTTTATATGTAATTTATAAATCGAATTTGATGGGTGAGATTTATAGATTCCAAATGATATATGACGAATGTGATATCATTTTTATCGCATGATCGTGTAAACGGAATATACAAATCTCCGTAATTTATTGCGAGGTCCTGGTTTCACAGAAAGATCGCTTTGATGTCACTGCAGGCTGTGATATTACAAGTGTCGTATTTTCTGAAAAACACCATAGTTAACCCTATGCATACTGATATCGAAATATTTAGGTTTTGGGCTGCAATTTTCCTCATAATGCAAACAGAAATTTAACCAAATCAGTCTTGTTTGACAGAGTTATTTGAACTCTACCAAGCAAGGCTGAATGCGTTGAATTGATACTTGCATTATAGAAAAAGGGGCTATTTGAAATTTATATGTATCAACTCCAGCACACAGGGGCTTGAATGCGAGAGAATTATGTTAAAAATCCATACGTTTGCAATTGTAATGCAATTGAGTTGACGAGACTGGGTCATCCAGTTCACACTGGATGCCGTAGACGCCGTATTTGATCTGACTGATATGGTCTCAACTTCTAACGACTCACGTTGATAGACTGTTGTAACAATTTGTTTTTTTATATAATAGTTGATATTTAAACTTGTTTACGACACACGATCTGTTGTATATATGTGGCATATTCTCGACGCGTGCTATGATTTTGATTTTTCTGCGCGAACATCTTAGCATAATGGGTTTAAATGATTAATGTATAAAAAATATAATAAATCTTTGGCCTTCCCCTGATTTTTCGCGGCCCTCTGGCGCGGAGTCCTGCGTTACTCTAGTCCACCGCCTGGCTACCCCCCCCCCCCCCCCCACACTCTCCCTCCTAATCTTCCAATATTCAGTCAAAAAGTGTTGCATAATCCCTCCCATCGGCGCTTTCGATCGTCCTAAAAATAAAATCGACCCTTTCCCTTATGCCATTCACCATCCACTTATCCTTCAGGTTTTCATCCCATTTCTCCATTAGTATTCTAAGGATTCTTCTTCTACAAGGCAAAACTGTTTGGGGCATTCTAAAATGAAATGTTCCAGGGTCTCCGTTACTCCTAAATTTCACAGTTGGCACACTCTTTCCTCGCATTTCCAGGTTCTCCACCTCAACTTCATTGTAATCTGTAAGCACACATAATATTACAATGAAATATCAGATGCCTCCAGACTGAATAATAAACGCACAAAATGTCTTGATGAGACGGTGGTTGTCAACTTGGACGGAAACATGCTGTCAACTCTCGATTTGTTGATTTGTCAACAGACGCCAAAAGAATAATTACTTCCACGATAGAGCAACCATGTAAGTCACAATACCTACAGGATGAGGATCCAATGCGATGTACAGGACGTTCAATCATAAAAAACTGTGTGCTCTGTCGGAAATACTAGATCCAACTGGCGGGGTGAAAACAATGTAAGAGATTAGGTATTAGATGATAGGGTGGGTATCGAGCACCCGATTACACATGTTTTTCACATTTCATGTTTTATTTTCCATTAAGCGTTTTTTCATCTGAACTTGTTGAGCATATTTGTTGTTCTTTTATGATTTCTTATCATTAGAAGAGCAATATATAGAATATACCCATAGTAGCTTGGTGTACCAAATGTTCACCACGAGTGGTGAACATTTGGTACACCAAGCTACTTTGGGTATATTTTTTTATACCATGATCGTCGGATTATTAAGAGTCGCTAATTTATGTACATTCTTGCGAATCTGTTTTTGTTTACACGAGCATCGGTGGGCGGTACTTCCGCTGTCAATTTTATCGCCGAAACGAAATAAAAAAAGGAAACTGAGCCTTTTTCGTTTTAATAACATACTATTTCGAGTTATGTATGCTTTATTAACATGAGACAATGCATGTTTGTAAATTTTTTGCATCTTATCAGGCAAACCCATTTAAAAACGTAATAAATAATTGCCACTTCCATTTCACTCTTCGCGAGGCGACGTGCGATAAATTTAGACAAGTTTGCCTTCAGGTCGACGTCACCAAAGATCAACGGGGATGTACTTCTACTGTCGGTGTAAATTTTTACTATTGAAATCCCATTGCTGGCGTGTTCACCACAGTTGGTGTGTAAAGCTAAAATTTATGTCATAGGCTTTTCATACATAGTAGAATAGGTACACAAACAAACACAAACATACCCAGAAGTTGGAATTTCAAGAACAATAACCCTCAATAGGTCGCATACCAATAATTGAGTGGAATTTTTCGGCCGAGCATTTCTTTATCAATTTTTGTGTCGGAAAGGACGTTTTAAGTTGTTTAAATGAACCACATTGACTGTAGATCATTTGAGAAAGGTCAGGTGAACTGTGACAGCATCAATTAACAAAGTCTGGACTTTGTGGTAGGTGCAAGAGGGTTGTTCATATATCTAAAGTTGACGTTCTCGTCCACACCTTTGAGTGCGGTTCAGAAGTGTGATAAGGGTGTGGGAACTGTGCCGAGCCTCGATGACGCGACAGGGATTATTCTGCCCTGTTTGGTGAATGGTCCAGAGGCCCACGGAACTGGTAACAAATCGCGTCATGGGGACACCAATTAAGAATTTGTTTGGGAGAAGAAACACAAAAAGATTAAGAAATGTTACCTTTAGTTTGAACTGAGAACATTAATACAGAAGCTACTGCATGTAATAAGTTTTATAACAAACAGTCTCATAAAATCATGATCAGTCTCTGTAATCTCTGTTAAATACCTTGTTCATATACTAAGAAATGCTGAAGATATTTATGCATTTTGCTATACTTCAACAGTTTACATTCTGTGGCTTTGCAGTTGTGTCTAGGCAAGTCATGGCTGTCTGTACAGACAGCCAAGACTTGCCCAGAAACAATTGACAAGGTTGTAACTTGCAACTACAATCAGTTAGGACACCTGCTTTGTTGAACTAAAAATTGATCCAAGTCAAAATCAGGCCTTCAGGGGTTTTAAAGACGAATTAATGTTTTGTTTGAATGAGGGCTGAGATCTGAAAAATGTTTGATTTGAAATAGAAAAATCGTGGCAAAATTCCATTCGGAAAGGGGCCCATATTCGGTCCCTCTAGACACCCAATATTAAAAATATGATCACAAACAAAATGTTTCTAGACGTAGGGGTGTCTAGCCGTAGGGCATCACATACAATGAATGCACTCTGCCCATATTCCTCCCGATAAAAAAATTACCGCTAAATGCAAAGTTCGGGCTCAATATATCCGAAAATGTAAGATTGTAATCCGTGTTGGAGTGGTTGCAGATTAATGCTACAGCGGACGCACTCAATCAATCCCATGTTGCTTTCCGGGTCAGATTAACCTTCTGTACCAAAGTGCAAATCAATATCTCTGTAAATGTTGGAGTGAATTCTCGTTATGATCCCTGTGTCGATAACTGAAGAGTCAAAACAACTTTGCACATAAAAACTCACCGCCCATGTTACTCCTGATGACAAATTGCCCTAGGTGTAGAAGAGCAGCCCAATATCTCTATGTGTAGGTGTGCATGCCCGTATTGTTGAAGGGTCAATGCGTTTTCGCACGTAAAATTTACCCTGCTCGTCTTACTCTTGATTAAACTTACTCATACGTGCCATTTTCTCAGCTCGACATCTCGAACATTTTACAACTACACTACTGTTTGGTGCTGATGAATGGTTAACGCGACGTCGGACACCAGCGGTATCCATCTAATGTCCCTCTCTTGATCAAACTACCTCCATGTGCCAAATGTCGTCTCCATCGCTTGAGACACAGCAGAATATATAGCCTACAAACAAACAGAGACATAATATAACGGCATTGGAAAGGCTGAACTGTTAACGTCAAAATGCGTTATAGAACGCGACTCATGTCCCATTCCTGGTCAAATTGACCATGGGTTCCAAATTTTATCCATATCGGCTGAACAATACCCGCCGTTGCAGGGGCTGAAGAGTTAATGCTCAAACTACTCACAGACGCCAAAATTCGTCTCGATTGGTCAAGGCAGGGAGCAGGCGAACTCTGTACACCCTTGCACTGATTGAGGAGTTAATGCGAAGTCGAACGGGATCGTGGCCCAATACATATAAAGAAATAGTTCGTCGAACGATTCGAAAGGTTACTGCGAGATCAGGTCCCATAAATGTTCTTTCCCTATCAAATTACCCATAGGGGCAAAATTGTATCTCGAACGGCCAATGCACGGTGGGTCGTATCGTCTACTAACAAACGCCGACAGAAAAAAGAGAGACAACCATTCACTTTGACACATCAAGAAGAAGATAAGCAGAAAGCAGATGCCGATATTGAAAAGTTGTTACTGTGTTACTATTTTTCGTGCTTGGCTTCAATTCGATGTTTGATGTTGAGGAAGCTGTTACACTGTGACTACGGTCATAGCCAAACACATTTTTGGTTCATTAAATCTCACCGATAGGTATAGTTACCACCTGGACCGGGGGGGGGGGGGGGGGTGGGTGCGAATGTTTTGATGGACGTTCCAGCATTAGAATTTTAGAGAGATCACTGGGCCTGACTTAAGTAAATGGGCTGGTGCCAGGTGTAAACTAAGCACGTTTACTCTGGGAACAAAATAAATAAAGCAGTCGTTTCCATACGGTGTCGGGCAGATCTGGTAGAATTATGAGTCGAACCGATACACGTGTTTAGACAGAGAACTCGACGCGAAAATTGGAGCGATGTGATAAAGTGAATGATACCGAGTTTCTTTGGAAGTTCCGAATTTTGTTCATATTGATATCAGTAATCTGAGTCTTGCCATTGCACGGGGAGAGCAATCAATTAATTGCACAGTGTATTGCGTGAAACACACAACCATTAATTATAACATTGACGCAACGATTCGTAACATCAAAATAATAATTAATGATTTCATGTTATTTTTTTTCACGTTCCTCCCAGTGTTAGCAATATTTGTATGTATCTTTGAGCAAAGCTCAGATTACACACATTATATATATTACCTCAAAATTCAACGATGATAAGAAAAAATATTAACAATATTGTTTTGAAATCGCAGGCTAATTTCCAGACGTCATCCAACGAAATACGCCCATCACAGAGTGGGGCCTTACAACGAGGTGAAGGTTATGCTGCATTTTAACGTTCTAAGCCGCTGGATGACGTATCCTATCGCTTGAAAGCTGAGCGTATCTCAGGCCGGAATAACAGTACCGCCCATTGAGAGTAAACTGTAGCCAAACTTCTGGGAGTAGCTTCTCAAAATTGTCAGTATAGTTTATAGGAACAATGCCGAGCATAGTGATAGCATTTTGGGCTCTTGAAAACGATTTGCAACCCTTAAACATCATAGCGTTTTAATAAATGTGTAATGAATGACCATCAAACTCTGAAGAGATGTAAAACTGGCGATAAATTTAAAAACTAAAAAACAACTATTTCCCAATTTTGTGATCTTTACAACATACTAAAATTTCCCAAAATATCGACGCATTTAAATTTTTGATCCCATAACCCTCTGTGACGTCATCTCAGAGTTTGACTGTAACGGTAGAGAATTTCCAAGGACGGCACCACATTCTTTAGTGTTTTGTTTTTTTGTTTTTTTTGGGGGGGGGGGGCGATTATATTTCCTAAATTTCGAAAGGCTGAGGTTGGAAATAAAAGATACAGAAACAATGTAAACTGGTATCGCTGGCATCGGGTGCGTAAATTTGAAACAAAATAAAGGGAACTGAACAATTTCAAATAACCAGGTTTACGCCTTTCTCATAATCCGTCCCCTTGAACCTACCCCACCCCTTCCCTGATTTTGACTCCAATGCCTGTCAGAAATGTGTTTGGTTTTGCTACACACTCTGCCCCACACAACCTTCCGAAAAGCTCTCTACAGTTAAAACTAGAAGTCCTGTCACGAAATGCGCGCTTATCTAGGCTTAATTGCGCGTAGCAATTGCGCGCAATTGCCATATCAAATCGCATCCAAAGCATTTCAGGTTCTCCTGGTTACTCATAGCAAACTCAGGCAATGTTTCGGCCAATGGACCTCCGGGTTACCCGGAGGTCCATTGGTTGAAACATTGCTTGTGCACAGGTGATATGTACATAATTTGATAGCCTTACAATGGTCATAACGCATAGATTAACGCGCAGATCAACGTGCTATTTGTGCGCATTTCAGGACAGGATTTCTAGTTTTAACTGTATGCCACAGTGCATAATTTGAAAGAAACGAAAATATACTGCTTCCAGTTGGAAATGGACATTTGAGCATATCAGCAGTCCATTATGCTGCTATTATTTTAACCAATTTGATTACACCATTTTGCGTATGCGTCACTAGAAACCTTATTCTGCTGACAATTCCGATGAAGGAAGGAAAACATGGCGTCAGTAACTAAAATAAATAATATATAATTAGGTACTCAATTGTCGGGATGTCTTCAAGCTATATTGTACATTAAAATCCGCAGTGATAATGCATTCACTTTCTCCGAGTCAATTAGTGTACTGCTAATAATGACAAGATAAATAAGCAAAATCTCGTGAAGATATTCCGGTAGCATGCTGCTCCATCCTCAGGATATAAAATTCAGCGAGCGAAGCTTTATTATAACATATTATACCACGATTGCTGTGTGTAACCAACGATATGTACTCGTTACAATACAGACATTGAGAACTGAACGAGATACACCACACGTGGAATCAGGCTTTCCCGTAAGAATATCATGTAAGAACGGATCCGAATGGTCGTTACACTTTTGAGAGAGATTATGACATGACACAAAACTGTGTCAAACAAGAAAGTTGATAGGCCGCCGATATTTACCCACGAGCTTCATTCACTTAATTTAAGTTTATTTATGCTAAACACGCAATACAAAACCCAGGTAGAGTACGGGGGACAAGGATCAACGACCCTTGTTGGAAGTTTTCCCGGACTTCGCGAACGCCCAAGGAGCGCGTGAAATACAGAAGGAACTCCAACTCGGATCGTTGATACCTAACCCTCGTGCTCCACCTTCGTTGTTTCTGTCCCAACATCACATTGCGCATAGAATCATGGTATAATGAGCAGTTACGATGGTCGTTGTAACCGCAAGGGAGAGGCACATAAAAAAAAAAAAAACTTGCACTTCTTACTTTTCCACATTTATTTATTTATTTATTTATTTTTTGTTTTATATTTATTTATTTATTGGGTTTCACACTTTCGACAGCCAGGATCACCTCGTGTCGGATAGTTGTACGGGCGGAGTAAGCCGGAGTACTCGCAGAAGAGGGCCACCGAGTATCGGCGAGTACTGAATGTTAACCCTTTACCTAACATGAAAAGCAGACGATACTTGCAAACAAAATTCTTGAATAACTATTTTTTTCATTTTTTTGTCTGAAAAACATAGGTTATGACTCCTCATTGGAACGAGCTCGTTCCAAAGAGGGGTCATAACCTATGTTTTTGAGACAAAACAATTAAAAAATAATAAAAATTAATTGACGATTATTGTGAATAGCGCTGGCCGGTTTTGGCCGTTACGTTGGGTAATGGGTTAAACTCCACAAAGTACCAACCCAGCACAGGCAGTGTTAGCATTGGTTGAATGGAAGTGCAACATCAACGCGCAGAACACAACGCTACCGTGCCCCCACGTGGGAAATCGGGATTAAGTGCATTGCCCAAGGACACAACGCAGTTGGCCCTGCGGGGATGAAACCGTGAACCTTTTCGGTTTGAAGTTCAATACCGTAACCACTGAGCCCCCACGCTCCTACTTTTCCCAAAACAAACAACAGGAGTACACATCCAGTTTAAAAATGTGAGTGAATGCCGTTGTGTGTCAGTACCCTGTGATATATTATTGACGAATCGTCTCATGAGTTCCAATGTGTTCTATGTGCCTTCTGGCACACAGAACACATTGGAATTCAGGGGATGCAATGTGAACAAAGTTAGTTCCATTTGACAAATAAAATCTACCTTCGACGGATTCTATCTATTTTTCTCACTTCTACCATCTTCCAACCAGAGGGCTAACTTTCGGTTTATAAGTGGTAAAAGTTGAAGACACACATATGCCCACTATGGCCAAAATGTGGCATGCACGCTCAAAATGTAAGACATGCTGGTGTTTATTTATTGGTGTTTAAGGTCACATACTTATGCACGATGGGTAATCATGACCGTGACAGTTTTACGGATGGAGGAAGCCGGAGTACCCGGAGGGAACCACCGAGCAACGACGAGCAGCTGCCAGCTCCCCAACATCGTAACTCCGCACTGCAGCACAGGCAGGGTAAGATTGGTTGAAGACATGCACACAATCGACGTGCAGTACACCCTAGTACACGGCGTCATCGTGCCCCCGTGCGGACAATCGGGGTTAAGTGCCTTGCCCAAGGACACAACGAGGGAGTCCGAATCGATCGCTCAGACGGTCATCCATCGAGGACTAACCGGGCTCGACGTTGCTTAACTTCGGTGATCTGACAGATGCTGGTATTCAGACCATTGTCCCAAAACTGTTATTATACAAGGCGTGGCATGAAAGAGCGTCATCGGCTATTTCAACGTATAAGATATTAAACAGTACGCCCCTTGCGCGTTTAACATCTGACATCGAACTTGAAAGCATATTAGAATCAATAAAAAGGGCATTTCTGTTCGTTCACACTTCATATTGTCTCCTACTGGGTCGAACCATACTAGCTCCGGTGTATCTTGATTATTTGTGCCCATCCACTTCCAGTGAGCTTTTACCGCCTCTGGTATTTACTCTGGCTAGGCGTGCGCGTGAAAAACAGGGAAAACTCCAAGGCTAGCTAATTCCAATCCCCGTACTCCGAGTGGTGTTCTATATTTATACCACAACTAAATTTGAATTAAGTGAATGAAGCTATATAGAAAAAAAACCTTCGGGGGCCTGACATTTTTTTTTACTTGACACTGTATTGTGTTGAAGCATTTATTCACGGCATGTCATCACTAGGACGCGCAACGTCGAATGGGGTGGGTTCTTACATCGCGTGTTTACGCATAATCCGTATTCCACAACCGATGTATCTAGTACACTTGCCAACGTATATATTGTATGCTGTAAAGTTGAATACGCATGTCAAAAGTGCTATATAGGCCTTAAACTGGCTTGCAATTTGTCGCGGTATCAACAACGACTAGCGAATAATGACAAATTTATGTGATCTCTGTGGCTATGGTGGCGTGTTGAACAGTGTTCTGAAAATACTCTGTTTTGTTGCAACTTCGAACTTATTTCAACTGGGAAATTTTAAACACACAAAACACACCCGTGTGTTCGCAAATTTTAAAACCTTCAAACTCCACCTATAGAACATTCCATCAGTAGTTGTAGAAACGATTTATGGATTTTTCTCTATCGCTTCAAGTGAAATAGAGAGTAACCGTTTGACTGGACTTGTTACGTGAAATAATTCATGAGAGGTGAGGGACGTTGTACAAACACGAGTGTGCGAATGCGCACGAGTGTCTTACAATATAGTCCCTCGCCTGGAATGAATTATTTCACGTAACCGGTCCAGTCAAGCGATTTCTCTGTTTATTACTTTTCAGTATTAACGATAATTATATTATTTAACCCTTTACCTTGGGTAATGGCCAAAACCGGACAGCCTTATTCTCAAATATCGCCAATTAATTTTCATTATTTTTTCATTTTTTGCCTCTAAAACATAGGATATGGCCCCTCTTTGAACGTGCTTATCGCGCTCGTTCCAATGAGGGGTCATAACCTATGTTTTTGAGACACAAAATGAAAATAATAGCTATTCACGAAGTTTTGTTTGCAATTGTCGTCAGCTTTTCATATTAGTCAAAGGGTTAAAAAAACAAAAAACAAAAAAAAACAAAAACAATGACGTCCCCATTACACCCACGGCAAAGCGTCTTCGTTTGCGCGCACGGATACTTGACACAATTGTTGATTGCATAATTCACTTGTGAAGTTATCGTTTATAATCAAACCCGGAAATCCCAGTAAATCACACTTTGGAAAGTAATAATGACGAAATAAACAATACATTTTATGAACACAAAATTTGTTGATAACCCGTAGCATATGCTACTTTGCAACTAGGATAATCCGACAGTGAACGCGGGGATTCGAACCCCATTCGGGAGACTTTCCCAGCTTGGGTTCCTACACCAGATATGCCATCTGCAATATACCCAGCGTCCCTTTGACACTGTAGCACTTGGAAAATTTGAAAAAAAATGTTCTTACCGAACGAAACTCTCCCGGCATGGGTTCGAATCCTGCTGCGTCATTCGTAATATAACTAGCATCTTTTTTTGATTATTCAGTGGTGTTTCAACCATAAGTTCTCTGCGCAAGTGGAAAAGTCGACATATTAGATTGGATGATTCTGTGAAGATGGATCAAAACTATTATCAGATTTTATTACTTTCCAAAGGGTGATTTACTGGGATTTCCGGGTTTGATTATGAACGATAACTTCACAAGTGAATTATGCAATCAACAATTGGGCCATGTATCCGTGCGCGCAAACGAAGACGCTTTGCCGTGGGTGTAATGGAGACTTCATTGTTTTTTAACCCTTTACCTAACATGAAAAGCAGACGACACTTGCAAAACAATTTTTTTAATAGCTATGATTTTAATTGTTTGTCTCGGAAACATAGGTTATGACTCCTCATTGGAACGAGCTCGTTCCAATGAGGGGTCATAACCTATGTTTTAGAGACAAAACATGAGAAAATAATGAAAATTAGTTGGCGATTTTTGAGAATAGCGCTGGTCGGGTTTGGCCGCTAGCTTAGGTAAAGGGCTAAATAATATAATTATCGTTAATAACCTATGTTTTAGAGACAAATAACCTATGTTTTAGAGACAAAAAATGAAAAAATAATGAAAATTAATTGGCGATTTTTGAGAATAGCGCTGGTCGGGTTTGGCCGCTAGGTAAAGGTTAGGTAAAGGGCTAAATAATATAATTATCGTCAATAATGAAAAGTAATAAACAGAGTAATCGCTTGACTGGACTGGTTATGTGAAATAATTCATTCGAGGCGAGGGACTATATTGTAAAACACTCGTGCGCATTCGCGCACTCGTGTTTGTACAACGTCCCTCACCTCTCATGAATTATTCCACGTAACAAGTCCAGTCAAGTCAAGCGATTACTCTCTATTTATTTTTTCGAATTTTCAAGTTTTGAAAAGTACTTACGATTACGAAAATGAATGCGTTCTTTCTGAAAAGAGGATTTTTGACGCTTGCGATGGGTTGTTAATACGATGTTTAAAAATATAAAGTGTATTTCCAATGCCTATTTGTAAAAAATCAATACGTTTGAAAGTCTATACACGTTTTGCCTGGAGCTCTAACGTCGTCCATAGTGACAGCATAATCGACAAATGATGTTGGCTGCCAAATCAGATCACATGACATTATTACATAACTCTCTGAGAAGTTACTAATCATCACTACCAGTTACAAAACCTCGAGTGTGACAGCAATAAAACAGTCTCTTGTTTTCCTCATCGGTAAAATAAGCGACCGACAATAATTTTTAGTCTTCCACGTAACAATTTTCTAAAATCTCTTGTCAGCAAGCCTGTATGTTAATATTTTCACATAATGGAGGGGGAGGCTGGGGTGGTTTGGGTGAGCCATCGTTGCCCGAAATGACATTACTTTGCTTGACGGTAAGTATGCACACATACCCGTGCTCCTCGGTGAGGCGTTCAACAAGGTGCCCACAATCGTCATAATTAGCCATAGCAATGGGTACTTTCCTGGCACAATCCCTTGCAGCCGCCTAATGCATTTGCCACAGTATGGACGATTGGCGTGGCTACTTAACCCTTAAATACTCAGATTAAATTTACGTTAATAACTACCGTATAAACAAGTACACAGCTGAAGAAGTCTTAACGGTGTGTCTACATTATTGCTGGCTGACTGTACAGGCAGCCAACAATGATATAAACACTGACATTATAAATGCTTTCTACCAGTGTTATTGAAAAAAGAACACACTTGGGGCATACACAGAACGGCACACGCGTGCGAATGGATCAATCGATATGGCAGGAGTGCCAGCGCGGAAAGATAAAACGAGAGGCCGAAGGCCTCGAGTTTTATCGATCCGCGATGGTACAAGTGCCATATCGATTAACGCATTCACACGCGTGTGTCGTCCTCTGTTTATTACACGCCTCCACGTCTATATAACAATTATAACAATTATTAGAAGGACACTCAGCAATTCATTTCACAACTATCAACAAAACGAACAAATTTTATCGCCAACTAAATTTGCGAGGGGAACCCGTGTTACTATTTCGTCCCCTGAGTTCCAATGTGTTCTACGTGCCGACTGGCAGCCTACTCGCACGTTCAACACATTGGAACTCAGCGGACGATTTTTAGCTATCGCTAGCGATTCAAACTGTAATTGCGGTGCACGATTTGTAGAAAATTCCAGTGAAATTTCGCTTCTATTTAAAAATAGTCCGTCAACGATTTCCGTTCCGCACATATGTGAGGAACAGATTTTCAATTTCCGCATGGTTTAGTGTTACTGTGGATGGGATTACATAGAACAGGCGGGTAATACAATGTTTTTATAGCAAAATAAAAAGAGCTGTTTATGGCTGTGTGGGGACTTAATGGATAAAAAAAGCTGGGTCAGATTTCAGCAAAATATATTTACGTACGACACTACTATGCCTGTGCAGAAGTGTTCGAACGTGCCAATTATCGCATAAAATTACCCCGCGCTACTACTGCCCGGCGAGGAAAAGGCTTTTAGTTTTTAGTTTTATTTTTGTTTGGGGGGGGGGGGGGGGGGGTGGTGGGGATGAGAGTGCGTATAATAACTCTCCTACTTTCCTTGTATTTACTGCATTGCTTATCAAGAAGAGTTGTCAGC
Organism: Pictodentalium vernedei; assembly: GCA_031216915.1. NCBI lineage: Eukaryota > Metazoa > Mollusca > Scaphopoda > Dentaliida > Dentaliidae > Pictodentalium > Pictodentalium vernedei. The sequence continues at coordinate 84,930,514 of CM062292.1, read as the reverse complement.
CATTGTCAATAAAGTGAGATTTCTGGAAGTAATGCAAATAAATTTGCTGTTATTGGTTCGTGCTTCTACAAAACCCGTACCACAGAGTATCCCTTTTAAGAAGTCATCGCAGTTCTTCAGATTTGGAATATTGATTTGGAATATTGAGGTGGGTAGCGGACAGCGGACATACCCACGTTAAAGTCATCAGTCGCTCGCCTCGATCATGTGCTCGTCCGAAGAAGTTCATTCTCATCCAAAAACTAACAACGCAGTTGCATGTGTGTTTTCTAGTGATTTGTTGTTTACGTATACAATAACAATACAACTAGCTTAAGGTGAATGCCGAGGTAGACGTGTGCATCAGCTTGATTTGATCATGTCGTCAGCGTATTATCGTTTTATAGATACTATGGATCAGTTATGTGCTTTCGAGACATTTGACGTAGGTTCAATAAGGAGAATATCAGTCCGTGATAGTGACACAGATTATGTTATCGTTTTGGTTATATTGCTCGATGATGTATTAACATCAGCGAGGTAATGACATCATGTGAGCCGATCTAGCCCTTTTAACATTAACCCTTTACCTAACGTAACGGCCAAAACCGGCCAGCGCTATTCTCAAAAATCGCCAATTAAAGTTCATTATTTTTTTTCATTTTTTGTCGAGCTCGTTCCAACGAGGGGTCATAACCTATGTTTTTGAGACAAAAAATGAAAAAAATTAGTTATTCAAGAATTATTTTTACAAGTGTCGTCTGCTTTTCATGTTAGGTAAAGGGTTAAGTCCCCACACAGTCTCTTTTATTTTGCTATAAAACTGCCCCAATTGTATTCGTCCTCGATATCTTTATTGGTAGGAAAAATTAGCTTGACAGTGTTTTTATATCATTGTTGGTTGCCTATATAGACAGCCAACAATAATGTAGAAACATCCTTAAGTCATCTGCAGCTGCCATCTGTGAGTAAAAGGTGAGCGAATGACAACAAAATCTTTATAATGGATTTTTTGCCTACCGCTCCCTCCAATATAGCCTAGATGGTATTGTACAACATGTTTTGGTTGTATCAGTCGATGATGATTTGCAAATAACGCTCTGGTAAAGGCCGCAATGGCATCTCTCAGTCGTGTTACTCCAAATATCATTCCAAAATAAACTTTTTGTGAAATGTTTGATGGATACTCTGGGACATATAGAATATCAAACAATTTAATGGTTATCGTGGGGTGAATTATGGAAAACCATTTGTAGATCTATGCTTCTTTCAAACAGGCAGCTCGTATGCGTCAGGTACTGTGGAGAGAAGGAGGTTGAGTCCGACTGTACATGTATACAGACGTTTCTCGTAATATGATACACTTATTTGTACAGTTCTGCGATTACAAAAGAGGGCAAAGAACTATTTATCCGCTTTCTCCCCTTGATCTCTGTACAGCCGGGTTGCTGGAACGTCAGCGAAATACGTCGCCACTCACCTTTCTTGAGATGGCGTTAAAACTCCTAAGCCATGACGTTTGATTAGCAGTAGTAAAGCTTTCACGTCATCAAACGTCATAGCGTTTACGTTACATCAAGACAAGTAACAGTATATCAATCTCTGCGCTGTTTTTTATCAATGGTAACAAAGGTAAGTTGTGAATATTCAATTTGCATTGCTAGGAAACTAGTGATGTACCGATGATCAAAAGGGGTTGTGAACCGGTGACCGATGATTTGAGACAATAATCGGTCGATACCGATGTCGATACCGATGAATGTTCCAATAACGTGGGCGAGTAACTGATCTTCACTGGTGTTGTCAAACACCAGGGATAATGTAGTGGCTAAATGCACCTGTCAAGTACCGATTGCCACCGAATAGCTTAATACACATCGCTTCTTGGAGTAAAGGCGCATTGATCAAAGAGTCCTGGGACCAACACTATAAAACTTTTGCAATTGTATTTTCTTGGATTGTATTTTCTGCTTATTAATATAACTGACTAAAATGAATCACTAGCATTTTGAAAGATATGGCATTTTGCCAACTGGCAAATGGCCATATCTTTGAAAACGCTGTTGGTTCATTTCAATCCATTAAAGTCATAACTAGAAAATACAATTCTAGAAAATACAATTGTAAAAGTTGTATAGTCCTGGGCTCTGGATTCTGCACTAACTCATTCAGCAGACATTTTGGCATTTGAAATACAAGATCAAAAAGTTGCTCTTGTAAAATAGTTTACGAGCTCAATTTGCTCCTTAAAATAAACTGTTTAAGGTAAACCGACCGACTCTAAAAACCTATGACGGCCCTAAAATGTATCAAGTAAATGTCGCTCATTTAGTTCACTGTAACCCTAAATTTGACTCTGACTTTAACTGGGAATTTGAAAACGAATTCGGAGTTCAAGCTTTCAAAATTACGTGTAGAATTAAATATATAAATTTGGAGCAAGCGGCAAGTTCCATTTCATCAAAGGAAACCTCATTTGATAAACTGATGAACGTTTAACAATGCTTCGCCGTTGGTGGTGTCAGGCAGGGACATTGCTGGGAGGTTTTCAATGGTGTGTGTGTGTGTGGGGGGGGGGGGGTATAGATCTATGAAAATTCCAACTAGGGATGGATACTTAAAGGGGCTGCCTCCTACCTTAACAGCCCCCTCACACCCCCCCCCCCCTCCCCCAGGGGAATATTGTTCAAAATGCTGACTCAGAGTGACTGTACTGGTAGCTTTTAGGACATTCTGAGAACATTTCCATGTAGATTAATTGACTGAAGCTTAATTATCTATGTACATAATTTGTGGTTTTAAATTAAGACAGCACAAAATGGCAATTTCTTACAAGTGATTTTGTAGTCTGTAAGTAGGCACTATCTGCCTTCATTAGGCATTGTGTCAATTACATGAATGTACATACATGTATGGAGAATGCTAACAAAATCGGTATTCCACCTACAATTTATTAATTAACTATCTCAAATGTGAGATCATGCTGAGCAGTGAGCACACTAATCTTGAAATAAACTCACTGACTAACAACCATTTATTTTGCTTACTTTGTATGAGTAATGAGTTAACTAACTAACCCCTCCTGTCTGTCAAAATATGTGTGAGATATTTATTCAACAATACCAAATACAAATCTAAATTTTCAGTCCGGTTATATCTGTCTTTCCTGAGAGTACAGACCCAAAGAAAACTGTGCACAACTTTGGTACAGTGGAACCCTGCTAAATGAATTGCCACTTTACCAATAAAAATTATTCAATTAACAGGAGTATTCAATTAACAGGTATTGTGTCGCTTTCCTGTATTCTAGAGACAAACTTTGCAAGCTCTGTCAAACAAGATGTAATAAATTAAATGCCTGTGTTGGATGTACAGAGGCCAAATAGGTCTATATACAAAGAAAAACTGTGGAGGGTCAGAGTAATTTCTCGACGGGTTAGAAGATTTTTTATTCAATTAACAGGAGTTCACTCTATAACCTATATTCAATTAACAGGTCAAATTTGTACTGGAGGTATGGTAAATGGTTTTGTGTTGGGAAATTATATTCAATTAACATGGTTACGCAGTTGAAAGATACCCAATTAACTGGGCTCCACTGTAGTAACTTTAAAAAAAATCCAGGACACAGCCTCACAGGGGGCACATTTTGAGTCCAAATACAAACTGCAGTCTGTGAGTGCATTGCACATACAGAAGAGAACAAAATGCGTAACACGACCACGGTTGTGGAATTAACCTTGGAGCGGCTGAGTCCTTAGTAAATCTTGCGTTGTTCGATCAGAATTTGTCTATGGAAGTCGGCAGTTGAAATTTTCATGGAAATGCAATCTATTACATTCGGGAAAAAACCTCGGTTACAACAATGCTTCGAATTTCCAACTGTTTGAATTTTTGCCTTAAAAATTTCGAACTATCGTGATGTTTGGACACATATTGGAGGGGGTGAGACCCCCCCCCCCCCCCCACACCCCCATACACACACACCTCTTATCGTGCTACGTCCCTGGTGACAGGTCATGCATATTAATGAATATCGTGTTAAGTTTCGTGTATCGATACGAAAAACCACAAATCTTGACCAACTGTCTAAAAATGTCATTGGTGCAAGTATAGTGTACAACAGATCTTTTTATAAATTCTACTCAAACGTATGTATAGAATTTACTTACAATGGCCAGCAGATGCGTAGATATTGCATTTAAGTGAAGTTTGTCGTTATTTTGGTAGTTCGATATTTGTTTTATTTCTGTCAGAAACCACGTTGTGCTTTCAATGTCAAGCCAAATGGAGAGATTTTTGTCATAGACCATTTCAGGGAAAGTTTATTTAATATGTGAATACGATTGCAATAATTAAATCAACCCAACTTGCGTAGGCCTATCCATTTATTTTACAACACGAAACTCCGGCACATTATCGTCACATTAATTTTCCGCACTCATCAAAGTATATTCTTTAAATATTCTTTAAAATGCGATCGGAGATTGCGAAGTGTCGGGATACTAGAAACCTTCGAGCATTTTTGTTGTTGATCTGTGTTCCTTTATAGAAACCCCCAGCCCCTTAAGATGCCGGTAGTATTGGACACTTTTAAGTGTGTGACCAAACTGCACCGTGGAATCCTGTTTGTCGAAAGCGGAAATGCGATAAAATTGAATCTCCGAAGTTATCCAGTTCGGTCTTTTTTTCTAGACACAGTCCTAATTTCGTAATATTTTTTTTTTACGAAATGTCGACCCACTGGTGTAAGCGTGACTAGGTCGAATCGCGAACTGATGGAGAAAGACAAAAAAATTGGGTGATCATAATGCAGTGAACAAAAAATGCACTAAGATGTTGTTATTAAGTTTATAATGTTACGGCACCGAACATACTGATGACACATACAGCACAATCACCGTGGATTGGTCGAAATCCAAACATGGACAGTGGTGTCAATGCATGCGTTTACCAGGTAATAAAAAGCATCATCAGAAAAAGAAACAGACTGGAATGTTGTTCGGTGGCAGTCAGCTGTCTATGACGGCGTCCCCAATGGACGTAAGATGACGGTAGTATTGGACATTTTTTAGTGTGTGACCAAACAACACCGTGGAATCCTGTTTGTCGAATACGGAAATGTGAGAAAATTGAATCGCCGAAGTTTCCCTGCTCGTTTTTTTTTCTAGACTCAGTCCTAATTTCGTAATATTTGTTTTACGAAAATGTCGACCCACTGGTGTAAGCGTGTCTAGGTCGAATCGCGAACTGATGGAGAAAGACAAACGTGATTGATCACAATGCAGTGAACAAACAAAAATGCACTAAGATGTTGTTATTAAGTTTATAATGTTACGGCACCGAACATACTGATGATACATACAGAACAATCACCGTGGATTGGCCGTAATCAAACATGGACAGTGATGTCAATGCATAGGGGGCGCGGTTGCGTTGCGGTAACCGGTTCTCGTCAAATCACCGACGTTAAGCAACGTCGACCCCGGTTAATCATTGGGTTGGTGACCGTCTGAGCGATCCATTTGGACTCCCGCGTTGTGTCCTTGGGCAAGGCACTTAACCCCGATCGTCCAGATGGGGGCACGATGACGCCGTGTACTAAGGCGTACTGCACGTCGATGGTACGCATGTCTTCAACCAATCTAACCCTGCCTGTGCTGCAATGCGGAGTCACGATGTTGGGGAGCTGGCAGCTGCTCGTCGATGCTGTGTGGTTCTCTCCGGGTACTCCGGCTTCCTCTACCCTTAAAACTGTCACGGTCATGAATAGCCATTGTACATAAGTATATGACCTTAAACACCAATAAATAATAATAATAATATGTCAGTGCATGCATTTACCGGAAAATACAGATCTTCATCAGAACAAAAAATAATTAATGAAGCACCGGGTTGTACCCGGTGCTTCATAAATTAAATTTTTGATGATGATTCCTATTATAATTAATGTTTGGAATCCAATATTGTTGCGTCCGTGGAAATATTGCCCACCTGTGGCAAGTAGCCAGTCAGTGGCGGCTATACTATAATATTACGAATTCAAAACAATCTAAAAGACATAAAGTAAATCTGCAACCACAAATTTGTTCAGCAAAGGAGAATGAATTTTGCAACTAAGCAGTCACTCCACATCCTTTCAACTTGATAAATTGTTTATCTTTCACCATCTATGCGAAGGGTGAATTCTCCTCTCGTTATAGTTAACTAAAGTACCAAATGGAATACTGTCTTAATTAACCAAACAGATTCATAAAGTTTACTCCCACAGTATTACTTCTTAGCTAGCGGAATATTTCGTAAGTTAAGGCACTCATACCAGAAATTCCATTGATTGAACAAACTGATATTGAATGAATGTTATTTGTGCGTCTAACCTGAAGTTTGTTTTAACTAATTCTGCATGGAATAAACTGACAAACCAGACAACAGTAAATTGTGGTGACGCCTAATATTGGCCTCCACAGTAATGCACAAAATGTCCATAACGTTGAGAGTTTCAGATCCGAGGCTGATTTGAGTAAACAGAAATAACACATCTCGTTATTGCAGTCTACCCAATGTCTGTCTTACTTACTGTATTCGCCATTTATCTGTCAATTGATCAGGATATAAGCTACTCTGTTGATGTGAGTTTTGAACAGACACGCGATTTACAATATTAGCTTTAATATCAACACAATCCAGGTGTTGAAACATGTATCGAGATATACATCCCGCAAGCTTATATAAGGTGAGTTCGGGTCATTAATCTCCAAAAAAACTCGATTGCTAGGGCTCTCGCTTGTCACATATAGAAAAAGTGTGTCTCACCTGAGGGGCGGACCCAACTGATGCTATAAATAAGCCATGCTCAACATAAAATAATTCACAATTCCGAAGCTTTGCAATCACGTATATCGTTTTGAGGAACATACTTTGATGACCGTGAATATTGAATATGTAGACAATGTGTTTTTTTGGCAGCGAGAAGACAAAATAAATATTTTAATACATTTGTGTTATTATTGGCAAGATGATACTTGTTATGTTGCTAAGTTTTCGTTTGATGTTTGATGATGTGGAAGCTGTTACGCTGTGACTAGAATCACTGCGTACCACATTTCACGGCAATAAACGTCATCGATTAGGAGAGTTACCACGTTGATTGAATTGACGTCATCTGTGTGGGCAGATTCAGTAGCGGCGTTTTAGTTAACGTTCAGTCCTATGGAGATCAGTGGTTTTGATAAACGTGATCGTATGTAGTATTGTTTTGTCAGTCATTTAACCCTTTGGGACTTTAATTATTCTGACGTTCAAACGTCACAGGGAATTCAGTTTCTTCAACGTTTTTCAAAATGCGACGTCAAATGTCGGAAAGTACCAATAACAAGATATTTTTCACATTAGTGATTATCTGGTTGAGGGCTAGATTATTTTTGATGGTCTGAATTTGTTATTCAAAACTGGTTTTATTACGAATTATTGGAGAGTGCCCACAGGCACTCTCCAATAATTTGTAATAAAACAAATTTATATAATCAAAATATTATTTGTGTTTGACTGAATATGAAATGTAAGCAAGGGAAGTGTTGGCGTTTGCTCTGGTATCCTCATGTTTTGAAAGCCCTGATAGTGGCTTCTTGCACTTAACCAGTTAAGAAGTCTCGACAGCCGGATTACATTACTATTTTAAGCTGCGATAGCATTTGGCTCAACGGTTGTAACTTGTCACTGAGCACTATTCGGACGAAAATAGGAACTGAGGTTAAAACTTTAAAAAATCGAAAAATAATAACAAAACCAATGACCGCAAAGTATCAAGGCGCTGTTTGATTTCGCACGCCATAAGGCGTACATAAGTATCAAATTATCAACGCGCTGTTTGATTTCGTACGTCACAAGACGTACAAAAGTATCAACGCGCTGTTTGATGCCGTACGTCATAAGACGTACAAAAGTATGAAAGGGTTAATTGTGTTGCGCTGCAAGACGCATCAGTGGTCGCCTTAAAAATAACTCGAATCATTGAAATAAAAAACATATTAATGGACTAAAACATTTTGTTTTCCATTTGCGCTTAGAGACATCGTATAACTGAATCACTGAAAGCTTAATTTATACCATACGTTTGCAGACTTTCGTCGGGCGCGAATCATGACCGGCGACAGAAATTCCGGGCTCCGGTGTATTTTTTTTTGCGAAGGAAGAGTTTCTTTATACGCACTCAGCAATATATTGTAGTGAGACAAATTCATGCAGAAAAAAGTTTTCTCTTCAAAAGCAATATAAGGAACATCCACATCGTATGACGTCTTTTAATTGCTGTACCAAGACATCTGAGTAGAATTCAAATATGGGCTGCCAGCAAATAGCTACAAATCTCGTAATATTTTGTAAATTGTTAATCAATACTTTCCAGTTGCATTTTACACTCATCTCTGACTGCACTGGTGTTTAAAATATACACTTGCAAACTTTGCCCCATGAGAGATTAAATGTATTAATGATTTTGTTGTTGTTGTTGTTGTTGTTGTTTTAATACAGATAGCTCTTCTCGTAAACGATATGCGATGTACAGATTATTCATTTCTTGACGGAGGAAATGTACAAATATAATTGCAATACTATGCGAATAGCGAAATCATTGCCTGAAGGGGCGTGTGGAGTTAAATTAATTGTCCAAATTAAATAAAAGCAATATTTGATTTCTTTGGTGAAAACACCTAGGCTTATTATACATCGTTATGTTTATTATATATCCCGAACTATGGTTTCCCTCCAGTTTTCAAACATTTACCCTACATTTTACTTGTTCTGTAACGCCCAGGATATCCACAAACTGTTGTTCTGCACTAAGAGATTACGTCTGGGGCATAAAAGCGTGTATCTGCATTTGCAATGAGGTGTTGGTATTTGTACAACAGAATTGTCTATTCTGCCCAATAAACTGAAACGTAGTGAACGATACTATTTGTCAGTGGGCAGTGTTTATACTGGACAGAGACAAATTTTTGTGCCAAATATTTAGCAGTCGTGGATATTTTTTTTCTGACAGTGTATACATGTTGTACTCTGGATCTTACATTTATGCCTGTGACATGTATATTGTAATGAAGTGCATTCCTGTAAATTACACCGAGAGAGTTTCCTTCGGCACCAACTGCCTAGCGAAACTATACTGAACCACGCACACCACTCGGCCACCGACAGACCCCACGGTGGCCGAGTGGTGTGTATGGTTCAGTATAGTTTCGCTAGGCGGTTGGTGCCGAAGGAAACTCTATCGGTGTGGGTTCGAACCCCAGCCATGCCATTGTAAACAATTGTCATAGCTTAGCACTCTACCTAACACGAGTGGAAGACGACACTTGAAAAAACATTAGATCTTGAATAACTAAAGATTTTCATTTATTGTCTCCAAAACGCAGTTTGTGAACCAGCCATTCCATATTTATATAATCACTGGGACCGAGTGTTTTCTATGAAAACCAGCCCTTGTCTCTTCCTTAATTATCAGCTTCATTTTAGTGCAAACGATGAAATGGTTCTTGTGTTTGTTTCGACCGTTCAATAATCGGTAGCCTTTTCTCAGACGTGCAATGACATTTTTGTTGCCAAAAGTTCATCTAACTGGAATTTTTAGTTTTAGTGGCGAAACAATGTCAGTGCAATTACAGCTAAACTAGCATCCGAGAGTTGGAACACTGTCAGCGGAGAGAAAGTGTTAACGGATACTTTTATATCGATGCCTGACTGAATTTTATTCACCTACGTCCATTGGGGACGCCGTCAAAGACAGCTGAATGCCATCGAACAACATTCCAGTCTGTTTCGCGTTGAAAGTCTGCACAAGCTTTATTCATATTCCACAACCAATGGAAAAAAAAATGTTTTTCGAATGCTATAAATTTATTTGTCACATAGTTATGACGTCACTCCTTTGTTTAAAAGAAGTGATATATTTTGAAGAGTTGATAAGATCATATGCTGTATTCAACAAATATCTCCCCAAGCTCTGCAATACATGGACAATGAGGGAGAGAGTCAACTCTGACATAATCAAAAGCCCGTGAAAATATTTCAGTATTCTGTATTAATGTTGTTCCCCGACAAGCCCTTTTTAGGACGCAGGAACGTGATACGTCACAATTCCATTAAGTAGGATATGTGCTAAGTGCGTGTGTGGGGTAGACCAATCAATATTTTCAACGTGCAGCCCAAAGGTTGCACGTTGAAAATATTAATTGTTCTTCCCCTAAATAATGAATATGGACGCTTCAGTTTGCTGTCATTGAACTGACACTGAAGATGCCACCAGAGCTCAAAGGGTAAAAATATCTGAATACATTCACGCACTAGTTTGAACTTCCTCGCCTGGTGATATTTTACAACGTTTTACACAAAAAATACAACTAAAACGTAAGATAAAAATAACGTTTTCCGTATAACTATAGCAAGATTTTGACGACTCAAAGACGGTAATTATTGAAAAGAATGTGAAAGAAATGTCAAATTAATTTAATTTAATCGAGACTTGATAATGAGTCTTTCTTGCTGATTGTGCGTCTTTTGTTTGTCTCTAAGACAACAACTCTGTAACAAGTCGTTTACACCATACGAGGTCGTGATATAGAACCTACAATCGCTCTGGCATGTTCACTCGGGCAAAGCCCTTGCGAACACCCTCGCGACTGTATATTCAATATCACTTGCTTTCTATGGTGCAACCAAATCTATGTGTACGGCAATCCGCTGTTTTGCTGTTGGCAAAAGTTGCGGGGTGTCATTGTGGATGTAATGCAGCCAGATCATTATTTTTCAAATGTGCATATTTTGTTATGTATCTATTCCGACTCCCTCTTCCGATCGACCAGCAATACAACGATTTCAGCATTACGATTTTTTCTATTTTTTATTGTTTTCAATCTGTTTTTGGTTGTGCCTTGTATGGCGCTTTCTATTCGAGCATATATTGCACGTATTATAATAATAATAACACTTTGGCCAGCCGCTGATTTGTCGCGGTTCTCGGACGAGGCCATGGTTACCCCTGAACTCCCAACTGCCTCCCTATTCCCACGCTTCTCCGCTCCTCCCAACACTCGGGGACGAACTGCTTGATGACATCGCTTGCCCTATTCTTCCCAATCTCTTCGATTAGCATATTAACCCTCTCCTTTGAGTCTCCCCCTAACCACATTTCCTGCATTGTGTTTACAACAATGAATGTCTAAGGTCTGTTTTTTTATAACAATGAAAATTACACGAGGATTAATTATATTATGACCAACTAACTTCCACGGAAGCTGCGTTTAGTGTTTGCAACACAATGATATGTCCCGACGCGATGTGCCCTGGTTGTTGAATGTATTGTAAAATCTCAATAAACAAGCAAACAAAGAATGATACAGTTAAAACTAGAAGTCCTGTCATGAAATGCGCACAAATAGCACGTTGATATGCGCGTTAATATACGCGTTATGGCCCAAGTAAAGCTATCAAATTCTGTACATATGGCCTGTGCACAAGCAATGTTTCAGCCAATGGACCTCCGGGTCCAAGAGAAACTGCCGTGCTCTGGATGCCATTCGATATGGCAATTGCGCGCAATCCCAACGCGCAATTAAGCCTAGATAAGCGCACTATTCGTGACAGGACTTCTAGTTTTAACTGTATGTATTCTGTCTTTTGAGTTTTATGTTTTCCTTCTTTTCTTATCTCACAAATCTCAAATACTTCAAATCCAGTGTATCTGTGTGGTATCTGCCGCTGTTTATAATGGAGGCTTTAAAAATAATCTACAGTACCTTTATGACGATTGTGTACTGATATTAAGTCTTCTTTTCCTGATAAAATGAACTGTAGTGATTTTAATGACTAAAAGTCATGATGTTAACCCTTTGAACTCTAGTGGTATCTTCTATGCCAGTTCAATGGATGCACTTGGAAGAGTCCATGTTCATTTATTTATTTATTTATTAGTGTTTAATGTTAATACTTATGCACAATGGCTAATCATGACCATGACAGTTTTACGGGTGGAGGAAGCCGGAGTACCCGGAGAGAACCACCGAGCAACTGCCAGTTCCAGAACATCGTAACGCCGCACCGCAGCACAGGCAGGGTTAGATTGGTTGACGACATGCCTTAGTACACGGCGTCGTCGTGCCCCCATGTGGACAATCGAGGTTAAGTGCCTTGCCCAAGGACACAACTCGGGAATCCGAATTGATCTCTCAGACGGTCACCCATCCGCGGATTAACCGGGCTCGACGTTGCTTAACTTCGGTGATCTGACGAGAACCGGTTACCGCAAAGCCACCGCCCACCCACTCCCCCCCCCCCCCCCCATATTCATTATATGGCGGTAGACCAATCAATATTTTCAACGTGCAGCCTCGGGGCTGCACGTTGAAAATATTGATTGGTCTACCCCACACATTTACTGAACAGCCATCCTATTTAATGACGTTATGACGTATCATGTTCGTGGACGCAAAAGCGGCCGCTAGGGTTCAAAGGGTTAATAATATGCCATAGTACGCATGGAATAACCCGATGTAAAACATGAATATGCAGATAATGTGATTATTATTTTCTTTAAAAGTTTAAGAAAAACAAGCATATAGTTTTTATATATATTTTGAAATCAACAATGCTTTTCTTTGAAAAACATTTCAGACTTACACATTCAATTTTGTTTTTTCGTCCACTCTAAAATCAAGTGGGTGAAGAATAATTCAAATAAACTGGTTTGAGCGAATATGAACCCAATTAGGTTCCCATTCCTCCAATCCAGTTCATTAGGGTTGATGTTTAACCCAACTGGTTTTAGAGTGTGGCAACAAATTGAGTTCGTAGTCACTCAACCCAGTTTATTTGAACTGTTTTCAACCCAATTCCTTTTAGAGTGTGGAAACAAACCTAGGCCGCTACTGGAACTATATTTCAATGTGGATAATTTTATTCTTTAAGATGTCATTTTGCCAGCAATAGTTACCTTCCATCTGTTGTTTTATCGCATAATAAAATTTTAAAACACATCCATTTATATCTCATCAATTTAAAGACCCTCGTATTATCAAAATAGCCTATTTTAAACTGATCCATTTTTTTTATTCGCCCCATCATGGAAATAACTGTAAATATAACTGATTTGTTGGCAGAGGAGGAACTTATTCAAATAAAATATGATGGGTTATTTTCAGCGAAGTAGCCAGGTTGGGAGGAGATTGGGAAAATAACTCGTCTCTTCACTTGTAATAGAAAATGACAACCTTACATACATTCATGGTCGAATCCCTTATTTATTATTTATTTATTGGGATTTAACGACATTTTCTACAGCGCAGGTCACCTCGTGTCGAACCCTTTTACGGTTTTTACGGGTGGAGGAAGCCGAAGACAACCTCCGAGCAACGTCGAGCACCTACCGGACTCCCCAACGTACTAACTCCGCACAAGCAAGTTTAGAATTGGTTGAGGACAACGACCTGCAGTACGCCTTAGCACACAGTGCCACCTAACCCCTATGCGGACAATCGGAATGAAGTGCCTTGCCCAAGGTCACCACCCACTTACCCCGGGAGGTGATCGAACCGTAGACCTTTCGGTTTGAACTTCAATGCCGTAACCACTGAGCAACAGCGCTCCAAAACAGAATTCCTAAAACTGGTTCATACTCGCTCACCCTGATATTTCTTGGGCCATTTTGCGATTGTTATTCCTTCACTTTCTGGGTACATAAGCCTTAAAATTTACTGCTCCAATTGGCATGAACAGCTATTTTGTTCCTGGGGAAGACCTTGAAGGCTGCACAGTTTTAACTCGGAACGGGATGAAATAAAGTGGGTGGGGAAATAGTTATTCCTGCCATTCGTTTGTCCCCATCAACTTCACTCAGCCCGACTACGTCCCGGGTTATACTTATATTCTCTTGAACTGATTTGTTCCTCAAATTGAAGAGAGTCAGTGCATAATCAATTCGCATCCAGTAGTTATTTCTGTTTTTATACGCGTGTAAATTCTCGTACATCCTGGAATATATTGTAAATATCATATCGCACCGCGTGGATCTGACTTTGCAAAATAGGATGCTTGAGAACGACTATTTTGATAAAGCCAACGAAACAGAGTTTCGATTTTTTTTTTAAAAGCGCCCTTTGTGTTTCGACAGCAGTCCAATGCCCACGAAGATTCCTTGTCTATTTGAATTAAGCGTATAAAGCACGGAAATAGTGCACGATTTATTTTAGAACCAGTTACACTATCGAAAACTCTATTGTACCTCCCAACCAATAAGAAGAATGGGAAATATATATATAAATATAAAATAGACACGGATAACTGGCAATCCTCATGTAACAAATGTCTCGTGTGAGTCTGTGTATTGACTGATGAGACAGAGAACTATTATGACGCATCTAGTGCAAGTATTACATGGTTCGGAGATGTTTATTACCACAGCAACGCCACAGTGAGCGAAAATTCGACTTGTAAACTCTATACGACTGCTGAGAAAAACTCACCCAAGAAATGCCATGGCATTTCGACTTTTGGACCACTGGGATGTACACTGTTGTCTCGGAGCAGAAAGGTTGTCAGTGTTTCATCTGCTTCCACCGGAATTTGGGAATTACATTTATTACTCGCCTGTTCTATGAAATCCCCATCTACAGCAACACTAAACCATGCGGAAAATGAACATATGTTCCGCACAAATGTGCGGAACGGTAATCGTTCACGGACTATTTTTAAAAGAAGCGAAATTTCACTGGAGTTTTCTACAAATAGTGCAACGCAATCACAATTTGAATAGGTAGTGATAGGTGATAATCGTCCCCTGAGTTCCAATGTGTTCTATGTGCCAGTAAGCACATAGAACACATTGGAACTCGGAGGACGAAAGAGTAACATAGGTACCCCTCGCAAATTTAGTTGGCGATAAAATGCGTTCTTTGTGTTGATAATTGTCAAATGAATTGCTGAGTGTCCTTCTTGTGACATCGCGGAAGGATAAAACTCGAGCCTGCGGCCTCTCGTTCTATCCTTCCGCGCTAGCAATCGTGCTATATCAATTAACCCATTCACACGTTGTGTCGTTCTGTCGGGTGAAAAAGTCCGTGAGGTGTATCTTTATAATTTGACCATTGCTTCAGAATGTATTTATGTTGTTTACCTACAGGTATGACTGACTGTACTAAATATTTGAACTTGAGTTTCCCAACTTGAAAGTTGCACTCGGAAATGATGCAATCTGCGTAACTAAGCAGCGTTCGGTAAATATATTGTTTCAATAAACGTTTGAAGCATTCTACTGGCAGCTTGCATTATTGTTGTATATTACAGATAAATAAAGAGGGTAATTTGATAACCTTTCGGACCTAAAAAACACAATTGACTATTGGTCTGTTTTTGTTGGGAATTCCCTGAAAAAATTGTGCAGGTGAGTGGTACTGCCCTTCCTGTCAGATTTTCTCCCGTATGTGTTGCATGATTCCCTGTTTTGGGGTCAGAAAAGGTTGCCTGATGGCCATACTTAACAAAGATATTTGCATGCCAAAACTAAAGTGATTGGAACATATTTTTCTTTTCGCCTGAACGCTACAATTGTCACCTATGGGACAATATTTAGTACTGTGATACCTACATCCTTTGTAATTTACAGCATTATCCAGCACCGGTTCCATCGATGCTGTCATTGCAAAAATTGATCTTGTTCAGATTGCGGTCTGGTGTCGAAACACTAACACCAGTGTGTGAAAATTTTATTAATAAAAAAGGCGAAATTAAGACTGAATGAAAAAAGCCGCCTCAAATATCTTCTGATATTGCTTATATATATATAGGTTACTTTTCATTCCTCTGAGTGGTTAAGAGGTACACATCTATTTCAGTCAGGCCTTGATGTTAAGAAAACGTGTGTATGGGAGTGGCAGGAAGACAGCACCTCCGGCTATGCCATTTCCATGCAGTATACACTTATAGTTATTTGTTACTTGTAAATTGTTATTGTACTTGTGTATGCTGCAAAGTAAAGTTTCAAGTTTTATCCAACAATGATTCTGAAAATAATCGTGTTCTATTCCCGAGCGATAAACACTTTCCAAAAATATGCTTGGACGTTCACCACGAAATTCGATTTGAGATTTGATTCGATTCGAAATCCTTTGTGGGAATCCATTCTAGATTCGATTCGACCCTAAATTTGATATTCGAAATGGCAGGATCTTTCTTACTTTGTCAATGTACAGTACGTGGAGAGTGGATTGTAACTGAATCACCCGCGGAGTGGAGTTATCACCCAAGCTATAACTTTTAAATTTTGCACATATCGACAAAACACACAAGCAATGTTTCAGCCAATGGACCTCCGGGTTTAACCCGGAGGTCCACTGGCTGAAACTTTGCTTGTGCTGGTTATGCTTTGCAAGATATTTGCAATTATTGCTTGGGTGAAATCTCCACTCTGCGGGTGATTTAGTGATAATACACTCTCCACGTACTGTATATTATGCACTTTTGTTCTTTCTCTATCTATCATTTATAATGTATTACTATTAAATAATTACAGGCAGGTATTATGACAATAAATAAAGTAAGCGTAGACGTTGATGAAAAAATAACATTGGCTTGTTTGTATTTCATTCATTTATTTATTTATTTTCTGTTTATTCATTTTCATATTCGTCTTTGTTGCTTTTTCATAAAAAAAAGTCTTCGACCTTGATTCATGATTCTCTAGAAGACGTTTTTCAGACATACCATTAACACATGTTATTTCAAGGAGTAAGAAAGATTCTGCTTATCCCATTAGATATCCATGGGAAATTTATTCCAAAAATCTTGATGACATTGTAAAGTTTATATTTTCCCAATCGCCAGTTCGTCATTTGATGTTTGAAGCATAATTTATTAAGATTAAAATACTCAAAAGGCCCACCACCTGATAAACGTTATTGGAACTTATTACATCAAGGTGCGTGGTAGGTCTTTTTTGCTGTTGTCTTTCAGACTTGATGTTCTTCCATCTATGCTAACGCCGTGTTAGACTCCGAAAAATGAACGCAAACAATGATAATGATGTATTTAATGATAACTCCAGGGAGGTTTGTTTATCTTTCCCGGGATAAAGACGGTTTGCTTTTGTTTTTACCCATCACTCATACAGTTATTAGTTAAGGGTAACACATATATCAAACCATACAGTGTAAAATATTACTGTTAAAAAATATGGTAAAATGCAGGCAACTGGCTGCCGGTAAACTACGGAAAAAATCCGTATTTTTGCAATGGTTACATTTTGTTAGATCGGGAATCACAACCAATGATCTGATATTTATATAAAGATTCACAGCACCAGATAGTTGTGGAATCATCATCAAAAGTAGACCAATTAATATTTTTAATCTGCAGCCGATTGGCTGCAGATTACAAATATTAATTAGTCTACCTTGAGAATGGATTGTTTCCAGATAAGCCGGCCTGGATGATGCTGTTACGCAAAAGTAAGACAAGCTCGACTAAACATGAACACTTCTCTGTTGCCGTGACTATGCTTTCAGCTGAAAGGCAGTTACCCTGAAATTTAAGGTAAGATGACCTAAAGCTCGTTGCCAGTAGATTACCGTATATTTAATGGTGATTTCCAACAGTGTATGTTGTTCAACCGCATCAGAAGTTAACCGGTGGGATGTGGTCGGTAACCATTACATTTTTAGCTCACCTACATCGCGCGTCAGCGTCGGCGTTGGCGTCGGCGTCCGGCGTGTCCTATATTGTAAGATTTAATGTTAAGGTTAATTTCTCAAACATCAGTGGGCTCAGGCCTTTGATATTGCATATGTAGGTTCTAGGGGACTATCAGAACAGTATTTAACCCTGAAACTACGACTTGTTTCCAAATTTCAGCTGAAATTCTCTGCCAAAAGTTGTTATAAGAATCTGCGTTTAGGTGTTGTAAGAATTTGTGTTAAAGTCAGCTTTTGTGCAGATTGTGCTGGTTTAACTTCTCATTACTGTTGATTTTCATATTTCAATAACAACTGTAGGTATTAACCCTACTGTATGCAGAAATTTAACGAAAATTTTCTTTTTTTTCACTCAAAATTTTCATGTTTTTCTCGGACTTAGTAAATTTTAAGTTGTAAAACTTTGTAAACTTTGTGTTTAGGTGAGTTGTGTTTCTATGTGTCTTTCCAAGCGATTAATATTCTACACTTGGGTTACTGAACTCCATTGCAGTAATTTATATCCCTCATTACATGCATATTTGAGGAATTTGAGGCTGATTTTCTGCCAAAACTTGTTGTAAGAATTAGCGTTTAGGTGTTGTAAGAATTTGCGTTAATGTCAGCTTTTGTGCAGATTGTGGTGCTTTAACTTCTCATTACTCTTGATTTTCATATTTCAATAACAACTGTAGGTATTAACCCGACTGTATGCAGAAATGTAACGGAAATTTTCTTTTTTTGTCAGTCAAAATTTCCATGTTTTTCTCGGACTTGGTAAATTTTAAGTTCCAAAAGTTTGTGTTAAGGTGAGTTCTCAAAGATCAGTGGGCTCAGGCCTTTGATATTGCATATGTAGGTTCTAGGGGACTATCAGAACAGTATTTAACCCTGAAACTACGACTTTTTTCCAAATTTCAGCTGAAATTCTCTGCCAAAAATTGTAAGAATTTGCGTTTAGGTGTTGTAAGAATTTGTGTTAAAGTCAGCTTTTGTGCAGATTGTGCTGGTTTAACTTCTCATTACTGTTGATTTTCATATTTCAATAACAACTGTAGGTATTAACCCTACTGTATGCAGAAATTTAACAGAAATTTTCTTTTTTTTCACTCAAAATTTTCATGTTTTTCTCGGACTTAGTAAATTTTAAGCTGTAAAACTTTGTAAACTTTGTATTTAGGTGAGTTGTGTTTCTATGTGTCTTTCCAGGCGATTAATATTCTGCACTTGGGTTACTGAACTCCATTGCAGTAATATTTAACCCTCATTACATGCATATTTGAGGAATTTGAGGCTCATTTTCTACCAAAACTTGTAAGAATTAGCGTTTAGGTGTTGTAAGAATTTGCGTTAAAGTCAGCTTTTGTGCAGATTGTGGTGCCTTCACCTCTCATTACTGTTTATTTTCTCATTTCAATAACAACTGTAGGTATTAACCCTACTGTATGCAGAAATTTAACTGATTTCTTTTCTTTTTTTCAGTCACAATGTTCACGTTTTTGTCTGATTTACTCAATTTTAAGTTCTAAAAGTTTGTGATAAGGTGAGGTGTTAAGGTGAGTTCTGTTTCTATGTGTCTTTCCAGGCAATTGATATTGTACGCATGGGTTACTGAACTACATTGCGGTAACGTTGCGCCCTTATTACATGCATATTTGAGGAATTTGACGGTGATTTTTGGGACTTATATTCACTTTCTTTAAAAAAAAAATTGTTTAACTTTTTTTTTTTATTTAATACTTTCTCATACTTGTTACTACTAACATTAAGGCTCATTTTAGTTGTTGATGTGATGTATTTTTGTTGGGACTTATAGTCACTTTCTTGAACGAATGTTTTTCCGCAACTCCTCTTTAACCAATGAATGTACTTCAATTAAAATTTCAGTGATTTATGAAAGCCTTTCCTAATTATTATTTATGATTTAATATCTGGCCTCACGATTCATATTCTTAATCATAAACATTTCTAAAAGATGTATCCAATGATTCTATGTTGAATTGATATATAATAAATGCAGAAATATAGACTTTCCAAAGCCATCACATAAACCACATTAATCATTTGATGCCTAGTTAATGATTTATATTAACTAAATATTAGGCATGCTACATTGGAACGACATTATCAAGCGCGAATGTAGGTGAGCGTTGGGATGTAACATTCCTCTTGTTTCCTTTCATCGTTGCATGCCTGTCACTGACAAAACGGAAGCACCAAGGGAAAATATCTATTTAAAACGAGTGGATAGTTGTTATATGCGGTATGACGTGTACATGTCACCTCGAGTGGAGTCCACCTAAAACGTTAAACTGTTTGTTGGATCGTATGTTTGGAATGGAGAAAGCTGCAGTACCCGGAGAGATCCACCGAGCATGTATAGTGGTAGTAGCTGACGGACTCTCCAGTTGTTTTTGTTATTGGGAATTAACAATTTCAACAGTTAGGGACACCTCGAGTTGGACATTTTCACGGGTGATGGAAGCCGGAGTATTGGGAAAGTACCACTGTCAATGTGATAGCTTGAATTTGCGATATTTTCGATAATCTTTCTCAATGGGCTAAACATAAAGCGTAAAGATAGGTATATGATGGACCCCGAAAACCAATTTGTCACTTAAACAGACCAGCAATAACTCACGCGCTGCTAATTAAGCTTGAAATGTAATGTCCATTATTGCACATTTGTTGAACGCCACGTGAGTTAAGAGGGACCCGTGTTCTCCTGCTGTCATTATATGTGTAATTATGGCCAGTTAATAGGTAATTGTTGTAAAAAACAGTGCATCGCACATGTTGTGGACACACACCCATATTCATCAAGCCTGTCATCGAATATACCGGAATATTAAATTAAGATAGATCTAAGCGGGCAGGTTCAAGAGAATCAATTAAAATGAGAATTAATGTTCTGGCTATAGAAATAAATATCGGGTGTTTTCTCGAAAAATTAATTCCATTCAGCAGCCGGGTAAGGCTGTGGATCATAGGAGCTAGGGATATCCCATGCTATAGGTAAGAGAAGGTGCCGCATCGGTGCGAAGGTAAAGGCACGTTGTAATGTAGGGGAGCCACGGTGTTCATATTTAAAACAGGAGCAGTCGCGGGTCAAGTCGATGGCCATAGCTGAGTGTAGGATCAGAAATAGGAAGTGCGAGCTCAGGGAGCTATTGGCATTTAGGACGACGGCATACCAGTTGTAGTAGGCAAGCCACACTAAGGGCAGAAAAGGCTTTTGTGAACATTATTCTGAGATAATGGGGGGGGGGGGGAGCGTTTAACCCTGTTAGTGGCGACTGCTTGCATGAAAAGCGTCCAGTAAAGTGACAATAAGCTAGTGGCCGTGCGACAGAGTATGAGAGTGACATTCCGTCCCTCGTTAGAGGGAAGTCGGTATAGCAAAGTGACAATACATTAGTGGCCGTGCGACGGCAGTGGTGGCGTAACATTCCGTCACATGTTAGAGCAAAGGCGTCCGGTAAAGTGACAATACGTTAGTGGCCGTGCGACGGCGGTGAAGGGGTGAAGCGAAAAGTCGAGCAAAGTCCAAACACCAGCGAGAAGGAAGGGAAACCAGCGATAACAAAGAATTCGGGCCCACAAGTGACTCAAATACTGTGTAGGTGGGGTGTGATTGACCTTTCGTTTTTCTTATTCATTTGGATTTCATGTAAGTCACAAATTACCATATTCATTTTTATATATATGTATTAAAATTGTTGTTTTCTGGTGAACCCCTGTTGATTCATGTTTTTTGACCAAAAGTCACTGACCCCTTCAGGATAACAACCACCCCAACACAAGTGAAACGAGCGGGTTCGTCACAGCGAGACATACGATCACGCTCGGATTCCGGCGATACTCGTTGCGTTTTAGCTGAACACGCGGCGTGAATCTATTTTCCCCAGCAACGTCGGTTTCCGACAACCACCGAGCAGCGGCGAGCAACTGTCAGACGTTCCAACATACTAGTTCTGCACAAGCAGGGTTAGCATTCAATTTAGTTGAAATCGAATCTCAAAATTACCAACCTCCCAGCTCTATAAGGCAGATGATATTGAATCGAGTCGAACTTCGAATCGAATCTCCCGTTGTTTATGTTTCCACCTTTTCACCGTTCACGTTCTCACAATTGCAAATATTGTTAGCTGGTAGAGTGCTGGAAGCCCATATTTGGGCTTTATTCTGAAGAGTTGGTATCACAACTTAAAGGCTTCATATTCTGTGGATGTTATACTTACCACCTTTGATGTGAAATTATTTAGTCTGTTAGGATTTGTCTTATTGCAATGTATGGGAGTGTGCCTATTGCCTATTGGCACTCTCCCATAAACTGTAACAAGGTAAAGATATGTTAGGACTGCACGATATTCAAAATTGAATACCGGGATCGGTATTCAAAATAATACCGCGGTATACCGGTATATCTATTTATTTATGTTTATTTAAGGTCACATATTTATGCACAATGGCTAATCATGACCGTGACAGTTTTACGGGTGGAGGATGCCGGAGTACCCGGAGAGAACCACCGAGCAACGACGAGCAGCTGCCAGCTCCCCAACATCGTACTCCGCACTGCAGCACAGGCACGGTTAGGATGCGCACCATCGACGTGCAGTACGCCTTAGTACACGGCGTCATCGTGCCCCCATGCGGGCAATGGAGATGAAGTGTCTTGCCCAAGGACACAACGCGGTTGCCGCAGGTGGGATTCGAACCGAGGACCTCTCGGCTTGCAGCCTGCACCTCTACCTACTGAGCCACCGCACTCCCACCGGTATATCGAAAACTGTTCAGATATATGAACATAACTACCATAATCGAGACGTGAGGCATCACAGTCGGAACGAATCAGCATGCCTTGATGATGCAGTTCGAAACATCTTTACCCGGCGCAGACGATATCAACATTTATTAATTTAAATAATAGTTTATCAGATTTTTCCACAAATGTCCACAAAACAATATCATGTGACCCCTCATTGGAACGAGCTCCGCGAGCTCGTTTCAATGAGGGGTCACATGGTATAGTATTGTTGAAACTTTTGAACATTATTTTTTCAACTGCTGAATTTGTATATTACGCGGGCACATGCAGGCGATTCTTTGGGTAAAGGGATAATATTATTCATTCGGGGCTACAGTTAAAACTCCAGACATCTTGAAAAAGAAATTGTAGGTAAATAAATAATGACGATAAACCGATATTTTTGAAACTACACCGGTATTCAATCGATATTGGTTTGAATACCGGTATATATCGGTTTATCGATATACCGTGCTGCCCTAAGATATGTGAACAAATTCTGATGACCAAAAATAATTCAGCACTCTACCAGTTATTCTCCACCCAAATATTCCAGATCAGAATCTAAGTAGTTTCCGAACCGGAAACTCCTCGATGTTTTTTAATGTTTTATTGGAGTTCAACCAAGTTTCCAACAGCCAGGGCCTTATGTGTCATGCCGTTTTGCAGGTGGGGAAAGCTGAGGTACAGGAAGAGAATCACCCAGCAGCAGCAAGCAACTGTCAGACACCCCAATGAACTGACTCCGCACAAGCGGGGTTAGTTTCATTTATGGCAACTGATCCATCGTCGTGAAGTATGCCTTAGTACACACCGCCACCGTTCCACCACACGGGCAATCGGGATGCAGTGCCTTGTCCAATAAAACAAAGCAATTACCACTGGTCGGCATCGAACCGTGGGCCTTTCGGTTTGAAGTTCAATGCTCTAACCATTCAGACACCGCGCCCGACTCTCCAATTGCCAACTCGACACACAGCATTGGTTGACGACAAATAAACCATCAGCGTATTGTACACAATAACACACTCCAGCACTGTGCCTCCATGAGGGCAATTTACATTAACCCTTTACCCAACGAATCGGCCGCATCCGCCCGCGTAATATGCAAATTCAGCAGTTGAAAACATATTATTTTTCAAAAACTTTTAACAAAACCATATGATGTGACCCCTCGTTGGAACGCGCTCGTCGAACTCGTCACAACGAGGGGTCCCATGATATGGTTTTGTTGAAATTTTTTGAAAAATTTGAGAAAATTATATTAAAAATAATAAATGTTGATATCGTCTGAGTTGGATAAAGGATTAAGTGGCTCGCCCAAATGCCACAATGCAGGAGACACGAGACTTGATTGAACCTACGGCAATGCGAACCGAGAAATCCAAACCTGACCACGTGATCTCATTACGTTACTTATGCGTACTTGTTCAAGTTCTGAGAAATACAAAAGGGGATAATTACATGGATAACCACGAGATATAAATGTGATTTTAACCCTTTACCTAACATGAAAAGCAGACGACACTTGCGAAAACTTTCTTGAATAACTATTATTTTCATTTTTTGTCTCAAAAACATAGGTTATGACCCCTCATTGGAACGAGCTCGATGAGCTCGTTCCAATGAGGGGTCAAAACCTATGTTTTAGAAACAAAAACTGAAAAAATAATGAAAATTAATTGAGAATAGCTCTGGACGGTTTTGGCCGTTACGTTAGGTAAAGGGTTAAGTGGATTATTTTCACGGAGGCTTACAGATCACGGATGGAGTAATTGTTTGATATGGGCAGTGTATGCCGCCATTGCGTACATCAAAACGCCACCTACAATGCCAAGTCATTGCCGATGGCGCCTTAATGCACTCAAGGGACAAAATATTCAGAGACGTGAATTCTACCTACCTCTTATTTCAACGGAAGTTCCATCTGATACCAATGCGGCATGGGTGGGATAACTGGGATAAATGTTTGATTTCCCAATGTTTGTCGTCCACTGCGTACATCAAGGCGCCATCTGCAATGCTAAGGCATTACATGTGGCGCCTTGGTGCACACAGGAGACAATATAAAACTGTTTAGGTAAGTGAACTTGACCTACCTCTCTTTTCAAAGGAGCTATCATATGACAATTTAAATCTAATGCTAATGCGACATTATCTAACGCTGTTTTGTTGGGAGTCAAAAATTTTAGATGTGAGGTAACTTCGACATGCACAAATTCTTTATGGATACAAATAGCTGAAAAATGAAAATGCATTCAAATGTGGTTGATGTGGATATCGACATGTCACCCCATCAGTAATGAGTGAAAACAAGACAATCAGTTTTCAAAAAATAGTTATATCAGGGAAAGGTAAAACTAGACACGAAGATTAATTTTATAATGCCATCCATGACAATAAAAACAGGGTAAAAATAAATTAAGAACGTATCGCAAATTCAACAGTGAGTATGTTTTAGAGTCGTATTGAGTGTACACTATTCTTGGGAAGCTAGGAAACTCTTAACTCGTCTTCGAATCAACAACCGCAGTTTACTGGCCGAAACAGGGAGACATTCATAGCCTGTCGTTTCGGCCAGTGAACGATCTTGCACCAGGTGCGACACTGGGGCGACTGAGGACGAATTACATTTTAAAATAGAGTGTCCATTTTTTGATCAGTTGCGTGAAGAATATTTCAAACTGTTCAACGACCATACACAAAACATAAATACTGATAATATTACACATTTCCAACACATTATGAGAAACAACGTTCCAGAACTGTGCAATACGGTCTGTAACATAATCCGGCGCTTCTTCATATGACGAGAATCTGAAGTCCCGATGTCCCGAAAATTCTTCTCCGTGTCTTTTACCTTACCCTGTTATAACCATTTTTTGAAGACTCATTGTTTTGGGGGCGCGGTGGCATTGCAGTAACCGGTTCTCGTCAGGTCACCGAAGTTAAGCAATGTCGAGCCCGGTTAATCATTGGATGGGTGACCGGTCTGAGCGATCAATTCGGACTCCCGCGTTGTGTCCTTGGGCAAGGCACTTAACCTCGATTGTCCACATGGGGGCACGATGACGCCGTCTACTGAGGCGTACTGCACGTCGATGGTACGCATGTCTTCAACCAATCTGACCTGCCTGTGCTGCAGTGCGGAGTTACGATGTTGGGAGCTGGCAGCTGCTCGTCGCTGCTCGGGGGTTCTCTCTGTGCACTCCGGCTCCCTCCACCCGTAAAACTGTCAAGGTCATGATTAGCCATTGTGCATAAGTATATGACCTTAAACACCAATAAATAAATAAATACTGATTGTTTTGCTTTCACTCATTACTGATGGGGTTGACATGGCGATATCCACATCAACCACACATGAATGCATTTGGCAGCTATTTGTATCCATAAAGAACATGTTCATGTCGAAATTACCTTTCTTCGAAAATATTTGACTCCCTTCATAACATAATCAGATAATGTCGCATTAGCATTAGATTCCAATTGCCATGTGATAGTTCCTTTGAAATGAGAGGTAGGTAGAAATTCACTGACCTAAACATTTTCATATTGTCTCCTAAGTGCATCGAGGCGTCACCTGCAATGCCTTAGCATTGCAGATGGCGCCTTGATGTACTCAGTGGACGGTAAACACTGTGTATATCAAATATTTATGGTAATCATTGACGTTCCCTCTTCATTTTTTTGTCTGTGGGATTATATACCTAATCAGGGATGTATCTGTTGTTTTTTTAATTGCCTCAGTTACTTGTTCACTCATTTTATGTTATTTTATTATATCAGTATAATAATATTGTTGTAAAATTGGCAATTTGCCTCAAGTGGGTGTTTATTGCTTCAATAAAATTTTATTCAACTTTATACCTGGAAAGATAAATAAACTTACCAGGTGTTATCATTAAATACATTATTACCGTCGCTTGCATTCATTTTACTGAGTCTAAGACGGCATCAGTATAGATTTGAAAAACAACAGCAAAAGAGACCTACCACGCGCCTTGTAATCCAGTTCAACAACTCTTATCAGTTATGCCAGGTGGTAGGCCTTTTGGGGATTTTAATCTTGATAAATTGTGCGCCAAACATTAAATGAAAATCAAAGAACTGGTGATTGAGACAATACAGAGTTATCAAGATGGAAAGAAATTCCCCATGGATTTCTATCGGGATCTTCAGAACCTTTTTTTGCAGAATGAAATACCGCGTGTTAATGGTATGTCTGGAAAAAACTCCTTCTAAAGAGTCATGAATCAATGTCAAAGACTACTTTTTATGAAAAACAACAAAGACGAATAAAGAAATGAAAAAATTAAAATAAATAAATCAAAACATAAACAAGGCAATGCTATTTTTTCATCAACGTCTATGTTCACTTTATTTATTGTCGTTATACAAGCTGCATACGTTATTGGACTTTCTACATTGCAATTATGATATTTTGCGGCCGACTTTTTCATCTTGGCGCTTGCTTACTTATAAAATTATTCGTATTATCTTTTTCACGGTAATGTCATGCTGTGTTTACCCTTTCCACGTGATTTCCTGAATGATCCTGACTGATGCAATATGGGTTGCAACAACTAGGCGAATACATTTTGCATTGAGAGGGTGCTTCCGTAATAATTCAGTCCCGGAAACCCATGGGGTAGTTTTGACTGTCTTTTTATTTTTTATCTTGTTTGTTCACCGAAAAGTGCATATTACTCTTCGAACAAATGTATACCAGTTTGAAAGTGTTAACCATTTACCCAACATAACGGCCAAAACCGGCCAAAGCTATTCTCAAAAATCGTCATTTAATTTTCATTATTTTTTTATTTTTTTGTCTCAAAAACACAGTTTATGAGGGGTCATAACTTATGTTTTTGAGACAAAAAATGAAAACAATTAGTTATTCAAGAATTTGTTTTGCAAGTGTGGTCTGCATTCTATGTTAGGTAAAGAGTTAAAGCGAACGTGGCTTACCTTTGATGAATGATGAATGACGAGCCGTGCGACTTTATATTCCGTTCATCATTATGTTTGCTCACAGACAAATTAACGCCCGTCGACACAAACCCTGACGCGAATTCAAAGACTTTTAATACGAATATGGCCTCCTGCTATTGAAGAATTCATGCATCTACTGGTGCCCTACAATAATCCACCATTGAATGATGCGGCGTATGGGATACGGCACGGTGGCGCCATGTCGGCTAATTTGTGTACAGGAAGCTACAGCCTCGGGAAAAGTGAAGTACCAATGTTTGCCGCGCTGCCGAATCAATTAGTAAAAACTAAATGACAGCGCCACTGCCAATTAGTACGAATTAGATATAGGAATACTTGATCCTACCCAATAGTGTATATGATCTCTTAAAGTATACTGAAACAAAGGTTCAATCCATCTCTCGGTATTACATTTGAGAAACCACTCCGACATTGGAAGTGAAATGAAGCTGAAAGAACAAATCAAACTTTGAGTGCAGGTTATTAGTCATCGTGTAGATTTACACCGATTTAATCTTATAACACTGAAGTCTAAATCTCAGCATTTCCTCTTGCACTATGATATATTATAGTACGGCCACCACGGACAGGTCACTTTCCACTGGTGGGCAATATTTCCACGGACACAATATTATTAGATTCCAAACACTAATTGTAAGAATAATCATCAAAATTTTAATTAATGAAGCACCGGGTATAACCCGGTGCTTCATTAATTAAACTTTTGCTGACTATTATTTCCATTACCTGTCAAGCGCATGCGTGGATATCACTGTCCACGCGTGGAGTATGACCAGTCCACGGCGGCTGTACCAGAGAAAGCCAAATCAAATTACGTGCCGTACCTTACCACCAACTCTGCTTATCTCCGCATCTTACATATCCGCACTCACCGTGTTTCTTTTTTTTCTGTTTCGTTTTTTGTGAATTGAGATGGGGGGTGGGGGGTTGGAACAAGTTGAGATAGCTGACCCCCCAAACCAAAATTACTTCACATTGCATCATCTACCGATGACTCCAACTACTTCCCTTACGTATAAAATATTCAGCACCAGGACGAACCTACACATTCAGAGCCAAACTCCAGCTCTAACCTCAACAATTACTACTACCAACCCAAATCTCGACATTCCTAAATCCTGAATCCTGAAAACACATCTATACAATAGCGATAACCATAATGCAATCTAGAGTCATAATCTGGGTCTGCGTGGCGGAGTGCAAATACAAATCACCTCAAAAATAATGTTGTGAATTTCATAGGCTTACCAATAATACTAATTTGGCAAACAATCGGAGTAGCGTGGTCGAACGGTTTAATTGTTTCAAATGTCCTATCATTATTACACGCCCGTTCTATGAAATTCCCATCTACGACAACACTAAACCGTGCGGAAAATGAAAATCTGTATCGCACATTTGTGTGGAACGGAAATCGTTGACGGACTATTTTTAAATAGAAGCAAATTTCTCTGCAATTTTCTAAACATCGTGCGCCGCAATTACAATTTGAATCCCTAGCAATATCTAAAAATCGTTCCCTGAATTCAAACCTGTTCTATGTGCCAGTAAGCACATAGAACACACTGGAAATTAGGGGACGAAATAGTAACACGGGACCCTCCCCCACCCCCACCCCCGTCGCCACGTCCCTGGAGGTGATAAATTGGAGCGCATGACAGTTACTCACCATTATCTTTGTGGTTCTCTCTGCGTACTTTGGCTTCCTCTTCCCAAAATTTATCTTGCACCATATGTCCCCCGCATGTTGAAAGTGTCATTAAGCCCCAATGAACAAACAAACATAAAATATATACATTTAACTTTTTACGTACAAATATGTCGATAGGTACTGTCTGATCCTTAGCTAAATGTGAGAAGTATTTTGCAGGCCATTTACAGGAGACATTAAAAGATGTAATTGTTTTTAAAGTAAAAACGGGAATATCAAAACCAATTTTAGTCCCCACGTTATTTTTCTGACGTCTAGCGAAGTGGGCGAACGAAAAGTCAATCGCTATTTTTTTTTTTTTTTTTTTTTTTTGTTTTGCTTCTATGACGAACAAACCACAAAGCTGAATAGTGTCTGTTACACAAAATCTCCATGAGGACATAATCAGACTTGCTGACCTAATATTGGAAACCGGGCGCGGTCGTTGCTGGGAGCAATGTATTCACCCCGCGTCTTCAGCCAAGACACAAGGAGTGTCGCCTGAATCCGAGGGTGAACGTATATCTCATCGTGTCGAACCCACCCGTTTCATTTTTTTTTTTTGTTGGTTCTTATCCTGAAGGGGTAAGTTACTTTTCATCAAAAAGCATAATGAAGTGAACTTCACGGACAATAACAATTTTAATACATATAGAAAATATAGTAACATGTAACATACATCAAATCCACGGAAATAAACTGCAAACGTCTATCACAGACCACCCACAAAGTTTTTGAGTCACATGTTGGGCCCGCGTTCTCTGTTTTCGCTGACCACTTCTGCCTTGTCGCTGGTTCTTTTTCCTTGAAACTGGTGTTTGATCTTCTCGACGGAATGTAGCGTCTCTGGACTCTGGTGGTCGCCATTTCACGAACATATAACGGAATGCCACTATATCACTGCCATCGCACGGCCACTAACGTATTGTCAGAATGAAAGCATACTCACGTATACTTGTAGCGACTTGCCCGTCAGAGGCGGACTAAGACTGACCCTCCCAGGCGCCATCGAGCCAACCCAAACTCGAAGCAAACCTTTCAAACATCTGTATGTAAGCATCATTGTCGTCAGTCTGTTCATTGAACTTGGGTAATTGGGGATATGGTGCCTTCACGTTTCCCCAGAGACTTCCTCTACCTTTCTACCATTAGCTCCGGCCTTCGGGTAAGTGCGCCCTAGCCCTCAAAGTGTCCATCTCCCTCTTGTGTTGCCTCTAAGCTTCCTCACGAGCCCTTTCAGCCCTTCCACGCTCTAACACAGCTTCTCTTTCAGCTCAGCCTGAACTTCTTTTTCTCTCTGTGCAGCTTTTAGTGCTGCCCCTCTCTCCCCCTTTCACGCTCTCTCTCTCCCTCTCTCTCTCTCTCTCTCTCTCAGATCTTTCCCGCACTCTTTCAGCCTCTTTCTGACGTTCGGTTGCCCGTAAGACAGCCTCCGTACGCTTCAACGTAACCTGACGCTCTAAGTCTTTCGCAACACGCGTTTGCTCTTCTTTTACAAATATTTTAATTCACTACCCGCGAAGCCCAAAAGCTCTCCCATACTGATCAACTGTTCCAAGCTTGGGGTAACCATATCTGAAATCATCACACACGAAAACATTTTTGACTTAAGGGTCTAATTATTCCGTAACCTACGCCGCATCCTATTCTCACGCGAGAATTTCTCCCACCGTAATGTTCAATTCGACGATCGAACTGAAAAGCTAGTTTTAACCAAAGATTAACCCATACACAACTTTTGAAAACTATCAAAATTTCATTGCGGCAACCGGTATGAACATTTTAACTGAAATATACACCAGGAACTTAATTAACCCCTAGCACACTGGTAGTGCAATTGAATTTCCTTCAATCACTGTTTTTCTCTTGTTTAACAATGAATTTAACCAATTATATCCTGTTTGACAGAGCTCACTGAGCTCTGTCAAACAAGATATATTTGGTTAAATATCAAACTGCATTATGGGAAATATGTCGACATCAGAGTGCAGAGGGTTAAGCACTCCCTGTTTTTTTTCGCCGTGGTTTTAATAGAAACTGTCATTACTTTCATGCTATCTTTCAGATGACCAAAAGTGATTGTTTGCGGAAAGAATGGTCTATTGACAAATGAAAAACAACACAGTGATGAAAATATGCAGTATTTTAATTGCAGTATTTTAAAGGCGCTAATTACACTAATGTGTTTGATGGAAAAATGTTCTCTCGACAAGTGTGGTGCTGGAACGGTCCATGATGAAACAATGCCGGTAATTACTCACAAAAAAATGCAACTGGCCATCTCCTGAACACAATAGCGGTGTAAGATGTCAGTAGCGAGGGTATCCACCACGTGACCGGATGACAGCTTTAACCCTCCTCCTAATGTTACCAGTGAGCCTTCTGATACGGTACAGAGGCAACGGCTGCCACTCCTCATGCAATGCAGCTCCCAAATCGGCCAAATTCTGTATAGGCAGATCCCTTGCTTGTACACGAAGTCCAAGAAAGTCCTAGATGTGTTCTAAGGGATTCAAATCGGGGCTCATTGCAGGCCAAGGTAGTGTTGTAATAGCGTCGTTCTGAAGGAATGCTCTCACGGCATAGGAGCGATGTGGCATTGTATTGTCGTCCATGAATACAAGGCGAGTAGTCAACGAGTGGATGTCAAAATGAGGCACGACAACCGGATTAAGAATGTCCCGTATGTACTGATGACCTTTGAGATTCACACGTAGAGTCACCATAGGGTTATAATCATGAGAGAGGCATCCCCAGATCATTACTAATCCTCTACCTAAAGGAACAGTAGGTCTAGTAAGCAGTATTTCTCTGCCCCCACACTCTCATGCGATCATCTGTGACGTGAAGCAGATACCTTCTCTCGTCTGACTAATGGACTCCCCTCCACGTCCCAAGATTCTAATGTTATCGTGCTTTTCGCCACTCCAAACGTCGTCTTTGATGCTGATCGGACAGAGCTGGACGCTTGATGATCCTTCAGGACCTCATACCCAGTGCTTGGAGACGTTTTCGAACAGCTATGTTGTACAAACTCCTGTTGGGGAGCCAAAGGCATTTCAAAACCCCACTTGAAGCAAAGGGTTCACGGATAACGAAGTGTGCTAGACTCCGATCTTCCCGAGGAGAGGTCTTTTTCCAGGCCTGGGTCGGTCCTTAACATCGTTAGTTTGTTGATGTGTTCGAACATGTCTGCTGATGATAGAATGACTATAGCCAAGTTGCCTTCCCATAGCTTTGAATGACATGCCAGTTGCATGCATGCTAACGATCTGCCATATTAATTACTCTGACAGTCTCCTCCTTGCCATGTCAACATTTATTGATAAAGGAAGTGACCAGTTTTCTTGTTTTCTTGTTTATACTCAGATATTGCATGTGGATTTATTTATTTATTGGTGTTTAAGGTCACATACTTATTACGGATGGAGGAAGCCGGAGTACCCATAGAGAACCAGCTCCCCAACATCGTAACTCCGCACTGCATCACAGGCAGGGTTAGATTGGTTGAAGACATGCGCACCATCGACGTGCAGTATGCCTTGGTACACGGCGTCACCGTGCCTCCATGTGGACAATCGGGGTTAAATGCCTTGCCAAAGGATACAACGCGGGAGTCCGAATCGATCGCTCAGACGGTCACCCATCCGAGGATTAACCGGGCTCGACGTCGCTTAACTTCGGTGATCTGACGAGAACCGGTTACCGCAACGCTACCTTGCATGTGGATGATTGTGGTTTGTGTGACATTCGTGGGAAGCATGCTTCACGTGGACGAGGGGATGTGTTTGGGGTTACGCTATCAACCAGAAACATAATGTTTCATTAGATGAAATGTACTGCAAGACATAGCAATCATTAAAACATAATAATCAGTAACAGCAATTTCACTGTCATGAAACATTTCAGGGAGTGCCTAATTAAGTTCCAGGTGCATATGTATTAAATTGGCATTGAGTGATCTTGTTGATTTTGAACTTTTCAGTTGTTACCTTTTCGGACAATCCTCTGTTAGCCTTGCGGATGTCGGAAACCGGGCGTGGTCGTTCCTGGGAGAAACAGATTCACGCCGCGTCTTCAGCCTTGACTCAAGGAGTTTCGTCTCAATCCGTGCCTGAACATATGTCTCACATTGTCGAACCCACCCGTTTCGTTTTTGTTGGGGTGGTTCTTATCCTGAAGGGATATAGTAACTTGTAACATACATCAAATCCACTAAAATAGACTGAAAACGTCTATCACAGACCACCCACACAGTTTTTGAGTCACATTTAAGGCCCGCGTTCTCTGTTTTCGCTGACTGCTTCCGCCTTGTCGCTGGTTACTTCTTCCTTGAAACTGGTGTTTGATCTTCTCGACTCAATGTAGACTCTGGTCGCCTTTTCACGGACGTATGACGAAATGTCACTCTATCCCTGCCGTCGCAGGGCCACTAACGTATTGTCACTTTAATGGACGCCTTTACTTTAACTGCCGCTACCCCGAGGGATAATTGCTCTCCTCTAGTTACCTAGTCTAATGTTCATACAGGCAAAGTCTACTCTGCCTACGTATGGCTTGCCTTCTATAAGAGGTAACACCGTCCACCTGAATGCCAATATGCGTGAGATGTTGGAGCTCGTACTTCCTATTTCTGATCCTATACTCATATATGGTTACCGACTTGACCCACGACTGTTCCTACTCTAAATATGAACTATGTGGCTCGCCTAACATTACAACGTGCCTATACTTTCGTACCGATGCGGCTCCTCCTCCAGCTTATAATGACATGGGGCATCCCCAGCTTCTCGCTTACGACCCGCAGTAGTCTTGCATGCCTTGAGACTGGAATGAAATATTCTAGTAAAAAACGCGTCTCATTCGATCGCAAGGACATGAATTCACATTCTACTAATTGTTTCTCAAGAACCTGGCCGCAATAGATCTGTTTTAATTTAAAATTATCTTTCAAGTTTCTTTGAAAGTCTCGTATTTTCTGTATATGTGAACATTCTGTGACAGACCGGATGCGTAACATGGGTGTGTGTCCAAAAATTGTGGGAGGTACTGTTTTGACGACAATTACCTATTAACAGGACACAATTGTATAGATAATGACTACACCAGACCACCGCTGGTCTTTCCTTATTTTTATCTTTTATCAGACAGCTCATTGTCGCGTTCAGCAGACGCACAGTAATGGCTATAACAGTCCATGCTGAATGAGCAGGGCATGAATTATTTGTACTGTCTATTTAAGTGACAAATATGTTTTCGGTGCTCATGTACAGACACTCATTCTTATGCCTTTGACCCGAGCTCGAAAAATTGTCATTTATATATATACTCGAAGAAAATAAAATCATAAATTTGAGCTATCACCTTGACAACTATAATATTAGTTATGCAGGCTACCGGTACAGGGTATATAACTTTCTGACAGAGCACATGGGACTGTGTACTGTATACAGTACAGTCGCCGTGGACTGGTTATAATCCACACTTGCGCAGTGATGTTCACGCATGCGTTTACCGGTAATAAAAATCATCAGCAGCACAATTTTAATTAATGAAGCACCGGGTTGCACCCGGTGCTTCATTAATTAATTTTGTAATGAATTTTCCTATAATTAGTGCTCGGAATCTAATATTACGTCCGTGGAGACATTGTCCGCCAGTGGAAAGTGACCAGTCCACAGCGGCCATGCAGTACCTGCATAACCAGTTTATCATACTGGAAAGCTATCGTAATATGTAACGAGTGTTAGCGAGTGTGGAGTTTTTTTTCTAATTTGAGCTGTGTTCCTTTCTGGCATCCAAGTGAAAATAATAAAGCAAAAACAAAACACGGTGCTCTTTTGAATAACATTCAAAGATGGTGTCTGGTGTTTTGTCACTCAGATATCCAAGAAACAATTCTGCTGCCGAGTTATTATTTTGTGTTAGCTAGCACTAATTTCAGATCGTATGGTTCATCATTAGTTGATTCTGTACGTTTCAAAATGCACGTAGCTTAATGGTTTGGGCGAAATCATCTTCTTGATTCAAATTTCATGCGGGATTTAAATATTTGACGCTTGACTACGTAGAAAATGGCATGTTTTATGTACCCTCGCAAAATGCCGGACAAAGCTCCATGTACACAGGCGAGGTGGCCAATTATGGCTCTACCTTTTTAGCTCATCTTGACAAAGTCAAGCTGAGCTAATCTCATCGCTTCCCGTCCGTCGTCCATCGTCCGTCGTCCGTCGTCCGTCAACACCTTGTTTTGGTCTTCTCCTCCAAAGCCAATGGGCCAATTCAAGTGAAAGTTTGTGTGAGTAATGGTCCTAAAGGGGCATTTCATTTTTGTTCAACTCAGCATGCTCAGCCCCATAGGGAGGGAGTGGGGGAAAATGCTCCAAAATATTTTAAAAATCTTCTTCTCAAGAACCAGTGTGTACAATGACTTGATATTTGCTATGGAGCTTCCATGAGGTGTAGAATCAAGTTTGATCAAACGAAGTTCGTGAAGTAATATTTGGTTTTGTAAAAGGAGGGGTAAGATTCTTGGCCCCGCCCAAAATTTCTATTTTCTGAACCGATGGTCCGGTATGAACCAAATTTGGTTTGTGATAGTATTGGGTCATAAGTACTTGACTCATGCAAAAAAAGAAAAAAATTCCCGCATCCCCATGGGAACCCTGGGAGCTAAAAATAAAATATTTTCAAACGCCCATATTTCCCAAACCCCTCGGAACAGAGAGCTTTTATTTGGTATGAAGTATCCTTATGACCAGTAGAATTGAATGGTAAAAAAAAATTGCCATCGGTTATGTTAGAGTGTTCTGTAATGGGCATCGAAAAAATGCTGAGTCAGCATCTTTTCTCCAGAACCAATGATCAGAATCTTTTGATATTTGGTATACAGCATTCATAGGTTGTCAGATAAAAGTTTGTTGAAATAAAGCTCATTGGTTCATATTTGGGCTCTCTACAGGAGCCCGAAGTTTTCACATAGGGTAATATGGGGAATATTCTTTAAAAATCTTCTTCTTCAGAACCACCAGTCAGAATCTTTTAATATTTGGTATACATCATTGTTATGAGGGTCAGATTCTAGATTGTTCAAACCAAGTCCCTAGGGTAATATTTGGGCTTCCTATGGAAGCCCAAATTTTATCTTTGTTCAATATGGAGGGTAATTTAAAAAAAATCTTCTTCTTCAGATCCATCAGTCAGAATGCTTTGATATTTGGTATGCAACATCTCTATGGGGGTCAGATTCACGTTTGTCCCAATCAGATCCCTAGGTATATATTTGGGCTCACTATAGTAGCCCAAAGTTTTACTTAGTGCAATATGAGAAAATTTCTTTAAAAATCTTCTTCAGATCCACCAGTCGGAATGTTTTTATATTTGGTATACAACATCTCTAGGGGGGTCAGATTCCAGGTTGTTCAATTCGAGTGCCTAGGTTAATATTTGGGCTCCATATGGGAACATGAAATTTAACTTAGTACAATATGAGGGAATTTCTTCAAAAATCTTCTTCTTCAGATTCACTTGTCAGAATGCTTTCACATTTAGTATACAACATCTCTATGGGGGTCAGATTCAAGTTTGTTCAAATCGGATCCATAGGTCAATATTTGGGCTCGCTATGGTAGCCCAAATTTGAACTTAGTGCAATTCGAAGAAATTTCTTTACAAGTTCTCTTCTTCAGATCCAACGGTCAGAATGTTTTCATATTCGGTACACAACATCTCTAGGGAAGTCAGATTTAACTGTGTTCAAATCAAGAGCCTGGGTTAATATTTGCGCTCTCTATGGGAGCCGGAATTGGCCATTTTGCTGAAGAATTAAAAATTTTGTATTCAGTACCCTCTAGAGGTACTAAGATTAATCCACATAGGTTGTATCAAGGGGCTTCATAGGGGAGTTCTACATTTTACTTACGATCAACTGAAGAAAAGGCATGATGCGTAGATTATTTTTGTCACTCCTGAGGGACTCACGGATTGACAGTGTAGCCTATGGAGATGGCTTGCTTAATGTAGACTCATTCTTGGACTCTGTTTAAATTGTGTTCTGCACAAGATGAGCGCTTCAGGCCCGT
Source organism: Pictodentalium vernedei (assembly GCA_031216915.1). Classification (NCBI taxonomy): domain Eukaryota; kingdom Metazoa; phylum Mollusca; class Scaphopoda; order Dentaliida; family Dentaliidae; genus Pictodentalium; species Pictodentalium vernedei. The sequence goes on along the minus strand of CM062292.1, from coordinate 84,893,224 downwards.
GGGGCCTCTTGTTCTTTGTGGTATACAAACACCAGTTCGTCAGGTATGTATCAATAACCAGATTATATATTGGATCATCCATTCCACTGCAAATTCAACCTTTGTTCGTTATTTATGTAAAATCATTAAATACATATAGGTTGCTACCACCATGTGTTCCGAGGTTGTGTACAGACATCGCCTCTGGGCATCATAATAATAACACTTTAGCCGGCCGCTGATTTGTCGCGGTTCTCAGGTGAGCCCTACACCCCGAAATGTTTACTTATCCCCACGGCTTTTCTCTCCTCCCAAAACTCGGAAACGAACTGCTTGATGGCATACCGTAACCCATTCCTCCCAATCTCTCCGATAAGCATACCAATCATCTACTTTGTGTCATCCACTAACCACATGGACTTTATTCTTCCACCCCACTTTCCCATCACACTCTCGGTGAAAATTATTCTGTTCGACTGGTATTTTGGACATTCTAATAGAAAGAGTTCTAGGGTCTGCACTACGCTTAAATTACACATTTGGCACCTTTTTCATTGTCGTTCCCAGTTTTAACCTAAGCTCCAGCGACCGCGACTTCGCTTCGACTGCGAAGTTACCTTGAGCTGATATCTTGGCCGATATGAAACTAGCCTATAAATATATCTGTATTTTTAAATACCGATACAGGTACTCAAATTCAATTTCGAATATAATGTAACACTAATTAGATAAGTAATTTGTCTTTCAGCATTTTACAAATAAACATTATCATGACCATGTGCATGTCCTGTACTTTGTAGCAGATTCGAGGTCGGGTTTACGTTAGGGCGAGTTGTGATCCGATTGTAAAGACGACCGAGATCCCACTAACAATCCCGCAACCTAAAGTCCGTTTCTCCCGTTTTTCAGTTTAAATTGGGTTGGAATTGGTCAAAATTTTTGAATTTCATATTTTAATCTGTAATAACAATGCATATCTGTGGTAGTGAAGTGTTTACCGGAATGTGAATCTGTCTGGTACGGAATCGGAACAGGGGGCTGATACAAACGTTTTTTTCCCAAGTTTTCGGGTGCAAATTAAATTGATTGTTTGATAAAAATGAGATTAAAAACTCTAAACAAAGTATTACGACAAAATAATACGAGTACTCACTCTGTAAGTTTCTCGTTGTTTCATTACGAGTCTTTTCTTTTCTGATGTTTCTAAATCTTCCATAACACTTTATTTTTCGAAACTATTATTAGAACAACGGGGAGAGAATGTCGATCTGATCACGACATGTCTGCGATTAGGACAAAATTGTCTGCGTAGTATCGTAAAGTCTAACCTGTCGAATAAGAAACGCAAAAACACATCATATCAAATGGAATTTCCATTCTGTTTTCCAAACTGATTTCTCAATATTATGTTTAGGAAATGTTTGTCAACTCGAATAATGTGTCGCGATTAGATCACGCGAAAGAAACTGTGAGAAGGGGATTTATATCACTGCTTGATTATATGGAAGAGGATTGTGTCTACCAACCTTCCGGAGAAATGAAAATGTTGATAGATCTTTCCAAATACTTGATTTTGCTATACATTTTATTACCATATATATTTATGTCCACACCGGAAATATTGCCCACTCGGTAACGCAGTGAAGGCATGAGATAATAATTTTGCCACCAAAGCGATATCTGTACCTCCATCTTCCTTCTCAGTCCAACACACAGGGAACTCTCTATACGGTTGGCTTTTCTTTAAGGTCAGACATTGTGAAGTTCTCTTCTGTTTCGGATCCTACAGAAACAGTCGAAGGATGACCTCCGGGAAATGAGACCTCTTATTTTCATTAATCCTGTCAGTTCCGGGCATCCCACCAAGGGATGTTCTTCAATGCCTGCAATCTTTATAGTATACTGTTAAAAAAGTAGGGGATATTTGATAAAAGTGAGATACATGAAGAAATATATTTATATTTTCATAAAAAAGATAGCTGAGACATTGCACCGTGGCATCTGGTGAATGATTTCAGGGATAGTTGGGTGTCTGACAAGCACACATTCCACGCACTGAGCTGTAGAAGACATGGACGGTCAGTCACAGAATTTTGAATGTGTCCAATACCTTAATACCTTGTAAATCCTCCTCGGTTCGCGAGACATGCGCGGATCTGACGTGGCATATTCCACACCAAACGTTCAATATCAGCTTGCCTGGTGTTATTACATTCTACCTGCAGTGCAGCAGTGAGTTCCTGGACATTGTTGGCGTTGTCGTAGGCGCCTGCCAAGCATATCCCAGGCGTGCTCGATTGGTGAAAGGTCTGGTCTTAATGATGGCCAAAGCAGTCTAGTGATGTTCTGCTCCTAGAGGAACTCCGTAGCGACACGGGACCTGTGTGCTCTTACATTGTCATATTGGAAAATGAATCGACGGACGTGATATCGTGCAAATGGCACCACATGAGCTGCTAACATGTTGTCACGGTAGTACTGCCCTGTGCCACGCCCTTGAATGACATGTAATGCTGTTCTGCTTGTCATGACTGAGTCTCCCCACACAATAACAGTTCCACCACCAAAACGATGGTGCTGCCCAACGGTTACGTCATGGTTTCGTTCGTTCCGCCGCCGCCACACGCTGGAAGTCGAGAGTGAACCTCGATTCATCGGAAAACATGATGATGCTCCACCGACAATTGTCCCAGCGCTGTCGGGCTCCATACTAATTACGCCTTGCTGCGATGTGACGTTCAGTCAAACGTAGAATTATTCGAGGTCGTCGATAGTAGAAATTACAGCTGTGTCTGCGATTTCAGATAGTTTGACCACTGACTCGCGCATCTATCGCTCGGGGCAGCTGCTCTCCAATCTCCGAGGCACATTGATTGCGGTTACGTAATGGTGTGGTTCGGATGAAACGATCCTGGTTAGCAGTTGTCGCCCTTGGACGACCTGACCGACGTCTGTCATCAACATTGCCTGTCTGAAGGTAGCGTGACCACAACCTGCTAATCAACGATTGAGTAACGTTGAGAATTTGTGCCACTGCAGTCTGTCTGTTGTCAGCTTCCAACATGCCAACGGCACGTAAACGTCCGTCACGTGACAGTCTTCGCATACCTCAACAATTTTGTTTCGACCAGAAACTATTGATGAACAAGTTTATGCCAAGAAAAGAACTATGAGACTTCCGAAAAAGTCGGTCCAGCACAAATGAAAATTTCAAAACGTACCCCACAGACATTAACGCAGCGCTCGTGCGAAAAACCTGCACGGAATTTTCGTGGGCTGGTGACATTCATGATCCACACTAAACTTGATAGCATATTGATGTGTCCAATCACGCGTATCCAATACCATTTTCCGAAAATATCAACATCAGTTTGGATATCCCCTACTTGTCTTGAATAATATATAGTGATCGCAAACGACGTGTCTTTTCGGTTAGATCGCATTCTAGTCGCGACCTACTTACACGCCGAGAAATATAGAATATACCCATAGTAGCTTGATGTTCCAAATGTTCACCACGAGTGGTGAAGTTGTGTTAACCGCGAGCCTTTGGCGCGCAGTTAACACCACTTCACCACGAGAGGTGAACATTTGGTACACAAAACTACTTTGGGTATAATTTGTTTATACCATGATCGTCAGATTATTAAGAGACGCAATTATTTTTTTTCGAATTTACTGAGCAGCAGCCGAACATACGTGCGAGTTTGTTTTGGTTTACATGAGGATCGGTGGGCGGTACTTCCGCTGTCAGTTTTATCACCGAAATGAAATAGAAAAAGAAATAGGACCTTTTTCTTTTAATAATATAATAACATACTATTTCGAGTTATGTTTTTTTATTAACATGAGACAATGCATGTTTGTTAATTTTTGGTGTTTTATAGGGTAAACTCACTTAAAAACGTAATAACGAATTGTCACTTTCATTTCACTCTTCGCGAGGCGAAGTGCGATAAATTTAGACAAGTTCGCATTCAGGTCGACGTCACCAAAGGTCAGCTTGGATGTAGTGTCACTGTAAGTGTAAATTTTAACTATTGCTACCCCATTTGTTGGTGTATAAAGCTAAAATTTATGTCATAGGCTTTTCATATATAGTAGAATGGGTAATCATGGTATAAAATATGAATAAAACATTGGGGAATCGGAAACGAATGGGGAAAAAAACGAACGAAAATAGGACCAGAGAATGAATGTTCTCGCATTTTTTTGACGAAAGAGATTCCAAATAGTGTTGTCGGGAAGGGGACTGACGGGTAATTTCGACCGGTTCGCTACCCGTCGGGATCCGGCCGAAATGTTTCCTGCCCTGTTGTAAGCACGGGACCCTATCTGTCTCAAAAATTAGTGAAGCTGTAATTGTCACGAACGATTGAAATGTGAACTGTTCAAGAAGGACCTTTTTGTTCGGAATTTTAGTCTTAAACCTCATATTATCCACACCCACGTCCATCAACACATACAATACGCACTTAAAAACCCTGGGTAAGTTATCGATCACCAAAGATAAAGGAGAACAAAATAAATTTTGAGAGCGCTTTGCGGGTTATTTCACCCGGCACTGTGCTTTTTCTGGTGTCTGTCGCGATCAAGACAACTTCCCAGCTCCGTGGGGTGAGTGTCAAATGAAAATCTGCTGTTGAGAATCGAAACAACATTTCAGTGAGAGCGAACCAAGATATGTGTTCCACACTGCGTCAGCATGTAACATATACTGTAGAAATGTTTATAAATATTATTATTTCAAAATGTATAATAAACAAACATTATCGCGATATATTTTCCGTTTCACTGCGAAATGTAAATAGACATTTGATGGATTATATTCCAAGGCGTTCGCGTTCGCATAGACATGCAAAATACATATCATAAAGCTTGCATCTCCTTTCGATGTTATAAGACTCGACTAACAGATCAACTCATAATTTGGTCATATTTATGCGGCGAAAACTTTTGTTACCTCCACATCATAAACAAGAGAGTGATGTTGCAGTTGAGACCGTCCGTCCCCAGCGGGTGTTCAGTGAGTCCGCTGTATTTTTAGTTCTCGTTTTTATGGATGGATGTAGTGCTAAATAAATTAGGTCGTTTAGCCCACACGAGATAAATTAATTGATTTTCATTCATTTTTTTTTTAGATCAGTGAGGAAGGATTTTGTTTTAAATTTTTATTTTTATTTTGAAAACAGTGAGCAAACATGTAGAGGATTTCGGCTGTCTTTTAAAACACAGAAATATAGAAAGTGTATATTTATACAAATAAATTCATTTTTAATTCGAAAAATCGAACATTCCTCTAAAAACAAACCGTAGGTACTGCAATTCAAATGCTTCATTAGTTTAAACATATTTTATTTGTCAAAAAAAGTACAAAAAGGATTGGAGAATAAGTGCATGCCACTTAGTAACACTCCTCTCCTTAAACATATGGTTCAACAAAACATATTAATTACATGACAGCAGCTGCGAAATTCAGTTTTAACATTAATAGAAAAAACAAGTTATGGAACTGAATACAAGAAACGGAAAAAGGAGAAAAAGAGTCAGAAAGAAAAACAAATAGAAGAGAAAAAAAGTTTGGAAAGGGTGTTGTCTGTTATGTCCATGCGGCACCACCAGCATCGGCATCAGCATCTTTACCAGCACTACACAAATCATGACACTACTGCCTACTGTCACTCAAATCTTTTAGTCGCGTTGATATATTTCTGTATATACTTGAATAGGTGTGCATTAGCCTCATTTGGCAACTCCATGCTACCAAATATAAGGGTATCCATAGAAATAATATGAAAGCTTTCCAGGTCACGCATAAGCTGAGACATAGGGAAGCTAAACCTCTGGCAGTAGAAAAAATAGTGTTCGGCATCTTCGTTACCTTCTCCACATAGACAGAGTGGTGATTCTAAAATATGATTTTGGAATTTATCGACATTAAGATCACTACAGCCACACCTAATTCTGCAATGTAAAATATTCAGTTTTCGTTTGCCTTTATTGAAATATGGAGGCGGATTGACAATATCATTAGGTATCATTCTTTTAAAAGCGATGATTGACGGTAATATTCTTGTTGCTATTGGTCATTTATTCCAAGCCTCCACACATGATGGAAAAAAGTGACCGTTTAAACACTTCGGTCCTTGACTTATAATGTACAAAGTCGGATGAATTTCACAAATACTGAGTTGCGTTCTCGAACCTAGGAGGCAATAGTCAACAAGAAAATCTGGGGACATCTTATTAACTATTTTGTAACATTTATGGATGTGTCTTCTTTCTCCTAGCGTCTGCCATCCAAGCTCTAATAGCAGACGATCGCGTGAAATAGATCTAGTTAGTCCTGTAATAATACGAGCAGTGTCATAATGAATGTTATCTAACTGTTTCAATAAATACAGTGCAGCTCCGTACTCGCGTATTCGAGTATTGGACGAATATATGAAAAGTAGATTTTCTCCAAAGTTTTGCGACCAAACACAAATTTTAGTTTACGCAACTGAGGTACTCAAGAGCTAGCTCATTTACAAAGTTGTTCTATATACTGTCCCATGACAGATTTGATTGGACGTTTAAACCAAGATGTCTGTGGGATGTGATAAATGATAGGGGTCCGCCTGCAAAATGTAGATCCAGATAGGATAAGTCTTTTTTAAGTGTAAAGAAAATTGTATTTGGTTTTTGAGCATTGAAGGTTACTAGCCATTTATCGGCCCATGCAGTTAATCTTAATATATCAAGGTTAATTTTGGTCTCTAGTTCCCGAATTCTTTCATGGCTGTTTGTGAGACACGTGTCGTCTGTCAAGAGCCTGGTTACTGACTCAATCGTGTCAGCTATGTCATTTATACACACTAAAAATAAGAGGGGGCCTAAAACTGAGCCTTGAGGCACGCCATACTTGACGTCTATATATTCTGAGTAGCTACCATTTACCTGGACTCGCTGCTTTCGATCACTGAGATAACTGCGAAAACACGACAACAAGGGGCCAGAAACTCCGTATTGTTTTAGTTTGAGTAGGATTCCGTCATGCCACAATCTATCAAATGCTTTAGAAATATCACGGAAGACCCCGCATGTTATGAGATTTTGGTCAACTGCGTTACAAAGACTGTGATATATTTCTATAAGTTGAAATACTGTATCGTTCTGTGGTAGGAATCCTGACTGATAGCTGTAAAACAAGTTGTTTTCAGAAAAATACTTATGTAATTCTTTGAACACTAATCTTTCCATAACCTTGACCAGACAGGACAGTAAAGAAATTGGTCGATAATTATTTGGATTAAACCATTCACCTTTTTGTACAGCGGGATTACAGTCGCATGTTTCCAGTCGTCTGGGAATGTACATGTACCTAAGGATTTGTTAAAAAGCAGAGAAAGTGGGTTTAATATCGTAAATTTTGTTTCTTTTAATAGTCTGTGACTAATACCATCATGCCCACTGGCCCTTTTCAAAGGGAGACTATTCAAGACTGAAATAACATCTTCTTCAGAAAATGGAATCTGGGTGCAACTTTTCTCACACCTGCGTTCAAAACGCGGAAGTTTGTGATTTTCTTTATCAATTTTACTTTTATTTATAAAGGTACTATTGAACAAGTTAGCTTTACCAATGTTGTCGTCAATGATTTCATACGTATTTTGTAATGTATGGTGTAGAGGGGGAATGCTTGTTGCGGGAATAAAATCATTCAGAAAGCCGTCTACAACATGTCAAAACTGGTTTGGATTTGGATTTGTTGAGAGTGATTCGTCAACTTGATTCATGTATTTAACTTTAGCAAATTTGTTCATATTAATGACTTTATTTCGAATTGATTTGTACTTTTGCCATCTTCCAGGCGTATTGACATTGATATAATTTTTCCTGGCGCGATCCCTGATGCGGATTTCTTTACGTAATGTGCTATCGAACCACAGTCTGTCATATTTCTTCACTGTTATTTTGTGTCTTGGAATGCATTGGTGGGCTATGTCAAAAAACGTTGACGTGACATTAATCAGAGAGTCATTAATATTGGCCGGTATGCATGTGAGATCTTCCCAATTCAGTGACGAGATCATGAGGTTCATTTTTTGGAAGTCCGCCTTGTTATAATTCCACAATTTTCTGGTAGTTGGGGTATTAATTGCACTAATGTGGGCGATATAGCAGAATGCGGCTTTATGGTCAGACAGGGTGTCCATGTCTAATGTTCCTGAGTTTATTGCAGATATGGAATCACTAATTAACATTGGGTCAATCAGTGTTGCACTAGTGCAAGTTACCCTTGTAGCCTAGGTAATAGTATTGGTCAAATGAAATTTAGTAATAATCTGTTGTAGATGTCTAGAGGACCAAATCTTTGAAATAAATCACAATTTAAATCACCTGCAATAATTACGGACGGGTTTCTACTAAGGGTCAGTTCTATGCTTTCATCCAGTTTCAGCCTGTAATCATTTATGTATTCTCTGGCGGATCTGTAAGTTACACATAATAGGAATTGCGCTTTTGAACCAATTTCAAACCATAAAATGTCATCATCAAAGCAAAGATCTTATATTACTTGACAGTGAATACTTTCGTTGACGTAAACTGCCACTCCTCCACCATATTGATTTCCATCCGTTCTAAACGGGCCAGAGAAATGCGGGAATTGTAAGTTACTACTATTGTATAATTGATCCAGATGTGTTTCGGTGAAGCATAATACGTCATAATCTTCAACTATATCGGCTATACTAAGGCTTCATTGCTCTTCATATTATCTTTGAAGTAAAAGCATCTAATCTATGGGGATATGCCTTTTGCATTTTATGAGAGACTACCTATAAGTACTCTCCCATAAATTGTAACAATGCAAACATATTGGGGACGCAAATAAATATGTATCAATCACACAATGTAAAACGTTTCGGGTCTCCCTCAGTTTGTACTAATATTGGAAGACACTGAAAGGCAATAAAATGTCCAATGAGGGGGTTCAAATTCAAAAACACTTTTTTAGTCTTACTTTAAATATATTTTATTTTCATTCGTTTTTCTTCCACCAAAACAAATCGTATTCTCACTTACACTCGCCGAAAATGGTATTCCACACCTAGTATTGCATTCCACTCTCAGCGATGACGGACTATATTTCTTCTGATATGTTTTATACGGAATCAATTATAAAGGGTTGTTTTGGGAAAAAAACAAATAAGGAGAAAATAAAACAAATACAAAAGTTCACTGCCCGGATTGGAGTACGATTTTATTCTCTCGTGGGCCGCGCGCATTTTCGGCTGACGCCTCGTGAAATAATCCCCCGGGCGCCTCACTGGAGTATAAAAATCGTACTCGAATCCGACCAGTGAACTACTGTCTATCAATTCAGGCCGACAAGGCTAGCTCATATCCTTAGCCAGTGAATATTTATTGCTTGTTTACACCCGGACACTCAACACACAAATATCCATGTGAGTAGTAGAAAATGTGGCTTTTGACAATTACCGTAACACGTTAAACCGCAATAACCACGTGAGCTGTCGTGTTGCGACGTCACTGTATACGATGTGTGGTGCGCAGCGCATGCTCGTAGAGTACTACAGTACAGTCTCTGTGGACTAGTCGTAATCCATTCGTGGACAGTGATGTCCACGCTTGCGTTTACCAGGTAATAAAACTCATCAGCAGTATTCCTTTCATTAATGAAGCGCCGGCTTGTACCCGTGGAGAGTGACCAGTCCACGTCGGCTGTACTGTATAAAGGTAAATTGTGTCGTCACCCCTGTTGTTAAGGAGATAATAATATTCCATTTTTGAGGTTACATGGTTTCTAGGCCACTGAAATGCCTTCTTGTTGTAAGGAGGTTTTTGTCCTTGGGCAAGACACTTCACCCCCATTGCCCACGTGGGGGCACGGTGGCGTTGTGTACTAAGGCGTACTGCACGTCGATGGTGCACTTGTCTTCAACCAATGCTAACCCTGCTTGTGTGAAGTTGGTATGTTGGGGAATTGACAGTTGCTTGCCGTTGCTCGGTGGTTCTTTCCGGGTACTGTCACGGTCATGGTTAGCCATTGTGCAGAAATATGTGACCTTAAACACCAATAAATAAATTAATAAATTTTCTATCTTGAGAGCTTTACTTTGATCTATCCCACTCTATTCTTTTTACCACAGGGGCGTCTTTGAGGCCGCCACGTTGGTGTCTGGAGTAGCACTCGAACATTATGGGCAACACAATGTGTTGTATGTTCTATCGTATACTATGCTCCATTCAAATGGTTTTTCCTTGTGACCCTCTTATAAAATATTGAAAACTCTGTGATCTCCGATATCGAATGATATAGTGCAGTGACCCCAATACCCGACTGAAGACAAGATAAACTGGCAGCAAATTCGAACAAAAAAGACAAATGGAATGCATCACAGGGTATGTCTATAGCAGAGCGTGTTGCCCATAAAGATTGACAAAACGAGAAATTTTATCCTTGACAGAAAGTTAGGTTGCGAAGTAAACAGAGAGAGGATTGCAGGGGAAGACAGAAACAGACAAGCAAAACCATGCCACTTGAATTGTATACATCACAGATTAACAGAGCCAAACCATTTAAACTGAACTTCAATCTAATCAAACAAAAGAATACATCATACTTTTAAAATACTTTGACTTTTGACATGTCGTCGCCTGAGTGCTAGAATGTCCTATGTCCCCTATGGGACATAGGACATTCTAGCACTCAGGCGACGATGTGACAGCAAACTTAGAGAAAAACGAAGAGACATAATGAGAAGGTGGTAGACCCGAAAAGAAGATCCAGAAGAATCCAAGCCGAAAACGCTTCCTAGTAAAATGGAACACACCCCATGCCGCGTGCTCAAATCATAGCATTAAGCGCTACCCAAAAACGATTGACTGCCACCACGGAAACGAGAACGGCGACCCCGACAGGGCTCTGGACAAGAGAGATAAGCATGGGGAGATCGAGAAGGAGAATTAGGTGAGACTCTAAGAACTCAAAGTTCACCAGATGAACGGAGCAGATTACCCTCCTTATTCTGCTCGTGATCTCCCTATCCAATAGAAATCACGGACTATTTCTCGAATGAGCATGGCTGCACCTTTCTAGCAAAATGGATGGCAGCAACGTGCTTTACCATAACACGGCGTTCTGAATATATGCATTGCCATCAATATCCCGAGAACTTCCATGATAGTATGTGACTGATACCATACACTGTGTTATGATGTAACAAAAGAACCACCATATGGGAATAACCAGATAGGATAAGGACGAAAACCACATCTCCCACTATTCACACAAACACTGACTACCTCCCACTCACACGTGCATGCCAACAATTGAATAGTGTCCTTATTCAGTCTGATATCCTGAAATAAATTCGCGGCTAAAATACATGCACTGAAACTATAAAACTGGCGTGATATAACTTTTAATTCAAATGATAAACCGTTTTAAATTAATTAAGATTACCAGCACTTTTTGATTTAGTGCATTTGCTTTCCAACGTTTTATGTCTTGCTGTCAAAAGTTAATTTGCATTTGAAGGAAATTTCTAATTTAAAAGTTGCTTACCATTTGATAATCATTTCTGCAAAGACAAATGTCAGAAAACATGTCATTCGAAGCTAGACGTTGAATCGCTAGCAGTTTCTGAATCGCAGTTTTAGTTTAGTTGTTGCAATCATATCTGGATCTCGGCGCCACACACATATGCACTTGTTGGTCGAGGCTTGGTCGAGATTTCATTTATAAGATATTTTGTAGTTGCTTACAATTTGATAATCATTTCTGTAAAAGCAATTGTAAGAACACATGTCATTAGCAGCTACGGGTTTAATTTACAAGGTCTTAGACGTTGAATTGTTGCAGTATCTGAGTCGTATTTTAGTTGTTGCAATCATATCTAGATCTGGGTGCGACATACATCTGCACTTGTTGATCGAGACTTCGTTTAAAACATATTGTGCAGTCAAGACAGAATTCGCGAAATTCAATATTCTCGCATGCATTTTTCGTCAGATGAGGTTCCACAGAGTTGCAGACTGGCGGGAAAATGGACAGAGATTTTCGACCGTGTCGCGACCCGGCCGAAATACTCTGTCCACATCTGTAATCACATAACTACATCTTTACAACAGAGATGCCTAATTATATCATTATTTTGAGAGTAAGAAAACCCTTTTTTCGATTGTGGAATCATGGCCAAATTTGTTCAATAATTTATCTCTTTAACGTGGTGAGGTGGTATAAGCTTTGATCCTTTCAAAGCTTACGTAACCCAGTATCTGCTTTAGAATAACCGTTTAACTGTATGCTTGCACTCATAATAATGGTGGTTAGTTACACCGCTTTTTAGCGATAAAATATGGTTCGCACGTTGTCATTTCATTTCATACTTTGCGAGAAAAAAGTCCCTGATAAGGAATTAACGGACATCACATATTCACATAAGGTTACTAAAAAACTGTGAAATGAATATATCTTCTCGACTATTTTTTTAAGTATTGAACTCAGGGTAAATTACCAGTGAACAATCTGTAATACTTCGGATTTAATGAAGTGTGCGATTGAATGTGTGACTGTGAACGGGGCATTAAAATATTCCAATCAATTTGGCTCCCCCGTCGTCCTAACCAATGAAGACAAGCAGCAATGCAGTTAACCTAAGGTAAGTTACTATACTTGATTTAACATTTCTTCCACAACACAGGTGAAACAGGTCTAAACAGAGTCTTAATGTGTCTGTACAGGACGTGACGTAAGCGTTGCGAGCTACGTAACAATGGAAAATCGATGCTTAGCTCATTTTGTTTGCAGTGAATAGAACGCGAAGTGTTTGGTTACGGTAGGGAGTCTGGTGAAGATAGACCGGATTGCATCGAGGCCAACGTGAAAGCTACTGTGAGGACCCCCCCCCACCCCACCCCACACTGCCTATAATTCTAAAGCAACACTTCGTTGCTTCAAAATTAGACTGTCTGATGTTTCTGTGGGTCCTAGTACTGACATAGGTGACACAATCGCCAAATGAGGCTGGGAGATTATACTTTTTCCAGTCGTAAATGAACAGAGCAGCATGGAGCTTAACTCAGTACATTATGAGGAAATTTCATTAACCCTTTCGCTGCTACAGGTCCATATTGAGTACGGAACCAACTGTTGACGGCCTGTGCGATAAGTCCGTACTCAGTACGGAGATACCACACATGTACCGGTTAAATGGATACCATAGCTCGTTGTTATTCTCAATAGAACGCATGTTATACAAAATACAAACGACAGACGATATGGCATTATCCATTTGATCTCAACCATTTTTCGCGTCTGTGTAAATTCCGAAATACCCGAGGCAACAACGAACTCAATAGTCCAAACTTGTCCCAACATATATAATTGTTTTTTGTTGTCCTGTGTCACACGGCGACAAAACAAAAAAAAAATTATGTAACGGCCTGTGGAGCAACGTTTGGACTACATGGTCAGTCCATTAAATAGGAACTAAATTCAAGTCGACTAGATGTTTTTCTTTTGAGATTTATGGAGTGTGGCTGGGAGTAGTTTTGGAAACATTGTGGAACTCAGTCAACGTTGTTCCAATATACAGTACGTGGAGAATGGATTGTAACAAAATCACCCGTAGAGTGGAGGTATCACCCAAAGTATCACTTTCAAATCCTGCACATATGGACAAAAATTACAAACAATGTTTCAGCCAATGGACCTCTGGGTGTAACCCGGAGGTCCATTGGCTGGAACTTTGCTTGTGCGTGTTATGGTTTGCAACAAATCTGCAATTATTGCTTGGGTGGAGTTGCCACTCCAGGAGTGATTTAGTGATAATACACTATCCACGTACTGTATAATAACAGTTTTAAATTTACAAATACGTGAACGTTATTGGCGCTTTCATTTTTTTCACTTTAACCCCATTCCCTCCAATATATGGTTCAGCACAGGTTATTACCAAATTGCACAGCAGCGAAATGGTTAAACATCTTCATCAGATTCACCAGTCAGAATCTTTTCATATTTGATATAAAACATGTCTAGGGAGGTCAGATTCAAGTTTGTTCAAATCGAGTGCCTGGATTAATAATATGGGCTCTTTTTGGAAGCCCGAATTTTAACTTGGTGCAATATGGGGATAATCTTTAAAAATCCTCTTCAGACCCACCAGTCAGAATGCTTTCATATTTGGTATACAACATCTCTGTGGGGTTCAGATTCAAGTTTGTTCAAATTGGGTCTCTGAGTTCATATTTGGGTTTCCTATGGTAGCCCAAATTTTAACTTAGTGCAATATGAGGAAATGTCTTGAAAAAACTTTCTTCTTCACATCCATCAGTCATAATGCTTTCATATTTGGCATATGCCATCTCTATGGGGATCAGATTCAAATTTGTTCAAATCGAATGCCTGGGTTAATATTTGGGTTCCCTCTGGAAGCCCGAATTTTAACTTAGTGAAATATGATGGAATTTCTTCAAAAATCTTCTTCAGATTCACCAGTCAGAATCCTTTCATATCAGGTATCAACATCTGAAGGGAGGTCAGGTTCAAGTTTGTTCGAATCGGGTCCCTGGAATAATATTTGGGCTCTCTATGGTAGCCCGAATTTTAACTTAGTGCAATATGGGGAAATTTCTATAAAAAATCTTCTTCAGCTCTACCTGTCAGAATCCGTTCATATTTGGTATACAACATCTCAAGTTCGCTATTCGGAACTTTTAGGCTGATCTTAATAACATTTGATTTGCAACATCAGTGGGAAACAGATATTTGCTTTGTGTACAAAATAACCCTAGCTATCAATGGACTCACTGCGTGCTCAAAATATAGATATATAATTCCAAGTTAATATTATAAGGAGCCATGTAGCTGAAGAATTAGAAATGTATTAAGTACCCTCCAGAGGTGTGTAACTAAGATTTATCCACATAGCTTTATCAAGGGCTCCATAGTGGAGCTCCACCTTTTACATTATGATTGACTGAAGAAAAGGCATTTTAGTCACTCCTGATGGTCTCAAGAATTAATAATGGATCCTCTGGAGATTGACTGCTTAATGAAAGTTCATTTTTTGCCTCTGCTTATATCGGGTTCTGTTCAAGGTGAGTGTGTCAGGCCCGCGGGGCTTCTTGTTTCAATTTAATTTACTATCATCCATTTAGAAGAAATAATTTGAAAAGTATTCAAGTATTAATATTTGTATTCATGAATACATTGTAAAGTATACGTATTCGTATTTAACCCGTGTACCTAACGTAACGGCCAAAGCGCTATTCTTAAAAATCGCCAGTTAATTTTCATTATTTTTTTTCATATTTTGTCTCAAAAACATAGGTTATGACTCCTCGTGGGAACGAGCTCGTCGAGCTCGTTCCAACAAGGGGTCATAACCTATGTTTTTGAGACAAAAAATGAAAAAAATTAGTTATTCAAGAATTATTTTTGCAAGTGTCGTCTGCTTTTCAGGTTAGGTAAACGGCTAAATACATTTGAAATTCGTGTATTCGTATTCATAAACTTTCAAAGTATTCGTATTCAATACATTTGCAATGTATTCACCCCAACCCGTATTCAATACATTTGCAATGCATTCGCCCCAACCCGTATTCAATACATTTGCAATGTATTCGCCCCAACCCTGACTTAACTAGCAACTGCGATTGTGGTGAATAGTAAAGATAGAATTGTTTCTTTAATGGGAAGAGCTTATTGTCTTCCGACAATTTGAAAGTAAGACCACTCAAACTGCCAGCTGTATACAGATTTCGATTGGCAGTATATGGTTTATATACAGTCTGAATGGGGCGTTGGTAAATTTAAGGAAATTCTCACAAACGCGTAGTGGGTAAGATAGTATTAGTGTAGTATCTGTGTATATTCCAGAGTGCATGGGAATTATGACTGGTTTAAAACGTGGTAGACCTTGAGGCGTAGCCGATGGGTGTATCGACTTTAATAAACCAGTGCAATGTTTCATCCACTGTGGAATAAACTCAAATAACGAATTTAGTTCCTTGCTAATGATCTTCACTTTGAAAACAAAGTTCGTAGGGTTATGCGAATGTTCGAGATTCGCTTCGATATCGATATCATATGTCTGCTTCTAGATCGATCCCAAATCAGTCTCAAGATTCGATTTTTTCGAATCTCTCGTATTAACTTCAATTTGTTACATTTCCAACCAAAAATTGGATAAAATTGATATTAGACAATTCATTCATGTAGGCTCAATTCAATTCCATATTGACAAAGGTTAATTGTTAGGTAAGTAGTGAATTTTGTCCAGAACATTATCCATACTCTTAGTTTTTGATGACTTAACTTGTTACTATTCACGTTCTTAAAAACGTGAATAGTAACAAATTAAGCCTTCAAAAACTAAAACATTGGATAATAGGCCTGGCTGTTTCAGCGACGGTGCTATAGAAAATATTTATTTATTGGTGTTTAAGGTGTCCGTCAGTCTTGTAACGGTCATCACAGTGTACCGTAACTTCTGTTTGGTGCAATATGAAATTACTTGTATATTAAGATTCGATTCGAGATTCGATTCGATATCGACATCAGAGACACGATTCGATTAGAGATTCGATTCGACAAAAAGTGTGTTATTCGCAGATCCCTCTCGAATAGGAATATTACTTGCCATGCTTTATTTGATAGATCTGGAAGTCCACTGTCAAACAAAAAATAATGGGTTTTAGTAAGTTACATTCATGGTAATGTCTCGGTGATAAATGGATCCGTCGATAATAGGCTTTTTGCAATGATCATTGCGTTCCTTCTCATTGAGGAGTATGTGTGAAAAGGGTATAAATGGATGCCCCGTTGACTAGGCTGCATGACAAAACAGCAGAAAGGAACTATTAACCTTACGTTGGGGAGTCTGACAGTTGCTCGCCGCTTCTCTGTGGTTCTCTCCTCGTACTCCGGCTTCCTCCGCCCGTGAAACTACCAGACGCTAGGCGACCGTGGTTGTCGAAAGCGTAGTTCAACCCCAATAAAACCTCTTAACCTGCCGAGTATGTTTAAATATTTATCATTAAATCGAGTCATGCCTGCTGCTAAGCAGCCATGACTAGATTTGATGAAATATTCATGGAAGTGTGACTCAAGAACTCGCTGGTCAAGGATTTACAGGAGAAACTTAGGGAAATTGTGTTCAAGAGGATTAATGTTGATGTTAAATGTTGTCGAAATTCCGCTTTAAATAAGAAAAAAAACAACATTGATTGATAACTACCATTACAATATAGATCGATAACGAGGATAGAACAATTGAATAGCTTCGAGAAATGATTATTTGTAGAGTATTTCTTATTTATAACAACAACTGCCACTCTCATCCACAAGATAGTTCCAGGTGAGACCATTTTTGTATGTGGCAGTTGAGTTGTCTAGCAGTCCCGTAGTTCAGAGATCAGTGCTCAACACAAAATAAAATGTCCAGACTTGGTCGACCTCCTTCATTGAAATATTAGTCCAGGCACATTAGACATAAAAAATGAGAAACTAAGGGAAAAAATCGGAGAAAGCTGATTTTTTTTTATATGTTTCCGGGACACACATTGCGGATAAAGTGTGAAAAGTCCCCGCGAATCCGAGTTGAGCTTTTTTAGTTATAGCGTTTTTTTGATGAAAAAAAAAAAAAAAAAAAAAATTCGACCCAGCTCCATATTTCTCTTTCTTATTCGCCTTAGTAGGGTGAGAATCATAAATATCGTGCTGAATTATATTGAGAATACATATCCCCAACAGAAAATGCCAACTTTGTACCAATCCTCACACTCAATGGTGAAATATTCACGAAAATGTACAAAATTACGAAAAAAAAATTATTATTTTCATACACACAACGGTACACAACGTCCATTAAATCAAATCTACGACTACTTTGGGAGTTAAATTATATATCAAAAACTGCAGAAAAGCAGTGGCTTTATAATGATATATAACAATAGTCATTTATTCCATCATGAACTGGTGAAACGTGTGAAATATTAACCATACCCCCTAAACTCAAATTCAAACGGCATCGACTTTTCTCATTCAAATACCGTATTATACGTTTGTCCAGTGACGTTTGACCAACCACTTTATATCAAAGCAGTGGAGATTGTGTCTTCGTCAGATAAGTTGACAAAAGTTTTCGTTAGACTCGGCGGCTTCCATATGATTATGTCATATTTAGGGGCAATTGGTTCGATCATGGCGGGTAGCGGCTTGGATGAACTTTGGGGGACTGTTTATGCTGGTGGGTCAATCCATCATTTGATCAGTGGTCATGCATATTCAAGAGCAGTTCGTGCCCATTTGCTAACACAAATTGCCATTACAAAACTTGTGTTTGAAGAAAGCCGAGCACTAGATAACATAGACTGCACAGAAGTCAATGAAATATTCTGTGGACTTGCCAGAGGTGACTGTACAACAGCTGACGCTGTCAATCAAGAAAGTGTCAACCATCTACTGTCAAAATTACACGAACTGCTCCAGAATACGTCCGTAGGACGCACAGGAAAGCTTTGGGTACAATACTACGAGCAAATAGGTCTTCTAAAGTTGTTCTTGAGAGCAGAGCGCACATGCGACTCGGAACTCCACACATATTGTGTTCGCAATATGATTCCAGTATTTCACGCAGGTGGTCATTTTGCATACGCAAAAAGTTCTCATCTCTATTTGCAGCAGATGAATGAGCTAACAGAAATAATGCAACAGGGTGATTTGAAGTTGTTCACTGAGAAAGGTTACTTTACCATAAGGCGCTCAGATAAATTCTGGGACGGGATATATTCTGATCAGACCATAGAGCAGTGTTTAATGAGAATGTTCAAGCTCCCTGGTGGTCTCACACATGGCAGGGGAATAACCGATATCACTGTTGCGAAATGGGTACATGGACTACCTCTTTGCCTTCCGATATGTAATGCTCTCGACAATTTTGTTCATGTTCACACAACATGGCGAACAACATCGGGATCTCCGTCAAAGTTCACAATTGACTGATGCCAATGATATCACCAAATTATTGAACTGGCTCAGAGTGCATTCCCCCTTTCAGAATAGAGATCCACTACAATTAGTCTCTATAGCGACCGGGCTTGTGGCCAACGAAACTGTGAACTGTGACCAAGTTCGCAAAATTGGTGAATGTTGCGTATCGAATGTTGTAAGCAAAACGTTCAACAGCATCAAACTACGACGTGTTGACACTGTGAAGTCTTTCGCATCGATGGCAAATAGCATCAAAGTCCGTAGAAGTAAGGTAGCGATTGACCCCACAATTCTGTTCAACCGCATCACATGTGTTATTCAGTCACAAGCAGAGATGGAAGAGTATCTCAAATATGAACTCGCCCCGAAACCACCAGCATTGTTTGATTCTGCTGGAATGAGGAAGACACAGAAAAGCACGCTCGGTACCTCAAAACATACGGTTCCGAGCAAACTAAAATCCCAGAACATTCTCTGTTTGTTGTAGATGGTGGATTTTTATTGAGGGCAGTTGTATGGCCTAAACAGTCGTCATATAAGGACATCTGTACATCATATTCCAATTATCTAGTGAGACATTTTGGGGCGAACGTCGTGGTTGTTTTTGATGGTTATGCTTGTACAATGTCGACAAAGGGCATGGAACAAGCCCGTAGATCTAAAGACAGGTATTCCATTGATATCAATATCTCACCCGAGTTACCAGCCACCACACCCCAATCCGATTTCCTTGCAAATGCCAAGAACAAAACCCAACTAATCGATCTTCTAATGCAGGAGCTATCTGCTATCAATATTCAGTCCAAGCAGGCCGAGGCTGATGCTGATGTACTGATAGCCGAAACTGCACTTGACATCGCTCAAGATGACAACAATGTTGTCGTGTGGGAACAGACACAGACTTGTTAGTCATTCTTACCTCACGAGTTCAACCGGGATGTAATATTCACAAGATGTATTCCATTACCCCAAACTTACTAGTTTCAGTTAGTGAAATAGCAACCAAAATGTGTGACCATAGAAGCAACCTCCTTGTAGCACATTCTATAAGTGGTTGTGACACTACTTCTGCACTCTTTCGAGTTGGTAAGAATAAAGTATTCAGTACAATTGTCTCCGATGTTACTAGCGACTCACAACAGTATGTCAACACAATTTTGGCGGATGACAGTACACCAAGTGCAGTAGCCGCTGCCGGGGAACAACTTCTCCTGATCTTATACGGGAGTAAAACTGTTTCCTCTCTCGACCAATATAGATATGTCACTTACAAGCGTTATGTAGCAAAATCTAAACTGAATAAACCCATCGACCTAGCCTCACTCCCACCAAGCAGCGATGCTGCACAACAACATGTCTACAGATGTTATCTCCAGGTCCAACAATGGCTGGGCACTTCGCTTCCTCCGACGGATTGGGGGTGGTCGCTAGACAATGGACTTCTTGTACCGACTGCAGCCACAAAGCCATGTGCCCCCGATAACCTACTGAATCTGATCAGTTGTGGTTGCAAGAGTGCTTGTACAAAAAGATGTGGGTGTAAGAAGGCAGGACTCTATTGCTCAGGTTTGTGTAATTGCAGTTCGGATTCTTGTAACAACCACAGAAACACTGTCCTGTCGGAAATTTCTGAGTTCGATGAATAATATGCATATAGGTCATGTCATTTCTGTATATAGCGTTGATAATAGTCAATGTAACTTAATCCATGTTGATTGATTTGTACATTCTGTAAATATTATTTATTGATTTTTGTACATTCTGTAAATATTATTTATTGATCTAATGCTGCCAGACACAGACGTGTCTGTTCGGTCCCAAGCCCGAAAATAGTTGAGTTCTCATGCTGACGAATTTTATGCCAAAAGGGGAACTCGGCCAGAAGCAGAGGGGGTCTTCCATAATGTCTATTTTGTAAGCAATGATAAAAGTCTTCAAATGGTGGTGGATTTTTTATCGTCTGTCCAAATCCCGTTCTGTACTACGACCCTTTGGGCAAATCCGTTAGGAAAATCGTCATTTTTTGCGTAAATCCGATACTTTTTTGTGAATTTTCAATAATTTTTCGCAGAAATTGTCACAGAATGCACATTTTCCTCTAGGTAAATGTATATTAGACATTATGTAGCTCGAAATACGCGTAAACAAAAAATACAGTTGGATCAATTCGAGGTTACAAAGTTCGTGCGATTTTTTTTGATTTTTTTCAAACGCGTTTTCGAAAAAAGGCTGTAGAAAAAAAAGCTCAACTGGGATTTTAGGGGACTTTTGTCTAATCGTTCAGTGACATGTACTCGACATTCCCTGAAAAAATCGGCTTTCTCCGATTTTTTTCCTTAGTGAAACCTAATGTTCTTGGGCTATATTGTAATCTTTGTTTTTTTATTTCTTTTTTTCCCACCCTACAGCATAATCTTCTGACATTATGAATAGAGGCTTTACCTTATAACCCGCTGAGTATTTTCAAAATATTTTACCAAATCTAGTCATGGCTGCTATGAAGCAGCCATGACTAGATTTGATGAAAACGTCATCTAAATGTAACTAAAGAAATCATTGGTCCATACCATTTATATGAGGAGAACTTGGTTAAATACCCAAATTAGACTTATTTCAGTGCCACGATATTTTGTGTCCAAGGCAGGAATATCCCACAGCAGCTTGCAATAAGTTAACTTTGTGTTAACAGGACTAGATTTACAGCGTTTGCGTAGGTTTGAACGGAATTAACCCTTTTATGGCATCCTCCAACATTGTTCACCATGCGGTTACCCTTTATCGGGTGACACCATTTAGACGCTGTGCTGAGGTTTAGTATTCGTGTAACCCACTGAACACCGATGTCGAAATAGTAATTGCAAGCCTCAATTTTCCCATAATACACGTGGGAACTCAGCCAAATTTGACGCGTGATTAACAGAGTTCAATGTACGCTGTCAAAGAATATTGAATTCGTTAAATTGGGATTCATATGCACTCAAATCATTTGATTTGAATTGATTTTTAACCCGAATGGTTTTAGAGTGTACACCCTTACTGGGTAACAGAAATGCGTTATTACTTATCTTTCTACCCATTCGCCCCTTATTTTGAACTGTGCACGTCGACACAAAATAAAATGCCTAATTGTTTGGAAGGGTTAGGTTTAGCAATTACTTTTGGAGTTGTACCTTTCGGAGATTCATCTGAGGATAATATATGCACGTAGTACTCATATTCTGAAACGGTATAGTTTCTGTTTCATATCGTATGGAAGCGCGGTGGCTCAGTAGGTAGAGGTGCAGGCTGCAAGCCGAGAGGTCCTCGGTTCGAAACCCAACTGCGGCAACCGCGTTGTGTCCTTGGACAAGACACTTCATCTCCATTGACCGCGTGGGGGCACGATGACGCCGTGTACTAGGGCGTACTGAACGTCAACGGTGCGCATGTCTTCAACCATTCTAACCCTGCCTGTGCTGCAGTGGGGAGTGACGACGTTGGGGAGCTGGCAGTTGCTCGGTGGTTCTCTCCGGGTGCTCCGGCTTCCTCCACCCGTAAAACTGTCGCGGTCATGATTAGCCATTGTGCATAAATATGTGACCTTAAACACCAATAAATAAATAATAATTCATATGGTATAACAGCAGTAATTATTTTCCCATAGGCGACCATTATAACGTTCAAGCATAATATAGAGAAGAACTTCTAAACACCAGTGACTAGAAGAAGAGTACAGGTGTTCAGGCTATATGTTTGAATGGTGATTTTGTGAGGGGTTGGAAGATTAGAACCTCCCCTGTCCCTAGTTCTACGAGGAAGAACCATGGTTTAAATAAATATGTTAATATGGTAAGATAGGCTGTTAGTTAGCAGTTTCCAGAGGTTATAGTGTGCTCCTGGATACTACACTTGCCCAGGGAGTGAATTTGCTTGTATTAACAGCCTTATTTTGGCAATGTATAGCCTTTATTGCTGTCCGTGTCAAAAATATAACTTTTTAAAACAATTAGACAGTGTTGTAAGGTGTGTGATCCACCAGTGAACATTTAAATGTGAAATAAGGTAAACAATAATAATGAAATCAGGTTTGGGAGCCAAAAAAGGCACAACAACATATTTTCAAAAGGTATCACAGCAGTAAATATTTTCCCATAGGCGGCCACTATAACATTCAAGCGAAAGAAATTATGATAGCATCACTTTAACCCTTTACCCAACGAATCGCCTGCATCCGCCCGCGTAATATGCAAATTCAGCAGTTGAAAAAATATTATTTTTCAAAAAATTTCAACAAAACCATATCATGTGACCCCTCGTTGGAACGAGCTCGACGAGCTCGTTCCAACGAGGGGTCACATGACATGGTTTTGTTGAAATTTTTTGAAAAAAATTAAAAAAATGATATTTAAAATAATAAATTTTGATATCGTCTGCGTTGGGTAAAGGGTTAATTTTGGCACTCAAATATCTTTGTCAAGTATAGCCCTTCTGACAACTTTTTTTTCTGACCTGTAAACCGCGCATCATGCAACAAATAAGAGAGAAAAAAACCTGTCCGGAAGGGAAGTGCCAGTCACGTGCACCAGGCCTGGTATTTTCAGGAGAGCGATTTAAAAAAAATTAAGGAGGGCGAAATCTAGCCCTCCCACCTTAGAAAATAATGATTACCATAATAGCCTATTCCAAAAACTGCTATGTTAGTGGTCTCTTCAAGACGGCCACACTACCCCTTCCACACCTCCGGGCCTTGCTGAGGCCCGGATGTGTGGGATGGGCAGTGTTGCCGTCTCACAGAGACACCTTGTTAGCAGCTCCAAATAAAATATACAAGGCCCACTAGACAGAATTAATTAGCAGTAAAACTTCATTTTTCCATTCGTGTTAGCTTGAGAGGTAATCGCTCCCCTCGGCCATGCAGCAGGAGTGATTTTTCGTCCGCCTGCATTTTTAAGAATGCCAGGCCTGGTGCACCTATTTTTCAGGGAATTCCGAACAAAAGCACACCAAAAGTTAATTGTATTTTTAACGTGAAAAAGTCATCATATCACCCTCTTTATTTAGCTGGAATATTCAACATTAATGCAAGATGTCATTAGAATGTTACAAATGTTTATTGAAACAATATATTTTCTCAAGGCTGCTTATTTTTAGAGATTGCATCATTTCCGAGTGTAACATTTCAAGGTGGCTAACTCCAATTCAAATATTTACTGCAGCGATACCATATGGATGAGTACCCAAGGCAGAGAAATCACCAATTCACTTATTTCTAGGTCATTAGAAGTATCACACAGAGGCAAGTATCACAGCGGACAAAATCTGATTAGATGATAAGGTTTATCAAGTTGGAATAAAAAGATTTATCAAAAGTGACTCACTTTCAGATGACACACTAACCAACTGTACAACATAATTGTTGATATGAAATGAGACCACGTATCAATTCGGTTGAATGTTTTTCTGGAACTCCCAAGCGATCTTGATTGAATAACCTATTCCAGTCTCGTTGGGTGTGGGGGGGGGGGGGGGGGGGATTATCGAGAAATATAGCGTTTTGTCACATGAGGTTAAGACTCGCGAGGAAATCCATCAATGAATCCCCGCTTCACATCCGTAAGCTCTCGTCTGCGAAATTTGAAGATCATCATACGTGGTGGCATTTAGTACTAAAATCACAAGGGAGACATTTTTTCTCGACCAAATCGCAATCAAGTCGCGTGACATTTCATAAATAAATTAATGCGGAATCAGGACTGACTTAAGAAAAAACAAACAAAATTTTGCATCTCAGATCCTGTGTTCTTTCATTTCTTTTCCACCAAAAACGAAAAACTTCAAAATCGATTAGAAAATGATTTGCAGATATGTAAATAAATGTTTGTTGGTATCCCGGGCAAGCTGATAAACCTTTACTCAACACGAAAAGCAGACGACACTATTTTTTTTCCGTCACAAACATAGCTTATGACCCCTCATTGGAACGAGCTCTATTAGCTCGTTTCAATGAGGTGTCATAAGCTATGTTTTTGTGCCAAAGAATGAAAAAGTAATAAAAATTTAATGGTAAATTTTGTGAATAGTGTTTGCCGGTTTTAACCGTTACGTTAAC
Organism: Pictodentalium vernedei; assembly: GCA_031216915.1. Classification (NCBI taxonomy): domain Eukaryota; kingdom Metazoa; phylum Mollusca; class Scaphopoda; order Dentaliida; family Dentaliidae; genus Pictodentalium; species Pictodentalium vernedei. The sequence goes on along the minus strand of CM062292.1, from coordinate 84,868,148 downwards.
TAAACATTGCCTCGGGCGATCGTGATTTTATTAGGGTCCTGCGAAGCTTCGGATTTCAGTTCGATTCCAAACAGTCTCCATGATTCGATTCGATTTCAATCGCGACGATCTGAATATTTTCGAATCTTCGAGATGTTCTCAAAATCCTACAAAATGGTACAAAGTACCTCCTCTTTAAGTAGGTTCCGCATCCGAAATTACATTAATTCCGTTCTGGAATATTCCTATTTTTGCTTCATTTACACGGCTATAAGAAGGTGCAATATCCACAAATTGATAAACGGTGAGATTCGATTCGAGATTCGATTCGATTAGAAAATCTGATGCCTGGTTCGATTCGAGATACGATTCGACACCACATTTGAGATTCGCAGGGTCCTATATTTTAGTCTTTGCCGCAGGTGACCACCCTAACAGCCACAGAGATGCAAACTAGGTACAGCGAATCGCCTATATATGAAATCAGCGTATAGTTGCCCAGAGGCCCGTGATTCTTTAAGGAATAGTGCTTGGCTTGGAGTTGACTACGCCCATATAGTGCCCAGTGAGGTGGTGTAGTTCCCGATGCGAAGCGGGGGAACTACACCACCTCACTGGGCACTATATGGGCGTAGTCAACGACAAGCCATGCACTTGTCCTATTATATCGAACAACGCGAAAATGCAAATTGACCAGATAATCTGCAATCCAAATTGTAAACATGTAATGATGTTTTTATTTTAAACAATAAAGGAGAAATGAGAATAATGTGTGGATATTGATAATTGTTCGACACAATGATACTATTCCTCGCCTCTGCCAATGTCTCACTCCGGGTTCAAAGGGTAGATCACGACTCATCTTCGACTCGTCGTGATCTGCCCTTAGAACCCGGAGTTCGACTCGGATACATATTTTGTACATCCACATTATGGTAATAATCTCTATTTATCGGGACGTATCGCCTCGGAAAACTTTACGGCTATTCTTGCGACATTACAAAAACGAAGTGTATATTTTTTTAGTAAATCGAATTGTCTAATTGGTGGCCGGGATCTTCTGCCACCATTTTGGATAAATCGTTGCTTTGTACGTTTTTATAACCAGAAAATGCATATAGTGCCCGTGCTAAAAATAGAAAACATATAGTGCCCGCATGTAGTGACCCTTCAGCTCTGTGCTGGACAACTACACGAAATAGGGTATCACCTTTGAGCCAATCAGAATGCTAGGAAGTCACGTGAGGTATAATATAACCCATTATTGCCAGGCACTAATTACTACAACGTTGTTCAGAGATATCGCTCGACCACCTCTTGGGAATATCATTATGATATTTTAGAAAGCTGTAATTACTCGATAGTCAGTTTCCGCTTGAAGAAAAACTGTGGATTCCAGCCAGGAGCTATTTCGACGATGTGCGTCGGAATGAGTTGTTGGGCTAAGTGGACCCAATAGCAGTTTTATTAGGCTAGATGCTTGTAGTGCATTAGACGTTCTTAGACTTTTTGAAGCAGTCGTTTGGTGTATGTGTGTGTGGGGGGGGGGGGGGAGTGGGGGGGGGGGAGGTTGAGAGCCTCAAGTGCAGTTTGTCGGGACCCTATATCGCAAAACTAAAGTCAGTTGGAAGGAGCTATCGAGAGCTCGTTGAGTCGACTCAAGCTACCTTGGAAACCAGGCGAATTCCATTGTTGTTAGAAAGCCGGTAAAATCGTTGTACATTCTTTTGATTTGCACAATTAAGAAATGGAAAATGAAAATGAAATGAAACATGAAAAGTGCACATGGTCCTTGTGAGTTATGTGAACCAAACGCAAATTTACTTTTACTTACCTAAATAAATTTGCCCATGAATAAATTTACAAACGTAAGCATATTTAGTGCCTGTGTACGATGTCTGTTATTTTCGATGACACTTTCACATTAATTTATGAATAATGGGATTATATTTCTCAATTCGAGTGTACATTCTTCACGCATGTCGTCCCAAGCTTTATATATCTCATGGCATGCTGTGGTTGATTTTAATTTACCTGAATTAACGTGCTGAACCGTTGTAGTTCGAATCAAGCTTATCAAAAAAAAAAATTAATATCCAAACTGTGTTCCCATTTTGGTTAAAAAATATTGTAGCTATGTACGGGAAGTTATTAACCCTTTGAACCCCAGCGGACGTTTTTCCGTCCCAGAAGCACGATACGTCATAATTTCATTAAGTCGGGTGGTTGTAGAGTGAATGTGTGGAGTAGACTAATTAATATTTTCAAAGTGCGGCCCAATGCTGCACGTTGAAAATTTTAATTGGTCTACCCCCAAATAATGAATGTGGACTCTTCCAATTGCTGCCATTGAACTGACAAGAAATTTACCATCAGGGGTCAAAGGGTTAATATTCTTTGCGCCGCACGCAGTGTTAACTGGTAAAGTGCTGGAAGCCCGTATTCACAATTTATTCTGGAGAGTAGGTATCCCGGCTTAAAGGCTTAATACTCTGTGGAAGTGCTTCATATTATCTTGGAAGTGGCATTAAATAGTCTGTGTGGATTTGTCTAGTTACAATTTATGGAAGAGTGCCTGTAGGCACTCTCCCATAAATTGTAACAATGCAAAAATATGTGAACACATTTTGATGACAAAAGATAATGTCGCACTCTACTAGTTAATTCTGATCTTTCTTGGCGAAAACATAGTTCCTTGTCTTATGACAAAACGTGCAGGATTTCGTCAAAGTTAGATCCATTTTCTGGGATTCCTGTTACAAATTCAATGAATAGAGGGTAATCACTCCTTATGTTTGACTGAGCTAAAGCAGAGCGAATAAAGCGCTACATGGTGTAGTTCTGATACCAGGGACACAGAAGAATATGTCTAATAAATATTCTCGTGGCTTTATACATATACATATGATATTTGAAATATGCCAATAAAATGTACCAACGCGAACGAAAGGAAATCAATGCGGCGCTCTCCGAGAATGAAAAGTGATTTTTTTATTTGTCCTTATAATCGTAAATATTGTCAGACTCAACCAAATGTTGTATATTCGTCTGTGCAGACAAACCAGGGGACGTGACATGCATTACTTTTCCCAGTTCCTTATTCCGCATTCGTTATCAACCGATAAAATCGGTTGATAACGAATGTCGAACAATGAAATCTGTGTGGATTCGACAGTAAGCTGGAAGCTTATAAAGGTCGTTTCCACTAAAGGTACATTTACAACTATGATGGCACGAAATGATAATTAAATTACTTTTTACCCAAACATTAACCATACATAGCTTCTGCTATGTCAAGTGTGTTATATTCAAAATAATATCAGAATGCAGTCATTTTGGAAACAAATATTACTGAATTGTGTCAAGGTGATAGCTGAAAGTTGCGATTTTCTTGTTTAAAAGTGTATATATCTTTGATGATTTTTCTCGTTCGGGCTAAACGTTGAGCGTAATGATAGGTATATGACGGACCCCGAAAACCGATTTATCATTTAAACAGACCAGCAATAATTCAAGCGCTGCTAAATTAAGCATGAAGTTTAATGGCCATTATTGCGCATTTGTCGAAAGCCACATGGGCTATCTGATAAAGATTGGAAGAGCTAGGGAGACCAGTATTCTCCTGCAAGTCGTTATCTATGTAATTTTGGCCAGTTAATACGTAATTATTGTAAGAACGTACATCGCACATGTTCTGGACACACACCCATATTACGCATCCAGCTTGTCACCGAAACGTCAGGATATGCCGAAATGTTGGTCTTTCAAAGGAACTATAGGTTAGAGGAGGTGCCGCATCGGTGCGACATTATAGGCACGTTGTGATGTAGGGGAGCCACAGAGTCATATTTAGAATAGGAGCAGTCGCGGGGGCAAGTCGGTGGTCATATATGAGAATAGGATCAGAAACATGAAGTTCGAGCTCAGGGAACTATTCGCATTTAGGTAAAAGGCATTACATGTTTTAGAAGGCAAGCCATACGTCTGCTTGTGTGAACAGCGTCACGTAAAGTGACAATAAGCTAGTGGCCGTGCGACGGCAGTGGTAGAGTGACATGCCGTCACATGTTAGAGCAGAGGCGTCCGATAAAGTGACAATACGTTAGTGGCCGTGCGACGGCAGTGAAAGAATGAAGTGAAGAGGCGACCAAGGAACAAATACCAGCGAAAAGGAGGAAAAACAGCGACAACAGGGAATGCGGGCCCGCAAGTGACTCAAAAACTGTGTGGGTGGGGGGTGATTGGCGTTTTGTTTACTTATTCTCTTGAATTCCATGTAAGTCAAACATTATCATATTTATTTATATGTACATGTATTAACATTGTTGTTTTCAGTGAACCCCTGTTGATTTATGTTTTTCGAGGAGAAGTTATTAACCCCTTCAGGATAAGAACCACCCCAACAAAAGTGAAACGGGCGGGTTCGTCAAGGTGAGACATAAGTTTGCGCAGGGATTCAGGTGACACTCCTTGAGTTTGGCTGAATACGCGGTGTGAATCTATTTCTTTCAGCAGCGACAAAGCCCGGTTTCCGACACACTAGTTTTCAAGTTGAACAGAGTGAAGAAGTTAGAACACGTGAAAGAGATAGTACTGATGGGCTACAGTTTTAAGAGGCCTCTACAGTTCACCGCATGAGTTTGATTGTGCGCAAGAATACACGAGAGGCGAAGCCTGGGTTTGCATTCTGTGCCAAACCAAACGAGTGCGATAAACATTAACCCATTCAAACGTATGTGCGACTTTGTACTTATTATGTACGTTTTCAGTTTTCTCGAGAAGACCATTTATATTTATTGCAATACGAAATGAGAATTGTCCAGTCCTTTAGAGACGTTTAGGAAATAAAATAAGGGAATAATTCAAAATAATTTTCACGAGCAGGGAACCAGTCGTAATTCTACTTCTCACGCTGTTTAAACCTCCATTCATATGTTTCAATACGTCATCGCTTCAACCAATGAAATATGCTATGATTTCATGAAACTTAAATCAGGGACGTGGCTAGAGGTTTTCGATTGGGGGTGTAAGGTAGTGTAGTGAAAGTAGTGTAAGGTAGTGAATTTCCAACTAGGGGGTGGACCGGGAGGGGGAAACCCCCTCCCGGTCCCACCCCCAGTTGAAAATTCACTGCGATAAAGATTTTGAAAATGAAGCCATGAAAGGGGGCATAAACATTGACTCTACTAACTGAAATGCCAACACATTTATGATAGGATTATCAGGTTATTATTATGTGGTATTATTCTGGGAATTGAATATGTGCTAAACAAATGCTCAAGCTGAGAACTTTGAGCAATTCACACTCTCCTTACATTAAATCAGATCTTATGCAGGAATGATCAATTTTCGATGTTTCAACATTTTGTAACTGTGAATGATGGAATTAATAACGATTTCACATGATATGATTTTTTAAGTGCATTTCGAGGACTTTTTTAATACGATAAGTAAATGTACCATATAAATCTCGTACCGATTGACATCATGCATACTTACGAAGCTCAATATTGTATACACTGTAGTTGTAAATAGTAACAGTTGGATGTTTTGCCGATTTGAAACCGAGTTGGAATTTTGGGAAGTAAAGTAGACATCAGCATCACCAAAGAAGCTCTAAATCTAGATAGATGGAATTTCCAACTACTCATGACTTGCCCTCCGAATTTCCAGCTGTAGGAAATTTTGGCCAGGATTGGGGGAGGGGTGACAAACCCCTGTCGCCACGTCCCTGACTGAAATACACATTTAGTGCATCCATAGCTGTTGCTGTTATGCCTCACTTTTATAACACTAATCGTGAGTAGTTAATGCGATCGCCATTAAAATGTTACCGCACTCTCACAAGAAACAATAAATTTAGAAACATATTTCAATGGAAAGTAATTTAAAAAAAATTCACGTGTTTACTTGACTGCCATGCTGTGCCTTGCGGCTGTTGTTATTCAACAAGATGACAAGTTAAAATTTCAGTCAAGCCTATAATTATTGAGTGATTTCGTGTAAATTACATTTATATCCGTATTGTCCAATGCAAATTGATGTTTTATTCAATATGGCCTTCATCATTCACATTATCCGTGTTGCAGGCATTTAACATACGTAAACAAATCAAATGAATTGCAGTGAGTATCATGTTGTCATTTGGAGCGCACCATGTTTCAATTTAGCGGACTTTTAAACTTGTTCGTGCGACGTCATTCGTTTGAAGTTACGTCACTCAGAGGATGTTCCATATTCTGTCTACATTGTTCATAGTTTGAACTAAATTCTGCCCGTGCTATGTTTTAACCCATGACTATCATTCAATCAATATTCAGAATATTTTTTGGCATAACAAAATTGTTAGAAAAATCACTTTGATGCTCTGTCATTCTATAGTGCCCGAGTTTATACAAAGGTAAAATTACACGGATACTATAGAACAATAATAACAAGTTACAGCATCAAAATAAATATTATATTGTGTTAGAATGGGTCCAGATGAATGACAGGTTCCATTCTGGTATTCGAAAAGTGAAAAATCTTTTTTCACACATATGTGCGATACAAATTTTTTATCACACATTCCGGAATGTCGTGAACAAACGTATATTTTAGTAGGGATCTGCGAATAACACATTTTTTTCGAATCGAATCTCGAATCGAATCGTGTCTCTGATATCGATATCGAATCGAATCTCGAGTGGAATCTTAATGGACATGTTATTTCCTATTGTACTAAACGAAGTTACGGTACACTGTTTTGACTCTTGGAGACTGAGTGGACACCTTAAACACCAATAAATACATATTCTCTGTTGCATCGTCGCTAAAACAGCTAGAACATTATTCCTAAGAACGTGAATAGTAACAAATTAAGCCTTCAAAAACTAAAACTATGGATAATGTTGTGGGTAAAATCCACTACTTACCTAACAAATAACCTTTGTTAGTTACTCAATTAAATATGAAATTGAATTGAGCCTACATGAATGAATTGTCTAATGTCAATTTTATCCAATTTTTGTTGGAAATGTAACAAATTGAAGTTAGTACGAGAGATTCGACAAAAATCGAATCTTGAGGCTGATTCGGGATCGCTCTCGAAGCATACGTATGGTATCGATATCGAATCGAATCTCGAATATTCGCCGGAACTTAAATTTTAGATAGGTGTGTAATAAGAGACACATCGTAGGTTTTTGAGAACATCAAACGATTCGAAAATTTCCGAATCAGTGCAACTCGATTCGAATGGAATCATTAGGAATACTTCGAATCGAGACGAATTTTGAAGCTTTGCAGGACATACACAGAGGGACAAAACGCGTGTGAATAGGTTAATCGATATGGCACGAGTGTCAGCGCGGAAGGATAAAACGAGAGGCCGCAGGCCACGAGTTTTGTCCTTCCGCGATGACACAAATGCCATGCCGATTAACCCATTCACATGCCAGTGTCGTTCTGTGTTTATTACACACCTTCAAGTCCATAAAACCAATTATTAGAAGAACACTCAGCAACTCATTTGAAAACAGTCAACAAAAAGAAGACATTCTATCGCCAACGAAATTGCGAGGAGAACCCGTGTTACTATTTTTAGCTATCGCTAGCGATTCAAATTGTAATTCCAGTGCAAGGTTTGTAGAAAATTCCAGTGACATTTCGCTTCTATTTAAAACTAGTCCGTCAACGATTTCCGTTTCGCACATGTGTGCGGAACGTATTTTCATTCCCCGCATGGTTTAATGTTGTTGTGGGTGGGCCTTTCATCGAATTTATTATTATTTATTAATATTATTTATTTTTGCCGTTTGAAGAGATTGAAATATCGATAACCAGAAACAGAATTAAAAGAATAGGGATACGATTTTTCAACAAAAGTGTGACTAAGCTTAAAAACAGAAACCTTCAATGAGTTGTTGCTTGACCCCTTGAACCCTGGTGGTATCTTCCAAGTCAGTACAATGGAAATAATTGGAAGAGTCCATATTTATTATTTGGGGGTAGACCAATTAATATATATTTCAAGGTGCAGCCTTTGGACTGCGCGTTGAAAACATTGATTGGTCTTCCCACACTTTAACTTAGCAGCCAGCCTACTTAATGGAAGTATGTGGTATCATGCTCCTGGAACTAAAAAGCGGTCTCTCGGATTCAAAGGGTTAGAGATTTTTCTGCAGAAATTCAATGACTTCACGTTGTCTCCATTGCGCAACCCTCTGTAATTAGTTTTATTCCTGCCGGTTATCTAAGGCTCGGTCCATTTCCAATCTACATACTTTTTCATTTATTTATACAAGTAGTGTGGGATCCTCAGTGAATTATGGGTGAATAACGAGAGAGATATCACCATCTCCTCTATAAATTACGCCGTGAGGTACAAAAAATCGTAAGCTGTCGGTTAAAGAAATGCAAATGAGGTGTGATTTGTGGCGGTAGGCTGACAGATCTAAGACTGCATTGATTTATCGCTTCTCGGATATCAGTATGAAAATCCCAGATGTAGCAGTCTGCGTGATGACTTACTTCACTACTCCAAACGTGTTTTATGAGAAGAGGAAGGCGAATTATCGTTTCAAACAAATTGCTCAAAACACTGCACACACCAAGAGCGCAGTCGGGGTGTGGCTGGGTAAAATGGGCAATGCGAACCCACTCTCCAGCCAATTTCAAATGATGGTTAACATTAGTCCAAACGTGGGTCTAAAAGCCGCAGGACGCACGATGCCAAAAATATGAGTTATATACCGAATGTCGAAACATACGTTCTCAGCAGAATGGATGTGTTCTTAGGCCTGAAACTAGTGTGAGAAAAATTAAAGGTATATTCCCGATATGAGAGATTATTTAAAAAATGCTGAAATAGAAATTGTCCGTTTCTTTTGTAATGGGAGTACTCCCATTACAAAAGGAACGGAAAATTTCTATTTCAGCATTTTTTCCCCATAGAACTGCACAAATCTACCTGCCAAAATATAAATGAGAGAACACTGGATCGCAGATGCTAGTTTGTTTGTTTTTCATTCCTTGTTTGGTCTTCATTCTGTTATATTCTACACAGAACATCTCCATCCACTGGTGAAAGTGTATCGCGACCAGATCGCTATCTGCTCGAAGAGACCACTGTTGTTGTACCAGCACTTAGACCTATCGATATTGACGTTTACATACTACCACTAATGAAGATTACTAGAGAAAGCAACGTCCGATTCCTAACGAAAGCTTCTCACTTAACCATGAGCTGCCTGACTCAGCTGGTGATATCTGTGTTCAAGTTCTTAGTAATGTTATTGGAGGAAACAAGACAATACGGGCCACAAGATAAGGAACATACAATCCAATGCGAGAATCTGACAAAAATATTTGAATAGAGGCGCCCTGACGCCCACAAAAAACACAATATAAGTTTAGCGTACAGATACAGTACAACCGCCGTGGAATGATCAAAATCCACACGTGGACAGTGTTGACCATGGAAGCTTTCTCAAAATCGGAACTTTTCAGCAAAATATTCAATGAAAGAATCACCAGGTCGTGTAGGTGGGTAGGTGCGCGCGCGCGCGTGTGTGTGTGTGTGTGGATTTCGCAGACCGAAAATATAATCTGGTACATTATAGAACACAATATACAGTTTTTATTTTTTTTTTACTCACCTTTTTATTGAAGTGTTCCTCTTCTCTTATCCGTTTATCATTACTCGTGTTCATTTAACTTTGTCTTGTGTAAATGTACCATTAAAAATGTTCATGTCTGAATGTGAACTAACAGAAATGTTTATATACATTCGTTTAAGATGTGACCTGTACTGAGCAAATACTGTTTATAAGACTGATATCTACAGGAACATAATAAAAATAGGATATCTAAATTGCACTGCAGAAATGGCAGATTCCAATAGTGTATTTTTACGTTCCAATCTTACTTATTTCACTAACATGCTGCGTACCTATCAACCTAGTAACAAGATGGATGAGAACCAATGTAACTTCACAAAACATGCTGTTTGTGGAACTGCATGTGAAAAAAGAGATCTATTTAATTTGTTATAGTTTGAAATATATATTATTTTTTTGGTGCATTATCTGTTTCGTCCTCTTAAAATTATTTTTCAGCAAATAATATATGGAAATGTGGCAAAATTGCACTCATACTAGGAAGTTTACTCTTTTCAGAGCGGCTTTCACTTTAGAAACTCCCGAGCATGACGGTAGCTTATATGTGTATATAGTATCTGCAGATCTACACCCAATATGTTGGCTGTGCACATACATTTAGTTCGATCCAGTAGAACCCAGATCACACGGGACATTCACCACTAGATTCACGGACTAGCACCACTAATCTCTATACAACATGATTACCTGAACGCCCATTAGTCACATATAGACAATTATCCCAACCGACATCGTCTTAAGGGAAGGGTGGCAGTTGTTGCTTAGGATGGACAATGCTCAACAAATACATAGAACGACACACGCGTGTGTATGGGTTAATTGAAATGGAACGAGTGTCAGCGCAGAAGGATGAAAAGAGAGGCCGCAGGCATCGAGTTGTATCCTTCCGTGATGGCACACGTGTATTTCGATTAACCCATTCACAAGCGTGTGCCGTTCTGTGATTATTACACGCCTCCACGTCTATAAACACAATTATTAGAAGGACACCCAGCAATTCATTTGACAACTATCAACAAAAACAACACATTTTATCTCCAACCAAACCTGCGAGGGGAACCCGTGTTACTATTTCGTCCCCTGAGTTCCAATGTGTTCTATGTGCCTACTGGCACAAAGAACACATTGGAACACATGGGACGATTTTCAGCTATCACTAGCGATTCAAATTGTAATAGCGTTGCACGATTTGTAGGAATTCCAGTGAAATTTCGCTTCTATTTAAAAATAATCCGTCATATGCTCGAAACAGATTTTCATTTTCCGCATGGTTTAGTGTTGTTGCAGATGAGGATTTCATAGAAAAGGAGTGTAAAAAAACATTTTCTAGACAGTTTTCAATTTTCCGACGGCCAACAATCGCCGATGGCTTTCTAAAGGATATATTTTGATGTTTGCGAAGAACACATATAGTGATGGTGTGCACATTTGTACATCTATGCAAATTGAATATTTAAAAAAAAAATCAGTTATTATTGACAAAACACATATCTGCGTGGCTGTTGGAAAGTTGATACCGTTTTAAACGTTTTCGTGCTTGACTTTCGTTTGATGATTGATGGTGTGAAGGCTGGTATGCAGTGATTGCAGTTATTGAATAGCAGCTTGCACGTCGTCTAACGTCATCGGTAGGAGGAGCTAACACGATGACCGGCATGACGCTTTCTTGAGGAAAACAGCTTGACTTTCGACGTTTTTCGCTGACATCTGAGTAAATCAGCTGTTTAAAGATCAGTGATTGGGCTTAGTACTAGGCGATGTTGAAACTAAGTGGTCTCAGGTACAGGGATGTGGCAACAGGGGTGTGCATTTTTTTTCAATAGTTGCAAATTCCGAAGTCAAAAATCAAATAGTTGGAAATTCAATAAATTAACATTGTTCATGAAAAATATTAAAATTCCAACTAATGATGAGAAATTTTGATCTTTTATTTCCAACTGGAAACTTGAGTTTCAAATTTCCTACTCTAAAATTGACATGGCCTCAAAATTTCGACTCTGACATCAATCCGGTAAATTTTCTGACCCAGACACATTATAAATGATGATTTTACCGTTTCAGGACTAGTGAAAATTTTCAGAAGGGTTCATAACCCTTTACCCAACGCAGACGATTTCAAAATTCATTCTTTTAAATATCATTGTTTTTAATTTTTTTTAAAAAAATTTCAAACAAAACCATATCATGTGACCCCTCTTTGGAACGAGCTCAACGAGCTCGTTCCAAAGAGGGGTCACATGATATGGTTTTGTTGAAGTTTTTCGAAAAATAATGTTTTTTCAGCAGCTGTATTTGCATATTACGTGAGCGGATGCGGGCGATTCGTTGGGTAAAGGGTTAAAAGATATCACCCAGCGCTGCAGTGCAACCACCTATCGAAACCACTCACAGTCGGAATGTACACCGGTGGCACCCAACCCCCCCCCCCCCCCCGCCCCCTCCCCCACACACCCCAGCTGAAACCCTCTAGCCACATCTCTGCACAGATCTGATTTTTTTATACGACACATCTCTTAAGATATGGATTTGAAACTTCGTATACATAATCAACGTCAAGTTGGATGCGTGTTACATACAACATACATTTGATAGAAGCGTTATAGACTTGTTGCTCTTGAACGGAGCCAAAACCATGATGTTCGTATCAAATTTGGTGTATTTTACAGTTCGACTTATTACCATTGGTTTCCACAGTTGAAATAGTATGAGAAAATGTAGTGGAGCGAACTGTTTTTGTATTTCTCAAGATATTTGTTTGACTATTCCTATACATGCTTAACATAAAGTAAAGATGTGCGGCATATAAATTTACGTTACTTAACCCTTTACCTAACATAACGACCAAACACGCCCAGAAAAGTAATCAGAATAAGCTTATCACACCCTAAAATATCTCGAAAGTTCTCAATAAAACAATACAAATATGGATATTATTAGTACAGCTCGACGAACTGGTTCTAATAATATCCATATTTGTATGGTTTTATTGAAAAATTGTGAAATCTGTTTTTGAAAAATGAGAAATTTAATTTATTTTTTTTTAAATATCGTGTTAAAATATCTCGGAAGTTCTCAATAAAGCAATACAAATGTGGATATCATTAGAACCAGTTCGACGAGCTGGTTCTAATACTATCCATATTTGTATGTTTTTTATTGAAAAGTTGTGAAATCTGTTTTTGAAAAATGAGAAATTTAATTTATTTTTTCAAAATACCGTGTTAGGCAAAGGGTTAAAATGAACAAATTGCAAACACCTCTTACTTCATCAAGTGTATGTGATGTAGACATGTGGTGAAATCAATTTCCTTCATGTTTTCAACTTGTCAGACTTTTTTTTCCGACCAGTCGACTTGAATTTAACCAGTGGTCACAGTTTTTTTCCGACTGCGAGTGGCGATCGGTTGATGTTACCGATAGAGTCGAAGCGATTTTCAAACTTTCAGAGGGATGTCTTCATGTTCAGATCATATGTCTGTACTCTGTGTTATCCTCTTGTTTTGCTTTTCCTTTCTGTTTAAAATGATCTGTCCCATAGTTGAAATTGGCTGTTGTGCTGTCAGATTTTTCATTGGCGTTAACCATTTAACCCTTTACCCAACGAATCGGCCGCACCCGCCCGCGTAACATGCAAATTCAGCAGTTGAAAAAAAATTATTTTTCAAAACAATTCAACAAAACCATATCATGTGACCCCTCGTTGGAACGAGCTCGTTCCAACGAGGGATCACATGTTATGGTTTTGTTGAATTTTTTTTAAAAAATCAAAACAATAATATTTAAAATAATAAAATTTTGATATCGTCTGCGTTGGGGAAAGGGTTAACGAAGGTACACAATAACACAATTTGCTGTTTCACTTATTTTTTGTTTTTGTTTTTTGTTCAAATTTTTCATAAATTTGTAACGAAACCATGTCATCTGAACCCTCGTTGGAACGAGCTCGGTAAGCTCGTTCGAATGAGGGGCAGATGATATCATTTTTTTAAAATATTTTTTTATTTGCTCAACATGTAAATTACTCGGCGATGTGGACAATTCGTTAAGTAAAGTATTCACACTAACGTTGCCGCTCGCGCCTATTGGCGAGCATTTTATTATTTTGTTCTGTGTGTTGTTTTTATGCGAGGAATAACACTGTCACCTGATTAATTGTTAGAAAAGACCCGTGAGACCTTACCAACAATTGATCGAATAATAGAGCTACAGGAAAAACTATAAATAGCATTATGCTTCCTCGCATATGGACACAGGTCATCCATATATGGCAAAAGTGGGCGTAGTAGTACAAGTAGTAAGCCTTTTTCAGAATTACAAAGTTGTGCCCAATTGTCGTGATAAAATGTTTGTTATCTCCTCTCACCAAGAGGTGGGAATTGTCCATGATTTTGTAGCCACCGATATTGTAAATGCAGACGTCTGAACTGATTGTAACCTTGCTATCACGCAATACACTGTTCCACACAACATTTTACAGTGAGACAATAGTTTGCCGACTTTTGAAGTTACGAACCACTCCGTCTCTCATGTTAGAAAGAAGTACTTCGCAACGTGGCCGGACACAGGGCCGGGCTATCTCTGAACATGTTGACATATATCGCTAAAGTTATAATTTATCGATCACATTGCGATTAGATCGTGACACACTTACATATCAGGGTTGCGATTTCATAATAAAATATTGCGAAATCAAGACGGAATCAGAAGAAAAAAAATAAACAAACAGTATCACAGTTTCAATGTTTTTGCTTTGATGTTCGGACGCAAGAGATTCAACATTGCCGGTGGAGAAAAGCGCCAAACTAATTATGACCGGATCGTGAGCTAGTCGCTATATCCGACCGACATTCTTTACCCCCCCCCCCCCCCGCCCTCCCCCACTTGTGATCACAGTATTGTACGACAATCTTTGACCGCCCGAAAGAGATTGTATATCGGCTTGGAGGTCACATCAACTTTAGTTCATTCTAATTTTGCTCAAATACATTTCAGAGATACCTGAAGCATTATGGGCGGGATCAGAGTGATATTAAGTAGAACAGTAATAGATAGGTGTCCAAGGCGTTTGCATCATGGGTAGGGAAGGAAAAACAACGATGTTTTTCAGCCTGCATATATTCCAATGCCATATCAGCATTCATATTTTGTAAAAAACAAAGACTTTAATTAATATCGTCGAGCGCTTTAACCCTTTACCTAACACGAAAAGCAGACGACACTTGCAAACAAAACTCTTGAATAACTAAATATTTTCATTTTTTTATCAAAACATAGCTTATGACCCCTCATTGGAACGAGCTCAACGAGCTCGATCCAATGAGGGGTCATAAGCTATGTTTTTTTAGAGAAAAAATGAAAATTGAATGGTGATTTTTGAGAATAGCGCTGGCCGTTTTTGCCGTTACGTTGGGTAAAGGGTAAGATTCAATTGGTTTTATAATGTTTTTTGACTAAATTTATTTATTTATTGGGATTTAACGACATTTTGCGGCAGCCAGGGTCATCTCGTGCTATTAAAATATTGTATGACGGTAATACGCTGTCGTACAATACCCTTCAGCTGGTGGTTGCTAATTACTTATTGAATGCAATGGCACAGGGACGTGCAGTGCTCACTAATTATTGCCATGTTTTTCTACGAAAATGTCCATCTTATGTCTGACGTAAATTTTTCTGGTCATGGTATGTCATTTCCGAGGTCTACCCGGAAGAAACTTGTAACGAATGTTGTTACTTAGTGTCATTTTGAAGAGGAATACCTCCCCTATAACATAATATCCAAACTCCGCTAGAATTCGCTTTGAGGAAAACTTTTAACTGCGCTCCCAAACTACGTTGTCATCTGCAGTGTGGCGCCACGTTGTCGGTCAGATTTTCGTTATGGAGCTCGCACTTTGAGATATCGTATTACAATATTCTCTTGAATAATCAATGCTCTATAGTGGTCATATGATTAGAAGGTCAATAGAATCACAGAGAACCATATAGAAGTAAATAGAATGATATTTTATGCCAAGCATAGAACCTCAGAATAGTAAATCGAGCTTGGTTCATCCAGGATCCGACGCGATTATGATGACTTCTTGAAAATCCAGTATTGGTTTGGATGCACATGAGCCGCTCGATACCAATTACAGTAAGCTTCGCTCTCTGTCCTCTGGTCTCACCGCTGGTGACAACGACGGCATTAATTGCGAAAGAACAGAAGAAGTTGGTGAGAAAATATAGAACAATTCGATAGCAAACCAGTCACGACAGTAACAGTGAAAAAAATCGACCACATAAAATCGATGGACCACTTAACCCTTTACCCAACGTAACGGCCAATACCGACCAGCGCTATTCTCAAAAATCGCCAATAATTTTTCATTATGTTTTCATTTTTTGTCTCAAAAACATAGGTTATGACCCCTCTTTGGAACGAGCTCGTCGAGCTCGTTCCAATAAGGGTCATAACCTATGTTTTTGAGACAACAAAAATGAAAAAAATAGTTATTCAATAATTTTGTTTACGAGTGCCGGCTGCTTTTCATGTTAGGTAAAGGGTTAACACACTGATTGAAGGCTGACAACGAGAAACCCCACATCAATCCCACAGTCTTCTTTTCCCGACTGATCACTGTTGCACTGTGAGAAGAAAATGCAGCATAATGCTTCGCATATGAATTATCAGCAGTAACAGCTGCTTTGTTTAAAGATAACTTGAGGCGAAAACCAGTAAAGGCTCAATTAGCAAAAAGTCTAACAGAGACCTGCAGTCAATCTGAACGTTCCGATCAGACCACAACCGTTGTTGATGGTGGCGCCCTTCTCTGTAGTATAAAGTGGGTGAAGGGATCAAGCTACTTTGCATGTACAGCTATTTCTATCCACCTGGATGCGCTTGCGCGAAAAACTAAGTTATTTTCTGTTTCCAGTTTACTGTAGGTGAATGGGGGAAAATCGTAAAACTTCATTTTTCACACAAAAATGTTTTTCCATCAAATGTGCGTTTATATAGTCAAATAGTGTAGGATATACTCTTTAAAATAATGTTAAATTCTTATTAGTAGACAAAGTTCTTCATGTTTCCATTTTTGTTTAAAGCTTCTAATTTATCTGTGTGTATTGCCTTATAAATTAATGAAAAAGGGCTGACTTTAGTAGCTTTAAACTTAAAAATGCATATTAACTTCTTATAGCATAATTTATGCGTTCATCATTCCGAAGAAAGCAATCTTCCAATTATTTGATGGTTTAAAAAAGTTTTGGCTGTGGGACAGTTTTAATATTTCCATTTTACTTTCAAAAATAGTGATTTTCAACTTTGTGCGATTTCGATAGACTTCTCTCCACTACTAACTGCCTTCGCCCACTTGAAGCCGACAGTAGGTGATACATGCCGGTTCAACCATCATCGTACATGTACGTGTACACGTACATGTACATCTCCATAGGATTTAGTGTTAAAATCGTGTACGTGTACAAGATTTTTAACGTTTTTAGGGTGCTTTAGAATCCACTTTAAGTTCAATTAACACTGAATTGAATCCTAGACTTTTAAAATTTTTCGTACAGTACATGTACCGTTTGATGTTTGAATCGACAATGGATTTCTCCCATAGGATTCAGTGTTAAATTGCGAGCAAAAAACGTTTTGCCGATTCAAACATCATCCTCTCGCCGATTCTAACAGTCCGCGCCCGCACACGATTTTAACGCTGAAAACCCCATGGAGGCGTAGATGGAGATCTACTCTGCGGATTTTAGGTCTGATGATGTTTGAATCGGCAAAACGTTTTTTTTTGCTCGCAATTTAACACCGAATCCTATCCGCACACGATGTTAACGCTGAAAACCCCATGGAGGCGTAGACGGAGATCTACTCTGCGGATTTTGAGTCTGAAATCGACTCGCGTGAAAGAGGTGATGTTTGAATCGGCAAACCCACTGTCGCGTTTCTCGAAGTGAGACTGGCGCACGTTATTGCGAGGTGATCTCAACGAGCACTTGATGGAAATGTTTTGAACGAAGAGTGTTGTCGGTGTGTTAGAAATTCGCAAACCCGCTGTCACGTTTTTTGATTGATATATATAGGAGAGAAAAAAAAATATATAAATAATAGTTATTTAGAAAAATAAATATATCAAATCGAATAGATAATAAAAAAAATACGTAAATTATGTGCGCTTCCCAGACTATTAGAGCGAGGATTCTTTTAAACATGCTGATGAGAGCATACTCAATCTGCGTGAACGAAGAACTACGTCCCATCTTGTTAGAACGATGCGTCGGATGTCGGGATCATCTAGACTTCGATCATGAGAATCATTCGTGTCTGACGATGGAAAGGGAAGATATGATCCTCATGTATTTCGAACCGGCGTTCGAACGCGTTAGATTCGACGATGTGATCACGTTTTGGAAGAGATTAGTCTTCTGTAAGAGTCAAGACAAGCCCACAGTTTCGGAAGAACTGAAATTGGCGCGTAAAAGTCTGACTTTAGAAGACAAGGGATGCATCAAGAAATTATTGCTGAATGAAGCATACGTCTAAGTTTTTTTCGTTGATATAAAATAAGGGAGAATAGAAAATAAAAATAAATACACACATAAAATTTTTATCTAATATTAGAAGAAAAAAACAAAAATGAGAACCAGAAATAAATTGTATCCAACGTTAGATGACGACGAGGATGAGAAGCCGATCGACGTTTTGCCGACGGCACCGTTGCTAGAAGAGAGAGAAAGTGGAGAGAGGTATCGCATCGACCAAATCAATAGAATCCAAGTGCATCTAATTCAAGAGAGAGATTCTCGTCGTTCCCTCAAGAAGAAGTATTCGCGTTTCGTGACATTCGTCAACGCGATCGACACGACACTCATCACGATTTCCATGGGTTTACACGCTGCTGGAATCGGATTGTTGTCGACCGCGGTCGGCATTCTGATCGTGTTGACGGTAGAAGGAGTGGCTCTAGCCGCTGGATTGTTTAGCACGCTCGGAAACTTTTTGAGTAGGAAATTATATCTGAAGGCGAGGAAACACGACAAGATTCGCATCTTGGCCGACTCCAAGATCGACACAATATCCGAAATGATCTCTATGGCATTGAAAGACGGTAGGATATCAGACGGAGAATACTTCGCGATATTGAGCGAGAAAACGAAATACGATGCCATGAAAGAAGCCGTGAGAATCAAGACTTGTCAGATCATCAAGGAGTTGATGGAGGATTCTCTCGTGGAAAAGGGGAGGAAAGACGCCAGGGAGGAATTCAGTAAGATGATAGAACTCAAGAGCAGCGATTGAAAAAAAAAAAAAAATATATATAATAAGAACAGATTTTTAAACAAAAAAAAAATTAAATTTATATATAAAAAAAAACGAATTTAATTTAAATAACTCTTAAAAATGTATTGCATAAAGTGTAAGAGAGTTACCTTGACGAGTAATTCTAGAGAAGTGCGAACTAAAAACGACAGACAGATGCTTCGCGGAATTTGCGACGTGTGTGGTTCTGTCAAGACTAGATTCATCAAAAAAAAGAACGCGAGCAAAGGTAAAGGCCTCGTGAATAAAATAATTAATAATCTACCTTTCGAAATGCATCTGCCTGGTCACAGTTTCACGGGACCCGGAACGAAATTGAACAAGAGACTCAACGCCGATCTGACACCCAAATCATGGAGCAAACCTGTGAATAGGGTGGACGTGGCTGCGTATGATCACGATCTGTGCTACGTCGAACATCCCGACACCAAGACTCACAACAATGTCTGCGATAAAAACATGTTGGGTAAATTGAGAGGTATATCGAATCCGACCAGGAGAGAGAAGATGGAACGTTCGCTGGTCGGCAATCTGATCGGTGCGAAACGTCGATTCGGATGGGGCGCTCAAAAAAAAAAAAGGCGCATCGGAAAAGAAGAAGAAACGATTATTGATGAGCGAATTGGCCGAGGAGTTACACAAACCCATAGTGCATAAATTTCGAAAGAGAAGGGTGTTCGTGAAGGGTCTGGATGATATTTGGTCTGCCGACTTGGTCGACATGAGATCGTTTTCGAGGTGGAACGAGGGCATCAAATATCTATTGACAGTCATCGACGTGTTTTCCAAATACGGTTGGATCAGAGCTTTGAAGAATAAATCGGGACCTTGCGTCGCCGAGGCTCTGAAGAGCGTGTTCGACTCATCTTCTCGAAAACTGAGTAAATTGTGGGTGGATAAGGGAAATGAATTCTACAACAAGCACGTTCATCGATTGGTAGACCTCTACTCGATCGAAAACGTAGAGAAAGCCAGCGTGGTGGAACATTGGAATCGAACGATGAAGGAAAAGATGCACAGATACTTCACGGCGAATTCGACCAAGAAATACATATAGGGTCTGAATTGTCTGGTCAAAGATTACAACAACACGCGACACAGATTGATCAAGATGACTCCCTCGGAAGCTAGCGATCCTCGAAACGAAAAACGGGTCTACGCGAATCTATATCCTGAGAGATCTAAGATCAGGAAGAAGTCTAGAACGCCGAAATTTGCGGTCGGTGATCGAGTGAGAATCTACACTTATAAGAAGCATTTCGAAAAGGGTTATACTCCTCGATGGACCTCGGAAATCTTTGTGATAATCAAAATATTTAACACCGATCCGGTGACTTACGAAATCGAAGCTTTGGATGGAGAACAGATCATCGGAAAGTTTTACGAACAACAATTACAGAAGATGAAGTTTTGATAAAGAAAACAAATTTTTTTTTATTTACTTTCTTTAACATTTTCTTGTTTACACACATATATATAAGAGAGAAAAAAATAAAAAAATAATTAAAAACTATTTTTAGATAAAGAAAGCAAGTTAATTAATAAACAAAAAACTAAAAATCCTTTAAAATGACAAATATACTAGATATAGCACAAAGCATAGTGAAAGATGAAAGTATTCAAGAATATGAGGGTCACGAATACGAACCGGTAACCGGAACGAGTTTGAATAATGTGGGAGAGATAAGAATCAACATCGAAACTCAAGATTTATTCGTACATCCTAGCGAGAGTTACATAGTGGTGCAAGGACGTCTCACCAAGGAAGATGGGAGCGACTACGCCGACGACGACACGGTTACTCTAACCAATAATGGTATCATGCATCTATTCAGCAATATAAAATACATGCTATCCGGACAAGAGATAGAATCTGTTTTTCATCCCGGTCAGGCCACCACGATGTTCGGACTCTTGACGTATCCTGGTGATTTTTCGAAATCCAGAGGACTTAATCAGTTGTGGGTGAAAGATACCATAGGCCCTGCTAGCGCAGGCGCTGCCTTGATATTCGACTACATCGTCAAGACGTCCAGACCTAAAGGAACGTTTTCGTTCAGGATACCTTTGAAACACATCTTCGGATTTGCAGACGATGACAACAAGATCATGTACGGATTCAAACACAATCTGACGTTGATTCGAAAAGGAAATCATGATGCAATAGTGAGACTCACTGCGACCGATGCAGGTAAGACAACTCTACACAAGATATCGTGGTTCGTTCCGCACGTGGAGCCTTCGATCGTGGAGAAAGCGCATCTCTACAAGATCATAGAATCCAAGAGTAAATTACCCGTGGGATTTAGAATGAGACAGTGCGAAACGGCTAGCATTCCTCCCTCCACGAATCACTTCGATTGGAGATTGACGGTGAAATCCACTTCCGAGAGACTGCGTTTCATCGTGGTTGTGTTTCAGACCGATAGGGACAGGTCTCAGGAAAAGAATGCATCGCTGTTCGATCACTGCCATTTGAGAAACATGCAAGTGTTTCTGAACGCCACGAGATATCCAGCAATCGATTACAATGCGTCGTTCGACAAGAACGATTTCTGCAGACTGTACGGCGACGCCGCTGATTTTAGAAAGAAGTATCACGGTCTAGACGAATTGATGAGCAACCCTAACATGTCTCCCGGTGAATACAAGTCGATGTATCCCATGTTCGTATTCGACGTCAGTAAACAGAGTGAATGACTCAAGAGTAGCATCTTAGACATTCAGATCAAGATGCAATTCGATAGGAACATGCCGAGAAAAACCGAATCCTTTGCCCTGGTCCTGTCGGACAGAGAATTACAATTCGAATCGGCCGGAAATAAGATGTCAATCATTCGATGAGAGACGAGTGTGAAAAAATAAAAAAACAAAAAAAAAAATAAAAAGTAATAAGTAATTATTAAAAATAAAAAAAAAATAAATAAAGTAATGTGATCTAGAGAGATTGAACGTCTTTCTAAATCTCATTACTTTTTTTTTTTTGTTTTTTTTGTTTTTAATAATCACACATTATTTTTTTAATTCATTATTTTCGCGCATTCACTGTTTGTTCAAAGGAACTAGTTTGATCAGTAGACTCACCACGGAAGTGGCGGCTTTGGGATTATTGGTTTTTTAACGAAATTAATCCTGTCTCCGGCGTTCACTTTGAGAGGCGTGCCGAACGTGCTAACATTCGCGTGTTGATTCTCAGTCTTTTCAATGCTGTATCTCTTATCGCTCTCTACTCCATTCACCATGAGATTGACGACCACTCTGTTATTCAAATCCGAGGAAGCCAGACTCATTCGAAGGATTTCACCTCCCAGCGGCATGGGATATCCCACCTGACCATGTTTCGATCCGCTACCTCCATTTCCGAAAGACCACTCAGCTTTTCCCTCATCCAAGGTGCCGGCCTCCTCGGCCCACACAGTGATCAATTGTCTAGCATATTTGACTTTCTCCACCACCGAAATCAGGGTGCAGACATTCGTCATGTTCACGGGATCCGGTAGATTCGTGAGCGCGTGTCCACCCATGTCTAGTTTACCTTCCATGATGTCACCCTTTCTCCAGACCGAGGTGTCGTCCATGTACTTTTTGCTGACCGCGCTGGAATCGAATTCGGGATTGTGATCGAGACCGAATAAATTGTGACCGTTCATGTTGATGCCACTCTCCATGGTTCCGCCAGATTGTTTGTTCAGGTAGAGATCATCCACTTGCGATTCTAGGTATTCTTGTGATTGTATCACAGCAGAATCTACGTAGCCCTTGTTGACCGCGGTTGAGTCTGCATCCGTGTCATTGATCTCCGACAGATTCAATATCTTGTTGAATCCCGCATTCAGATCTGATTTCATTTCTCGTCCATCAGACTTTCTCTGTTCCAGATCTACGTAGTGTTTGGTCGCCACGTCCTTGGGATTCGTGGGAGTGGCCACGTTCGTTATCTTGTTATAATTGGCGTTCAATTCTGAGTGCATCGTTTTCTGAACGTATCTATTTCTCAGGTGTTCGCTGAATCTCGCGTGAGAGTCGTCCGCGTATTTCTTGGTCGCGGCATCGGTGGGATCTATGGGATTTGCAACGTTCAACAAACGTTTGGATTTCAGATCGAGATCGTCGGTCATGGTTTTATCCACATAATTATCTAGCAGGATTCGTTCGAAATCGGCGTTCCCCCTGTCGACGTAATTTTTAGTCGCAGCATCTGCGACATCTATCGGCTCGGGAAGATTGTAGAGCTTCTTATCATTCATGTTCAAAGGTTCTTCTTGAGGTTTGTATCTCTGAACGTAACATTCATCCAAGTTGGCAACGTCGTAACCATCATCGACTTCGAACGTCTTCCTCTTCTTTCTTGGGTTGACTTTTTCGTCATCACTTCTACCAAATTTATCGACTGGCATGTTGTTGTGAGGATTTTTTGTTTTAGAAAAAATATATTCAAAACGCAGTTTATTAAAATGAACTATGTTATTTTATTTTTCGTTTTTATTCGATTAAAATTGTTTTAAAATATTTTTTTATCTTTATATATACTATAAAAAAAAAATGTTTCTCTAATGTAAATCATTGAGAAAGTCTTGAAATCGATCTCCTTCAGACCATCTCTTGAGAACATAGAGACATAGGTGACCACAAAACACTTGATCTGGTGATTGCACTTGTTCCATGTTGTAACGAACCATCGATTTGTTGAAATAGTTCTTTATTTCTTTTGGCGGCGACATTCCGTAGCTGTCGAAATAATAATTTTTCTTCTTCCCGTTCTTCATCCACACCATCCAGTGAGTGCCTTCACCCGATGAATCGTCTAGATTTAAAATTCCGCATTCCGATTGTCGAGGGCTTCTCTTCGGCAAGGCATCTCTAGAAAACATGCCTAGAAAATCTTTGATTTTCAAATCTTTTGCCACATTCAACAGATCGATGTTGGATAGGGGTTCATTAGGTAAGACGACACCTTCTACGGATATCTTTATTTTCTTATTCATAAATGCTTATATATTTTTTTTATTTATTTTATTATAATTTACTAAAAAATGACGTTATTTTTATTCTATTTTTTTCTTTTTCTTTTTTAAACTAACACTCTCGATGTCTCTATCGATTTCCATAATCTCGAATCCGTCTAATTCCTCTTGATTTTCTGGAATCCTATCATCCACAATCGTATCTGGAATCCAATCATCCACATTCATATCATCTCTAGTTAGATCTAAAGTCCAATGTCCAAGTGCCAAAGTGCTTATTTTATCGTCTAACATGAATCTCTTATCGTCGTCGGCCGTCAGTGAAATCTTGTTGACTATTTCGGTATACAAGTTGTGATTTTCGCTTCGAATCGATTTCAAAATCTTATACACTGGACCACTTCCTAACAGATAATCTTTATACTCTTGGAAAGAGATGTTTTTCTTCACCAAGCACGCTTTAACTCCTTTGCACTTCTTGATCTCTTCATCATCTTCTAGACGATAAGCATATAGTTTGGGTCTCAAGCCCACGAATTCAATGATCTGTTTACCGCCGCTCTCGTCCTTAGATTTACCCAACACCTTCTTGTTGTCGTTCAATTGAATGTTGGACGGGTGGTCGATGGGATAATTGCTCATGTCGAACCACTCGGCCACGTCCTGAGATATATCTCGGTAGACGTCTTTCATCTCTATCTCGTAAACTAAACTGTCTGTGTCAGTGAACAGTAGTTTGGCTTTATCACCAAATTTTCGTTTGACGTAATCGTAGTGAAACTCATACATCAATCGCTTGCTGATATCTAAGATGATCGGTCCGAGATAATACGGTTTGTCAAATCTTCAGGTGCGTCTTTTGCATGTGAACGGCCACTAGATTTTCATTGAATATGGTTCGGTGTTTGTAATTAGGTTTCACCACTAATGTTTTAGCTCTTTTCTCAGACGTGACGAGTCGAACGTCGGTTCTCTTCCTGATGTTTTCCATTGATTTACCATACACGCAGTTGTTCATGAGTTTGAAGAAATCTTTTTCGAAATCGTTCTCGGCTTGAATTCTGAGATTCGTGTTGAGATCGATGTATTTTTTCATCCAAGGCTCTTCGTCGAATTGAATGATGTGATGTATGTTGACTAATTTCATCCCGTAATCGACGTACTGTTTCAAATTCTCGCTGTAGATGACATAGTTATGTTTGTTGAATAAATTGGGAATGAGTTTTTCCTCGTCTCCTTCGTTCGGTTCCTTTCGTTCGGGAGCCAGCGGATAATCGTTGTGTGGATCGTGTAATTCTTCCGGATAGTTCAAATCGACTTCTAAAATGCAAGGATAGTCTCTCCATTTTTGCATCTCTTCTGGTTCCTTCACCCATTCAAAATTTCTAATCGGTAAAGGATGACTCATAGCCCAACCATACAGATTATTAGCGTCCCAATACTGTATGTATTTAGTCGACCGTTTCGAATCGAAACCTTTTTTCATGTCTGGATTGTTAGCTTCAGAATGTCTGTGGGAGATCATCGAGACGCCACCTCTTGCAGCCCTTTCGAACATGAGTAACATGTTCACGTCGGATAATAATTCCAATTGGACTTTGGTGGTCTTCAACAGAACGTCCCACGCTAGACCGGGTGCGGTGAAATACCAATCGGGATCCAGATCGTAATTTCGACAACAGACGTCCCGAAAATTTTCGAACACGTCTGCTAAGAGCAGAACGTCAGTCTTCAGATAGAGATCATCATAATCTCTCATGGTTTTCATATCGAATAATTTCCACACGTTTTTAGCGTGTTCATAATTCTCGTCTGAAATGTCGGATTCGTATAATTTCGAATAAAAATCTTCTTTCGAAGGTAGTGTGGTGTCTTCGAATCTCTTTAGATCGTTCATGTAATCGTAAGGATAGACTCCTTTCCTCAACATGACATCTACTCGTTCCCCGAAATGTTCGCTCATGATTTTAAATTTATCCTTGCTCATATTATCAACTAATTTTTCCAGAGCAGTCGACATGAATTTAAAACTGTCGATGAAACGTATGGCTCTACGAATGAATTTCGTTTTTCCTTCCAACGTCTCTCTGTTGATTACTCTTTTCTCCTCCATGAGCTTCCATTTCGTGAAGGAAATGTATCTTTCTTCGCTGTTCGCGATGCAATTTAATTCTTCGTGTGAGGTACCGAGATTTTTCATGAACAGATGACTGTCGAAACCTGAGAGATTGTGAAACATCACCGGATAGAAAACGGCGTCTTGATATTTTAAATTACGCTGGTTGTGAGCCGGACCGCGATACAGACCCGTGTAATGATCGTGGTCTCTGACCTTCCTATGTTCCTTCGAATTCTCGTCGAACGATTGTTTGCATATATGACATTCGGTGGCTCTGTTATTTTCGTCCTGCTGCTCTCGCGTGATGATCATTTTTGCCGGAGTTTTGAATTTGTTGTATAACATTTGAAGTTTCCATTCTAACTCTTCCACAAACCTCTGAGCCACGTCCTCAACTTCATACTGTTTCGTGTAGGTGAAGGGACCCATGTCGTGTTGTGAGTCGAAAGCACATTTCACGTAAATGCAATAGCCCGAAGGCATGTGTTTTTGATATCTTTTGACGTAACTTTGAAGAGCGTTGGGTTGACAGGGACTCATTTTCATGGTGAAACATTCGAAATCAGCATACACGACGAATGGTACTTTTAACCTTCTATTGTGATTTTCAAACTTTACAATGGTGTTAGGTTTTGGCATTTCGACGGCGACACCTTGATTTTCGTTGCAATATTCCTGATGTTTCGCCAACAAGTCTTCATTGTGAAACATGTTCATGCAGTTGCAACATAAACATACCTTATGTTCATGTTTATTATTTTGGTTGGACAGTAATCGGCTAGGATGTTTAACCCAAGAATAATGACGATTGTCACCGTTTGAAATCAACAATAAAATAATCGTCTTTTCTCTTCCGAGATACGAAGTCTGTCTGAGAGGATAGATCATTCGTTTTTCCTCGTCGTATCCCAGGACGTTCACCGCTATGGTGAGATTTTGAACTTCGAAACGTTTGATGTGTTTTAACCGCATTGGAAAAGTCACTCCGGTCCAATCGAGATTTTTAGAAGTCACCTCGTAAGAAGAAACTCTTTCGGCGTTCATTTTGACAGGGTATAAAGCAGAGGTGACTGCCCATTTAAAACACTGATCATCGTTATTTTTCACATTGACCACGGCATGTTTCTTAACCAGGAAATACGGTAATTTCACGTAGGAAGACCCTCTCAACAAATCGTTTTTAGTTATGTGAATTTCGAGTTTCAACATCTCATTGAACATCCAATTACTACCTTCATGTTGATAATTCGCGAGAGATGTCAACATCTTGTCTTTCATCTTTTCGAAAACGTCCGATAAATCTGAACCTTGAAATTCGACGTTAGACCGGAAATATGCATTTTTCATGATGCTCTCACCAGACTTCACATCGATTTTATTCATCATGCAATGGAGTATCATCTTAATTTTTAGTCCTACGTTCATGTATTTGTGAAACAAATCCAATACTTTTTTCTTCACCCGTTCCATGAACAATTTCGGATCGATTTTCTTCAACGAGTGAACCACGTCGAAAATTTTAAAAACACCTTTGATCGCACTCTCCCGTTCCATGGACTTCAATTGAAATAGTTCCGCAGCGAGTCGTGCTAGATATTCTTCTCCTTTCCCTTTGTCTATTGCTCATCGAAGTTCACTCGATATATCTCGTTTGCCTAGAATCTGATGTGCATCACTCGATTTCGTTTTTCTTTTCTTTTCTTTGGAAACTTGAAGTTCTTCAACGGCTTTTCGTTTAGTCATCTTCTTATTTTTCACAATCGAAACGTTTTCCCTTTTTTTTGACATCGGCATTTCGATTCCTTTTACTATCTTTTTCTTCTTCTTCTCATTTTTCACAACTGATGCATTTTTTGACGTTGTTGCTATCGGCATTTCGTTTGCCTTTCCATCGTTTCGCAAATGTTTCTGTATGACTTCAATCTTTTTTGATTTAGTTCTATGATTTCTGAAATGTGAAATTTTTAATAGTTTACAAATCTCGTTTAACTGAGGTGTTTTTTTCATTTAAATTTTCAAATTTTTTTTTATCTGTTTGTTTCATTTTGTAAGAATATATTTTTTTCCGAATTTTGTATTTAAATAATTTGTTTAAAAAGTTTTGTTTTTTTACTCTTTATATAAAAAAAAAAAAAGATTTTTTTAAATTCAATTTTTTCTTAATGTGTTTTTTATTCAAAACAATTTAAGATCGCTTTTATTTCTCGTTTTCAAAACGAACACGTTTTCTCGTCTTTGGAATAACATTCTCTACAGTAACGCAGATGTGCACATGGAAGAAACAAGATGTTTGCGACACCTTCGCAGAGCAGACACTTAGTGGACGTTTTGTTCGGCTCGTTTTCAACGAGTGATGATAACTCGTCCGCTTCCATCATAAATTTGAGGAGATGTTCTAAAGTTAAGAATTGAGACAGGGTATTGTTTGCGTTGTTTAACGCATTGTACAATTGTTCCTTAGTGTACCCTAATTGTAACATATCCACCAATAATTTTTGGTTTTTATGTCTATCCCACTCTTTGTCTTCGATTTTGATCAATCCCAACATTAGGATCTTGTTCAAATAATCACATTCACCTTTTTTAATATTATTTATATGTTCTAGTAAAGGTCTGTCGTGAGGTTCCTAATTCATCAAATGTATATTACAACAAAAACATTTGACTTTGTCACTTTTACCCACATAAACGAAACCCACGGCGGCTAAATCTTCGGGTTTTCGAGCAAGATGTGAAGGCCAATTTTTAAACGTTTGAAGTCTTGCACATTCTAAACTATAATTCGGATGTTCGGACTTGATCATTGTTTTTACCTCAAAATTGTGTTTGTAAGAATATTTTTTTTGTTGAATTTTTGTATTTAATGATAATTTGTTTCACATTAAAGAAATTAAAATTAAAAAAACTACTTTTTTTATATATATATAAAGAGCCAAAAAAAACTTTTTAAACAAATTATTAAAATACAAAATTTAAAATATACATTATTTGCAAGAATTCGTAAAACAAAAAAAACTAAATAATCGATCATGATGACAACATCCACGACGGAATCTCGACATAAATGTCGACGTTGTTTAATAAGTTGTTATTCTCCAAAAAACCAAGAAGAAAAAAATCGTAATTTATATTTACGCATTTTGAAAGAAAATGATACGATTTGCGATAGAAAATTGAATCGTAATACTATTAGTGAACAAAAATTAATCGACAATGTCGTTCAAACTATTAAAAAAGAAGGTTCAAGACAAATAGAACTCTTACGACTTTTACGCGAAGTCTTGCACGAGGTTCAAAACAAATTTCCGTGAAGCAGACGTGTGTTATAAAGAGAGAAAAAACTTTTACAAAAAATTTTTTCACATTAAAGAAATTAAAATTAAAAAACAACTTTTTTTTTTTTTTTATATATATATAAGGAGCAAAAAAAAAAACAAAACTTTTTTTAAACAAATTATTAAAATACAAAATTTAAAATATACATTATTTGCAAGAATTCGTAAAAACAAAAAAAACAAATAATCGATCATGAGGACAACAACACCTAAAAGATGCGAATTGAAATTGAAACGAGTCGAAACGTATAAGAAATTCGGTCATAAAATCTATAGATTACAATGACACGATCCCATCGAATTGAACGAGGTCAAGACGAAGGGCTTAGAGCACAAATACGACAGATATAAGATGCCTTTGAAATTGGACGAAGCCGCGCTTGATTTGATTTATGAGTACCAAAGCGATCTGCAGAACATCATCATCGCTGAAGATAGAGAATTCGACAAGGACGATTTGTCGTTGCCCTATGGAAATTACATATTTCCAAACATCTCATTCGAACTCATGGAGAAATTGGGTGGTGAGAGCGAGTTGACCGATGTAAAAATACTTAAAAGAGTAAAGATAAACATTCAAAACGTTTTTGAAAAAGGAGAAGACACGAGTGTCAACATGCTAATAACGGACTTGGAAATATAAACAATAGAGAGATTGATTTTTTTTGTGAAGAAGAAAGAAAAAAACGTGATCAGATCATCTTGAAAACATGAGTGTCAACATGCTAATAACGTGCTTGGAAATATAAACAATAGAGAGATTGATTTTTAGCGAAGAAAAATGAAAAAATAAAAGTAATGAGATCATCTTTAGATCTCATTTTTTTTTTGTTTTCCTTCTTCACTATTACCATATATTATAATAACGTTTCCTTTTTTCTCAATTTTCAGCATCGATTCTTCTTTTTTTCTTTTTTTTGTGATATGATACGTTTATAACAACATTTTTGTTTATCCGAATCATAATTATGAACGAATGTTGTGCATCTCTTGGTAACACTCGCATCATCACCATTCTCTTCAGAAGGTAGTGGTGACGGTGGAAAGCGTCTCATTCTCAACCATCAATCCCGCGCTTTATCTATCTCTTTCATCAGTTCTTTCCTTAGATATCCATCATTAGCGTCTAACCATTTTTTTATTTTTTCGCTCTCTGTCATGCGATATTCGTCATTATCGTCAAATTGTTTCTCCACCTTTTCATCCAGGTGATAAATTCTCCACCTTGTCATCCTGATGATAAAATTATTTCTCCACCTTTTTACTAATTTTAAATATATTATTTTATACTTTCTATGATTTATATTTTATACAATTTTATATTATAATAACATATTCAAAATCGGTATATTCTTAAACGGCGAATTCTCACCGAGCAACAAACCCTTGCTGAGTCGCTCAATGTTCTGCCCACTCTTCAGATAGAGACCGTTTCCTCTCAGAGAGTTGCCACCTCTAACGGGTTCTAGATACAATCCTTTACCGCTGTCGTCTACGTGGACGCGACACATGGCTCCTCCCTTCTTCAAAAACAGTCCGCTGCCACCCATTAATTTCTCAACTGCCGAACTAGCGAGTCCTGTGAGAGCTCCCATGCCGAGAGTCTTTCCGAGAAAGGGTAGTGCCTTTGCGGCAAAGGGTAATGCTTTTGCGGCGATTCCTGCCAATAGTGGTAGGAAACTGCCTTTCATTCTCAAATTGTATCTCAATTGAGTGGGACTCAATCTCACCGCCAACCCTCTTCCATCGCGAATCGCTTTCTCCATCCTTTTGATTTGACTTCTGGTCCAGGCGATCGAATCCTGACCGCCTCTCGTCAGATCTTTGTGAGTGAATTTGAATCTCACCACCTCGCCTCGAGTTGTTAACGCTCTCTTAAGTTTCTTCCTCTGTCCTGCGGATATGTTCACGTTTTTAATCACGTATTCTGTCATAATTCTTTTTTTAAAATATATTTACTTCAATTGTTTCTTGTTTAATAATTATATTAAAATAATTTTGTAAAATTAATATTGCGTTTATTTTATTTTTGTTATCTATATATATACACAATTTTTTTGGCTTTTATATTTCTCTCATGTGAAATCGTATCGTCACCCTCTCTCCGCGAAGATCTAACAGTTCACCATTTTGATCCGTCAACGTGGTTTTGAGACTATACAACGTGTCTAAAATCACTGGTAGATAAACTAAATTTTGAGGTCGCTCCACTATCTTATAACCCGGCGACATATCGTCGGTTGAGCGCTACCATTCACGTAGCTTCCAGAATGCTATTGACTGCGAGAATGTCGACCGTATTTTCAGATGCCGTGTGGCCTCGATACATCTTTCGATCGAATCCCAACATCTTGCCTATAGAATCGTCCGTGTTGAAATCCACTCGAAAATTATCTTCCAAATCCAACATCGTCTGTAAGGTATTAGGATTGGGAGTGAGTCTGATCTTGTTGCTTCCCTTTCCATCCATCTTTATTCGCGTCTGAATGTACTTGTTCAAATCGTCTATGTCATAACTCCCTTTGGGAATTCGAATCTCCAACCAATCCGCTCCGTCGGAATACTTGAACGAGTTATTCTTTTCGGTGACGTTGGGAAAGGAATAATAAGTCTCCAGATTCACCAACGCCATCTCATATCTTTTCTCTCTATTCAATTCGATAGAAGGTTCAAATTTCGTAGCGAATCGAGTTGAATCGCCACTCACCATGAATGGATTGAATTGAATGGATTGTTTTGCAGCCGTATTCTCGGCTATCCGTTCTAACAATTCTCCATGTTCGAACATTATATTTAATTTTATTTTTTTTATTCAAAACTAATTATTTGAAGATTTATTATTTTCTAAATTTTATTTTCACGCTCTATCTTATTATTATCATCAGAAACATAAAACTTGTCGAATCTGCACTGATATTTTCCGCGATTAAATTCTCTTGTCAAATCGATCACGACGAAATTGTAAAGTCCACCATCCCAAACCCTCTTGCAGAATCTCCTGAATTCCGCCGCGCTCATGTCGTTTGCGACGTGATCGCCGTAGATGTGATTGAGATTCTTGAGATCTTGGCGAAAGAGACATAGAAAATTAGCGTTCTCCCTTATCGTTTGTCTGGGCAATCGAAAATAATCCTGTGACAGGTAGAAACAGTCCACGTTGCTGTGTCGACCCCTAACGTAATATGATTCGCATCGGTTCTGTCTCTCCAAAAGCAGATCGTCGAAAATCATGAGATTCTTATCTTCCGATTTCAGTTCTCTAGGATCCGGAATGTCGCTAGCGTTCTCATAAAATCGACACTCGACGTTCGAAGATGCATTTCTCTTCATCAGCTCCATCGCCGCACCGTCCAAAATGGTCGAAAGTGGAGCTTCGCTCTTGTCGAATTCCTCCCTACTGTCAAAGATTCTGGCTATGACGTCCTTGGGCAATCTACGATCCATGCACTCTCGAAGCAATATGTATTCGGGTTGAAACAAGCTCTTGCCAAACACGAACAATCTGTCGTAATCCAACCAGTCGGGTCGGGACAACAGATTCATCAACAGATTGGTCTTTCCACAATTCGATTTTCCCACTATCAAACCTCTTATGCTTTTGGGAAAGAACTCGTTATTCGACCTCTTGGTCGCGGCGTCGTTCCAAGACATATCTTTAATGTTCATCTTTGTTTTATTTTTTTTGTTTGTTATTTTAGATTCTTTTCAAACGCAAATTTTTTATGTTTTTCAAACTCTGTTTAATGTTATTATTTATTTATATCACACCGTCGGGAGTTCTCTTCAATCCGGATCCACTCGTCATTTTGGCTAAATCTTGTATGGGCACCACAGTATCCTTAAAATCTTTCCAACTTTTCGGCGTTCGCTCTAACGCAGCTCGCTTTGCCGGCGGACTGATCAACTTGTCGATCAACGCGTCGGCTGCCCTCTTGCCAGCCACAGAAGCTGTCCTACCACTGGCTTCAGAAGCGGCTTTCTTACCAGCATCCAAAGCCGTCTTCTTACCGACCTCAAACGCGGTCGATGCGAGTTTTCTACCCGCATCGCCCGTGAACGTTCGCATTATAGAATCAACGATGCCAGAACCGCCTTGAACGTACGTTCTGACGTATCCCCTGTTCTTTATCACCAACATATTTTATAATATATTTTTGTTTTTCACTGGTAAATCGTTTTGTTGTTTTGTTTTTGTTTGTTTGTTTCTCTCTACTTATTATATACACATCAATCCTTCCATTCGTTCATTAGCCTTTTATAGTGGTTTTTATTCAAAACCTTCTGTCTTAACAATTCGTCAGATATAGCAACTATCTGATTATCTAATCCTGTGTTACCAGCCCGTCTGCTCGCCATCAACAAACTCAATCTCTGAAACAGAGCGTCAGAATCGCTCGGAAGAAAAGTGGTTTTCACCCCTTTGACAGTCACCAATTCGATGAACTTCTTGTTCATATCCCATATGGGTTTCACCACTTTCGTCCACTTGTAACCTCTGTTGGCTTTGGGTCTCGTCTCTCTGGCATCGTTATTTCTCTTCATGGCGTGGGTCTGAACCAGAATGTCGCCGTAATTGTCGAAATCCTGATCCGTGTAATCGCTAGGCTTGTCGTAAAGGAGCAATCTGCGCAGTCCATCAGTCAATTCGTATCTGTTCGAACCCATTATCAATTCATCATCGCCAATATCTACTTCTGTGTCTCCTACAAAAATCCTTCCCTCCGAATCCTTATAAAATCCATACAACTGATCTCTCTTACCGCCATCATCATCAGACGATGCGACGCTACTAGTGGTGATAGTCGAAGCTGTATCGTCGCTCTCGCTCAAATCTGTTTGAATTCCCGTGGGAACGTAATCCGGTGTAGATTGAACGGAATACCGATTTCCAAAACTAGGAGGCAATGAACCCATTCTCAAAGAACTCTCCTTTATGGGTCTCAATTCTTCGACTATCTCCTTCCTGCTTCGCTCTTGACCCTCCGTCACGGGTTTAAATATTTTTGTGGCTTTGCGTTTGAGTTCCATCTCACCAAGACATCTGCTCCTATCAGCTGACTGAATCCCCTTCTTAGCACGTTCATACTCGCCTAAAATTAGATCTCGGCGCCTAGGATCAATCTGTAAAAACATCTTTCGTTTTAATTGTTTTATTATTTTCAAAATTAAATGTTTAATTATATTTTTATGTTTTTAAGTAATAAAAATCTTTCCGTCTTTAATATAATAATCTGAAAATATTCACATCTCAACTGACTGTTAATTGAATTGGAGAAGTTTAAGAATACGTTTAAACAGTACATGACAAACCGGTTTCTGATTTAACGCATTTTGACAGGTAGTTTTTACATTTTGTCAAAAGATTTCCATTCACACATCAAACAACCATTCACTCAGTTCGAATTAAGAGAGAATCCCTTTGATGACTGTTAAAACAGTTTCAACACACAAAAGAAAACTAATTTTAACGCTGAGAACTTATTCATCTCTCTCTGATTGCTATCATGAATATATTAAAAATTTACCACTCAAAACCTAATTGAGCGGAAAATGCGTTTTAAACATTCCGCTAAGTGTTTGACTCTTTCGAACAATATCCCCCAAAACTCAATTTCTATTCGTCTCATCAAGACAAAACACGAATATCTATTACAGATCGACTCTTTCGAACAATATCCTCCAAACTCAATTTCTATTCCTCTCATCAAGACAAAACACGAATGTCTATAATACAGACCATATTCATAATCGACTCTTTTTCAACAAAAACCTCATTCAGTCATAACGATAACATGTGTTAGTTTTACTTCAGGAAGACGTGACAGCGGGTTTGCGAATTTCTAACACACCGACAACACTCTTCGTTCAAAACATTTCCATCAAGTGCTCGTTGAAAATCGTGTGCGGATAGGATTCGGTGTTAAATTGCGAGCAAAAAAACGTTTTGCCGATTCAAACATCATCAGACCTAAAATCCACAGAGTAGATCTCCGTGTACGCCTCCATTTTGGTTTTCAGCGTTAAAATCGTGTGCGGACGCGAATTGTTAGAATCGGCGAGAGGATGATGTTAGAAACGGCAAAACGTTTTTTTGCTCGCAATTTAACACTGAATCCTATGGGAGAAATCCATTGCCGATTCAAACATCAAACGGTACATGTACTGTACGAAAAATTTCAAAAGTCTAGGATTCAATTCAGTGTTAATTGAACTTAAAGTGGATTCTAAAGCACCCTAAAAACGTTAAAAATCTTGTACACGTACACGATTTTAACACTAAATCCCATGGAGGTGTACATGTACGTGTACACGTACATGTACGATGATGGTTGAACCGGCATGTATCACCTACTGCCGACGTCATTCGTATGAGTTGAAACACAGAGTTGTTTTGTTTTGCACAGGCCACAGAACTAAACACCGCGATTTCAGTGTGATTTTAACAATGTAGCTCATTGTAAAACCCTTTGGTGTTGGTGTGTTTTTTTTTAAACAATTACTCAGTGTTGTGTTCCAATGAGGGCTCAAAAGCTGTTTTTTGATTCAAAAATGAACATTTTTACTGTTACAAATTTTTTTTTAGCAACTGTCGTCTGCTGCTAAGGTTAAGTAAAGAGTTTTAATAACAGACCATCTAGACTTCTCACAGAGAAAATAATCTGAAGTCTTTGCAATAGTAACCCCATACAAGACCTAAGTAACCATTTTCTAACTTACAAGACATAAGGCAGAGGCTCCAACCCCCATCCCCCCGCCCCCACACACACACACACAAACATATACTTTAAGATTTCTATGTTTCTCGACTGTTTTTTTTTTCTTCAGAATATTTACTTTTTTTTGTTATGTTTTTCATGTTAAAGGGTTTAAATTTTACTAATTAAAATATTTCACACCAATTGTAGTCATTATTTTTTTTAGTTCAGGCGAAATCCCGAACATACAAGTCTTCAGAATACGATGTTCAGGTTACAACAAGTCGCCAATTGTTCCTACCACATATCGTTTTCATATATCT
Organism: Pictodentalium vernedei; assembly: GCA_031216915.1. Taxonomy (NCBI): domain Eukaryota; kingdom Metazoa; phylum Mollusca; class Scaphopoda; order Dentaliida; family Dentaliidae; genus Pictodentalium; species Pictodentalium vernedei. The sequence continues at coordinate 84,831,761 of CM062292.1, read as the reverse complement.
TTTTTATTTAGCGCACATGCGCGCGTAATATTTGGAACGATTCTGAGAAAACAATCATGGGGAAATCAATGGTCTGTAAGATTCAATTTACGGAAGATAAAATGGACATCTTCAAAATTCGAAACGAATATTTGTAATTCTTCTTTATTATATTTTGCTTTATTTTCATTTCTGTGCATTGATATAATCTTTAACCCTTTATCTAACACGAAAAGCAAACGACACTTGCAAAAACAAATCTTGAATAACTATTCATATAAACATAGGTTATGACCCCTCGTGGGAACGAGCTCGACGAGCTCGTTCCAACGAGGGGTCATAACCTATGTTTTTGAGCCAAAAAATGAAAAAAATAGTGAACATTAATTGGCGATTTTTGAGAATAACGCTGGCCGGTTTTGTCCGTTACGTTGGGTAAAGGGTTAAATAATACACACAAAAAAATCGTAATAGATATATGCGTTTTTATGCCGTCTGCTAAAGTGTTTTTGCAACAGTGACATGAAAACAGTCCGATGAGAATGTCTGACCCAATTTTTTTGACAGGTGACATTGAATCCCGTTGGTCGTGTTCCATTTGTCTGCACTGCGGTACCTAAGTATTTCGGGAACAGAAATAAGTGTCCTCGGTACCTCCTAAATACTCAAATTCATTAACGCGGCCTGGTTGTTCGTTTATGGGTTATTTATGTTACGAAGGCATCTCATTTGTTTTTCGTTTTTGTCTTCTGATTTTCAAGGGTACGCAAGTATAGGATGCAAGCCATTCGGACACTGCCAGTTTTAGTCAGTTGGACATCAAGCCAGTACGTTTCGACAACAATCCACAAAACAACGAACTAAATATTACTATTTTCCTGTCATTGGACCAGGCTAGATTGTCTAGCCGAATGATGAAGTGGATAGCTATGAAAATATATTGATACAAAATTGGTTTATATTTTCCTCTTATTTTCTTATGAGTAAGCGTTTTGAAATTCACGCTTGCTTTATACCTGAAATCATATTTTTTTCTGAAAGTGAAATGGTTCTATATTTGAAGAAAATAGAAAATGTTGTTTTTTTCTGAATTAAAAATCGTGCTGCGTTCAGAGAAGATGCTTAACCGCAACCTCTTTGCATCCCTTTCGCTAAAAAAAAAATCCCACTTGTTTCTTTCTGCCGTACAATTTGTTCCACTTCCGTCGTCGATGTTAGCGGCTTTCCATGTCTGTATCTTTGGGTGAATTATGGTCGAGCGACATTGCAATTAATCCGTAACACCATCCCTAAAAAATCCCAAACACTTTCGTGTTCTTCCCGCAAATGCGTTCCAATTCCGTCTCGCTGCCCAAGCCTTTCCATGCCTCTATCTTTGTGTGAATTGTGATCCTGCGAGATTGCTTTAGGGGGTTTTCACTGGTAATGTCTTCAAGGCAATTGTTGGGTCACTACAATGACAATACTCGCTTCGAGTTATATATTTTCCTTCCAGAAACATCACACTTGTTTTTTTACATGGTTTGTTAGACAAAAAAACATATTAATTATTACTGTGTTAACTTTTTGGGTCCGAAAAGAGCAACTATTTTAAACGCCGCGTTTGAAGAAAAACGAAATAACCAGTCGTGTGCTATTTTTATTTTCTCAGCTTTTAAAAGGCTTTTGCCGAACTCGTATCATTGTCTCGTTTATCGTGTATGGCGGCTTATTAGGGCCATGTAATTCTTAGCTTAACTTGATAAATATTAGACGAGATGACTGCGTGAATATTTTCTCCCAATTCGCGATATGCTTGTAGCCTACAGGTGTGCATTCTGCTTTTTTATTTCGTGTGTGGAGGAATGGAGTAGCTTTCCAAGTGTTTTTGAATGGAGATCTTGACCACCAAAGCGTTGCCCCCCCCCCCCCCTGCCCCTCCCTTCGTTCATCAAGCTTGAAGTTCTTTATTAAAACAATTCGAAAACCGCCAGTGACAATATTTGCAGATTGTACCGGGTAGTTCCTCTCAAAATCACCTCAGCACGGACTGTTTGTCCCAAGTCGAGTTTCGTACCGGACGATTCGTCCAAACAGCTGGGATTTTAGGGGAGACTGGGGTGGTTTGTGTGGGAAGAAACTTTTTACTCGCAACAAATAGTTCAGTATATGGATGTTTCTGATCAATATGCCGAATATGTCAAGACGAAATATGTAATGGCGAACATCGTTTTTGACAGGTACGAAGAAGCTCTAATTATTTCATGACTGGGGCTAAAAAATCCCATCCACAGGACGTAGTACAGCGGTCTTCAGAAGTGCGGACACTGCGCAAAAGGTAGTCCGCGAGAAAGCTGCACACATGTTTTTCAGTCAAGCCTGGAGTGGATGTGACTCAACCTGGTAATTTATGGCCAGGGAAAGACAAGCTTGGTGAATAAGATCTCATTTGAAGACGCACAACGCATTTCTAGTGCTAGGGCTGACCCTAACGCCTAATCAACAAGAAATTGGGGAGGGTGGTAGCCAATTGTTCAGGATAATGTATAAGGGAAAAATAGATGACACTTTGAATGACCTACGATTTGCTAAATTTATGGAGATGGTACCGACTAGCAAAGAGCCACCGCTCCAACAGAAATTACCACCCACAGAGCGTGCAGCATACTTTCATAGCTTGAGGGTTCATCTCCAGGTTACAATGTATAATTTGGAAAACCTTAACCCTTTACCCAACGTAACGGCCAAAACCGGCCAGCGCTATTCTCAAAAATCGCCAATTAATTTTCATTATTTTTTTCATTTTTTGTCTCAAAAACATAGGTTATGACCCCTCATTGGAACGAGCTCGTCGAGCTCGTTCCAATGAGGGGTCATAACCTATGTTTTTGAGATAAAAAATAAAAAAAATAAGTTATTCAAGAATTTTTTTTGCAAGTGTCGTCTGCTTTTCATGTTAGGTAAAGGGTTAAACATCAGAGTACTTGATCCTCGTGATTAGGGTTGGAAGTTCCATGAAGAAAATCTCGTGCCAATAATGAAAGACAACCAACCGGCCCCGATATGTTGCATAACCCTTTACCTTACATGAAAAGGAGACGACATTTGCAAAAAGAATTCTTGAATAACTAATTTGTTTTCATTTTTTTGTCTCAAAAACATAGGTTATGACCCCCCGTTGGCACGAGTTCGACGAGCTCGTTCCAACGGGGGGTCTGTAACAACCAGTAGTGTAATAATCAACCAGTAGTGTAATAATCACCCAGTAGTGTAATAAAAATTAACCAGTAGTGTAATAATCAACCAGTATAGTGTAATAAAACTCAACCAGTAGTGTAATAAACTTAACCAGTAGTGTAATAATCATCCATGAAAACAAACAATTTTTCAACAAAATTTGAACAATTTTTGAGGTCGCTCAAATCATAGTTTGGGTACATCTTATCGATTTTTAATCATTTTATCTTACATTTAAAGGCGTTTTGCAGGTCAAACATCATTTCGTGGGTTCATTACGACGAGGAAAGGCATTTTTATGATTTTTATGTGATGTGCGTGTTTTCTGGTGTTTAATGTCTCTTCCTGCGTTTGTGGCTTTTTGTAAATTCAAAGTTGGCCAATTATAATGGTAATGCTTGCTTTTGAGAAACTGCTTACCCCAATCATGAGTTGTCAGGTTCTATCATACCAGAAAAAAATTGGGTGGTAAATTGTTGTATTCAAGGGCTAGAATTGTGTGATCTCCTGCGTTGTCTACAATTATAATATTTAATACGGCCCAGGTGAATCTCTGAAGGTCTCTCTCATATCCACCCATTTCAGTCGCTGTATCATTATGCGTGGCTTTTTTCAGTCTAGTTGACCGTTTTGAATTCTAAAATTCGTTTTTCTTCTGGGAGTGGTGCTCATCATATTCCTTGAGCATAGACACTCTACCATATTTTACGAGCTGCGGTGGGGCTGTGGGGGGGGGGGGGGGGGGTACCTAAAATCTGCGGTCATTTATTTTTTCCATCATGAAGGGGGAGGTCGATAAGAGAGTAGAGGGTATCTAAGGCGAGGTGAAAAGGGTGGGTGCTTTGGAGATCAGATCCACTGTCATTTCCGTCTGCCATGTCAAGTGATTGTTCTCGATTACAAATGGTAGACATCTATTTAGATCCTGTGATGATTTACATTTAAG